>JBBGZY010001053.1:0-1200000 GCA_037952925.1 Lithobates clamitans | reverse complement strand
GCAGATGTTCTGGCTTTCCTCACTTCCCTCGGATTGCTTCAGATACCGCTACCCAACTGGCTGGTGTTTGTGCTCCCTTCTAGCAACAACAATCCCACAACAAACCCCTCGGCTAGATCCCAAAGGTCCCGATGCAACCGCCGAGCCCAACGCAGAAGAGCACAGGCTCCCCAGGATAATGAGCCATGAGCCTCTTAGGCTAGAACTGCTTTCAGGTAACAGATTGTCTGAGACTTGGAAGTCTCCCTTTACACTTAAGTGTTACATCAAGCTATATCTTCTTTGCTGCCCCATTTATCATTGACTTATGGGTTTAGTAACTTTTGTTAGAGATGACATCGGATTCTCCTGAACTAATATCCACGGCCCCCGAGATTGCCGAACCAAAGAATTACCCCATGCTGTTTCCAGCCTAGAACTGGTCTACCCAGCGGGGAAGAGATGTTATGTGGAATTTCCCGTTGGCCTCGAGGGGATGTCTACATTGAGAACGGTCAGACCCAACTGGACCTATCGCCATGGACTGGAGATGAACACCATGTGGGGGTTCAGTTGAGGGCTCCCCACTCGCTGGGCCCCTACATGCCATATGGGTTAACACCACGGGGGGTAGATGTTGGTTTGCATGGACTATTGTACCTCTCATTGCTGGTGCGGGGGTGGCCACCAGGGAGCGGGTTGGAGCATTTAACTATTAGTAGATTTAGATCAGGTTGACATCCTTTTCCAATTGATGTGGCTCCGGCTCCCTGGGGGCCTCTCCCGGTCCACCGGTGTTTCTTTTATACTGTTTTTCACTTACTCATCAAGTTTTATTACTACATTGTGATATATCTGTGAGTCTCAGGAAGGGTCCCACCACGTCTGGTCCCCCTACTACCCCACCCCCCCGTCCTTTTTTTTTCTCTCCCCTTAACCCTCGTCCCCCTTCCTTTCTCCCTCCTTCCCATTCCCCTCCCTTTTTTTTTCTCTCTCCCCCAGCATAGGGGCCCAAAGGTTGCCCCAGACGGGACCGTACCTTATGGCGCCCTTGACCCACTGGGACTGGGCGATCTTACTAAATAATAGATTGAGAGTTGTGTTGTCTAGTTGTATTATTTGTTGTTTATAAAAGTTACACCTCTATTATCACACCTGATACTCCCGAAAGTTGAGGTTTATTTCATAACTTTGCCTTTTTGTACTACTTCATTACCGAGAAGCATAACATGGTAATGCGGCTCTCTTTAGAACCGCCACCTGCGGGGAGTTGTTGGGAAGGTCCGGTACTCTGGGGACCCTACCTCTGACATGCCTTACCTCCTCCCCCACTAGGCCATAACTGCCCAATTAGGCAGTAGCGCTCCATTTGGAGACTTTTCCCCATCTTTTCCTACACTCCCTCCACCCCCTATATCCTACCTCTTTTCGGTCCCCCTTTTGTTTCTCTATTCTTCTTTTCTCCTAACCTTCCCTTATCTATCCCCCCCTCCTCCCCACGTTACTTACTGTTCTGGGTTCTGGTGGGGTCCGGCGACCCGACCCTGCTCCAATAAAAATGTCATTAAAATTGGTGTCCTAGAACGTAAAGGGACTAAACGTCCCAGAAAAATGGTCCAGCTGTCTCGTTGAACTCTGGAGGCAAAGACCCCAGGTAATTTTCTTACAAGAGAATCATTTTAGAGCAGACAAGATCCCAAAACTCCACAACAATCATTTCCCAATATCATATCACAGTGTATCCCCAATACAAAGTCAAGGGGCACGAGTATCCTCCTAGCCAAAACTGTACCCTGGCAGCTGACAGACCTTCGCACTGATCGGGAAGGTAGATACCTTTTTGTCAAAGATACAATACAATCGCAAACTTTCACGCTGGCTAACCTTTACCTGCCGAATGTGGATCAGCTCCCAGTACTTGAATCCTGTCTAACTGCCCTGGCTTTGTTCGCTGAGGGAACCTTGGTATTGGGGGAGACCTCAACCTCACCATATACCCCCACAAAGACTCATCGATGGGCTCCTCGGCCCTGTCCCTGAGAGTTCGAAACCAAATCAAGGATCTATTGCACTCTCACCATTTGGTCGATATCTGGCGTATCCTCCATCCGCAGGAGAGAGATTACACATCTACTTTCTCAGCGGTACATGGCTCGTATTCTAGGATAGATCTTTTCCTAGTCTCACACAACACAATCCCATTAGTCTCTAATGCCCAGATCGGTCACATTGCACTTCAGATTGCGCTCCGATCTCCATTAGCTTGACCACACAACACATGACACCTAGATCAGCTACATGGCAACTAAATGAGTCTCTTATCCAAGTCTATCTATCTGGACTGCACATAAGTGCTACATTAGAGGAATAATCATCAAACATGGTCACAGACTCAAAGTGGCCAGAGTAAAAACACTGTCTGAGTTGCTCGCAAAGCTTCACGCCATAAAATTCATCCTGACAGGACATTGGAGGAGAAAATTTGTTGAACAATTTGTTGTTGATGCCTAGTGTTGGAATTGGTTGATATGTTTGATTTCCTTTCTTTCTGTACATTCAGCAATCCTTAAATAAAGATTAAAAAAAAACAGGGGTAGAAAAATTGGGCTTTAGGCACTGGTGCTGGTGCCACAACACTGCAACCTCTCACAGATACTCTAGTTGAGCGCAGGAACAAGCCCTGCTGCAAAATATTACAGCAAAAATTGTAATTACACGCCCCTGTTAAACAGGGGCAGAAAAATTGGGCTTTAGGCACTGGTGCTGGTGCCCAGAACCAAAAATGTTTTTAGAATCTATCAACATGAACATGGAGGAGGAATACTATGGTCACTCAGCATAACAGGATAGTCACTCTTCAAGGCAGTCTAAAAGGGAACTCACATTCATAAAAAAATTAATTGGTTACATCAGCATGAGGTGCTTGGTAGCTGGTGATCCAAGACTGATTCATTTTTATGAAGGTGAGCCGATCAACCGAGTCTGTGGACAGGCGCACTCTGTGATAGGTTACAAAGCCTCCAGCAGCACTGAATGTGCGTTCAGATAAAACGCTGGATGCAGGACAGGCAAGTAGCTCAATTACATACTGTGCAAGCTCTGGCCAGTGATCCATCCTCCAGACCCAGTAACCCAGTAGATTTTCAGTTGGAAAGGTCTCCAAGTCTGATCTTGCCCCAAGGTATTCCTGCACCATGTAAATCAGATGCTGGTGATGGTTGCTGGAACCGATCAGACCTTGGGGCTGCAGACTAAAAAATTGTCTGAACGCATCGGTCAGAAGGCCGCCTTCTCCACTGCTCCTTCTTTGACTGACCGAAGCCTCAGCAACACGTTGTCCAGGAAGACCAGGAAATTGTACCTCCCAGGCTCTGGAAACGCATTGCACAAACCTTTCTGCAAGGCCTCCTGAAGATGTTTCAACCTCTGCTCCCTCTGTGAAGGCTGGATAAGTTCCGCAACCTTACCCTTGTAACGTGGTTCAGGAAGGGTTGCTAGACAGTACTGAACCCTCTCCTTGATACCAAGAATCCGAGGGTCCTTTCGCAGGCTTTGCAGGATCAGGGAGGCCATGCAGCGTAGGCTTGCTCAGGCATTCGGCCCGGAGTCCTCTGGGTCACTAAGGACGACATGATCCGCAGCCACGTCCTCCCAGCCATGTACAAGTCCATGGGTTTCTGGGGACTGAAAACGATCCCTTGAAGACTGCTGCTGATGCTGAATGCCAGGCTCCACCTCCATGCTGACACAATCCTCCTCCTCCTCCTCCTCTTCCTGTGTGATAGGCAGGCCTGCAGGAATACTGTCTAAATAAAGGGAGTCTTGAGAGGGAAGGAAGTCCTCCTCCTCCTCCCTCTGTTCTGCCTCAAGTGTCCTGTACGTTATTCCACACAGCGTGTGCTCCAACAGGAAGACAAGAGGGACAGTATCACTGATGCATGCACTGTCACTGCTCATCATCCTCGTGGCCTCCTCAAATGGTGACAGGACAGTGCATGCATCCTTGATCATTAGCCACTGGCGTGGCAAAAAAAAAAAAAGCCAAGCTCCCCTGACCCTGTCCTGGTGTCATACTCACACAGGTACTCATTGATGGCCCTCTGCTGTGTGTGCAACTGCTGCAGCATTGCCAACGTTGAGTTCCACCTGGTGGGCATGTCACAGATGAGACGGTTCTTGGGCAGGTTGCATTCCTTTTGAAGGTCAGCCAGCCGAGCACTGGCATTACATGACCGGCGGAAATACACACAGACCTTCCTGGCCTGCCTCAGGAGGTCCGGTAAGCCCGGGTACCTGCACAAGAACCGCTGCACCACCAAATTACGGACATAAGCCAAACAGGGAACATGGGTGAAGTGTCCCTGTCAGAGGGCAGAGAGGAGGTTGGTGCCATTGTCGCAAACCACCATTCCTGGCTGAAGCTGGCGTGGCGTGGCGTCAACCACCTCTGAGTCTGCCCCTGCAGGGCTGCCAGAATCTCTGCCCCAGTGTGGCTCCTGTCTCCTAAGCAGACCAACTCAAGCACCGCATGGCATATTTTTGCCTGAGTGCTTGCGTAGCTCCTAGAACGCCTACGGAGCACAGCTGGTTCCAAGGACAAATCTGCACAGGAAGAGGCCATAGAGGAAGAAGAAGAGGAGGGGGTGGAGGAGAGAGGTGTGACAGAATCACCACTACCAGCATTTTTTAGGTGTGGCGGCGGAACATGCTCCAACATTACTGCACCCTGTCCTGCATCCTTCCCAGCTGCCAGCAGGGTTACCCAGTGCACTGTGAAAGAAAGGTAACGTCCCTGTCCATGCCTGCTGGACCATGAGTCAGTGGTAATATATACCTTACTGCTGACTGGCCTGTCCAGCGAGGCCAAGACATTGCCTTCCACATGCTGGTAGAGAGCCGGAATCGCCTTCCGAGAAAAAAAATGGCGTTTGGGAACCTGCCACTGAGGTACCGCACATTCCACAAATTCTCGAAAGGGGGCAGAGTCTACGAGCTGAAAAGGCAGCAGTTGGAGTGCTAGCAATTTAGCCAAACTAGCATTCAGCCACTGAGCATCTCAGTGCAGGTCTCTGAGAGGACTGAAGGTATAGTGGGGTTGGAGATCCCAGCTGATGAGGAGCAAGGAGAGGTCCGCCTTGTTCTTTGGTGTGGGTCTTTTAAGTAGTGTTGCCAACGGACTGCATGGGAGCTGGAGATATGTCTGGTAAAGCATGTGGTGCCCAAGTGGCTGCTGTTTTGGCCACGCTTGATACTCTTCAGACATGTGTTGCAAACAGCAACAGTGCGATCTGCTGAACACGTCTCAAAAAAGGCCCACACCAAAGAACTTTTGAAAAAATGTGCAGAGTCAGCAGCGCCCTGCACTTGTGGAGCTCTACGGTGTGATGCAGTCAGTTGGCTGTCCTTAAGCTGGCCCCTGGAGGGCATTCTGCCTCGTTGCAGATGTGCCTCCTCCTCCTCTCTTCTATCTGGCACCCACATAGAGTCAGTGACCCCATCATCCCCTCCCTCCTCGCCACTGGAGCAAACCTGGCAGTATGCTGCAGCTGGGGGAACATTACTGCCAGTTTCTTGTCCTTCTTGGGCACCCCCTCTCTCTGGGCTCACCAATACTGCCTTCATCCTCAACCTGGGTACCATCATTAGAGCCTTCAAAATGTTGCGCATCCTCCTGCAGAATGTATCCGACACTGTGGTCGAACAGTTCGGGGGACTCCTCAGGACATGATGGTGCGGCTAGGGAGGGAGTGACTGATGCCATTGAGCCGATGGAATAGGCCGCTTTGGCAGCTGCATTGGCAGCCAAACTTGTCATAGCCTGGGTGACAGAGGATGAGGAGGATGAGGATGGCTTTGTGATCCACTCTACCAACTCTTCTGCATGTTGTGGCTCAACAGGGCCAGCTGTCGAAAAAAGGACAAGTGTGCCCCACAGCCACATGCTGAGGATGCACCGTGTCCATGACTGTAGACACAGAGCCTGCTTGCCCTCTTTTAGTGGCCTGTGAGCGTCTGCCTTTTCTTGGTGGCCTTCCAGACATGCTGTAAAATTGGATTAGCAAAACACCGCCTGAAGTTTACTAGAAAAATCACACCAGGAATGGCCTGCAGTCAGGTATAGGCTTGGCTAGACTAGAATGCAGTGGATATATATGTAGGAGACAGTATATATACTGGTATTTTATGCACTGCAGATCACTGAATAACCTGCCTGGCCTGCCTGCCTGAAAGTGTATTCAAATATGTACACCAGGAACGGCCTGCAGTGAGATCTAGCTACACAGGATACCGTGTATATATATATATATATATATATATGTATATATGTATATATATGTATATATATATATATATATATATATATATATATATATATATATATATATATATATATATATATATATACACACAGATACAAAGCTGGGATGTATATATATTCAAAATACACTGCAGCTAACAATCAACTGCCTGCCTAAAGTAGATTAGAAACTATACACCAGGAACGGTCTGCAGTGAGATCTAGCTCTAGTGGGGCGTGGACTTAACCTCCTGAGCCATAATTGGCCAAAGGCACCCTGCCTTTGGCCAATTGTGGCTCTCTTTGCTTACGGCGCTGTGATTGGCCAAAGCATGCGGGTCATAGTGCATGCTTGGCCAATCATCAGCCAGCAATGCACTGCGATAACGCAGTGCATTATGAGGCATGACACGTCGCTCGAATTTGCCGTGAACGCCCCATAATGTTCGATCTTCGAATGATGACTCGAACTCGAAGCTCATGCCTAATTACCACAAAAGGTCACTAGATGGCAGCATGTGAACTAGATATAAAATGTCCATAGAAAATAGTTAGGAAAACAATCTATATAAATTCTATGCCCCGTTGGGGCAGCACAGCTCCACTCTCTTCAGCCTCCACACATGCAGATACCATCTTCCTCTGAGAGTTAGCAGTGCCCTTTGCCGGTTAAAATAAGATTCAATTTCCCCTGCTCCTTTATTCTCTCAAGGGGCCTCTCTCCTTGAGTCTTGAGACTTTGATTGCTGCTTGTCTGATTCCCCATCTGTCCTGACTGCTAAGAATATCAGAGCAAGATTGGACAGCACGAGTTAACATCCATTGAAAACTCAGCACTATCTCCCCAACACACACGCACATTCAGAGGATCACTTTACAGACAAGCCAGAAAGCTCAGTTGTAGAGCAGCACAAAGCACCCCTGCAGCAAGCTCTTGTAACGGGGAAGCACAATATGACAACCACTTGGAGGAGCCAACAGTAGAAGCATATCAGCTTGGGGAGCACTCCATGTTCCCAGGGGATTAAGGTCAACACCTAATCGAGCGACTGGCTCGCCAACCTTAGGTAAGTCAGAAGGACTCAGTCTAGCGGGTCCGTCTATGGCATGAGATCGAGGGTGAACAAAGCAGCTATTTTTCTTTTCTTCTTTTTCTACCCAACAGGCAGAGATGAACACAAGTAGGTGAGTGGGAGGGGCGAAGAAGGGGGAAAGCAGGCATGAGTTTACCTGTTTCCTGCTCCTATGTATTCATGGTACTCCAACATGAATCCAACCCCTGGCTCAGAAGCTGCTATTGGCTGGCATCAACAGTCTCCCAGCACATTTAGACAGCTTTAGCTGTTAGTACAGCCTGTGCATTGATCCCTGGATCGGGTTTCGGTCCCTAAACACTCACCTGTCAAAGTTAGGAGCTCTCAGCTAGCGTGTATGTTCCACGCCATTATCAGATCATGCCCCCATGCCACACTGTTTCATTTAAACACCTAAAGGGTAGGTTCACCTTTACAGAAAAATTACAGGTCCTCCTCCTTGCCCCCCCCGTCCTGCTGACCTGGACTACGGTAACCTACGGTTCTAATCCCCGGTATATCCGCGCTAGGAGTTAGAAGCTTAGAAATCCCCTCAGCTGAATGTCCAAAATGTCCCTCCTCAGGAGGGGAGTTTTGGAGCATTCTAATTGGTCAGTGCCCCAGATATGGAGAAGACGCGTGAATGCAGAGAGGGTTTCTAAGCTTTGGACTCCTAGCGTGGATATACCGGGGCTTAGAACCGGAGATTGCTGCGGTCCAGGCAAGTGGGACTGGGGGGTGTGAGGAGGGGGACTTATGTTAGTTCACCTTATGCCGTGTACACACGAGTGGACTTTTTTCGACCGGACTGGTCCGGCGGACAATTCGACCGTGTGTGGACTTCATTGGACCTGCAGCCGACTTTTTCGGTCGAAAATCTGACGGACTTTAGATTTGGAACATGTTTGAAATCTTTACGTCGGAACTCCGCTGGACCCAGTTCCTATCGAAAAGTCTGCTCGTCTGTATGCTAGTCAGACGGACGAAAACTGACGCTAGGGCAGCTATTGGCTACTGGCTATCAACTTCCTTATTTTAGTCCGGTTGTACGTCATCACGTACGAATCCGTCGGACTTTGGTGTGATCGTGTGTAGGCAAGTCCGTTCATTCGGAAAGTCCGTTGGAAGTCCGTCGAAAGTCCGTCGGATAGTCCATCAGACCAGTCCGGTCGAAAAGTCCGCTCGTGTGTACGGGGCATTACAGATTTTTCTGCAAAGGTGAACCTACACTTTAACCAGTTGCTGACCGCCGCACGACGATGTACGTCGACAGAGCGGCACGGGCAGGCAAAAGGACTTACCTGTACGTCCTTGCCTGCCCGCGGGTGGGGGGTCCGGTCGGACCCCCCCGGTGCCTGCGGCGGTCGGCAAATGTCCCCCGGCGATCGGTGGTGAGGGGGAGGCCATCCATTCGTGGCACCCCCCTTGCGATCGCTCCCAGCCAACGGGATCATTTCCCTGCCTCTGTATTGTACACAGAAGCAGAGGAAATGATGTCATCTCTCCTCGGCTCGGTATTTTCCGTTCCGCGCCGAGGAGAGAAGACTGTAATGTGAGTGCACAACACACACACACACAGTAGAACATGCCAGGCACACATTACACCCCGATCCCCCCCCGATCGCCCCCCGATCCCCCCTGATCACCCCCCCCCTGTCACAAACTGACACCAAGCAGGTTTTTTTTTTTTTTTTTTTTTTTTCTGATTACTGTATTGGTGTCAGTTTGTGACAGTTAGTGGGGTAGGGCAGTGAGTGTTAGGCCCCCTTTAGATCTAGGATACACCCCTAAACCCCCCTAATAAAGTTTTAACCCCTTGATCACCCCCCGTCACCAGTGTTGCTAAGCGATCATTTTTCTGATCGCTGTATTAGTGTCGCTGGTGACGCTAGTTAGGAGCGTAAATATTTAGGTTCGCTGTCAGCGTTTTCTAGCGACGGGGACCCCCATATACTATCTAATAAATGTTTTAACCCCTTGATTGCCCCCTAGTTAACCCCTTCACCACTGATCACCGTATAACCGTTACGGGTGACGCTGGTTAGTTCGTTTATTTTTTATAGTGTCAGGGCACCCGCCGTTTATTACCAAATAAAGGTTTAGCCCCCTGATCGCCCGGCGGTGATATGCGTCGCCCCAGGCAGCATCAGATTAGCGCCAGTACCGCTAACACCCACGCACGCAGCATGCGCCTCCCTTAGTGGTATAGTATCTGTACGGATCAATATCTGATCCGATCAGATCTATACTAGCGTCCCCAGCAGTTTAGGGTTCCCAAAAACGCAGTGTTAGCGGGATCAGCCCAGATACCTGCTAGCACCTGCGTTTTGCCTCTCCGCCCGGCCCGGCCCAGCCCACCCAAGTGCAGTATCGATCGATCACTGACACTTACAAAACACTAAACGCATAACTGCAGCGTTCGCAGAGTCAGGCCTGATCCCTGCGATCGCTAACAGTTTTCTTGGTAGCGTTTTGGTGAACTGGCAAGCACCAGCCCCAGGCAGCGTCAGGTTAGCGCCAGTACCGCTAACACCCACGCACGCACCGTACACCTCCCTTAGTGGTATAGTATCTGAACGTATCAATATCTGATCCGATCAGATCTATACTAGCGTCCCCAGCAGTTTAGGGTTCGATAACACGCAGTGTTAGCGGGATCAGCCCAGATACCTGCTAGCACCTGCGTTTTGCCCCTCCGCCCGGCCCACCCAAGTGCAGTATCGATCGATCACTGTCACTTACAAAACACTAAACGCATAACTGCAGCGTTCGCAGAGTCAGGCCTGATCCCTGCGATCGCTAACAGTTTTTTTGGTAGCGTTTTGGTGAACTGGCAAGCACCAGCCCCAGGCAGCGTCAGGTTAGCGCCAGTACCGCTAACACCCACGCACGCACCGTACACCTCCCTTAGTGGTGTGGTATCTGATCGGATCAATATCTGATATGATCAGATCTATACTAGCGTCCCCAGCAGTTTAGGGTTCCCACAAACGCAGTGTTAGCGGGATCAGCCCAGATACCTGCTAGCACCTGCGTTTTTCCCCTCCGCCCGGCCCAGCCCAGCCCACCCAAGTGCAGTATCGATAGATCACTGACACTTACAAAACACTAAACGCATAACTGCAGCGTTCGCAGAGTCAGGCCTGATCCCTGCGATCGCTAACAGTTTTTTTTGTAGCGTTTTGGTGAACTGGCAAGCACCAGCGGCCTAATACACCCCGGTCGTAGTCAAACCAGCACTGCAGTAACACTTGGTGACGTGGCGAGTCCCATAAGTGCAGTTCAAGCTGGTGAGGTGGCAAGCACAAGTAGTGTCCCGCTGCCACCAAAAAGACAAACACAGGCCCGTCGTGCCCATGATGCCCTTCCTGCTGCATTCGCCAATCCTAATTGGGAACCCACCGCTTCTGCAGCGCCCGTACTTCCCCCATTCACATCCCCAGCCAAATGCAGTCGGCTGCATGAGAGGCATTTTTATGTCCTCCCGAGTACCCCTACCCAGCGAACCCCCCCAAAAAAGATGTTGTGTCTGCAGCAAGCGCGGATATAGGCGTGACACCCGCTATTATTGTCCCTCCTGTCCTGACAATCCTGGTCTTTGCATTGGTGAATGTTTTGAACGCTACCATTCACTAGTTGAGTATTAGCGTAGGGTACAGCATTGCACAGACTAGTCACACTTTCACAGGGTCTCCCAAGATGCCATCGCATTTTGAGAGACCCGAACCTGGAACCGGTTACAGTTATAAAAGTTAGTTACAAAAAAAAAGTGTAAAAAAAAAAAAAAAAACACAAACAAAAATATAAAATAAAAAAAAAATAGTTGGCGTTTTTTTGTTCTCTCTCTCTCTATTCTCTCTATTGTTCTGCTCTTTTTTACTGTATTCTATTCTGCAATGTTTTATTGTTATTATGTTTTATCATGTTTGCTTTTCAGGTATGCAATTTTTTATACCTTACCGTTTACTGTGCTTTATTGTTAACCATTTTTTTGTCTTCAGGTACGCCATTCACGACTTTGAGTGGTTATACCAGAATGATGCCTGCAGGTTTAGGTATCATCTTGGTATCATTCTTTTCAGCCAGCGGTCGGCTTTCATGTAAAAGCAATCCTAGCGGCTAATTAGCCTCTAGACTGCTTTTACAAGCAGTGGGAGGGAATGCCCCCCCCCCCAACGTCTTCCGTGTTTTTCCCTGGCTCTCCTGTCTCAACAGGGAACCTGAAAATGCAGCCGGTGATTCAGCCAGCTGACCATAGAGCTGATCAGGGACCAGAGTGGCTCCAAGCATCTCTATGGCCTAAGAAACCGGAAGCTATGAGCATTTTATGACTTAGATTTCGCCGGATGTAAACAGCACCATTGGGAAATTGGGAAAGCATTTTATCACACCGATCTTGGTGTGGTCAGATGCTTTGAGGGCAGAGGAGAAATCTAGGGTCTAATAGACCCCAATTTTTGCAAAAAAGAGTACCTGTCACTACCTATTGCTATGATAGGGGATATTTACATTCCCTGAGATAACAATAAAAATGATTTAAAAAAAAAAATGAAAGGAACAGTTTAAAAATAAGATAAAAAAATAATAATAATAAAGAAAAAAAAAAAAAAAAAAAAGCACCCCCGTCCCCCCTGCTCTCGCGCTAAGGCGAACGCAAGCGTCGGTCTGGCGTCAAATGTAAACAGCAATTGCACCATGCATGTGAGGTATCACCGCGAAGGTCAGATCGAGGGCAGTAATTTTTGCAGTAGACCTCCTCTGTAAATCTAAAGTGGTAACCTGTAAAGGCTTTTAAAGGCTTTTAAAAATGTATTTAGTTTGTCGCCACTGCACGTTTGTGCGCAATTTTAAAGCATGTTGGGCAATATAGTGTGTTTTAGTGCATTAAAATGTAAAAAAGTGTGTTTTTTCCCCAAAAAATGCGTTTGAAAAATCGCTGCGCAAATACTGTGTGAAAAAAAAAATGAAACACCCACCATTTTAATCTGTAGGGTATTTGCTTTAAAAAAAATATATAATGTTTGGGGGTTCAAAGTAATTTTCTTGCAAAAAAAAATATTTTTTTATGTAAACAATAAGTGTCAGAAAGGGCTTTGTCTTCAAGTGGTTAGAAGAGTGGGTGATGTGTGACATAAGCTTCTAGATGTTGTGCATAAAATGCCAGGACAGTTCAAAACCCCCCCAAATGACCCCATTTTGGAAAGTAGACACCCCAAGCTATTTGCTGAGAGGCATGTCGAGTCCATGGAATATTTTATATTGCGACACAAGTTGCGGGAAAGAGACAATTTTTTATTTTTTTTTATTTTTTTTGCGCAAAGTTATCACTAAATGATATATTGCTCAAACATGCCATGGGAATATGTGAAATTACACCCCAAAATACATTCTGTTGCTTCTCCTGAGTACGGGGATACCACATGTGTGAGACTTTTTGGGAGCCTAGCCGCGTACGGGACCTCGAAAACCAAGCACCGCCTTCAGGTTTTCTAAGGCCGTAAATTTTTGATTTCACTCTTCACTGCCTATCACAGTTTCGGAGGCCATGGAATGCCCAGGTGGCAAAAACCCCCCCCAAATGACCCCATTTTGGAAAGTAGACACCCCAAGCTATTTGATGAGAGGTATAGTGAGTATTTTGCAGACCTCAGTTTTTGTCACAAAGTTTTGAAAATTGAAAAAAGAAAAAAAAAATTTTTTTTTCTCGTCTTTCTTTATTTTCAAAAACAAATGAGAGCTGCAAAATACTCACCATGCCTCTCAGCAAATAGCTTGGGGTGTCTACTTTCCAAAATGGGGTCATTTGGGGGGGGGTTGTGCCACCTGGGCATTCCATGGCCTCCGAAACTGTGATAGGCAGTGAGGAGTAAAATCAAAAATGTACGCCCTTAGAAATCCTGAAGGCAGTGATTGGTTTTCGGGGCCCCGTACGCGGCTAGGCTCCCAAAAAGTCCCACACATGTGGTATCCCCATACTCAGGAGAAGCAGCTAAATGTATTTTGGGGTGCAATTCCACATATGCCCATGGCCTGTGTGATCAATATATCATTTAGTGACAACTTTGTGCAAAAAAAAAAAAAAAATTGTCACTTTCCCGCAACTTGTGTCAAAATATAAAACATTCCATGGACTCAACATGCCTCAAAGCAAATAGCTTGGGGTGTCTACTTTCCAAAATGGGGTCATTTGGGGGGGTTTTATGCCATCTGGGCATTTTATGGCCTTCAAAATTGTGATAGGTAGTGAGGAGTAAAATCAAAAATGTACGCCCTTAGAAATCCTGAAGGCAGTGATTGGTTTTCGGGGCCCCGTACGTGGCTAGGCTCCCAAAAAGTCCCACACATGTGGTATCCCCATACTCAGGAGAAGCAGCTAAATGTATTTTGGGGTGCAATTCCACATATGCCCATGGCCTGTGTGAGCAATATATCATTTAGTGACAACTTTTTGTAATTTTTTTTTTTTTTTTGTCATTATTCAATCACTTGGGACAAAAAAAATGAATATTCAATGGGCTCAACATGCCTCTCAGCAAATTCCTTGGGGTGTCTACTTTCCAAAATGGGGTCATTTGTGGGGGTTTTGTACTGCCCTGCCATTTTAGCACCTCAAGAAACGACATAGGCAGTCATAAATTAAAGGCTGTGTAAATTCCAGAAAATGTACCCTAGTTTGTAGGCGCTATAACTTTTGCGCAAACCAATAAATATACACTTATTGACATTTTTTTTTACCAAAGACATGTGGCCGAATACATTTTGGCCTAAATGTATGACTAAAATTGAGTTTATTGGATTTTTTTTAGAACAAAAAGTAGAAAATATCATTTTTTTTTCAAAATTTTCGGTCTTTTTCCGTGTATAGCGCAAAAAATAAAAACGGCAGAGGTGATCAAATATCATCAAAAGAAAGCTCTATTTGTGGGAAGAAAAGGACGCAAATTTCGTTTGGGTACAGAATTGCATGACCGCGCAATTAGCAGTTAAAGCGACGCAGTGCCGAATTGTAAAAAGTGCTCTGGTCAGGAAGGGGGTAAAACCTTCCGGGGCTGAAGTGGTTAAGGACTGGGCCTATTTTTCAGACTCGGTGTTTACAAGTTAAAATCATTTTTTTTTTGCTAGAAAATTACTTAGAGCCCCCAAACACTATATATATTTTTTTCATTCAGTTTTTATTAAATTTTATCACAGTACAAGAAAACATACATGTTAAAACAATGAAATAAAATAATAATATTAAACACTCATATTTGTACACACCAGGGTCGATTGTCTAGTCAGAGTTCATTTAAATACAGATAAAGTAAGACATATCAGTGTCATGTGTTTATGACCGTTTGTATTTGGTAGTCCAAATACTCCAGATTTCATCAAATTTTGCACATTTCAGAGAGTTGATTGCCAGTATGCATTCAAAGGTATAGTGTTGTTGAACTATTCTTGTCACATCAGTAATGTTTGTGGTTAGGGCAGTTTTCCAAGTTCTTAGTACCAGAGATCTAGCTGTTAGGAGTATGTGGGATACCACAGGTCTCATATTATGTGTGAATTTGTCTATGTCTATATGGAGAATTGCTAATGTGGGATTGGGGGGTGTGATTATGCCAGTGAGAGAAGAGATCAGCTGGAATACTTGGTTCCAGAAACTGGTCAGGCTTGGACATTCCCGGAACATGTGTAATAGATGGCCTTGGTGGCTGCAATTCCTCCAGAACATCGTTGAGGCATGCGGGAAGAATTTTACCAGTCTACAGGGGGTATATCCTACGATAGAACTTTTTGACAACAAACATGCAAATTAGCTGTTTTAAGTCAACTTCCGACCGTGTGGACGCTCCATTGGACAAACTTTTTTGGTTTTCATTGGACAAATGTTGGCTGTGCAAACAAACAAACTTTCCAGCAACAAAAGTCCTATGGTGCAAAATTCTATCGTGTGTACACAAGTCCATAGGACTTTGGTCCAAAGTACAAACATGCATACCCAGAACCAATGCAAAAGATCAGACAACAATACAGAAGTTGACGGTAAAGAGCTGAAAACCCACGTGATTTGGTGAAAGCTGGCTGAAAAAGTCCTGCCGTGTGTATGCTTAATTAGTTTACGGCCAAAGCCCTTTGTACAAAAATCCACAGGAAAGTTTGTACAAAGTCTGATTGTGTGTATGAGGCTTAATAGCCATTTCCCAGTGACTTGTACAGTGGGATGTTTTTTGGATTGTTTGGAACGCTTTTTGCCATTGGTCACTATATATTTTTTTTCAGACACCCTAGAGAATAAAATGGTGGTCGTTGAAATACTTTATGTCACACCGTATTTGCGCAGCGGTCTTTTCTTCTTATTTATTTTACTTTATATTTTTTATTTTGACACTGTCCTTTTTAAAAAAAAAATGGGTCACTTTTTTCTTATTACAGTACAGGGAATGTAAAACGGAAAATTTATATCAAATACTTACCGTAATTTTCCTTTCCTGATACTCCTGGTCGAATGAGCTGTCACTGCCTCTGGAGGAGCCAAGCCCTTTGCCTTGTATGCCCTCTGAATGGTCTGCACAATCCAAGAAGAAATTGATCTGACCGAAGCTCGCATTCCCTTGTTTTTACCATGGAGAAGAACGAAAAGGAATTCCGTTTGTCTGAATGGAGCCGTGACCTCCAGATATTGCTTTAGAGTGTGGCCTACGTCAAGTGGATGAATATCCTGATCATCCGTTGTTCTGAAAGTAGGAAGTACAATCTCTTGATTTTCATGAAAGACTGAGGTCACTTTAGGGTTTGACCCAAGCATGGGAATCAACACTACCCTGTCTGGAAAGAAGGTTAGGAAAGGTTCTTCTGAACCTAGACTTCTAATCTCTGACACTCTTTTAGCCGATGTCACAGCTACTAAGAAGGTGGTCTTGAGCGTGAGATCTCTCATGGAAAGAGGTTTGTCAGGATCTGATCCGAGATTGGAGAGAAAATCCAAGACAATACGAAGGTCCCATTTGGGAAACCTAGGTCTTCTTTGAGGTTTAAGCCCTATAGCTCCTTAAAAGAATTGACGGACTAATGAGTGATTAGCCCAAGATACTCCTGTGAAGGCCGAGATGGCTGAAACTTGAACTCTTAGTGAGCTGACTGCTAAAGATAGGTCCAGCCCTGAGTGGAGAAAACTTAGAATGTCCTGTACTGCTGGAGAATTACACGGATTTGACCGGGAAGACATATGATCAGAGAATTTAGACCATATCCGTTCGTATACTCTGTTCGTACTTCCTCTCCGGGCACTAAGAAGAGTTGGAATAGCTTCTTCCGGACAACCTAGAGATTCAAGCCTTTCCCTCTCAAGAAAAACACCCTGAGGTGTAGGCAAGATGGGCATGGGTGTAACGTCGAGCCTTGCGACAGTAGATCCAGCCTGAGAGGAAGGGGAACTGGGTCTTGATAACTCAGGAGCGATAACAGAGGAAACCACGGCCTGTTGGGCCAGAAAGGAATCACTGCAATGATCTCCACCTTCTCTGTTCTGAGCCTCCGGAGGAATTGAAGAATCACCGGAGGGAAGGCATAAGCCTTCTGAAACTTCCATTGATCTGAGAGAGCATCTATCCCGTAAGCCTGAGGGTCTCTGAACCTCGAATAATATCTGGGCATTTTGTGATTGCATGGAGAAGCAAATAGATCGACCTCTGGAAGTACTCCCAGGGTCAGAATCCACTCGAACACCTCTCTGTGGAGAGACCACTCGTTGTTGTCCATTTGCACTTGCGAGAGGAAGTCCTCCTGTACATTCTGAATCCCCGGAATGTAAACTGCGCAGCTCATTATTGGCTCCACTTCCTGTAGCAGAGACCAGCTGCGAGTTCCACCTTGCTTCTTTATGTAAGCCACCGCGGTTGTATTGTCAAACCTTAGCATCACAGATGACCCTTCTATTAGATGGTGTAATGACAGGAGTGCCTGAAAGGCAGCCCTCAGCTCCAGAATGTTGGATACAATCCCTCGAGCAGGGAAAATCCATTGGCCTTGCGCCACTTCTGAAAGGCAGTGAGCGCCCCAACCTCGATTGCTGGCATCCGAAGTTAACGTGACCCATGAGATGGGCATGATTGAATGGTGATTGCGCAGGTTCTTCCCTTGAAGCCACCAAAGGAGAGACGTCCTCATGGATAACGTAAGGTGTATGCGCTGGACTTGGCTGGAAGAATCCCATTGTTGAAGGAACCCTTTTTGGAAGGGTCGTGTATGCCATTGGACCCACTTCACCATAGGAATGGTAGCTGTCATCGTGCCAATTACTTTCAGGCATTGGAGAGCGGAGAGGTAAGACGACGCAAGGGCTGCGTGTATTCTGTCTCGAATCACTCCAATCTTCTCCTCTGGAAGGGAGATGGTGCCTTCCAATGTGTTGAAGTGAGCCCCTAGAAACACCAGAGATTGTGTTGGCTGTAGATGGCTCTTCTCTAGATTCAGAAGCCACCCGAATTCCTGCAGGGTGGAGATGACTAAGCTCCTGTGCTATAACAGTTGATCTTTGTTCTGAGCTAGGAGAAGTAGGTCGTCTAAATAGTGGTGGAGATGAACCCCCTTGATACGAAGTAGAGCCACAACAGACATCAGGACCTTTGAGAAGACCCGAGGTGACGTTGTTAGGCCGAAGGGTAGACATGTGAACTGCAGATGCTGATTGTCTACCGCAAAGCGGAGGAATTGTTGGAACTCTGTTGCCACTGGAACGTGAAAGTATGCATCTTTCAGATCGATTGAAATCATCTAATCTCCCAGATGTATTGATTGTTGGATCGTAATTAAAGACTCCATTTTGAACTTTTCTTTTCGGATAAAGGAATTGAGATGTGTTAAATCTATTACTGGCCTCCATGTACCGTTTTTCTTCTGTGTCATGAACAGAGGAGAATACATGTCTTTGCCTTGTTCTTTTTCTGGAACAGGGACGGCTGCGCCTTGATCCAATAAACAGCTCACGTAGGTTAATAGGACCTGCTTTTTCTCTTCTGAACCTGGAAGAGATGTGGGAACAAATCTGAGTCTTGGGGTATTGTTGAAGACCCACTTGTGACCGGAGGAGACCGTCTTGATGGTCCAGTAATCTCGGATTGAGGCCGCCCAGACATGCCCCAAGTGGTGAAGACGAGCCCCCACCTGGCATACCTGAGCGGGCCCAATCTCAAAAGGACTTTGTGGCGTCCTGGTTGCCCTTTTGCGGGTTTCTTGAAAGAAGACTGCCTGGATCTCCAGGATCTTGAGAACTCCCGACCAGGTCTGTAGCTGCGCGCATCCCTAGCGCGATCAGAGTTTTGTCTTCTAGGAAAACTGCGTTTCTGATTTTGTAGGCGTATGTCTTGAGGGAGGAAACCAGACTTCCCACCTGTGGCCCGGGTTATGGCACTATCGAGCTTATTGCCGAACAATGAAGAACCTTCAAACGGAATTCGGCACCAAGCTTGCTTGGAAGCTGGATCCGCCAACCACGGACGGAGCCATAAGGCACAACGAGCTGAAACAGCTGCCAACATAACCCGGGACATCAGGCGGATGACATCAATAGATGCCTCCCCAAGAAAGGCTGATGCCAGCCTGATCTCTTGGATAGGAGAATCCTTAGCTGTTTCAGTAGAGATACCTCTTAAGAACTCATCCACATTATCAGACCAAGATTCCAAAGCTTTGGAGACTGCAGCTATCGCAAGTACTGGCTTACATGCCATTCCTGACATCAGGTAGATCCTCTTTAAATCCGAATCAATTCGCCTCTCCAAAGGATCTTTAAAAGATACAGTGTCTTCTAAGGGAAGCGTTACATATCTTGCTAGTCTCATTAAAGCTGCATCCACTAATGGAGCTGATTCAAGGTGCTTTACTTACTCTTCCTTAAAAGGATATAGTTTCAAGACCTTTGACTGCATGGAACTTTTCTTGTCCATTTTGCTCCATTCCTCAGAAATGACATCGCCCAGCTCAGAGAGAAAAGGAAAATACTGTCGCTCCTTATTGAGCTGCTTGAAAAACTTCCTCTGTTTCGGGGGGGAAGTAACTGGATCTTCCCACTTCAAGGCCTCTTTTACTGCCTTCACCAAAGAAGGAACTAAAGCATACTCAAACCCCACGCCAGGGTCTTCCAGATCCGATTCGCTATCTGAAACAGGAGCAGAAGGGTGACTTGGCTGGGAAGATTCCCATGTCTCATGCACAGAACCTTCACCCACTGGAGGGCATAATGGGTCTGATGGGGAATCACGGGGCTGTTGGGCCTCTCTCTCCTGTAGAGATTCTTTCACAACCCGCCTCACCATAGATTCTAAATGCTGGTCTGCACCATCCCTCTCATCTGCAGCTTTAGAGAAGCAGTGATCACAGAGAGATTTGTCTTTTGGAACAGGCATCCTGCATCCCCAGCATGATTTTCCTGAACTCTCTCTAGAGTGAGATGAAGGGGGGTGAGAAGGATTTTTATTGCGCTGTTCAGATCTGGAAGGAGATCTATGATGGCTAGACCTGGAGGAAGATTGCCGGTGGTGTGATTTTGATGATCCACTTCCTTTATGGGAACTACGGTGTGGATCAGACCTAAAAGGGCTGTGAGGAAAGAAACACAGAGAAGACAGAGAAAGAAATCAGCTGGTGTCCTAAAATCCTACTCTCAATCCTTGTACAGGCAGAAAGGCAAAACTGCAAACATACCTGCTACAAGCGGGCTGGCCACTAGGGGGCAGTGAGGAGTCCATAGTGTCAATACAATAGGAAGCTGCAGAGACAGATTCACAGATTCAGCTGACTGACAACAGACCTCCACCCCCAGACAATAGAGATTGTCTTACCTTGAATCGCCAAGATAGTTGCCCCGGGAAGACGCCATATCCCCCACGATCATTCCCAGGGCTCTGTAAGCTTTCCACAGCTTTTAAAAGTGGCGCCCGTGACGTCATCGCCGACGTCAGACGCGAGACACTCACGCGCAAGCGCGAACCAAGCCTCGACTTCGTATTGGGTCCGCGCATGCGCAGAGCGCACGCCGGTACCCGGAAGTCACAGAGAGAGCGGCTGCTGGAACGCAGAGAGCGTCAGCGCCGATCTAGGACACCAATGAAGCAGGAAAAACACACAGAGGTATGATAACACATAAACACTGCTGCCATATGTGAATGAATGTAAAAACTTACCCCTCCACCTACGATCACCTGGGCCGAGGAACGCCATCCATACACACACACACCGGACTTGGCAGCAGATAATGGTCACCTGAAACATTAGGCAAACAGACCGTGTGCACATAGATGAACCGATCCAATCTTCAGCGCTACTCTGCTATACACTCCATACCCTGCTTAACAGTCAGGGCCTATCGGAGGAATCTTTGGCACTCGGCAGCATCGATCGTAGAGAGGTTTATCTTCAGGTAGGAGAACCAACACCTGGTCCTACGGAGGAGGACAAAAAAGGAACATGGATAGCAGCCTAGAGCAAAGATTTATGGAAGAGCGGGGGCTCCGCCTCCATAACTACCCAATAGGGTAAGCAGCGGAGATGACTGGGAAGGGGCTGGACCCCTCTCCCACTCCGATAAAGGTGATCTTGTGGTGAATCCACCGCAGAAACCACTTTTACCTTAAAGAGGACAGTCCGCCATTTTTAAAAATATCAGGGTTATGGCAGCTAGCTGCTGCCATAACAACGGTATTTAATGTCAAAATAGTGAGGTATAACAATGGCGGCTGGTCCTTAAGTAGTTAACCATGCTCCTGTAAGCCCCTCCCATTGTTAATGCAATTTAGCCACATCAACTGTTCACTGCAGTGAGTGTAGTGCGCCACATTCCGACCCTCCTCGGAGCACCCAATTGTGTCCAATGTCTTTTATAATCCTATAGTGTATACTACCAAAAATAATTGCTGTGCACTGCTAAAGTGTTTGGGGTGGCTTGAATTAAAGGTGGCAATCCTAATGACATAATGGAGTGCTGTTACCTTATTACTTGTGACTGTCAGGATGCATGAGGCTTTGTTTCCTTTATTCACCACTCTCTGAAGCAGATATCACTCAACTGGATGGTTAAGGGGGCCTATGCATCATTTAGGAGTGCCATTGATATTCATTCATAATTGCATGCACATAAGGCATGATCACAATGCAATTAGTTGGAGGAAACCTTTAGATGTTTTTTTATACATTATTGCTTTATGTTGGTTGAACATGTTTATTAGATTTACTTTGACTATACTTTCTGACTATATGATTGACAATGTGTCTGAATGATAGTGGGATATAGTGTGTAGCTCATGGACAACATTGTCTGTTCCTAATGAGGGGGGAGGAGCGGCCTAAACTGGATTCATTTATATATAAACATTTTTTTGTACATCAATAAAGATATTTCTATTTATGTTCTGATGGGAGAAGATCTCTATGAGGTGAGAGCGTTCTGCTGAGATCTGATGACTATTTGTATTCTCTCTTCTAGGATCGGGCACAAGAACTTGTCAGAGGAAGCAAAAAGAGAACTAGAAAAGCTGGAAAAGCTCCGTCCGGGACTGAAGATTTACTACTAATAACCCCAGAGAAGAGTCCTTCCCACATCGGTGAATGGAGTCAGGACATTGCTCTGGATGATGAGGAGAAGGAGATTTAGAAATTACAAATCCAATCCAAGAGGAGAATGATCCTCCGCAGATGAACTAATACACAATATACAAGGACAGGATGGAGAAAGATTTTGTTATAAAGGGGTTAAAGGCATTCTCTGTTAAAAATAAGCATTTCACATATAAAATAACTCAAGGAACACAACCAGGTTGATGATCGA
This sequence comes from Lithobates clamitans, assembly GCA_037952925.1. Taxonomy (NCBI): domain Eukaryota; kingdom Metazoa; phylum Chordata; class Amphibia; order Anura; family Ranidae; genus Lithobates; species Lithobates clamitans. The sequence continues at coordinate 1,177,844 of JBBGZY010001053.1, read as the reverse complement.
TTCCGATTGTTACCTGATTGTCTTTATCTTACACATCTCTTACTAAACCTCTATAGCTGCTGAAATCCTTTTTTTCTGGATGGATTCTTATGCCAATGTTTTACCAGCAACCCCATTTTTTTACAGGGGAAGATAAATCCGAGGTTTCCATGGAAATGCCAGAACAAGATTCAGTCTCCTTCTCATAGTGCCTGCATGATGCTAAGCACACTGTGGGCCAACCAGCCACACTGACTCATTTCTGAATATAGAATAAAAAATAAGCTGCGCTATATGAATAATGAAAACATAATATACAGTGACATATACATTTTAGAGCATACACCGACATCAATGAGGGCTAATAACCCTTCAAATGGCCATTGATAAAACAGTATTAAATAGGTGAAGCTTATAAATGTGCAAATGAGCCAAAAATAAAAAGAACTGAAGTGCTCTGTAATGCCCCATACACACAGTCGGATTTTCCGACGGAAAATGTGTGATAGGACCTTGTTGTCGGAAATTCCAACCATGTGTAGGCTCCATCACACATTTTCCATCGGATTTTCCGACACACAAAGTTTGAGAGCAGGATATAAAATTTTCCGACAACAAAATCCATTGTCAGAAATTCCGATCGTGTGTACACAAATCCGACAGACAAAGTGCCACGCATGCTCAGAATAAATAAAGAGATGAAAGCTATTGGCTACTGCCCCGTTTATAGTCCCGACGTATGTGTTTTACGTCACCGCGCTCAGAACGATCGGATTTTCTGACAACTTTGTGTGACCGTGTTTATGCAAGACAAGTTTGAGCCAACATCCGTCGGAAAAAATCCTAGGATTTTGTTGTCGGAATGTCCGAACAAAGTCCGACCGTGTGTACGGGGCATAAGTGTCCTTTTCACTCTGTGGGATTATTAAAAAAGAAGATATTCCACAACATAAAGAGGCTGAAAACTATAGTTCATATAGAAATTCATCAACCGACTGTTCCACGGTGACTTAAGATAGAAAACACCCAAGAAGATGTGATGGGGTATGATAGACAGGGTCCTCCACCTTTAAAAACACTGCCGCTTACCAGATAAATAGATCTCTTTTTAAGGAGATCAAATTCGCCTGTGGCTTGTACCCCAGCCCGGGTCTCTGTGCTTGGCAGCCAGGTGTCCCAGATCATCCACTCCTTGGTATTTACACCAGTCAATAATTCCCCATGTATGGATAAAAAGGGCTTCCATAGTGTAATTCCATAAACTTTTATTGTATTAAAAACAGAAATGCACTTACACTTAGCCGAATATAAAAAAGCGTGTCTGTTAAATTCAAGCCAGCCAACTCTCGATAGCTGCCCGTTGCTTTCAGGTCTTTGCGTTGTTTACGGTGACGTCAGCACGCCGCTCCTCCCTACTCCGTTTCATCATAGATGACGTCGTTTTTTAAAAAAAACAGACCGTAATGCTTTTATACCCCTGGGCAGTTGTCATCATGATTCCTGGTTAAAGTCAGTCCCTTAAGGCCAGTTTGTGAGGATGAGGCTTAATTGTACGGAAATGGACGACTTTATACTCCAAGCTGGCATTATAAAGAACAGATTGCAAGAAAGGGGCTATGATTCGGAATCCCTGCAGGATACTTTTGAAGAGGTGGCCAACATTAATAGATCAGTGTTATTGGATGGTGGCCCTAGGAAGGTCAAGGACAGACCTGCAATACCCTTTATTACAACCTTCTCAACCCAGCATTATTAAATTAAAAAAATAATCCGTAAACATTGGCATTTAATAGGTAATGATAGGATCATCAAAACATTTTTACCAGCGAATCCACAGGTGATTTTTAGAGGGGTCCCCTCCCTTAGGGACAAGGTTGCACCCAATGTTGTGGATCCTCCCACTAAAAAAGTATCCTTTTTTCAGAACCTTTCAGGTTACCATCAGTGCCGCAAGTGTCAGGTCTGTGCATTAAATAAGAGTAAAATTAGGAAAACAGAGTCCTTCATTTCAACCAGTACATCTAAAGAACATCAAACCGTTGAAGAACATGAACCGTTCATTACCTGCATCTCAATGGGCGTTGTTTATTTATTGCAATACCCATGTGGGCTTCATTATATAGGCAAGACTAAATGGCCATGCAGGTTTGTTTGGGGGAACACATCACCAATATTAAAAACATCATTCCGTCTCCAAACATTATGCCATCCATCACAATCGTAACCCGGCCAATACATTGTTCTTAGGGATTGATAAATATAATGCCCATTGGTGGGGTAGTTCTCTAGTCAGAGAATTATCAAGGCTTGAGATGGCATGGATCCATAGGGTACGTTGTTACACCGCATGGCCTCAATATAGACACAGATGTCAATGCTTTTATAGATAATGGCTAGGGATTATTAATGTGAACTGGCCTTGAGTTCCTGGCAGACCCCTTTGATAATAATCAGTTATTTCATTTTAACTAAGGATTGGTTGGTAGCCCAAAGTTTCCATTTAGTGAGTTTTAGTGTTATTAGGCGTTACAGTAAATATTAGAATCTCCCTCAAATTTGGTGGGCGCACCCTTCATTGTCCATCCAAATGGCAGATTCAGTTTACCCCCATTTTTGTTTAATTCATTTTAGTGTATCCATTTACTTAGTGGAGGGTAGATGGGGATGATATAACAGGGTTTTTTATTAATAAATTAATTTGTTTTTCTCTTTTTTACCTAAAATGTTGTTTTTAATATTTTATGTAATTTTTCTTTTTTTTTTTAAGTATATTACATTCAACTTTTTAAAGGCGGGAATTTGGACACTGCGGCATACCTGCTGCTCGGTCATATATTTAGGGACCGCCAGGAGTCACTGGGGGATCATATGCCTAGGGGTAACACCAGTCCACATTAAATCTAAAAACAGAATTAAATATGTTTTTTTAGACAACATTGTTTTTCATTTGGGCTAGTCGCCTATGTGATTACGTATTTTTATACCCGTTCTGGGGACACAGATCGCTCTCCTCTGAGCTGACAGGCTGTGGATCTGTGTGTTTACACACAGAGATCCATGGTCCGGCCCGGTTAACGGGCAATCGCGGGTGCCCGGCGGACATCGCGGCCGCCAGGCACACGCACCGGGTCACGAGCAACGCGGCGGCGCGCGCGCCCCCTAGGCGGCCAGGAACCCGAGGCCATCATATGACGTCCACCCAGGATGGGAGATCCCATCTGTGGACGTCATATGTCTATAGGCGGGTAGGGAAGTGGTTAAAAAGAGATCTATTTATCTGGTAAGCGGCAGTGTTTTAAAGGTGGAGGACTCTGTCTATCATACCCCATCATATATTCTTGGGTGTTTTCTATCTTAAAGTGGAGGGCCACCCTGAAAAAAAAAATCACCAAAAATCCTAAACAAAAATAAAAAAAATACATTTGAAAAAAAAAAAAATTAAACTTACCTAAACCCTTGTTGCTAGGCAGTCTTCCTAATCTGCCTCTTCCTTTTCCGCGGCGTGTTCTGCTCCTCGGTGAGTGGCCCCGTTGTCTTCTGGGAACTGTGTGTGTTCCCAGAACACCACGGGGCCATTCACAGAGCGCCGCGCCGCTCGCGCGTGCGCAGTAGGAAACTGGCAGTGAAGCCGCAAGGCTCCACTGCCTGTTTCCCTTACCTAGGATGGTGGTGCCGGGACCCGAGAGCCGAGGGATGGGTCGGCCTCGGGCAGCCGACATCGCGGGCACCCAGGACAGGTAAGTACTTATTTAAAGTCAGCAGCTACAGTGTTTGCTAAATTTCCGGATTTAGAATTTTCGGATTTTCAAATTTACGAATTTCCGGGTTTTGGATTTTCTAATTTACGAATTTTGATCATAGAGAATGACCCGAAAAATGGAGAAAAAAGAAAAACGAATAAAACTAACACAAACAAATTTTTTGGCAGTGCACATGTCTACAGGCAACCTTTGTTACTCTATGAGGACGCAGCAGCTGTACTAACACAGCCGCAGGTCCTAATCTGACAGGGGTGTGGATGTAGGTGTACGGCCCCGAACAGACAGTGTGCATTCAGGTCAAGTCGTCTGCACATCTGTCAAATTAGGAGCTGCGGCTGTGTTCGTACAGCTGCTGCATCCTCATACAGTAACAGGCGGCTCGAAATGCACAAACAGCTCATTCACAGAAAAACCCCTATGAATGAGCCCTTTATTTTTAAATTATGAATTTATGATATGGTTCTTTAAATGATTTTTTTTTTTTAATTTTTTACAATTTGTATTATTTTTTACATTTTTAAAACTATTTTTTTTACCATTTTTTTCCAAAGCTGTTGGGGGTGCATGGGTGACATACTGTATGAGGGGTCTAAACAGACACCTTACATCTCACCTTTGACACAGAGAAAGGAATTAAGACACAGATTTCTTCAATTTCTTTCTCTGCAACCTCAGCTGTACTGAAGATGAATGAACAGGAGACAGAAGCTCCTCCCCATTCATAAATGGAAGCATAATAAACACAGTTTAGTAGTTATTAATGGACGCAGGAGCAATCTGCACAGATCACCTACTGTGTCCATTCAGAAAAGAAAGGGTCGATAAATTACATACAGTGCCTTGAAAAAGTATTCATACCCCTTGACATTTTCCAAATGTTACAACCAAAAATGTAAATGTATTTTATTTGGATTTTATGTGATAGACCAACACAAAGTGGCACATAATTGTGAAGTGGAAAAGTGGAAGAAAAATTATAAATGGCACAAATAAATATGTGAAAAGTATGGGATGTATTTGCATTCAGCCCCTTTTATTCTGATCCCCCTAACTAAAATCTAGTGGAACCAATTGCCTTCAGAAGTCACCTAATTAGTAAATAGAGTCCACCTGTGTGTAATTTAATCTCAGTATAAATACAGCTGTTCTGTGAAGCCCTCAGAGTTTTTTTAGAGAACCTCAGTGAACAAACCCCGCCCTGTGATCAAGCTGGCTCTCCTCTTCTTCCATGCTCTCTTCCGCTATGATAATCCGGCCGCCCCCTCTGCACTGGTGAGGCTGCACTGATAGACACGGGTGAGGCTGTGTTAATGGGCACGGGTGATAAAGTTGTTGTTAATATTTATTTGTGTAAATTAATTCTGCATAAAACATTTAAGTGTCATTTCACGAGAATTTACGAGGGCGTGTATAGGGACAGGATTAGGGGTGGGGCATGGTAGGGGTTTGGCGGGGCATGGCAGGGGTTGGGTGGGGCAACTGGTGGCGAGTAACCCTTAAGGCCTGGCTAGTAACTCAGGACTTGACATTTTGAGCCCTGGGTTAGGTTATAAAAAATATCCAAAGCTTTGAACATCTCACGGAGCTCTGTTCAATCCATCATCCGAAAATGGAAAGAGTATGGCACAACTGCCAACCTACCAAGACATGGCCGTCCACCTAAACTGACCAGCCAGGCAAGGAGAGCATTCATCAGAGAAGCAGCCAAGAGGTCCATGGTAACTCTGGAGGAGCTGCAGAGATCCACAGCTCAGGTGGGAGAATCTGTCCACAGGACAACTATTAGTCGTGTTCTCCACAAATCTGCCCTTTATGGAAGAGTGACAAGAAGAAAGACATAAGGAGACCTGTTTGCAGTTTGTGAGAAGCCATGTGGGGGACACAGCAAACATGTGGAAGAAGGTGCTCTGGTCAGAGGAGACCAAAACTTTTTGCTTTTTGGCCTAAAATCAAAACGCTGTGTGTGGGGGAAAAACTAACACTGAAACATGGTAGTGGCAGCATCATGTGGTGGGGATGCTTTTCTTCAGCAGGGACAGGGAAGCTGGTCAGAGTTGATGGGAAGATGGATGAAGCCAAATACAGGACAATCTTAGAAGAAAACCTATAGAAAAGAAGGCGTTTCACCAGGCCTACAGAAACCCCACTCAGCGCCAGGTTACGATGCTAATCGCAAAGCAGCTAAATATAAAAATGCAAATAAAATTTCATAAGTGCATAATTATAAGTAAAACCCACTCTGCAATGATGCAAAGGGGAAACAAAACAAAACAAAGAAAGCAGCCGTTTAAAGAAAAGAAATTGCATACAGACACAGTGTTTCAAAAAAATCTAAAAATAGACTGTAATGTCACACTAAACAGCGCTAATGTTGAGCTATAATCCAATAAACATGTGGCCAACTACATATGCATAGGGAAATCCTTTATAGGAAAGTCCTTAAAGAAAGAGTCCCTTGAGGAGATAAGTGGTGTGGAGTTCAGGGTGTAATTCAAAAAGTTCATCAGATGATCATGAAAAAAGTTTCTTAGCGTGCACCTTCCACCGATCACTCAGGATTCCACCCAGTATAGACACACTCCCCCTAGGGGGTTAAACTCACCAGAGTTGGAAAATAATACAGCATTCAGAATAACCCAAGCCAGCAACTAATGTTGACACCACTCATGAGGAATCACGGATGTTCAGGGCTCATAATAGATCTGATATCCAGCTCTCCAGCTGTGCATTCAGCTTCCTCTAAGCTCGGCAAACAGGGCTTAAATGAAACGTAAAAACCAGGAAATTAAAAAAAAAAAAAAGCTTTGTTTATCTCACAGGAAGAAAAGGACCCACATGCTTCTTAGTATAATCCATCCAGCACCCTAAGACACAGTCCCTAGTATCACACAAGTTTCCTTCAAAGGAGCAACTGGGGGGCTGGGCTGGGAGGTAGCAAATCCTTTTCAGAAGTGTGTTTTCTCTGCTGAGGGCTGAGCAGGCTGAATTGCAGAGAGGCTCTGCTGAAGCAATGTATTTCCCTTCATAATAGCCTTGTCTGTCTTTCTTTCTTTAAGGACTTTCCTATAAAGGATTTCCCTATGCATGTGTAGTTGGCCACATGTTTATTGGATTATAGCTCAACATTAGCGCTGTTTAGTGTGACATTACAGTCTATTTTTAGAAGAAAACCTGTTAGATTCAAAAGACTTGAGACTGGGGCAGAGGTTCACCTTCCAGTAGGACAACGACTCGAAACATCCAGCCAGAGCTACAATGGAATGGTTTAGATCAAAGCATATTCATGTGTTAGAATGGCCAAGTCACAGTCCAGACCTAAATCCCATTGAGAATCTGTGGCAAGACTTGAAAATTGCTGTTCACAGACGCTCTCCATCCAATCTGACAGAGCTTGAGATATTTTGCAAAGAAGAATGTGCAGAAATGTCCCTCTCTAGATGTGCAAAGCTGGTAGAGACATCCCCGGAAAGACTTGCAGCTGTAATTGCAGCGAAAGGGGGTTCTGCAAAGTATTGATTCAGGGGGGCGCCATACAAATGCCCCCCCATCTTTTGTTTTTTAACCTATTTTTACAAATATGCCTGATGTGCCCGGGTACAAAAAAAATTTAAAAAGATGATCTGAGTAATGAGTGCGAAGCAAGAGGGATTGTGATTTATGGCAAGACATGTGAGGATATGATTCATAACCTACATGAGGGGGATATCTGGGCAGATCAGAACCTGAGGAACCTGAAACAGAAGAGGTTCTGTCTGCATCAGGTACCAGCGGTTTGGGTATGACCCTGCAGGATGGAAATAGAGAGATGGACACTGGGTACCAGGAATAGACATGTGCCGTTTGTTTCGTTCTGAATTGAAAATCGGTCAAAATTTTTGTTATTCCAAAATCTGGATGTATCCAAATTTCCGAATTACAATAGTAACAAATTTAAATCTGAAATAAAACAAAATGTCAGACTAAATTTGAATAGTTTTCAAATCGAATTTTAATAGTTTTCTAATCAAATTTGAATTGTTTTTGAATTTGAATTGTTTTCAGATACAATTAACCTAATTTCCGAAGAGAATAATATAGAATAGAAAATAAAGGAAAAGAATAAAAAAGATTATAATAGAATAGAAAAAAATAGAAAAAAGGGATAGAATACAAAAGAAAAGGATAGAGAAAAACAGAACAATATAGAATAAAAAATAAAATAACAAAATAAAATAGAATAGAAAATAAAGAAATAGAATAAAATAAAAAAGAGAAATCTAGATGTATCCAAATTTTCGAATTACAATAGTACCAAATTTAAATCTGAAATAAAACAAAATGTCAGACTAAATTTGAATAGTTCTCAAATCAAATTTTAATAGTTTTCTAATCAAATTTGAATTGTTTTTGAATTTGAATTGTTTTCAGATACAATTAATCTAATTTCCGAAGAGAATAATATAGAATAGAAAATAAAGGAATAGAATAAAAAAGAATATAATAGAATAGAAAAAAATTGAAAAAAGGGATAGAATACAAAAGAAAAGGATAGAGAAAAACAGAACAATATAGAATAGAAAATAAAATAACAAAATAAAATAGAATAGAAAATAAAGAAATAGAATAGAATAAAAAAGAGAATAGAATAAAATAAAATAGAATATAACCATCTTCTGAAATTCAAATTTCAAATAGAATACATTTGAATACGATAGAAAAGAATAGAATAGAAAATAAAAGAATAGAATAGAAAACAAAAAACAATTGAATAGAACGAATATAACCATTTCCCAAAATTTGAATAAAATAAATTCAAATTCAAATAGAATAGAATAGATTAGAATAGAAAAAAAGAATATAATTGACTAGAATAGCAAATAAGAGAATAGAAAAAACAATAGAACAGAAAGAATATAACCATCTTCCGAAAATGGAATTTTGAATAGAATAAATTCAAATTCGAATAGAATAGAAAAGAATACAATAAACAATAGAAAAGAATAGAATAGAAAGAATATAGTTTTCCGAAACTCAAATTTCAAATAGAATAAATTTGATTTCAAATGGAATTTGATTCCAATGTAATTACAATGGAATTCGATGCAAATTCAAATGCAATTCGAGTGGAATTTGAATATATTAGAAAAAATAGAATATATAAAAAAATAATAGAAAAAACAATAGAATAGACTGTAATAGAAAGAATATAACCCTCTTCCAAAATGTGAATTTCAAATAGAATCAATTTGATTTCGAATGGAATTCGAAATGAAATGCAATTTGAATGGAATTAGAATTCTAATCTATTGGGATTTTCCAAATTCAGGCGAATTTAGTTTAATTCAGTCAAATTCGGAAATAAACAAAACAAATTCCAAAAACAAATTTAACTAAACAAATTTATCCAAATAAATCAAAACGAAACAAAACAAATGTTTTCGTTCTGCACATGTCTAACCAGGAATGTAATCTTCAATCCACAGTGTGAGCCTGCCAGCCCCAGACTACCTGTACCCAGCATTGACTGAGATACAGGTATAGCACCCTCCTAGTTAGGTGCTAGTATAGGTTTTTGTTGGTAAATTTAGTAATTTTTGGAGTCTGCTGTAGCCATGGAGCTGATTGATTACTTTTGTCTATTCTGGGCTCTGCAACGGCAAGTTTGCCTGTCTTCCCAGAAAGTGCTGGAACTAGGGATGAGCTTCGAGTTCGAGTCGAACTCATGTTCGACTCGAACATCGGCTGTTCGCCGGTTCTCTGAACAGCGAACAATTTGGGGTGTTCGTAGCAAATCCGAAAGTTGCGGAACACCCTTTAAAAGTCTATGGGAGAAATCAAAAGTGCTAATTTTAAAGGCTTATTTGTAATGGTATTGTCATAAAAAAGTGTTTGGGGACCTGGGTCCTGCCCCAGGGGACATGTATCAATGCAAAAAAAGTTTTAAAAATGGCAGTTTTTTCGGGAGCAGTGATTTTAATAATGCTTAAAGTGAAACAATAAAAGTGTAATATTCCTTTAAATTTTGTGCCTGGGGGGTGTCTATAGTATGCCTGTAAAGGGGTGCATGTTTCCCGTGTTTACAACAGTCTGACAGCAAAATGACATTTCAAAGGAAAAAAAGTAATTTAAAACTACTCACGGCTATTAATGAATTGCCAGTCCGACAATACACATAAAAGTTCATTGATAAAAACGGCATGGGAATTCCCCACAGGGGAACCCCAAACCAAAAAAAAACGAAGAGGGGGTCCCTCTAAATTCCATACCAGGCCCTTCAGGTCTGGTATGGATATTAAGGGGAACCCCGGCCAAAATTAAAAAAAAAAAATGGCGTGGGGTCCCCCTCAAAATCTATGCCAGACCCTTACCAGAACCTTACCATTTCACACAGGGAGGAAGGCCGGGATCTGGGGGTCCCCTTGTTAAAGGGGGCTTCCACATTCTGATAAGCCCCCGTCCGCAGACCCCCACAACCACCGGGCAAGGGTTATGGGGATGAGGCTCTTGTCCCCATCAACATGGGGACAAGGTGTTTTGGTTGGCTACCCCAAAGCACCCTCCCAATGTTGAGGGCATGTGGCTTGGTACGGTTCAGGAGGGGGGGCGTGCTCTCTCACCCCCCCTCTTTTTCTGCGACCTGCCAGGTTGCGTGCTCGGATAAGTGGCTGGTATGGATTTTTGGGGGGACCCTAGGCCATTTTTTTTTAAATTTTGGCACGGGGTTCCCCTTAAAATCCATACCAGACCTGAAGAGTCTGGTATAGAATTTAGGGGGACCCCCCACGTCATTTTTTTAAAAATTTTGGTTCGGGATTTCCCCGTGGGGAATTCCCATGCCATTTTTATCAATGAATTTTTATGTGTATTGTCGGACCGGCAATTCATTATTAGCCACAAGTACTTTTAAATGACTTTTTTTCCTTTGAAATGTCATTTTGCTGTCAGACTGTTCTAAACACAGGAAACATGCGCCCCTTTACAGGCATACTATAGACACCCCCCAGGTACGAAATTTAAAGGAATATTACACTTTTGGTGTTTGACTTTAAGCATTATTAAAATCACTGCTCCCGAAAAAACGGCCGTTTTAAAACTTTTTTTGCATTGATCCATGTCCCCTGGGGCAGGACCCGGGTCCCCAAACACTGTTTATGACAATAACTTGCATATAAGCCTTTAAAATTAGCACTTTTGATTATTCATGTTCGTGTCCCATAGACTTTAACGGTGTTCGCGTGTTCAAACAAATTTTTTGCCTGTTCGCATGTTCTGGTGCGAACCGAACCGGGGGGTGTTCGGCTTATCCCTAGCTGGAACATAGTGGATGGAGAGGGTAGAGTCTGGGCTGACCATGTATGCAGCCTAGGTTTGCCACCTGTCTGGGATTCACCTGGACATTCCGGGTTTTGAATCTTGTGTCTGGTTTTTAGTCCACCTGAAAACTGGACACATTATTCAGTCCGGACTGTGGCTTCCTAAAATAGCTGGTGAGGATCAGGTGTGCTCTTTCCTCCAGCTTGCAGGTGCCGATAGATAGGGCAACGGCAGCACGGGACTGCTAAGGAATGAAGGTATTCTGTCCTTCTTCCTCTCCCCTCTTGGTATGTGACTTATCATTTGACTGGAGAGAGAGGAAGGGGGAGCTGCCTTCCATGTGGAGTGTGATCTGTGAGTACAGGGGGGGGACAACTCTGATGTGTGGAGGGACTCCTTATGTAATGAAATAAGGAGGCACTCTGATGGGGACACCGGAATAAGGAGGCACTCTGATGGGCAGTGGTGTAGCGCGGGCTGCCAGCACCCGGGGCAAGGCAAGTAATTTGCACCCCCTAACCTTCGGACTTTTAGCACTCCCCGAGTCCCTTCAAATACAATAGTACTGACCTACCTGTTTCCTATACTGACCACTACACTAACCTACTTGATTTCAACACTGACCAACCTGATTCCTTTACTGACCATTACACACTACACTTTACTATACTGTCCACTACACTGAGAACTACACTGACCACTACACTGACCACTACACTACACTATCCACTACACTATACCGTCCACTATACTACACTGACCACTATACTACACTGACCACTATACTGTCCACTACACTACACTATCCACTACACTATACCGTCCACTATACTACACTGACCACTATACTACACTGACCACTATACTGTCCACTACACTACACTATCCACTACACTATACTGTCCACTATACTATACTGTCCACTACACTGTCCACTACACTACACTGTTCACTACACTACACTGTTCACTACACTATACTGTCCACTACACTACACTGACCATTATACTACACTAACCACTACACTGAGAACTACACTGACCACTATACTGTCCACTACACTGAGAACTACACTGACCACTATACTGTCCACTACACTGACCACTATATTATACTGACCCCTACACTGAGAACTACACTGACCACTATACTGAGAACTACACTATACTGACCCCTACACTGAGAACTACACTGACCACTATACTATACTGACCCCTACACTGAGAACTACACTGACCATTACACTGTCCTCTACACTGACCACTATACTATACTGTTCACTACACTGTCCACTACACTACACTGTCCACTACACTATACTGTCCACTACTGTATACTACACTACACTGACCACTATACTACACTGTCCACTACGCTGAACACCATACTACACTACACTGACCACCATACTACACTACACTGACCACTATACTACACTGACCACTACACTGTTCACTACACTGACCACTATACTATACTGACTACTACACTGAGAACTACACTGACCACTATACTGACCACTATACTGTCCACTATACTGACCACTATGCTGTCCACTACACTGAGAACTACACTGACCACTATACGTCCACTACACTGACCACCATACTATACTGTCCAATACACTATACTGGCCACTACACTGACCACCATACTAGACTACACTGACCGCTATACTGTCCACTATACTACACTGTCCACTACACTAACCACCATACTACACTACACTGATCACCATACTACACTACACTACACTGACCACTATACTACACTAACTGACCACTATACTACACTAACTGACCACCATACTACACTAACTAACCACCATACTACACTACACTGAACCACTATACTACACTAACTGACCACTATACTACACTAACTGACCACCATACTACACTAACTGATCACCATACTACACTAACTGACCACCATACTACACTACACTGAAACACTATACTACACTAACTGACCACCATACTATACTAACTGACCACCATACTACACTACACTGAACCACCATACTACACTACACTGAACCACCATACTACACTAACTGACCACCATACTACACTACACTGACCACTATACTACACTACACTAACCAATATACTACACTAACTGACTTTCTCTCTCTCCCCTCGGGCCAGTAACATGACTTTCACGAGGGAGTCTCACTCACCTTTGTGTCTGGCTGGCCTGCATCAGTGCGGAGCAGGAGAAGACAGCGGCAGATCACATTGCTTCTCTCCCCCGTGCTCTAGCTGCCATGTTCAGTGTCGCAGCGCACTGTGATAGGGCATATGGGGGTCATGTGTGGACGCGGGACTTCAGGAGCGATCGCGGACAGGCCAGCTCTACGCCTCACGTGATCCCCATACACCCAATCACAGGGCGCCGGACACTGAGGAGGAGGCAGCCAGTGACACATACTGGCGCCCCCCTAAATGTCGCGCTTGGGGCCACTGCACCCCCCATGCTACACCACTGCTGATGGGGACACCAGAATAAGGAGGCACTCTGATGGGGACACCAGAATAAGGAGGCACTCTGATGGGGACACCAAAAAATGGAGGCACTCTGATGGGGACACCAGATTAAGGAGGCACTCTGATGGGAACACCAAAATAAGAAGGCACTCTGATGGAGATACCAAAATAAGGAGGCACTCTGATGGTGACACTAGAATAAGGAGAGACTCTGATGGTGACACTAGAATAAGGAGGCACTCTGATGGTGACACTAGAATAAGGAGGGACTCTGATGGTGACACTAGAATAAAGAGGCACTCTGATGGGGACACCAGATTAAGGAGGCACTCTGATGGTGACACTAGAATAAGGAGGGACTCTGATGGTGACACTAGAATAAACAGGCACTCTGATGGGGACACCAGAATAAGGAGGCACTCTGATGGGGGCACCAGATTAGGGAGGCACTCTGATGGAGACACCAGAATAAGGAGGCACTCTGATGGGGCACCAGATTAGGGAGGCACTCTGATGGAGACACCAGAATAAGGAGGCACTCTGATGGGGCACCAGATTAGGGAGGCACTCTGATGGGGACACCAGAATAAGGAGGCACTCTGATGGGGTCAGTCACCAGAGTAAGGAGGCACTCTGATGGGGACACCAGATTTAGGAGGCACTCTGATGGAGACACCAGAATAAGGAGGCACTCTGATGGAGATAACAGAATAAGGAGGCACTCTGATGGGGACACCAGATTAAGGAGGCACTCTGATGAAGACACCAGATTAGGGAGGCACTCTGATGGAGACACCAAAATAAGGAGGCACTCTGATGGGGACACCAGAATAAGGAGGCACTCTGGTGGGGACACCAGATTATATTTTGCCGCACACCGTTAAAGTTTTCGGGTTTGGCTTGAAGAAAAGGTGGCAACCCTAATGCAGCCTCAGCCAATCCTTGATTGGAAGAGTGACAAGCAGGGGGCTGTGAGGGATATATAGGGTACTGAACAGAGAAAATTAGGGTCTTTTGCTTGCTGGAGAGTGACCCAGCCTGGAAGTGCTGGTAAACCTACAAAGGCCTTTGCACAAGAAGTCCTGGGTGGATTGAGTTCTGGAGAGAGCTGCAAGATCATCCCCAAATTCTCAGGAAGAACTAGGCAACATCCAAAGAGGATCTTACCAGGAGACCCATGGTGCAGTCTCAGCTGAAATTGGAAGGAGGCATCCAGATAGCCAGTGACAAAGTGAGTAGGCCTGAGAGACATCCTGAGAGAGAGACTGTTGCCTCTGTGCCCCTTTTTTGCTAGAGGGACTGTTCCAGACCCACTGGTTGTTTCCATGGTGGGGGCCCGTGATGTAGACTATGATGTACTCTCCAGCACAGTGGTCTCCAAGCTTTGGCCCAGGGGTCAGATATGGCCCTTTGCTTGTTTTTATCTTACCCTTGGGGCACTATTTCATTCACTGACACCCTTGACTGACACCAATGAAGAGCCACAATAACTCCCAGAGACACCAACAATGGGGCTCAATTCCTCCTAAAGACACCAAAGATGGGGTCCAATTGCTCACCAATGACACCAACAATGGTGCCCAGTTCCTCCTAATGACACCAAAAATGGGGTCCAATTGCTCACCAATGACACCAACAATGGGGCCCAGTTCCTCCTAATGACACCAAAAATGGGGTCCATTGACACCAACAATGGGACCCAATTCCTCCCAAAGACACTAACGCTAGGGCCCAATGACACCAATGATGAGGCCCAATGACACCAATGATGGGGCCCAATGACAGCAACAATGGGGCACAATTCCTTCCACTGGCACAAAAGTTGGGGCATTGTTTTTTTTCCCACTGACATCGGAACTTTTCTATGCCTAATGGCAACATTCCAGCCCCCCTCCCCAATGTTTGAAGAACCATAAACTGGCCCTTTAATTTGAAAGTTTGGAGACCTCTTCTCTAGCACAAAGAAGCAGCAGAATTGGCAAATGCCTACATCAACACTCAGGTATCTGACCACCACAGGGCTCCCCCTAGTGCCCAGAAAGGAAGAAAATCATTAACCGTAATACCTGCTAGCTAAAAAATGAGCTGTGAGAAGGAAACATTCCATAAACATTTAAAATTAACCAAATACCCATAGCCCCATAGTCATAAAATGAAATACATCAGTACCTTAGATATCAGTACACATAAGACAACCATCCCTAACCCCATCCCTATGATTTTCCATAAAAGAATACAACAAACATGTTTTTCGTTTTACTAATATGATAAATTTGAGTACTAACACCAAAGACTGGTAACTACGGCAGAGGCTCTTGCAGAAAAACATGCAGACAGAGGGACACATATTCATGCAGATATACTCCAAAACCCCTCCTTATCTTCTCCCTACTAATAACCTAATACCCTGCTTGTGCCACCCACACCGGTCTCCCAAACCTTTAACCCAGCGGTCCCCAACCTTTTTGGCACCAGGGACCGGCTGCCTGGAAGAAAATTGTGCCAAGGACTGAGGGGGGGGGATGTGTAACGCGGGGGGTAAACGATTTTTCGCGGGCAATGGCTGGTGTTACATAGTAGGTGAGGTTAAAAAAAGACACAAGTCCATCAAGTCCAACCTATGTGTGTGATTATGTGTCAGTATTACATTGTATATCCCTGTATGTTGCGGTCATTCGGGTGATTAATAGTTTCTTGAAGCTATCAATGCTCCCCGCTGAGACCACCGCCTGTGGAAGGGAATTCCACATCCTTGCCGCTCTTACAGTAAAGAACCCTCTACGTAGTTTAAAGTTAAACCTCTTTTCTTCTAATTGTAATGAGTGGCCACGAGTCTTATTAAACTCTCTTCTGCGAAAAAGTTTTATCCCTATTGTGGGGTCACCAGTACAGTATTTGTAAATTGAAATCATATACCCTCTCAAGCGTCTCTTCTTCAGAGAGAATAAGTGCAGTGCTTGCAACCTTTCCTCATAACTAGGATCCTCAAGACCCTTCATTAGCTTTGTTGCCCTTCTTTGTACTCGCTCCATTTCCAGTACATCCTTCCTGAGAAATGGTGCCCAGAACTGGACAGCATACTCTAGGTGCGGCCGGACCAGAGCCTTGTAGAGTGAGAGAATTATCGTTTTATCTCTTGCATTGATCCCCCTTTTAATGCATGCCAATATTCTGTTTGCTTTATTAGCAGCAGCTTGGCATTGCATGCCATAGCTGAGCCTGTCATCTACTAGGACCCCCAGGTCCTATTCCATCCTAGATTCCCCCATAGGTTCTCCCCCCAGTGTATAGATTGCATTCATATTTTTGCCACCCAAATGCATCATTTTACATTTTTCTACATTAAACCTCATTTGTCATGTAGTTGCCCCTCCCCCATTAATTTGTTCAGGTTTTTTTGCAAGGTTTCCACATCCTGCGGAGAAGTTATTGCCCTGCTTAGCTTAGTATCGTCTGCAAATACAGAGATTGAACTGTTTATTCCATCCTCCAGATCGTTTATAAACAAATTAAATAGGATTGGTCCCAGCACAGAACCCTGGGGAACCCCACTACCCACCCCTGACCATTCTGAGTACTCCCCATTTATCACCACCCTCTGAACTCGCCCTTGTAGCCAGTTTTCAATCCATGTACTCACCCTACGGTCCATGCCAACGGACCTTATTTTGTACAGTAAACGTTTATGGGGAATGGTGTCAAATGCTTTTGCAAAATCCAGATACACCACGTCTACGGGCCTTCCTTTATCTAGATGGTAACTCACCTCCTCATAGAAGGTTTTTTTTTTTTTTTATCTCAAAACATTTTTATTGAGTTTTACAAATTCACCAGTAATACAGAGCATACAATGCAGTAAGCAGAGGTACAGGTGATTGATGTGTACAACGAACATTTGTAACAAGTTAATCATAGGGGGAAGGGAGCAAAACTGGTAAACGATTTATAGGAATTCTTGAAGAAAGGCTTCAGTATTAAAGACCATATGTGGTCGGATGTTGCGGGAAGCCAGCGGGATGTTGTAGGGGTGTGTCAACAGTGACTGAAGAGGATGAGAAAACATTAAATCTGTCTCATGCTAACTAAAACGACGCAATGTGTATCCCAGTATCCACTAAGTCTGGTATCGGGTAAAACGGGATAGTATGGAGAGAGCTTCTTCACTGTCAGGGTTCTACCCCCAGTCCATTCACCCCTAACGGGACCTTCGCTGTGAACAGAGCTGGGTGTAGGAAGATATAGTTGGTACGTCCAATGAGGTGACGGTGTGTCAAGTGTAAGTCTTGGTTCCCGATAACAGGTCAGATTGAGGATGTGGTTGGATAGGTAGAGGTTTGAGTGTGAAGCTGGGGGTGGGGCTCACACTTGTAAGGTACTATGTGGAAGAGTAGAGTTAGGATAGATACGTGGGGCTACAGAAGGCATTATCAGTTCAATGTGATGGGGAGGAGTGATGTGGGGGAGGGAGGAGGGAGGGGGGTTGGGGGTGGCGAATGAATGAGGTGGTGGGGGCCCGCGGTGGAAGACCGTTCTAAGCATTTAGGGAGCAGATGTTGACCTAGGAGAGAAAGCGGTTAGTGTTTGGGATTGCCTGTAGTGTGCCCAGCAAGCCCAGGTGGTGTTATATTTGGTCGGGTTGTCATTAGCCTGGCATATTAGTTGTTCCATATCAGCTATCCTGTCTACCCTACAGATCCAGTCTTTCACAGTGGGGGGGGGGGGGGGGCGGTGTTCCGCCATGAGGCGGGGATATAGAGATTGGCAGCGTTGATGAGGTGTGGAGTCAGGGATTTTTTATAGGAGTTGCAGGGCATGGTGGTGTGGTGTAGAAGAGAGCTGGCAGGGGAGAAGGTTGGTGTGTAGGTGGTGATGTGGGATATCAGTCGGTGAATTTCTGACCAGAATGGTTGTATAAGGGGGCATTCCCACCAGATGTGAAGCAGAGTACCGCGAGCTGCATTACATCTCCAGCAGGTTGAGGGAATAATGGGGTGAAAGTAATGGATGGTATCCGGCGTCCTATACCATTCGGAGAATAGTTTGTA
This sequence comes from Lithobates clamitans, assembly GCA_037952925.1. Classification (NCBI taxonomy): domain Eukaryota; kingdom Metazoa; phylum Chordata; class Amphibia; order Anura; family Ranidae; genus Lithobates; species Lithobates clamitans. The sequence goes on along the minus strand of JBBGZY010001053.1, from coordinate 1,159,277 downwards.
TCTATTTTCCTGGGTGGAAAGTTTGATGGAGCCCTTGTGCATGAGGGTGAATATGCTTTCCCAATCAGATGGGGATAGGTCTATGGATAAGTCATGCTCCCATTTTCTCACGATTTTGTCATCCTTTATCTTGGTTTGGGAAAACAGGAGTGAGTAGATTGTCGAGATTAGGTGGCCTTGGGGTTCTGTGTTGGAGCAGAGGATTTCGAGCTGTGTAAGATCCCTATGCCACGGGGGGTTGCGGTGGTGAGATTGGAGGAAGTGTCTCAGTTGTAAGTATTTATAAAAGGGTATGTCGTGGTTAGGCAGTTGTGCCGCTAGAGTAGGGTAGGGTAGGAGGGTCCCATTCATGAAGAATTCCTGTGCTCTGGCTCTTTTTTTTTTTTATCCAGAAAAAATTCTTTATTGAAAATTGACAGCATACAGTCCAGAGATTCATAAGCCTTACAATTACAACAAGGTATAACACCCCCAGTTCCCTGAGAGCCAAGCCACAAATATGCAAAATAATATAACATAACATGCCATTCTCCCCTACACACCCCACAGTCAAGATACCCTACATAACTTCCAATACATCTGTATTTAAATGTATGTTCTGTCAGATTATTAGGGCGTGGGGTCTCTCAGCCCGCATTAAGTCTCAGGAGTCTATCCATGACCAGGTCCTCCGGGGCCAATCCCGGAGTTCCCAGCCACGGCTCCCACAATTTTTCAAATTTGGCTGCACATCCCCTATGCTGGTATATGATTTTCTCGATCCTTAGCATATTGCCCACTGCTGTAATCCACTCCTTAACTGTAGGGGGCGACTCAGACTTCCAATGTATCATAATCAGTTTATGGGCCATGAAAAGGGTCCGTGTAAGGGCTTCTCTAATATGTGTCTCCCATTCTAATTCGTCCAGTAAGTTCAGAATACACTGTCTAGGGTCCAGAGGAATCTGTACCCCAAACACTGCAGACAGAACCTCTATCACCTCCTTCCAATACACATGGAGTTTGGGACAGCGCCAAAGCATATGTATCAACTCACCATGATCCCTTTTGCACCTAGTACACAGCGGAGAGGGCGTCAGTCCCATAGCATGGAGTCTATGGGGCGTGTAATATACTCTCAGAAGTGTATATAGTTGGGTTAACCTTTGCGTCACATTTAGGGAACAAATAGCCACTGACTGCAGGGCTTCCTCCCACTGATCGTCATCCAGGGGCCCTATGTCCATTTCCCACTTTCTTTTGACCGTAAGAGGGTGTTTGGAAAGGTATTGAGTAGATAATGTGCCATAGCACTGGGAGATAAATCCCTTGGAGACCTCTGCAATTCTAAGTTGGGAAAGAATGGGATTAGGGTCCATATGCCACTCAGTGGTCCTAGATTGGGCTATAAATGCGTGTCTGAGTTGCATATAGTAGAACTTCATATGTTGAGGTAACCCGTATTTCTCTCTCAAAATTTCAAAGGACACCAGTTTCCCATTACTTATAACTTGAGCCAGGTAGAAGATACCATGTCCCTTCCACTTGTCTGTGTGCTGCAATTTAGCGAGCTCCGGGTAGGTCCCATTTGCCCAAATTGGGCTAAACTCATTGAAACCCGTGGCCCCCTGCAAATAGTTGACTTTGTTCCATACTTTTTGTATTAGACTGTATGTGGGGAAGGTTTTTTGAGGTTTACCAAAGGCCAATGCCTCAAGAGCAGTCGGGACTGATCGCCCACCCACTGCATGGAGCATAATAGCCTCGGAAGCACTAGGGGATCTGTCGCCCACGACTCCCTCCATGGCCATAGTACCTATCAAGTGTTGCATCTGGGACGCCAGATAGTACAACCATGGATTCGGGAGAGCAAGGCCACCTTCGTCTTTAGGGCGCTGCAGGTGTTCTAGTTTTATCCTAGGGGGCTTATTTTTCCAGATAAGTTCACGGAATATGGTGTTGACTATCCTAAAGGTCTTCAGTGGGATCACTACTGGGGAATTATGTAACATGTATAGCAGTTGGGGCATCAGAATCATTTTGATTAGATTCACTCTGCCCGCAACCGACATACACAGAGCGTTCCATGTCTTGACCCGCTGTCGAAACCTGGCTAAAAGTGGGGAAATGTTGAGTTGGCCGTAATCCCTAATTCGGGGTGTAATCCATATCCCCAGGTATTTGAAGGAATTGGTAACGGGAATTTCTCCTGCTCTCTCACCGTCTTGTACTGTGGTACCATCTAGGGGCATCAAAGCAGATTTGGCCCAGTTTATCTTCAGACCTGAAAATTCCCCAAACCGAATCACTGTGTCCATCGTGTTCCTCAGGGATTGCTCCATATCACCAATAGTATCATGGTGTCATCCGCATAGAGCATCACTTTCTCCTGTCTATCTCCATAGCAGAAGCCTGTGATACCCTTATGATTTCTAATCTTAATTGCTAGGGGCTCTATTGCCAGGGCAAACAGCAGGGGGGATAGAGGGCACCCCTGCCGCGTGCCCCGGCCCAAAGCAAATGACAGCGACATTCTACCTGCCTCCCTTATAGCAGCCCGGGGGCAGTGATACAGCAAGCGTACCCAGGTAATATATGTGTCCCCGAAGCCAAATCGCCTCAGCACCTCCCAGAGATAGGGCCACTCCACACTATCAAAGGCTTTCATAGTATCTAGTGACAAAAGAGCCCTTGATCCCATGTTGTCAGTCTGCGTCTGCATATTAAGAAATAGCCTTCTCAAGTTTATCGCCGTGGATTTATTAGGCATAAATCCCGCCTGATCTGGATGTATCACTGAAGTGATCACCTTATTTAATCTAAGGGCTAGTACTTTGGCCAGGATCTTAATGTCTGACTGGAGTAACGATATCGGTCTATAGGATGCTGGATCTACGGGAACTTTTCCTGGTTTCTAAATCAGCACAATATGGGCTTGAGACATAGATGGTGGAAGGGCAGACTGGTCTCTGGCCGCGTTAAACATTGCCAAAAGCTTGGGCAACAATACTTCGGAGTAGTTTTTGTATATCTCCATGGGGATACCATCTCCCCCTGGGGCTTTACAGTTGGGAAACGCAGCCACAGCCACCTGCAGCTCCTCCAGTGATATCGGGGAATCCAACTCCCGGCATTGTAATGCAGAAAGCTGCGGGAAAACAATGTCGTCCAAATAATTACCCAACTCCCCCGGGTCTTTTAATGAGGTTGGGCGATATAGTGTCTCATAGAACTCGGCTAGTGTGTTCAATATTAAATCGGGCGACTGTACCAACTGTCCCCCTTTAGTTTTTATGGCTCCGATTACTGGGGACTTCTGTTCTGAGTTAGCAATTCTAGCGAGAAGGCGGCCTGTTGTCTCCCCCTCCTCAAAAAAAGCAGTTTTAGAGAAGAATCTTTTCTTTTCCGCCGAGGAGGCCAGGAGGTGCCCATAAGCAGATTGAGCTGCCTGCCAGGCCTCCCTTGCGGAATCAGTGGGATCCTGCACATATTTCTCCTCCAGGGAATGGACCTGCATCTCCAGTGTTTCCCTGAGAGTTTCAGAGCGCTGTTTAACTTTGGTAACCTCATTGCTTAGCAGTCTATGGAGATATAGTTTAAATTCCTCCCACTCTGCCACAACGGCCGCTGGAGTTGGCTGAATCTGAAAGAACCCACTGATGCTTCCCTCTAGTCTCTCAGGAGATGCGAACAGCTGAAGCCAAAAGGCATTAAATTTCCAGGGTGCCTTAGGGAGCATGGACCCCTGTGTTGTGACTAGTTTTAGTACCATATAGGAATGATCTGAAACGCATCTGGGTTTATATGAAACTTATCCGTCAGAAATTCCAGGAAAAGTCGAAGCACCCGTGCATCAAATGGGGGGGGTATGTACACACAGGCTAGAATACAATGCAAAATTCCAATGCGACAATGCAGAAATACAAATCTCCCCTCTACATCTATCTTAGAGGCAAATTCCTGGTAATCCAGGGATCTGTGTATCACTACACTCACACCCCGAGAAAAAGAGGTGTGGGTGGAGTGATAGGCCCATCCTATCCATCTGTGCTTCAAACAGCTCCTGGTCTCTGTAGTCAGATGTGTCTCCTGTAGACATATAACAGCAGGAAAAAACTTCTTTAGACAAGTAAATATCATAGTGCGCTTAAGGGGGGAGTTCATGCCCCTAACATTCCAAGAAATCAGCGAAGATCCCGCCATTGTGGAAGTGTAGTCATCAATTGGCATGGGTGAACAGTGGTCATCTGTATGGTGAGTCTATGGAGACAATGATAGGCAGTCTTGCATATGTGTGGCAAATTGACAAAGAGGCTAGTAAGCAAATTCAGGTAAGTCTCTGGACTGTAAGATAGTGCAAACTGTAAACCATAACCCGGCACAACGGTGCCAACAAACTTCATTTCTATCGTAGTATGGCGGAACCATGGCAGGTATCCCCCACTGACGTCAATGACCGCCAGTGCGGGGCAGGATAGTAGGATCAACCACAATAGCTTCATCGGCCAGGCCAAACATAGCCTGGCAGCACAGCCTAAAAGCTGGCTGACTGTAAGAGCTCGCATTGCCACCCGAACAAAACAGATTCACGTGGACAAAGAGAAATTAGAAAAAGCACAGTTCTTTTATCTTCAGCGTTTCTATACATGAAATGTGTTCCCGGCATCTAAACAAGGAAAATGAACAATTGAGTAGGCCAAGGGATGACCATACAAGGTGTGGGCATAGACATCTGCTTAGGCAGTAGAAAAAACAACAGCATCAGTATACTCTGTGTTGAGAGGAGATCTTGGCTGCGTGTCAGGGTCAGTCTCCTTCCGCATCAGGCCGGCGGTGTCGCAGGGCTTGTTCATTATGATCTAACCACATCATTGCATCTCTGGGTGATTCAAAGAACTGTGCATGCCCATCCGCCGTCACTCGCAATTTAGCTGGGTAAAGCATAGCGTATGGTAATTGCAGGGCTCTCAGACGTTTCTTTACTTCCCCGAATTTCGCTCTGCTTCTCTGCACCTCCGCTGAGAAATCAGGGTAGAATGAGACTCTGACGCCATTAAACTTAACATTTGCTTTCTCACGTGCACATTGTAGTATAGCTTCCCTGTCTCGATAGTGTAGTAGCTTTGCCAACATGGACCTGGGAGGGGCTCCCTCTGGGGGGGGTCTGCACTACTCTCTCCACAGTGAAAAAAGGGGAAAAAGCCTCCCGGCCAAAAATCTCAATGAGCCAGTTCTCCACAAAGGTAGTGGGGTCCTTACCCTCAGACTTTTCGGGGAGCCCCACTATACAGACGTTGTTCCTCCGTAAACGGTTTTCTGTGTCTTCAGCCCTGTTGTATGTTTCTTGAGCCATGCGGTGTGCTGCTCTAGCTTCCTGTGCAAGTGGGGGGATTTTGTCCTCCATATCGCTCACTCTGCTTTCCACCGCCGTGGCCCGTTCCCTGACCTTTTGCAGATCTTGTCTGAGAAAGGACATCTCCTCCCTGACACCCCCCAACTGGTCTTTCATGACATTGACTGCAGCAGTACACATATGAACTGCTTTCAGGATTTCAGCTAGTGTAGGCTGCTCCAGAGTCTCTGGTGTGTCTTCCGAAGGGGAGGGGGAGGGAAGGCGAGTGTCTTCCTCCATGAAGAGGTTAGGTGTGCTCACTGTGTCCATATCCCAGTCTGCTTGTAATGTCTTATCAGCCTCTCCCCTTTTGTAAGCTGACCCCCCCTCGTCTGTTGTCCCGGGGCCCTGTAGCTTCTGAGCATAGTAGAGGATATCTCTATACTGTTCCTTACCCGGGGTCTTTGGAGCTTTCTTATTGCTGCCGTCTTTCAGCTTATCCACCGTCCGGGGAGCGCGCTGGTGCAGGGCTGCAGGCGTGGCGGCGCCATCTTGGGATTCCGGTCCCGCCATCTCCCACAGGCCTCGGCGGGTTTTCCCCCTCATACAGAGGGCCGGGGGTTGGTCCGGGGGGTACTGGGACTCGGTAGCCAGTTGGGGAGCTGAAAGAACCAGGATCAGCGATGCTGGGGAAGGATCAGTACACGGATCAGGCAGGAGCTGTGAGAAGTGCGTCCTCTCACATGCCGGTCTTGGCCACGCCCCTGGGCTCTGGCTCTTGAAGAGAGTGTCTCAAGGGTGGGATCTTTCAGTTGCAATCCTGGGAGAAAGTCTGGGTTGCCAACCAAAGGGGTCATTGGTCCTGGTGCGGGGATAAAAGCGAGCTTTTTGCCACGCTAGTTTGAAAATCAATAATGTGGTGCCAATGAGCGGGTGTGCTAGTAAGTCTCTGGGTATGTGAGTCAGGTCAATCGAGGGCAAGTCAGCTATGGAAGGGTTCGTCAAGGAGTCCTCAAGCTGGGTCCAGTCTTTGGAAGAGCGATGGACATGCCAATCTACCAGTCTGGTCAGTTGACAGGCCCAATGATACTTTTGAAGGTCTGGGAGACCAACGCCTCCCAGTTGTTTGGGGAGAACCAACCTCTCCCAGCTGAGACGTGGGCGTTTAGTGGCCCACACAAAGGACCTGCAAATATTTTTATAAGAAGAAAAGAAGGAGGCCGGTATCTTAATCGGTATGGCTTGGAGGAGGTTAAGGATTCTGAGCAGAATATTCATTTTGATCACCGCTATTCTACCCATCCAAGAGAAAGAGCCTACATGCCATTTCTGGAGATCACCCTGGATGGTCTGGAGCAGCGGCAAGAAATTTTTGGAGTATAAGTCCTTTAAGTTGGTGGTGATTTTGATGCCAAGGTAGGAAATTTCAGAATGTTTCCAAACAAATGGGAAGTTACGCTTGCATAGGTTGACAGGTCGATTGGTAGGGTTACATTGGGGGCTTTGGTTTTGTCGAAGTTGATTTGAAGGTTGGATAAAGATTTGAAAAGGGCGAAGTCAGCTAGAAGGTTGGGGAGGGTCGTGATCGGGTCTGTGAGGAAAAGTAGGATGTCATCGGCATAGGCGGCCATTTTATAATGATTACGATGTATGTCTATGCCTCTGATAGTGGGATTAAGTCTCAGTTTATGGAGCATGGGTTCCAAATTCAGTATATATAGGAGGGGTGACAAAGGGCATCCCTGACGTGTCCCGTTGGATACAGAGAAGGCGTCCGACAGACCCCCATTTATCCGGAGTCTGGCCTTCGGAGAGGCGTAGAGGGCCAAGATCATTTGGAGCATGCGGGGCGGTAGTCCGACCGCCCGAAGCGTGGCCTCCATGTAATCCCAGGCCACCCTGTCGAACGCCTTCTCTGCATCCAAAAAGAGGAAGAAGCCCTGAGTGGATGATTTAGATAACCAGTAGTGAATGTTTAGGGCTTTCGTGGTGTTGTCTCTGGCCTCCCGGCCAGGGACAAAGCCCACCTGATCAAGTGAAGCCAGAGTTGGAATGAAGGGGAGAATGCGATTAGCTAGTGCTTTGGAGTACAACTTTAGGTCCACATTGAGTAAGGAAATGGGGCGGTAGTTGGTGACTACGGTGGGGTCCTTTCCCTGTTTAGGTATAAGTGTGATGTGGGCTTCAAGTAAGTCATTATGTGCGGCCGAGTCCGATGAGAGGTTGTTGAGGGCTTTGGTTAGGTGTGGGAGGAGAATGGTCGGGAAGGATTTGTAATAGCTGGCCGAAAAGCCATCAGGGCCCGGGCTTTTGCCCGTCTTCATCCTGTTTTAATGCGGTGAGGAGTTCGTCAGTAGAGAGGGGAAGGTCTAGGGTTTGTGAATCCTCCGAAGAGAGCGGGGTCGGGCCAAATTGTGTTAAAAAGTCGTTAATGGCCTTTAGACGGTAGAGTCAGTGGGTTGGGACTTGGGAAGGTTGTAGAGTTTGGAGAAGTACTGTATGAATTGGGACGAGATGCCTTCATTAGTAACCACTGCATCGCCCCTGGTGTTGTGAAGTTTGTGAATGGCGTGTGACGCTTTTCTGGATTGAATGGCCCTTGCCAAAAGTTTGCCGGCTTTGTTGCCAAACTCGTAATATAGTTTGTGTGTCAAAGCAAACTTGCGTTTTAGTTTGGCGTTTAATACATCCCAAAGATCTTCCCGAGCCTGAGACAGTTCGGATAGAGCGGAGTTAGCGAGGGAGGCTTTATGTTTTTGTTCGAGCGAGCGAATGCGTGCGGTTAATTCAGCTATGCGGGTGGATTGAAGTCTATTTCGGTGAGCTGCCATAGCCAATAGTTCGCCTCGGATGACACATTTGTGTGCAGCCCAGGTGACTTCGGGTGCGTCTGTAGAAGAGTTTTCCTGAATATAGTTTGTTAGGCATGTGGTCAGCCATTTAACGTTGATCTCGTCAGTGAGCAGGGAGTTGTCAAGGCACCATATATGCGTCCTCCTATAGTGGGAGGGTAGTTGTAGGGTCATGGAGATGGGGTTGTGGCCCGAAAGGATTGCTGGGTCAATTGTAGCTTTGGTAAGGTGCGAAAGGTCTTTTGTGAAAGGAAGAAGTGGTCCAGTCTACAGTATTTTTTGTGTGGGGCGGAAAAGAAAGTAAAATCTTTATCTTTGGGATGTAACGTGCTCCACGTGTCGTGAAGTAGTAAATTACTGAGTTGTTGTTTGATCGCCCTTAAGGCCCTGTAAGGTAGAGAAGATGTGCCGTTCGATGTGTCGACCGTAGGTGTCAAGGGGATATTAAAATTGCCACCAAGAATGAGGGTTCCTGTTTGGAAGCTGGAGAGTAGTTGAAGGGTATTGCGAAAGAAGGTGACTTGGCCTGAATTAGGGGCACATATGTTGGCGATCGTGAGGGGCATATGATGTAGCTTGCCTTTAAGAAAGAGGAAGCGTCCCCGCGGGTCCCTTTGGACATCGGTCACCTGGAAGGGGCAGTTTTTTGAAATGAGGATAGATACTCCTTTAGATTTTGCCTCTGAGTTAGAGGAGTGAAAGGCTGTGGGGAAATGTTGGTCTTTAAGTTTGGGGAGTTGGTGCCGAAGTGGGTTTCCTGTAAGAGGACGATGTGTGCTTTAGAATGTTTTAGAGAGTATAGAAGTTTAGACCGCTTTTCGGGTGTGTTAAGGCCCCTGATGTTCAGGGAGTCTAGTTTGAGAGTGTGGTGTTGAGGGTGTCTAGCCACCGGAGGTGGGTGCATGGCTTGTAGGTTCGCCATAGGTGGAATGCGGGCGTGATAGGACGGAAGGGAGGGTGGAGGGAAAGGGTAGGGAGGACAGGGGTTAAGTAAGGTTCAAGGGTGTGAACGAATAGATCTGATCCGAGGAGGTGTGGAACAGAGTGTCCAACAGCCTCGAGGGTTTGTGATCGGAGTGGTACGAGTGTGGCACACGATCACCTGTCAGGGGGGTCGTGCACCGACGCGGCTCCGTGTGGGGGTTGACCTTAACGAAGGCAGGGAGATACTAAAATAAGTAGGGGAAAATAAGTAAGAACGTGAGCAGGCACCATAGGATTGTTATATAGCAGCAAGAAGAGGTAATTCAGACGTATGTTACTAAGCTGTGTCCTGCGTATGTTGCGGTGGGGGATAAAAAGTATGGGCGGAGGAGTTTTGATACTGTAGCCCTTTTCTGCGTCCTGGAAGCGTAGTAAGTGGGTCATCTGCTAAGGAATGGTACGTGTATGAGTGGTTCGCTATCCCAGGGATCGATCACCCGACCCCTGGGGGAGCAGACCGCCAGGTGTAACCCCCCTGCACAGCGAGTAACAGTAGCCGTACAAAGGGGAGGGCCGTGGCGGGTGGCGTGTGCCAAGGAGGGGGGACGGAGAATGGTAAGAGCGTGGCACTAAATGTTGCCCAACCACAAGGGGCGCATCGCCCCTATCGTGACCCTTAGGGTTAGTTCGTCAAACCTTAACGCATGTCACCTTTATTACTGTAGGCAATGCAGTAGATAAACAGTTCAAACAAGCAAAAAGAATAAACAAATATTAAGCAGAAAAAGGTACATGGTATGTTAACCTGGGCGACACTGGGATGTCATCTGAAAGTTCCAGCTGGGACAAACCAGCACGGGCGTTCCGTTTGAGAGTTCCGGTAGTAGCAGGCAGGAGGGGTATCGTACAGGTGCGGTATGCGGAGTGTTTCTTCTGCAATCTCCGGGGAGTCGGAGAGAGGTTTAAGTCCGGCTGTGGCAACGTCGAGGTGGTCCATGTGACGGTTGCAGGGAGATGAGGTGAGGTGATTCGCTCGGGCAGAACAGAACCTGGTGTAGGCTTGATAGAGGAATTGTTCCATGGTGACCATTAGGTTGGGTGTAACGGTGGAGCCGTAGTGGAGGGGGTGTGGCGGAGTCCAGTGCCGCTATGCCTCTTGGTTGATGTAGTATCAGACTGCGTGTTGAGTAGTTTAGTGGGTGTGTGTTATATATGTAGTCATCCGAGATCGAGAAGGGGGGGTGGATCCGAGAGTATGGGAGGCAGTAAAGTCTGGCCCAAGCAGGCAACTGAACTGAGTAAACAGTGGGTCGTCAGTGTTCAGAGGACGTGGGAAAGGGGCACAACAATAAAAGTCAGAGCCCTAAGGTGGAAAGTTCAAAACGGGCACTGAAAAATCAAGAAGAACAATGTGCCTCAGTAGTAATTATGAAATAAACAACAATAAGTAAAAAAGGAAAAAGAAAAATTCAAAGCTCCCAGGAGAGTGCCGGTTTCGGTTAGGCACTGACGGGCGGTAGTGGCCCTGTTAGATGGGTATTAGCGGTCTCTGCGTGTTCTTCTGTACCGCGGTGTGGACATGGGGCTTGCATCCCTGGGGCCATTGCGGTATCCGGAGTGGTTGCGGATGGTAGAGGGCGAGCGTCTCCGGCGGTATCTGGATGGTTGAGCGTCCATGGGCTCTTCACGAAGTGTGTCATGGTGTGAGGCTGTGTTGCGGAAGGCTGCGTACCAGTCTGGTACCGGGACCTCCTGGATGCCCAGCGTGTTACAGAAGTGAGGCAGGCACCCTAAGGAGAGCGGTGCGGCCGTGCGCTGTGGCCGAGAGGCAGAAGGGAAACTTCCATTTGTATGGGATACGTTTCCCTCTGAGGGCATCCAGCAGGGGTTTCAGGTCTCTCCTATGCTGCAGAGTGATACCCAATAGGTCTTGGTAGATCTGAATAGGGGCTCCCTCATGAAGGATCTGTTGCTGATCCCTGGCTCGCTGCATGATTTCCTCCTTCAACTTGTAGTCCACGATGCAGCAGATTATGTCCCTCGGGGGGTCATTTTCTCTGCCTTTGGGACGGAGAGCACGGTGGATTCTTTCCATAGGGATGGGGGTCTGCGGGGGCTGGTGGAGGAGACCATTAAATATGCTCACTGCTGCTTGCTGGATGCGGTCTCCCTCAACGGATTCTGGTACGCCTCTGAGCCTTAAATTGTGCCTCCGACCTCTGTTGTCGAGGTCTTCGAGGTGTCTCTGCATGTCCCTCATCTGCATTGTGTGACCGTCTATGCGATCAGTATTGGAGATGATGGCTGCGTCATGGTTGTCAGTCACCTTCTCTACAACCTGTACACGGTCACTCAGGGCGCGTAGATCGAGCCTAAGCTCCGTTATGGCCGCAGATAGGGTCTCTTTGATATCTTCCGCAATCAATCTCAGATCCTGTATGTTTAGTGGGGGTTGGGGGGTGAGAACAATCTCCCCGTTTCCCGCTGCGGATTGCGTAGCGCTGGCAATTGAGGAGGTAGTGTTATGCGGTGAGGGCAAGGGCAGTGGCTGTGAGTGAGCAACTCTGTGGCGGGAAGGCGCCATATTGCCTCGCCCGGCCCTGAACATCTCCGGAATGTTTTGGGATTGCGACCCAGTTAGATCTCTGGGGGAGCGGGAACGAGATGCCGAGGAGTTCCTAGATGCTGTCCCCATGTTGTGAGCTCAGTGTGTGGGGCCAAGTACCTCAGAGTTTAGGTAGCTTCTCCTATGGCAGACGGAGCTCTGGGATTATGCGTCCTTCTCCATGCCAGGTCAGGCCATGCCCCCCCTCATAGAAGGTTAATAGATTGGTTTGGCAAGAATGATTCTTCATGAATTCATGCTGATTACTGCTAATGATATCGTTCTTATTACTAAAATCTTGTATATAGTCCCTTATCATCCCCTCCAAGAGTTTACATACTATTGATATTAGGCTAACTGGTCTGTAATTCCCAGGGATGTATTTTGGGCCCTTTTTAAATATTGGTGCTACATTGGCTTTTCTCCAAACAGCTGGTACCATTCGAGTCAGTAGACTGTCTGTAAAAATTAGGAAAAAGTGGCAATCACTTGACTGAGTTTCCTAAGTACCCTCGGATGAAAGCCATCTGGTCCCGGTGATTTATTAATGTTAAGTTTCTCAAGTCTAATTTTAATTCTGTCCTCTGTTAACCATGGAGGTGCTTCCTGTGTTGTGTCAGGATAAACACTGCAGTTTTGGTTACTGAAGCCCCCCGATTCACTCGTGAAGACTGAGGAGAAGAATAAATTCAATACCTTCGCCATCTCCCCATCCTTTGTAACCAGATGTCCTTCCTCATTCTTTATGGGGCCAATATGGTCTGTCCTCCCTTTTTTACTGTTTACATACTTAAAGAATTTCTTGGGATTTTTTTTGCTCTCCTCCGCTATGTGTCTTTTGTGTTCTATCTTAGCCGTCCTAATTGCACCCTTACATTTCTTGTTGCATTCTTTATAAAGTCTGAATGCTGAGGATGATCCCTCAACCTTGTATTTTTTGAAGGCCTTCTCCTTTGCTTTTATATGCATTTTTACATTGGAGTTAAGCCATCCAGGATTTTTGTTCGCTCTTTTAAATTTATTACCCAATGGGATACATTGGCTAATGTCCTTATTTAATATGCTCTTAAAGCAAACCCATCTCTCCTCCGTATTCTTTGTTCCTAATATTTTATCCCAATTTATGCCTTTTAGCAAGGTTTGTCATTTAGGGAAGTTGGCTCTTTTGAAATTCTGTGTCTTTGTGTTCCCTTTATGTTTTCTATTTGTGTGATATATACTGAAACTAATTGACCTGTGATCGCTGTTACCTAAATTGCCCCGTATTTCCACATCCGTGATCAAGTCTGCATTGTTGGTAATCAGTAGTTCCAGTAATGTTTTACTTCTAGTTGGTGCGTCTACCATCTGACCCATAAAATTGTCCTGCAAGACATTAAGGAACTGGCGAGCCTTAAATGAATGCGCGGTCCCCTCCGCCCGTCTATGTCTGGATAATTAAAATCACCCATTATGATAACACTTCCCATCCTTACTGCTAATCCAATTTGTAATAGGAGATCCGTCTCCACTTCCTCCCTCAGGTTAGGGGGCCTATAGCATACTCCCAGTATTATTTTCCCTTTAGCTTCATCCCTTTGGAGCTCTACCCATAAGGATTCCACCTCCTCTCTAGCTCCCTTAGTGATGTCATCTCTCACATTCGCTTGTACATTATTCTTGATATATAGGCATACCCCTCCCCCTTTTTTACCCTCTCTATCCTTGCGGTATAGGGTATACCCTTGAATGTTTGCCAGCCAACCATGAGAGCTGTTGAACCAGGTCTCTGAAATTCCCACAAAATCCAAATCCTCCTTGTACAACAGTATCTCTCACCCATCTTGTCTGCCATGCTCCTGGCATTGGTGAACATGCCACATAGTTTAGAACGGTCGCATATTGTCCTCGTATTGTGTGTTTCGAGATTGCAACTAGGACTTGCTACTATACTCACCTTGTGTTTTTGTGCTTTGGTTAACCTACCACTAATGCCCCCAATACTATCCTCTGGAATATCTTCCGTGCTTGCTATCTCTGTCTCTGGACCCTCCCCCCCATCGCCTAGTTTAAAAACCCCTCTAACTTTTTGTCCATCTTCATTCCCAGCAGATCTGCACCCTCCTCATTTAGGTGCAGTCCGTCCCTTCTATAGTACCGGTTACCGACTGAGAAGTCGGCCCAGTCCTCCAGGAACCCAAACCCCTCCTTGCTACACCAGCTCTTCAGCCACTTGTTTACTTCCCTAATCTCCCTCTGCCTTTCTGGTGTGGCTCGATGTACCGGTAGTATTCCTGAGAATACTACCTTGGAGGTTCTTTTCCTCAATTTAGCTCCTAAGTCCCTAAAATCGTTCTTTAGGACACTCCATCTGCCTCTGACTTTGTCATTGATGCCAACGTGCACCATGACAGCCGGGTCTTCCCCAGCCCCTGCCAGTAATCTGTCCACAAGATCCGTGATGTGCCGAACCCGAGCGCCCGGTAGACAACATACTGTTCCCCGCTTCAGGTCTTGGTTACAGATTGCCCTCTCTGTCTTTCTAAGAATTGAGTCCCCTACCACCAGAATCTGTCTTTCCTTTCCCTTTGCTGCCCCCCCACTCTCACTGGAGGAGTTCTTCCCCTGGCAGCTAGGAGAGTCCCTCAGCTCCAGCAGTGCTGGTCCCTGACTGGTTTCACCAATGTCACTCAATAGAGCGTACTTATTGGGATGCTCCAGTCCTGGATCGGCCTCACTGGCACTTCCCCCTCCACCCCTCCTGACTGTCACCCATCTACTCTTTGCTAGTGCCTGCACCTCTTTGTCTCCACCCGCCTCCGTGCTGGCCCCTGCCGGCACCTGCTGTGTACGTTCCTGGCTCTCCTTTAGAATGGAGGGACTTCTCAGTGCTGACAGTTGCTTCCCCAGATTCAGAACCTGGGCTTCCAGGGAAACAATGTGCTTACTTTTTGCACAGCAGTATTCACCCTCGATCGGATGATCAAGGAACGCATACATGCAGCAAGATGTACAAAGAGTCGCCTCTCCACACCCACCGGGCATCGTACCTATTAAATTTAGTGAGGATTTGGGTATTTTACCCTGTCCAAATTACCTAACAGCTAGATTCCTGTTAACGCTTCAATCATCCCGGCACCATGTTTGATATGGTGTCAGGATGATTGAAGCGCATTATTTCTATTATTACATTGTAGTAATAAATTAAATAGTTCAACTCACCATAATGCAGAATCAGTGGGAGCCCTGAGCGTGTCACTTGCCACTGTCGCCTGCCACCAAATGCGGATTGTCACTTGCCACGCTGCCTGCCACCAGATGTGGATTATCATTTGCCACACTGCCTGCCACAAGATTTAGATTGTCACTTGCCACATCACCTGCCACATTGCCTGTAACCAGATGCGGAATGTCACTTGCCACGTCACCTACCATGTTGCCTATCACCAGATGTGAAATGTCACTTGCCATGTCACCTACCATGTTGCCTGTCACCAGATGCGGAATGTCACTTGCCACGTCACCTGCCATGTTGCCTGTCTCCACATGTGGAATGTCACTTGCCACATCACTTGCCATGCTGCCAGCCACTACTGCATTTGTGGCAGCACTGGTCCATTTAGCACAGAGGCAGGCCTCTGTGCAGTGGTGGGTTCCGAAAGTAGACAGGCGAGCGGTGATGCTGGGCAGGGGTGGTGAGAGATGATGTCATCTTTCTGCTCCCCCGCCGCACCTCCAACATTGAGGCTGATAGAACTCTGGCTGTGAGGGCAGAAGAGCGGTGATGCGGGGGGCGGAGAGAGAGGATGTCATCTCTGCTTGCCGGCCCGCTCACTTCTTCCATCCACCCAGCTCTCATATGCCAGCCACTCGACTGTCTCATGCCACCCGCCCGGCTCTCTTATCCTGGCCGCCCGGCTCTTCCATGCTGCCCGCCCACCCAGGTGTCTTATGCCGGCCACCCAAACCCACAGCCCGGTGGCCCGGCTGCAGAAAGGACACGGCCCGGTAGTGGGCCACGCCCCAGTGGTTGAAGACCCCTGCCTTAACACTTTCCTCACCCTAACAAAATCCACACCCCAAAGGAATGTCTCCAGTCATGATGCCTCCTGTGTTATACACAGGGCATTGCTATCCGTGTGTTACAAAGAGCAAACATACATGAAGTAAATGACAAAATGTGCTCAAGTAGTTTCAAATATGTGAATACGGAATAGTTTATTATATGGTTGCATAGAAAACATTCATTATAGGAAATCTTCTGTACAGGCGGCCAAGGGTCCAGATTCTCCACAGAATGTTACCTTTCCATCAGTGAAGACATTATTAGGTCAGATATTGCAGAGAGAGATTCTCACATAAAGAGAACGTGTGATACCCGCAAATAGAGATATGAATTACCAGTTACAGCGACAGATTTATAAGTGGGCAGAAGGAGCCCTGACAAAAAAATATATATATATATAAAATAATATATAATAAAATAATGTAACATTTATAATAAAAAGTTTGCTTTCTTTTATTAAATGTATCTTGGGAAGTAATATTTTGCCAGCCATCATCTGCAAAAATCTGTGGACTGGCATATTGTATTGTTTTTCAAAAATGAATTTTGGCGGCTCAAGCAAACCACACATAAATCGCTATGACTGCATGTGTGACCTCAGAGGGACGTTGGGTCTGCATTTTAAAAATGTGTGACTGTCCATGAGAATGTAAACCAACGCTGTGTATTAGGGGCCCCCGAACCTGAAGTGCCCCGGGCCACCCAAGGTCTAAATCTGGCTCCGACCAGTTGGTACAAGCAGGATTGATCTAATGAGAATGAACGTGGGCACACAGGCGCTGCACCCACTATCCATGTGTCTCGCCCCCTAATCTATACATTTTTTTAAGCACATGATTAAAGCCAGAGGCTCCAATAGGCTTCAAAAAAGGGTGGGTTCGGGGGGCCTGAGCCCACCCAGTTGTGTGACAATAGTGAATAAAATAATGAGTAAAACAGCGAGTAAAATAATTACAGCGCTCGCAATAGTGCATAAATTCATATCAAATGTAAATCCTCCAATGTGAAAAACAATCCATCAAATATCTTATTATTATTATTATTATTATTATTAAATATTGCAAAACGTCCCAAATAAAAGTGCTCTCCAATTCTCTGTAGCGCTCCAAACTTTCACTCCTTGGTGTGACACGCCCCTCCTGTGTCCCCACTCACCAGATATAAAGGTCCAATGAAGATCTCCTCCAATTTTCAGCTTTCAGCGCTCTCACTGTACACATATGACATTTTTATAATTTTCTTCACACAGAGCTTTCTTTTGGTGGTATTTAATCACCTCTGGGGTTTTTTATTTTTTGCTAAAAAAAAAAAAAGACCAAAAATTTTGAAAACAAAAGATTTTCTTAGTTTCTGTTAGAAAATGTTTTAAATAATCATTTTTCTCCTTCACTGATGGGCACTGATGAGGAGGCACTAATATGCAGCAGTGATGGGCACTGATAGGCGGCACTGATATGCAGCACTGATGAGCACTGATGGGCCCTGATAGGCGGTACTGAGCACTGATGGGCACTGATAGATGGCACTGATGGGCCCTGATAGGCAGTACTTATGGGAACTGATAGGCGGCATGGATAGGCATAGGTGAACAAGTATGTTGCACTTAAATAAAATAAACAGTAAATAAATAATATAAACAAGTGAGTCCAAGAGTCACAAAGGTGACACAATAGTGAAAGTTTGAATGTTGTGTCACCAACTTCCTCCACCTTGTGCGACCACCACAAAAAATAGGATGTGCTCTTACCAAAGAGCATTGACCACCTATTACGGGAGGCTTGTATGTCTGGAAAAACTCCTCATGTGTAAGGAGGTCCACTCAACAGAAACTTTAAGCCACCACCGGGGAAAACATCAGGTTTCTTTTACTCCAACCATGACATCAGTCATATACCCCAAATGAAAGACAAATGGATAGGCATCACTAATGGACACTGATTGGTAGCACTGATGGACACTGATGAGCAGGCACTGATGGACACTGATGAGCAGGCACTGATGGGCACTGAAAGGCAGTACTGATTGGCACCACTGCTGGGCACTGACTGGCATCACTGCTGGGTACTGACTGGCATCACTGCTGGGTACTGACTGGCATCACTGCTGGGGACTGACTGGCATCACTGCTGGGCACTGACTGGCATCACCGCTGGGCACTGTTGGGGCTGCCCTGATGATCAGTACAGATCTCCTCTGTTAGGAAATGTAGCTGATTGGATCTCCTCTCCTCACACTCTGTCAGTGTGAGGAGAGGAAAGCTGACAACCGGCATTTCCTTGTTTACATGTGATCAGCTGTTATTGGACACTGCTGATCACATGGGTAAAGAACCGCCAAGTGCTGAAATGCGTCAGTTGTCACATTTTAATGGTCATGTTATAATAAAAAATTACAGAAGAATTTCCAGAGTTTCCAGCATTTCGTTTTTTATTCTCAAGTATCTTAGTTGGATGGAAGGAGGACATCCCAAGCCTGAGCACCTGGAGTAGGTATGTCGGTCTTCTATTATCTCACCAGAGGCTTCACAGTCAAAGCGGTGCTTATCTTGTATTCAGGGGATCATGTTGGTTTGCCCCCCCAAAAAAAATATTGAGCACCAGTCGCCACTGGTATGGAGTCCAGTCTGTATTTATGTGTATATGTACAATGTTTATATTAGGACCTTTTTTTAACCACTTGACCTCCAGAAGGTTTTATCCCCTTCATGACCAGACCATTTATTTGCTATTCAGCACTGCGCTACTTTAACTTGTAATTGAGCGGTAATGCAACACTGTACCCAACACTGTACCCAATTAACGTTTACATCATTTTTTTTCACACAAATAGAACTTTCTTTTGGTGGTATTTGATCACCACTGGGGTTTTTTATTTTTAATTATATAGATGGAAAAAGACTGAACATTTTGAAAAAAAAAAACAATATATATTCTGCTATGTCGTTGGTAAAAAAAAATCCCAATAAATGAATATTAATTGGTTTGTGTGAAGTTTATATCATCTACAAACTATAGTATATGCCATATACTGGAATTTACACAGATTTTCAGCAGCTCTGACTTTCTGACTGCCTATCACATTTATTTATTTTTTGTTTACAAACTTTTTATTAGGCACAAATGGTACAAAACGTGATATCATATATGAAGAGAAATACATAGTAAAGGAATCATCATTACAGTAAATCATGTTGATATATACAGCGGGTGATCTAATTATTTTAACCAAGTTCTCTGGCTTAGGCCCGGTTCATACTGATGCGAGTTCATGACGAATGCGATGCGTCAAAAACACTTTAAATTTGCATGTCATCCCTAAAGTCATTGTTTTCAATGGCGGTCGTTCACATACATGCATTGCGATACCTCTACGAATGCGATGCGATTAAAAAAAGGGTCTTGTGCGAGTTTACTGCGTTGCGAATTTAGTCTCCATAGACATCAATGTAAATCGTTCTTGAATCGCATTGATGGTTCACATATGTGCGAATTCCACCACACTACTCTCCACAAAAAACAGGAAGTACACAGGAAGTTAACACCTTTTTTTTTTACATTATGATTCCATTGGCTAGAATATCAATCACAGCTATGTCCGACTCCTGAAATTTGCAGTAAAATCGCTGTAAATTCGCACCTCACAAAGGACAAAAAACGGAACAAAATCACAGCGCATCAGTGTGAACCGGGCCTTACTGTCAGGTTGCTATTGAGATAAATATAATTCAAATATTCCTGAGTGAGTTTTTGGTTATAAAAATGATTTATTCAGGGTTTAGGAGGTGCTCTGCATGAATAAACCAAGGGTCCCATTTTTTATGAAATAGATGTTTTGTATTGTTTAGGGTATGAAATATTTTTTCCATGAGGTTGATATTGTTAATTCTTGTCTTCAATTGGGTTAAAGGAAGTGTGGAAGATTTCCAGTGGTAATCAATAAGCCAGTGAATAGAAACACATATTGTGTGAACCAGTCTCATGTGATAGGTATTTAGTCCTATGATAGGGGTAAATAATAGACAATTAGAGAGAGTGAGACAAATGTTATTTTCTGAGATACTCAAGTAGTTTCGATATCTGAGATACTTTCTCACATTCCCAAAAAATGTGTGAAAATTAACCTATTGAAATACATCCTCTAAAACATGTCTGAGGTACTGAGGGGGAAATGGAGTGGAGTTTTTCTGGTGTATAATACTATCTTGTGAACAGCTTTATTGCCGTCTCTCTAATTGTGATTGATCTCGTACATTTAAGTAAATTGTTGATACAGTCAGCCCAATGTTCTGTGGATAAGGTGATATCACATTCTTGTTCCCATTTCAGCATAAAGGGATGTTTGTCCTGACTATCTATATTAATCAGATATGAATATATTTCTGATATCAGTCCTGCAGCTCTTGGAGAACTAAAACATATTTTTTCATAGAATGTAGGTGATATTGTATCTGTTAATCGAAAGTGTGTGTTATAAAAGTTTCTTATTTGGAGGAATCTCCTGAGTTCACTATTAGGGATCTTATATTTTGTTTTTAGTGCTGCGAAAGAGGTAAATGTAGTGTCTACTGTGAGAGTTCTGAGGGTGGTTAAGTTATTATTGATCCACCATATGAATTCTTCTGTATCTTGGTGGATTGATAGGAATTTGGGATCACCTATAAAAGAAGCGTATGGGGGTGTGGTTGACATCATATTACATTTTTTATAATGTAATTTCCAAGGTTGATAAGTATTTGTGACTAACTGATTAAGAAGTGCTAATGTTTGGTTTGAAACTTTGTTACCCCATAAAAGACCAGCAATAGAATAAGGAAGAATTGATTGTTTTTCAAATTTGACCCAAGGGATTTTAGGGTTATGGATGTGCCATTGGGCTGTTTGGGACCATCTAGCTGCTAGATAATATAACCAAAAATTTTGGAGACCCAGTCCTCTGCTTTTTTGTGACTTCTATAATACCGTTTTCGAAATTCGTGGGTGGGAGTCTGACCATATGAATTTGTTAACATCTGATTGGAATCTGGTAATCGTTATCTTATTCAATCTAATTGGGAGTGTGCAAAATAAGTATAGTAGCTTTGGAAAAAGAGTCATTTTTTAGCTGTTATTCTACCCAAAAATTAAATATTAAAAGATTTCCATAATTTCATCATCATTCTTAATTTTTGTAACATGGGTAGGAAGTTTTTAGTGGCTAGATAATTAAAATCTGGGGTGAGAGAGATACCTAAGTATGGGAGGGTCTCTGTTGCATGTGAAATGAAACGAGATCTGAATATTATCTAGTTGGGATGGGGGAATGTTTATAGACATGCCTAATGATTTTGATACATTTACCGATAGCCCGGAAAGTGAAGAGAAAGTTTTTAACATATGTAATAGGTTTGGTAACGTTATATCAGGTTGTGAGAGGAACAATATCATGTCATCTGCGTACATACTAAGTTTATATGTATTATTATTTGATGTGTAACCTTTTATATCTGGGTGCTGTAATATTGCAGCGGCTAACGGTTCAATCGCAAAAGGCGAATAATAAAGGTGAAAGGGGACATCCCTGTCTGGTGCCTTTACCTATCTTGAAAAAGTCTCAGTTACAACCTGGAAATCTTATCCTGGTGGAAGGGTTTTGATAAAGTGCATGAAAGGCATGGATGAATTCTCCATTAAATCCATATTTTTGCAACACTATATCTAGGTATCTCCATGTTACACTGTCAAATGCCTTGTTAATATCTAGGCTTAAGAGGAGTACGGGATGTGATTTGATATTAGCGTCCTGAATTATATTCATTACTAATCTGATGTTGTCTGTGATTTGTCTACCTGGGATAAATCCTGATTGGTATGGGGATATCAGGGAGGGGATTATCGATGCTAATCTATTGGCTAATAATATACTAAAAAGGTCATTGTTAATTACAGAGATTGGTCTGTAGTTTTGGGGTAATGTATGATCTTTATTTGGTTTCGGGATTAAAGACATGTTGGCTAGAAGCATCTCTTCTGGGAATTGATCTCCTTTCAAAATTGTATTGTATAATTGTGTTAGATTTGGGGTTAAGAGTTGTTGAAATTGTTTATAATAAAAGGAGGAGAACCCATCTGGCCCAGGTGCTGATCCACTTTTAAGGGATTTAATAATTTGGAGGGTTTCTTCTTCTGTGTATGGAGCATTCAAAAGGTCAATCTGTGAAGGAGTTAGTGTGGGTAGAGGAATTTTATCTCACCATGTTAGTACGGTGGGTGGGATTGAGGAAGATGATTTGGAGAGGAGTTCTGAATAAAATTTGGAAAAAATGGATAGAATATCTTGCGAATGAGTGACTAGTTGGTTAGGATTATTTTTTAGTTTGTAGACATGAGTAGGCTTTATTAATTGGTTTAGTTTACGGGCAAACATTGTCGAGTATGTATTACTTGAAAGGAAAAATTTTGCTTTCGACCAGCGGAGTGCCTTTTCTGCCTTAAATGTTAGTAAGGAATCTAATTTGTTACAATTTTGGGAGATCATGTTGAAGATATCTGGGTCGTGTGTGTTGGTGTGGTCCTTATACAATTTGTGAAGATCTCTTGCGAGGGAGTGTATCTTTGCCCATCTTTCTCTATTAGATTGAGCTGCCATCTTAATAAGGCGACCCCTCAGAACAGCTTTGTGTGCTAGCCATAAAGTAGTAGAGGACATATTTGGTGAAGTATTTAATGTGAAATAATCTTTAACCACTTCAGCCCGGAGGATTTGGCTGGCTAAAGACCAGAGCACTTTTTGCGATTCAGTACTGCGTCGCTTTAACTGACAATTGCGAGGTCGTGCGACGTGGCTCTCAAACAAAATTGATGTCCTTTTTTTCCCACAAATAGAGCTTACTTTTTGTGGCATTTGATCACCTCTGCAATTTTTATTTTTTGCGCTATAAACAAAATAAGAGCGACAATTTTGAAAAAAAACGCATTATTTTTTACTTTTTGCTATAATAAATATCCCCCAAAAATATTTTTAAAAAAACTTTTTTTTTCCTCAGTTTAGGCCGATACGTATTCTTCTACATATTTTTGGTAAAAAAAATCGCAATGAGCGATTATTGATTGGTTTGCGCAAAAGTTATAGCGTTTACAAAATAGGGGATAGTTTTATGGCATTTTTATTAATATTTTTTTTTTTACTAGTTTTGGCGGCGATCAGCGATTTTTATTGTGACTGCGACATTATGGCAGACATGTCGGACATTTTTGACACATTTTTAGGACCATTGTCATTTATACAGTAATCAGTGCTATAAAAATGCATTGATTCCTGTGTAAATGACACTGGCAGTGAAGGGGTTAACCACTAGGGGGCGGGGAGGGGTTAAGTCAGTAATAGGGAGGTGTTTTCTAACTGTAGGGGGGTTGGGCTGTGTCTGTCAGTACACTGATCTCTGCTCCCGATGACAGGGAGCAGAGATCGAGTGACACTGTCACTAGCCAGAATGGGGAGATGCTGTTTACGTGAGACGATCGCGGGTATCGCCGCGGCGATCGAGTCCACTGGACCCGCGACCCGACTCACGGAGCTCCCGGCCAGCGCACGCGCGTGCCGCCGGCTGCGCGCACGCAATGACACGGCGGGAAATTCAAATGGACGTATATATACGCCCATTTGCCCAGCCGTGCCATTTTGCCAACGTACATAGTCGTGCGCCAGTCCTTAAGTGGTTAATGACCGAGGCTATTTCATGTTGATGTTTGGGGTCTGTTAACCGCTTGCCGACCGCCGCATGTACATATACGTCAACACAGTGGCACGGACAGGCAAATGGGCGTACAGGTATGTCCCTTTAAATTTGCTGCCAAGTCCCGCGGACTCTATGTCCATGGGGATATCCGCGATCGTCTCATGGAGAGGAAGAACGGGGAGATGCTGATGTAAACAAGCATTTCCCCATTCTGCCTAGTGACACTGACACTGATCACAGCTCCCTGTGATTGGGAGCAGTGATCAGTGTCATGTCACACATAGCCCCTCCCCCCACAGTTAGAATCACTCCCTAGGACACACTTAACCCCTACAGCATCACCTAGTGGTTAACCCCTTCACTGCCAGTCACATTTATACAGTAATCAATGCATTTTTAATCGCACTGATCGCTGTATAAATGTGAATGGTCCCAAAATAGCGCCAAAAGTGTCCGATCTGTCCGCCATAATGTCGCAGTCATGATAAAAATTGCTGATCGCCGCCATTACTAGTAAAGAAAAAAATATTAATAAAAATGCCATAAAACTATCCCCTATTCTGTAGACGCTATAACTTTTGCGCAAACCAATCAATAATCGCTTATTTTTTTATTTATTTTGTACCAAAAATATTTAGAAGAATATGTATCTGCCTAAACTGAGGAAGTAAATGTTTTTTTATATTTTTTTGGGATATTTTGGGGATATTTATTATAGCAAAAAGTAAAAAATAATATGTTTTTTTTCAAAATTGTTGCTAATTTTTTTGTTTATAGCGCAAAAAATAAAAACCGCAGAAGTGATCAAATACCACCAAAATAAAGCTCTATTTATGGGGAAAAAAGGACGTCCGTTATGTTTGGGAGCCACGTTGCACGACCGCGCAATTTTCAGTTAAAGCGACACAGTGCTGAATCGCAAAAAGTGCTCTGGTCTTTAGCCAGCCATATGGTCCGGGGCTGAAGTGGTTAATAAAGATTTGTTGAGTCTCCATGAGTACGGTGTTGAAGAAAGACCTATAAATTGTGTACTAAGGGTGGTTATATGATGATCGGACCAGGAACATGGATGGATTGATGCTTCCTGTGCATTAGCTAAGATTATAGGAGTACAACAAATATAGTCTAAGTGTGAGTAGGAATCGCGTGGGTGTGAGTAGAAGGTATATTCCCCACCCCCCTATGTTTAATGCTCTCCGTGAGTCAATGAGTTGTAAATCATTAATATCTGCAGATGTTGTTTTTGAGTGCATATTAAGTCTATTGCGATCTAAATTTGGTTGTAATACGAAGTTAAAGTCTCCGCCTAGTATAATATGTGGTGAATGGTAGCGCTGTAAGGGCTTAAAAAATTGTGTGAAGAATGTGGTTTGTGTGTCATTTGGTGCATACACATTGGCAATTGTCGGTTCTCTGCCAGATAGGATACCGTTAATTATAATAAATCTGCTGTCTTGATCCTTGTAAACCTGTTGAACCTCTAGAGGGAAGGATTGGTGGATAAAGATAGCTACTCCTTTGGTTTTGGTGGATGTTGAGGTATAGAAAGATTGATTAGAAGCTTTATGGATAAAATTTGGGTGATTGTCTTTCATAAAGTGAGTTTTCTGTAATAGAATTACTTTTGCATTTAATTTATTATATTGTAAGAAGGCTTTTTTCCTTTTGTTTGGGGAGTTAAACCCCTGTACATTGTGTGAAATAATCTTGATGGTCATGGTGGAAGATTGTATTTTGAGGGTCTGTCGGGAAGTGATAATGTGTGATGAAAAAGGACGGAGGTATTGTCTAGATTACAACCATATTTACTGTTTCTGAGGTGAACCAGGTGTACAAGGAGTTTGTGGAAAATGTATTTCTCTTAGAACAAATGATTAATAGATAATTCGATGGAGATGTACCATAACTATTATTACTAGACATGTGCACACTGAAATATTTCATTTCGGAATTTCGTTTTCATCCGAAAAATAAAATTATTTAGTTACTTCCAAAATTTGTTTTTATTTCGTTTCGTTAAAAAATGCATTAATGCAGAATTAATGAAGGTCGAATCTGTCATTGAAGGCTTATGGTGTCTGTTGAAAGTTCTAAGAAGATTTGACGAAGCAGCTAAACAGTACGACGCCGCAATCGTACATTTCCGGTCGAATGCTCCACCCACAAGCTATAGTAGAATTCTAATGTTGTATGACTAGTAATAATTATATTTATTAATTATTATTACTAGTCAACCAACATTAGAATTCTTCTATAGTCTATGGGCGGAGCATTTGACCATAAATGATCACAGCGATCAAATTTTTTTAGCTGCTTTGTCGAATCTTCATGTCGCTATAATGTTGAATCTTTTCTCTCTATGTCGAATAATCTTGGACTAATAGAGTTAGGTTAGGCACATTCAACCGCAGGTTCGATAGACACAGATCGCTATTGTGACTGCCATGATGAATCTTCTATCTATATCGAACTATTGTTGCAACAAAATGAAAATAAAGCATTTTTTATGTCGGATCTTTCAGATTTCAGATTCTGCACGTTCGTTATCGTTTGTTAAAACAAACGCGAAAATCCCCGAAATTCGGACGAAAATGCATATGGACGAAAATTAATGCACATGTCTAATTATTACATATAGAAACAAATATATATCTGATAACATATTTAGAGTGTACCTTAAGTCTATGATAGGAAGGGAATATGGGGTTGGGAGGTAAATCTCCAAGCGACCGAGAATACTTGTGAGACCTCCATGTCTCAATCTCAGTCTAATGGTATTTGAGTTCAAAAATATAAAATTAAAAAATAGTGAACCAGTGGAAAAAATATAAGTCAAAATATCTAAACAACTTGGATTGTATCCATAATAATGGAAGGTGGATAAAGACTGAGGGGGGTGATTCATGTCGACATGTGGGCGGATAACCACCACTAATAAATGTTATATTATTAACTGTGCAATTATAACAAAATAACTTGTTTTAAAGAACTGTGATATGTCTAACTATAGTAACTGAAGTAAACATTATAATTTTGGTAGAATGTCAAACATCAAAGAAATGTAGGTGTTCCACCGAGGAAGGCCTATATATTAACCTTATATAAACTTAAGTAGGTATAGTAGTGTCCATTTTGTATACCTATAGAGAAAGGCCATTGTGAGGGAGGTTTTTGGAACAAGTCTGTGTCCATCTGTGGTTATATACCTCCTCAGTTCTCAGAGATATTGAAAAAAATTGTGTCTGATTTCAGTTAGGAAAATCCAAAGCCCCAGCTGAATTTTAAAGAGGAGTTCCAGTCAAAAAAAAAAAAATTAAAAGTCAGCAGCTACAAATACTGCAGCTGCTGACTATTAATTGGACACTTACCTGTCCAAGGGTCCAGCGATGCGGGGGATCGAAGCCCCGCTCGTCTCCCCCTCCGTTCGGCGGCGCCGGCATTGCAACTGCTTCACAGCCTGGCACCCACTGCGCATGCGCGAGCAGCGCCGAGTGCTGTGATTGGCCGCTTAGTCACCTGGGACCTGTAATGGGTCCCAGATGATTGACAGGAGGGAGCAGAGCTGAGCCCTTCCTGTGCCGAGGGGGAAGTGCTGTCACCAGCCCAGGCACTGGAAGAGGCAGACTACGAGGGACCCCCTAGCAACAGGCATTTAGAGGTGAGTAAAAAAAAAAAAAAATATCCAAATGTTTTTTTGTATTTTTTTTAGGATTTTTCATGTAGTTTTTTTTTGGGGGGTGGAACCCCACTTTAATGTAATAAACATAGGAGAAGTTTTTGGCTGGGATTAAAGGGGAAAAAAAATGTCTACAGGTAGGTCCTTCCCGGTTAGCAGTGCTTCTATGTTCGGTTGTAAGCTGTTAGATATTAGTGTGGTAAATGGATGGTCGTCTTTATTTCTTTAGTAGTTGAGAAATATCCGTAGTTCCACTTAATGCCACAAGATGTCAGCATTAAGGAATCAAAGAGACCTGCTAAGCATATTAGGTGATAGTGGGTGTAATTTACTTACAGTTCTAATTTAAGGCTGAAGATGTCAGTGTTGGATTCCTATTGAGCTAATGATAACAGTCTTAACTGTAAGGTAAGCTTTTCAGGGAGAAGAAACAGCGAGATCACTTGACTAGTGTAGTCCAGATGTACCCCATCTTATCCCATACTGTTAGCCACCCATACTCCACCCTCTTACCAACTTAAATAATGAGACCACACCTTTCTTCTGGAGTATAAATGGCCATAACAGCCTTTTAATAAACAACTGTATAAATACCTCCAATATCAACTTAAATATATAAATAACATATAACCTCAGAATAAAACAACATGTTTTAACCCAATCTGTTGGTCAATGACGGAGCTACCCCTTTTCCACCACATATCCAAACAGTACACTGCAGGAACATATTTCCAAACTGATAAGGCCTCCAGCTGTGCCGCTCGGAGACAACCCCCCCCCCCGCAGTGCAACAATACCGGTATTCCTTTCAGGAATACCCAGGAGGGGCCATACTATTGATGACCCCCCATCCCTTTTACCACATTTTATTTACCGCCACCGTCACCGACCAACAGCAACAAACCAGCCACAGCCCGAAAGGATGAAACCTTATCCTTAAGGGCCCCTCCACACCCTCAAAGCCCGTTGTATGCCTTCCTGCAGCCCCATAGTCCATAAATCAGTTCCCACATCTGTGAGGTGAACTCCATCCCTTCGCAAATATAGGCTTACATTTATCTCCAACTCCCTATGGCGGATAACCATGCCCCCTTGCTGAACCGAAAACCTCCCCACCACCTTATTGACTCGTATATGAGCCTTGTTGATTCGCACCACAGACCTTGCATTGCGCCACGAAGTTCGTGCCACAATATCGGACCATAACAACAATGTGTTCGGGAAAATAGTGTGTAAGTGCAACAGATCAGCTTTTACATCTGCTATCAGTTCCCTGACTGTACGCACCCCCAAATCGTTACCTCCAGCGTGTATGACCAACACATCAGGCGGCCTATCTAGCCATGCATATCGTTCCACCTCTGAAACCACTCTACCCCACATCATTCCTGGTCTCCCCAACCACCTGATAAAAGCCTCCCTCCGTGATATGCCTAACTGATGCCCATCTGGTCTCGCATCACCTCTCCTTGCCCCCCAACAAACGTAGGAGTGTCCCAGTATCCAGACGAGGCGTGGAGACACTCCATCTGAAACGAAAAGACAACAAGGCGGGTGATATCACCAAAACAACACAAAAACCCCACTACATGTGTGAAAACAGCCAAAATTAATGACTATATATATATATTTTTTTTATTATTCCACTACTAATTGCGGGCGAATGTATGTACGGAATCTCTTTGATTCCCATCTACCGATCCTCCGTACAGCTGCCTCATCCAACCCGCATCTGGCAGCTTCTGTAGCCGCCCCAATGCGGAAGGAGTGTGAGGCGTATGCCTTCCCATCCAAACCAATCCCCAATAAGCATTTCCGAAACACAGCCACAAATTGAAACCTTGATAAGTAAGAACCATCCTCAAGACATAAAAATGGTCCCTCACCTACCGGTCTAATCTTCCCAAAATCACCAACCGTCCTCACTGGACACACTGATGATCCCGGCAAGGCATGCAGCCATACATCTATGCCTTTTCCCAACTGATCCGTTTTCGACCTCCGTAGCCGTAAACACACCTTATCCGTGTAAGACCGCACATCCTGTACCAAAATACCCCCTGCGTCCTTCCTGGACGGGCTAACCAACTCTCCCACCCGAAAAGCCCCAAAAAATGCCAGCGAAAAAGCCGCTGTAAACAGTAAACGCTCATAACTTGAGTTGCACACTGACCCCAGTTGTTCACAAATTGCCGCCAGGTTTGCGAAAGTGACCGGCCGTCGGTTATCCTTTTTCTTGCTTCCCTTCCGGTACCCTTTTAATGCCTGCCTCACCCAAAAATCCTTCGTCCAATCCTCTTTCCCCTGCAACTTAAACAGGAATGACAACGCCGCCAACTTCTTACCAATAGACGATACCGCCACCCCATCTTCCATATTTCTGGACACAAAATACAGGACCATTAATCTCACCTCCCTGCCGTCTTCCCCCGTTCCAGCTTCCCGGACCAGTCCCAACCATTCTTTCCATACCTTACCATATACCGCCCATGTGGACTCACTCACAGACTGTTGTATCCATCCTGCGGCGACTCCAAGGCCAGCTCCCAAATCCAACCCGGGCAAGGAATTCCTTCCTTCTCTGTAGACGGAGCTAATTCCCTGAACTTGTCCCACTGAAAGCGAGACAGTGAATCAGCCAATGTGTTGTCAATCCCTGGTATATGTACAGCGTAAATGAAGATATTCAACTGCAAACACCGTAATACCAACTATCGCAGTAGCCTTATGACAGATTGGGAAGACGCTGACATGCGATTGACTACCTGCACCACCCCCATATTGTCGCAGTTCAATCTCAACTTTAAATTCTGACAGGACCGTCCCCACAACTCCATAGCCAGCACTACTGGAAACAATTCCAGTAGTACCAGGTTACGCAGAAAGCCAGCTTCCACCCAAGATTTTGGCCCCATAACCAGTAGATCCCGCCGCGTCTGTAACCAACTCCACATCAAAATTACTTACCGAACCCGACATCCACACCGACTTCCCGTTGTACTCCATCAAAAATTGATACCATACCTTTAGGTCCTCCCGATGTTCTTTTGTAAGCCTAATGTAATGGGCCGGTGCTTTTACCCCAGCTGTAGCCGCTGACAGCCGTCTGCAAAAAACCCTACCCATTGGTATGATCCTGCAAGCAAAGTTCAACTTACCAAGCAAGGATTGGAGGTCCCGCAAATGTATTTTCTTCCTCCCGTGGATCCGCCGTATCTCCGTCTGCAAATCCACTAACTTGTCTTGCGGTAACCTACATTCCATTGCCCTTGAATCAATAACAATGCCCAAAAAACTAAGTTCTGTTGTGGGACCCTCTGTTTTTTCAGCTGCCAGGGGCACTCCAAACCGTTCTGCAATGTGCTGCAACATTGACAATAAAATCGCACACACACTTGAAGAAGGGGGGCCTATGCATAGGAAATCATCCAAATAGTGTTTCATAGATTCAAGCCCCGACACCTCCCTAACAACCCATTCCAGAAAAGAACTGAAAACTTCAAACATAGCGCAAGAAATGGAGCTACCCATGGGTAAACATTTGTCCACATAAAATTGTTCCTGCCAAAAGCTATCCGGGTGCACTGGCAGTAGCCTAAATGCCGCCTCTATATCAGCTTTGGCCATCAGCGCCCCCTCTCCATATCGCCTGACCCATCGCAACGCCGCATCAAACGAAGTGTATGACATGGGGCTTGCTTCAGGGTCAATAAAATCATTAACCGATCCCCCTTTTGGGAATGATAAGTGGTGAATTAACCGAAATTTATTCGACTCTTTCTTTGGCACTACACCCAGTGGCGACACCACCAAGTCTATCAATGGTTTTGACCCGAACAGGCCACCCATCCGTCCCAAAGCCACTTCCTTTGCCAATTTCTCCCCCACCACCCCCGGATGTTCCAATGCAGATTTTAAATTCCGTGCTACTGGAGCAACTACCTCCAATGAACACGGTATTTTGAACCCCTCCCTAAACCCCTCGGTTATCAGTAACGCCGCTTTCCTGTCCGGATACTTACTTAGGAAAGGCTGCATCCTTTCCACCTTCACCGGCGTCATCCCTCTTGTAAGTAGACTCCCTGGCACGCTTTCCTTTTTTGAAACACCGAGACAGGGTGTGGGCTCCCCCACACCCTAAACATTCGTGCTTGAATTTGCACTATCCCCCGAATTTACAGGATCCCTCATTAAACTGCCAGCACACCCCCCATTTTTTGCCGGCCGGTAGTCCCGAGGAGTGGGTACCCCCGCCCCCCCCCCCTGAAATAACTGAGGCGGGGCCCTAGCTGACGACATCAGTCTCATCCATAGGCTAATATCCTTATGGTCCCAACGCAGATCCGGACGAACCGCTCTGCGTTGACGAAACTGCTCGTCATACCGTAGCCAAGCAGTTCCCCCATAAACCCTGTGTTCCTCACCTATAGCATCCATATAACAAAACAACCCCGAACAGTGTTAGGGGTTCTTTTCGCCAATGACGCTGGCCATGATAGCGAACGCCTGTAACCAATTTACAAACGTCCGCGGTATCAATCTATATCTCCTCTTCTCTTCATTCTCCTTCTCTCCTTCTTGGAATCGTTGGGCTTAACCCTATCCAGGTTGAACTTTTCCAAAGGCAATAAGGAGAAGATCTCCACATATTCACCTTTGTAAATTTTGTCCCGCACCTCCTGTTTTAAATGAGCTCCCAGCGGGCCTTCAAAACAAACATATATCTCACATTTTGCCGCATCAGCCAACCTAACCACATCAGACCTGCCCTTCACATCTGCGGCCCCCTTCTCACCTGATGCCTCCTTTGCCGGAATCGTCTAAATCGTCTTGTCAGTCAATACTACTGTAGCCGGAGTTACCTCAGGACCCCCCCCCTGAGTTCACACCCCCGCCATCTTTTTCCACCCTCTGGGCGTCCCCTTGCGTATCCGTCCACGGAACCTGCCCCTGTGCATTGCCAAAACGACCCACCAATACCCGCAGCCCTTCCAATAGCTCCTGGAGCTGCCCCCCGGACCCCGAACTGGCGGATGCGGTACCCGCCAGTTGTTGGTCCGGAGCCTGTCCTAACGACTGCGGCAAAGGTGACACCACCCCTCCTGCACTTGGCGCCACCGCCCCCAACAAACCCTGTAACGCATTAGTAAATGATAGATTGTCACTTGACTTACCAGGCTGACCAGGAGTCCTCCCAACAGCCGCTGTGCCGCTCTCCCTCGCAGGTGCTTGCTGCCCTGGCTCCTCCTCCTCTTCCGACACTCCATCCTCCGACTGATCCACGTGTGCCGGGACTGATGACACAGGCAGCCCCCCAGGCGAATTCCCCCTGGAGGCCGTAACACCTCTCTGTCTTGTAGCCTGTACATTGGTGCGCGCTGATGACGATCCCTGCTGCCCTGACGTCCCTGCAACCGGGCCAGCCTGGCTCCGTCCGCCATCTTGTGCATCCTCCCCCCCGCCAGGTGAGCTCCGCCCACCCATGGCATCATCCGATCTACTTCTCCATGCCTCTCTTGCTCCAGCCTCAGATCTCCCCCTTCTGTCCACCCCCCCCCGCTTGTTGAGTGCTGCAGGGGGGGCAAGTCTGGTCTCCATAGCCTGGCCCAGCGTTCCGGGAAGCGGCGCCATTGCGGCCCGTGGCCCCGCCCACTGAACCCTGACGGCGGCGTGTAACCCGCCCGGGCCTCGCTACCGTCACCTTGTGATTCCTCTTCGCCGGCGGAACTGATCACTCCCCCCTAGGAATCCTCTCCACCCGGACTTGCCTGTTTTCTGGTCCCGGCGAGTAACGCGCCGGAGGCTGCGATCTCCGCGCACGTGCCGACGGCCCATCCTCCCTTACAGCCGCGCTGGTCTCCCCGCCTAGCAGCTCAGTGACCTGGCTGTGGAGCCAGTCTGATCCTCTCACCTCCGCAGCCTGCCTCAAACGCACCAGGATTGACTCCACTTCCGCCATTGTTGCTGAGGAGCAGAGAAATTCTGCCTCCTCGTGTCTCCTTCCAAGCACACTGCTCCGTTCTTGCTCCGCCCCCCTTTTATATAGCCACTCCTTCCTTACTTTCCTGATATCTCCTCCCACCTCTCCATGAAACTTTTAACCCCATGTGTCACCAGACGCACTGTCATGCCCGGCCCTGCACTATTCCACTTCTTTCCATTATTCCGGGCCTCACTGTTCTGTGTACAAAGTTCTGTGTGTTTGCCTACACAGAAAACTCTGTGCTGTGATTGGCCACAGCTGATCAGCAGGTATATAGCCAAAACTATTGGCTGAAACCTGCTAACAAACTTGTGCTGCGTCCAATCACAGCACGGGTCAGCAGGGGGCGAGTATAACCCAGAAGCAGGTGGTGACATATGGGTACGTTGCCTAGCCTGCAGCTGCCGCTCAGTGGCAGTAAATCTACTGTGAGAGGGCATCAAGCTGTTAAGCACACTGACACCAACTGACACCGATACTAAATTTACATTTAAAAATGAAGTAGGCCGACTATGACGGGAAGTATGGACCTTACCCCAACCCCAATGTCAGAAAGGCCAAGATCATGGTGAAAGTGGTCAAGAGTCTGCACCGGAATTTCGGGTTACGACGATCCAAGGATCAGCTCAGGAAGCGGTGGTTGGACCTCAAATTAAGAGAGCATGAGCAGTACAGAAAGATCCGGAGAGTGCTGCAAAAAAGTAAGTAGTTGTCCTGTGTTTCTATTCTTTTTATGTTTATTACGTTTGTGCTGCTCCATGTGCTTTTCTTAACGCATACAGTTTCAAAAGGCAACTTTCATGTTCATGGGCACATTATTCGTTCGTATAAAATATTGTTCGTTCGGACTAGAAAACACCATTGTTTTGGCCATATGCATTTGCCCACATTTTTTATGGCCTACTTGTCTGAAAATAATTTGGTTGTGTAGATGGGTTTGTAACTAGAATGAAATGCAAACTCGATTCTGTGTAAGGAGGGGACACTCAGCAGCTGTTTACACATCTGGACGCTGTAGCACTAGTGTGGGACACAAGAACACCCTTTTTATTAGGGGGTCCCACACAGGTGCTCCAGTGTATACTATAGAGGTGTCTCCATCTGTGAAGCTTGTACAAAACAGGTAAAGTATTGAAGCTTGACAAAGGACAATAAAAATGCAACATCTTGGAACTCTGCCAAAACAGACAATTGTACCCCACTTCCAAGCAATGTTTCATATTCCTATTTCTGCCATCAAATATCCGTGTGCTAAGTATACCTATTGTTTTTATCATAGGGGATCAAAGACTCGGAGGACGCCCCTCATCCGAGGAGACCAGAGACCCCCCACCTCTGGAAGAAGGGAAAATCCACCCAAGCCAAGCAGAGCAGGAGGAGGAAGACGTGGTGGAAATTGTCACCACATCAGGTGAGTGTCTGTGACCACAGGCTCAGGTAAGAGATGGATGCTGACATATTTATAATACATGGTGTTTTTTTGTTTCTATCTTTTTAGGTGATCGTGATGTTGTGGATCCAGGGCATTTCACCTCAGAAAGTGCACAGATCCTGATTGGGGAGATCATGGGGTGTAATAGGGACTTGGAAAACATCCTGAAAAACATCAATGATGTTCAACAAAAAATGAAGAACATCATTGATGTTTTAGGGAGAGTTTAAAACCCCTCCAAATCCCTTTGGTTTTTTGTGTGCTAAAAATTTTTAATATTTTTTTTAATATATTTTACCAGCATTGAGGTAAGAGTTCTGGGAGACCAGACTGCTAAAGAAGCCACAATAGAACTACGAGAAACTATCACCTGCACTTATTGAACCTCATTATTCTCTATCCAGTACAACTATTATTGGACTTTCTCATCATTATTATGTATGCAATTTGAAGTGAATATATTTATTATAGCTTCACCAGGTTTTATATATTTAATAATATTCATACCAGCTCATATATATTTTTTATTCTCATATATATTTTTTATTCTTTGATATATATATATTTTATTATTATATTCACAAATATACCAAGAAAACTATGAACTAACACACGATAAAAATGATATTCATTGTTCACATATATTAACTGTTATCTCAGTTATCACCCACTTTTTTCTCACCTTGAATTATTATCAACACTTGTCTTTTGAAGTTCTCTTTCTTTGTATATCTGTAAATCTAAAGTGGTAACCTGCAAAGGATTTTAAAGGCTTTTAAAAATGTATTTAGTTTGTCGCCACTGCATGTTTGTGCGCAATTTTAAAGCATGTCATGTTTGGTATCCATGTACTCGGCCTAAGATCATCTTTTTATTTCATCAAACATTTGGGCAATATAGTGTGTTTTAGTGCATTAAAATTTAAAAAAGTGTGTTTTTTCCCAAAAAAATGCGTTTGAAAAATCGCTGCGCAAATACTGTGTGAAAAAAAAAATGAAACACACACCATTTTAATCTGTAGGGCATTTGCTTTAAAAAAATATATAATGTTTGGGGGTTCAAAGTAATTTTCTTGCAATAAAAATAATTTTTTCATGTAAACAAAAAGTGTCAGAAAGGGCTTTGTCCTCAAGTGGTTAGAAGAGTGGGTGATGTGTGACATAAGCTTCTGTGTAGAAAATGCCAGGACAGTTCAAACCCCCCCCCTAAATGACCCCATTTTGGAAAGTAGACACCCCAAGCTATTTGCTGAGAGGCATGTCGAGTCCATGGAATATTTTATATTGTGACACAAGTTGCGGGAAAAAGACAATTTTTTTTTTTTTTGCACAAAGTTGTCACTAAATGATATATTGCTCAAACATGCCTTGGGAATATGTGAAATTACACCCCAAAATACATTCTGTTGCTTCTCCTGAGTACGGGGATACCACATGTGTGAGACTTTTTGGGAGCCTAGCCGCGTACGGGACCCCGAAAAACAAGCACCGACTTCAGGCTTTCTAAGGGCGTAAATTTTTGATTTCACTCTTCACTGCCTATCACAGTTTCGGAGGCCATGGAATGCCCAGGTGGCACAAACCCCCCCAAATGACCCTATTTTGGAAAGTAGACACCCCAAGCTATTTGCTGAGAGGTATAGTGAGTATTTTTCAGACCTCACTTTGTCACAAAGTTTTGAAAAAAGAAAAAAAACACTTTTTTCCTTGTCTTTCTTCATTTTCATAAACAAATGAGAGCTGCAAAATGCTCACCATGCCTCTCGGCAAAAAGCTTACGGTGTCTACTTTCCAAAATGGGGTCATTTGGGGGGGGGGGGGGTTGTGCTATCTTGGCATTTTATGGCCTTCAAAACTGTGATAGGTGGTAAGGAGTGAATCAAAAATTTACGCCCTTAGAAATCCTGAAGGCAGTGATTGGTTTTCGGGGCCCCGTACGCGGCTAGGCTCCCAAAAAGTCCCGCAAATGTGGTATCCCCGTACTCAGGAGAATCAGCAGAATGTATTTTGGGGTGTAATTCCACATATGCCCATGGCCTGTGTGAGCAATATATAATTTAGTGACAACTTTTTGTAATTTTATTTTTTGTCATTATTCAATCACTTGGGACAAAAAAAAATAATATTCAATGGGCTCAACATGCCTCTCAGCAATTTCCTTGGGGTGTCTACTTTCCAAAATGGGGTCATTTGGGGGGTTTTGTACTGCCCTGCCATTTTAGCACCTCAAGAAATGACATAGGCAGTCATAAACTAAAAGCTGTGTAAATTCCAAAAAATGTACCCTAGTTTGTAGACACTATAACTTTTGCGCAAACCAATAAATATACGCTTATTGACATTTTTTTTACCAAAGACATGTGGCCAAATACATTTTGGCCTAAATGTATGAATAAATTGAGTTTATTGGATTTTTTTTATAACAAAAATTAGAAAATATCATTTTTTATCAAAATTTTCGGTCTTTTTTTATGTTTATAGCACAAAAAATAAAAATCGCAGAGGTGATCAAATACCATCAAAAGAAAGCTCTATTTGTGGTAAGAAAAGGACGCAAATTTCGTTTGGGTACAGCATTGCATGACCGCGCAATTAGCAGTTAAAGTGACGCAGTGCCAAATTGTAAAAAGTGCTCTGGTCAGGAAGGGGGTAAATCCTTCCGGGGCTGAAGTGGTTAAAAAAAAAGTTTAAAGCTTTTTCCAAATCTTCTAATACACCATGATCATGCAAGAGTGATTCATCAACCCTACAAGTTTACTAAGACCGGAGCAAGATCCGAGAGGGTGATTGACTTCACCTCTACCTTAAATAGGCCTTCTAAAAGCTGGTGGTCTAGAAAGACATAATCAATTCTTGAATAAGAGGAATGTACTTGAGAATAATATGTGAAGTTCCTCCCCTTAGGATGCATAATTCTCCATGCCTCCACTAATTGCTGCTGATATAATTTTTGTTTGACAGCTTTAAGGTTTTTCCCTTCTGAGCGTAGAGAGATAGGTTGAATATCCAGAGTTGGATCAAGTACAAAATTAAAGTCTCCTTCCATAATAACTCCCCCTAAAATTTTCTAGCTTACTCAATATCTTTCTCAAAAAAAGACAAGAGTGAATATTAGGGCAGTAAATATTAACAAATGTATACTCATTATTAAACAAGGAACCCTTAATAAATAGGTACCTTCCTTCAGAGTCAGACTCTATTGCTTTTAAAGTAAATGGTGTATTCTTATCAAAGCCTATTGCTATTCCTTTGGATCTTTTATTAGGGGAATATCCATGAAACCAAACTGGAAAACCTTTTGAGCTCAGTCCAACCCTGGAAGACCACTTAAGACGAGACTCTTGCAAAAAAACAATGTTTGATGACCAACTTTTCAATCCCTGCATTATTTGGTGCCTTTTGTTGGGGCTATTTAAACCTCTCACATTATAAGTAACTATCTTTAAGGGCATCATCTCTCAGATATATGAGGCATGAGCATTTAACCATAAGAGATAAATGTAATTCTTCCACTTTCTTTAGGATGATCCATTCAACCAACAACAAAGAACTAAACACAGCCCAACAACTCAACCCAACCCCGTCTATTTTACCCCATTCAGACTTCCTTATACCATCCCCCCCTCCCAACCCCTACATTGAATAACAATGATATAACCCATTCAACCAACAACAAAGAACTAAACACAGCCCAACAACTCAACCCAACCCCGTCTATTTTACCCCATTCAGACTTCCTTATACCATTCCTCCCCTCCCAATCCCTACATTGAATAACAATGATATAACCCGCCGGACTGTTGCACAAATTATAGGTGCCCAGCCGGACAGGGCCTCCCCTGGGGGGTTTTATATGCCCGTGTGTGCCCCCAGACCTCATTCCCCGTTGGGAAATGGTTCTGAGGGTGCAGGCAGGCATCGCCAAACCCCAGTGTACCCCGGAGCGAATCTCCCTCCCTTACTGGCTCATCTCTCCCTTACCACATGTTTCACCGCTTATCTATTGCCTCCCGTTTTATTTCTAGTCTTAGGGCTCTATACTTTATTTCATGACTGATCTTTTAGCTTCCCCCATTCTGTGTTTTTTTTTTTCTCAGTTTTTCAAGTTGACCAATGGCAAATCTAGTTTGCTGCAAAAATCTTTCAAATCTTCTGGAAATCGCAGTGTAGCTGAAATCCCTTGATTTTTCGCAATTAGACAAGCCGGGAAACCCCATCTATAAGAGATATTTTTCCCTTGTAGCTGAGTTATCAAGGGTTTCAACACCCTCCTGCGGGCTAAGGTCTCTTGTGATAAGTCTGTGAAGATCATTATTTGAGCTCCATTAAATTCAATCAGTACAGCGCTTCTCATGCCATATGAAACTTGTTGCTTGATTTCATAGTGAGAGAATCTTGCTATTACGTCTCTCGCAGTGTCTGTTGATGGTGTAGTTATTTTTTGTATTCTGTGTACTCTTTCAAAGCGTATAGGAGATGATATTTCTTTTTTCAGTATTTTGTTAAACACCCCACCGACCGTTTTCTCTAGGTCATTATTTTTCACGGACTCTGGCAAGCCCTGAATTCTTAAAGCGGAGGTCCGCCGAAAAAAAATAATATTAAAAGCCAGCAGCTACAAATACTGCAGCTGCTGACTTTTAATATATGGACACTTACCTGTCCAGGGCGCATGCGATGTCGGCAGCCGAAGCCAATCTGTTTGTCGGCTCTCGGCTGCTGCCGCCGACATCCTCAGTAAGGGAATCAGGAAGTGAAGCCGTGCGGCTTTACTTCCTGGTTCCCTACTGAGCATGCGCGAGTCGGGCTGCGCATCCTCACTGGTCCCTGCTGTCTCCTGGGACCTGTGTGTCTCCCAGAAGACAGTGGGGGAGGACAGAGTAGACACCAGAAGTGGCGCAGATCACCGCAGTGATCTATTCAAGGAAGTGGGAGCAAATACCTGTATTAGACAGGTATCTGCTCCCTCCTCCCCCTGAAAGGTGCCAAATGTGATACCGGAGGGGGGGATTCCAAAAAGTGGAAGTTCCATTTGTGGGTGGAACTCAACTTTAAGTTGTTACGCCTATTCCGATTTTCTTGGTCTTCAAGCCTATAACGGATATTCCTCATTTCCAGCAAATCCAGTTCAGCTCTCTCCCGCAACTCCATAATCGCTTTTTTATGAACATCTAAATGAGCTTCAGATTCTTCTACCCTTTGTAGCACATTCTGTATATCCATTCTTGTGGCATTAAGTTCTCCTTTAATCATGCATTCTAACTGTCATGAATTGGGAAGACCAGACTGTGTGGATTGCACAGAGAGAACCAAAAATACACGTGAATGAATATAAACGTTCATTAAGATTAGTGATATATAAATACACAAACACCTCCAATACCAAACAGTGACAATAAACCAAACAGTGACCCACAAATAACAAATAAAAATACACAGTAGATGGGGAATACCATAATCAAGAATGTAAGCCAGGCCAGGATCATACACAGAGGATCAGCAGATAAACAAGGGCAGTTCTAGAATCACAAACGTAAGCCAAGCCAGGGTCATACACAGGGAATCAGCAGATGGGGAAAGATAAATGGGATTCAGGGCACAAGGCAAGGATGAAAGGGAACTGGAACACAGGAGGGACAGGATCAGGACAGGCTCGGGATGGGGATAAGATACAGGCTCAGGATCAGGTACATTTACGGGTACAGGTTCAGGTCGCAGGCTAGCAAGTCAGGGCGCAAGGACGATACCAAGGCGATGAGAGCAATCGTCAGCTGGGCATTTATATGAATGCCTGTATTTAGCCCCAAGTGACACCTGAATGCAGGAAGTGCTGTCTGCTCCACAGTGCCGGGAAACACCCGCTGGTGGACACTGGTATTACAGCAAATGATCCAAGAGTGCCACCAACGGGTGAATCCCTCCACTACAGATCCAGAGTGTTGGAAGACACCCGTTGGTGGACTCTGGTATTACAGCAAAGGATCCAAGAGTGCCACCAACAGGTGAATCCCTCCACTACAGATCCAGAGTGTTGGAAGACACCTGCTGGTGGACACTGATACTGCGATCCAAGAGACCGACTGCGCCACCAACGGGCAAACCCTATCCTGACACTAAGTGAGACATCACCTCTACCATGTCTTGCTTTGTAGGAAGTGCTTGTAATCTACCTGTTTCTTTCTCCATTCTCTTTTGTTTTTGATCTTTTTGCGAAACTCCCTCTTCTCCCAGATCAGTTTTATTTATCTGCCCCTCTGGCACGGGGGTTATTTCCTCAACACACTCAACTGTCTGTCTTGTTCTTTGATTCACTTTATCCTGTACCATGCATGTCTTTATAGAATTACAGTTCCCGCTTTCTGCTTGAGGTTTTAACTCCTTTTCTCCCCATTATTCCCTCCTGTCAAATTGTTTTCTACTCTATATGTCCATCTCCCAAAATATAATCCTTTACCGATCAAGCGGGCCCTTACACAGGAAGAGATTATACCAAAAAGTTTTGGGATAAATATGCAAATAATAATGCAAATGTTCAGTCACTTCATACGAAAATATGTTTACACCTATCTACACATTTTATACTGAAGCGAGTTACTGCCTACTCAATTTGTAAATTAATATATTCAATGTAAGGGGGCATATATCGCGCTAAAGGTGTGTAGTGATAAAATACATCTATGATGAAAAACCTTACCAAAAGAACATGCGATACTCATGTAACAACAAATAAAAAAGGAAAAGGATGGCCGCGCTAATTAAAATTGAAAAACGTGAATGAGAAAATGTGTGCAAACAATTAGTGAATGAACTCTGCGAAAAAGATATACATAGAGTCTACCTAATCACCATATACATGTATACCATTTGGTTTTGCACATATTTCATATGTGCAAAACCAAAAATTTACTAAAAATACTGTTAGGTGCAAAAATAAAAAACAAACATATACAGAGTCCGGGAGTATATAATTCCCACAGAATATTAAAGTGCAAAAGTCGATAATGGAGTGTATCGTTCTAGTATGCTAAACACCAAGTTCAATTCCCAGATGAAAAAAGGGAAAAGCCAAGGAGACAAAAAAGAAAACACGTTGGAGAGACCGTTGAAGGATGAGGGTAACAGGTAAGTTCCACCACCACCGAAGGAACAAGGGATAGCTTCTCCCTGAAATTCCTCATGGCCTCTTTTTGGGTTCGCATCTAAACTGACATTTGATTTACCATTGTAGTTTTTGAATTTTGGAATTCAAGTTGTATACGAGATCCTTTGATTTGCGCATACAGAATTTTCCCATATATGTCTGGTAGTCAGGGTTTTTTTCTCTGAAAATAAGTAGAGGAACTCAATCACGACCCCCCCTCTACACACCCCCCCCAAACCGCATCAAATAGTGGGTGTGGTCAAATTTCACTAACAGTGGAAGGGTCTTAACAGAGTCACTAAATACCAGGAGGAGTGCGTTATGTACAGAGTGCAGAGTTCAGGGAGGGGGTTACACACAGACTGCAGAGTTCAGGGTGTGCTAAGTAAATAGTGCAGAGTTCAGGGGTGCCCTACACACAGAGTGCAGAATTCAGCCTTCTTCCACAGCTGCTTACCTCTGCACCCCCCATCCACCCCTCTTCAACTCTGACCTCTGCATGCAAACCCCCTCTACTGCCCCCATCATCTCCCTAAAAGCTCCACCATCTTCCACATGCCTTATTTTTGTTGCTGTATTAATCTGAAGCACCCAGCTGGCTCTAGTATTTCCCCGCATACTGTAGTTGGCTCCAACTCTCTTACATGCGGGAAGATCATCCAGTGGTTATGTTGGCATTTGCACTGCACCCCGGGTACCTGCATCTTCTTTGTCTCCATCGTTCACTTAGTGGGAGCCACTCAGGAGATCTGATCTGTGGTAGCAGTTGGGGAACAAGCTGTCACCTGTAAGCATAGAAGCTGGACTTTTGTGTTTTCAAGTAATAGTGGTGAACAGGAAGCAGGGAGTCTGGGCCAGAGGTGAGTTCCACCAAGTTCCAGCTGAAAAAAAGCCCTGCTGGTAGTGCTACATACGTTACAGACCTTTGGTAGTGCAATATAAAATTATATATATATTTTTTTTACATTCTTTTATATTTTTTACAGTACAAGCCATATGATAGGCTGA
This sequence comes from Lithobates clamitans, assembly GCA_037952925.1. Classification (NCBI taxonomy): domain Eukaryota; kingdom Metazoa; phylum Chordata; class Amphibia; order Anura; family Ranidae; genus Lithobates; species Lithobates clamitans. The sequence goes on along the minus strand of JBBGZY010001053.1, from coordinate 1,116,587 downwards.
TTGGCCTGGAGATTCAAGGGCATAAGGTTTTGAAAATTGTGTATTTTTTATGTAGTGTAAGATTACTCTATTAAATACAGGTCTCAGATGTACTAGCTCATCTTCCGGGTAAGCTGGTTGTGAGGATGAGGCTTGGCTCTATCCGGCCCCATTCACGAGGAAGGGGGAGCATTGGTTAGTATTGTGGGCCGTACGCTCGCTATTCTTCCTGTTTACAATATCGAGAACAAGGGTTGGTTTGTTTCTTCCAATATGGCTGTCACACGAAAACGAGGCTTGATTGCCTCCCTGTTAGTAATTATGGTGACCGTTCGATGCGTCGCCCGTGCCCTTTGAGAACGTCAGGTGTGACGAAACATGTCAGGGCGGGACTACGCAACCCGGAAGCACGGGCGTACATTTTAGTGTTTGTTTGCAGACAAGATTTTTAACATTTTTTGTATCTGATTTTTTGTATCTGATATTTGGTAAAGACCCTTTTTAACAATAAATCTAGCATTTAAGGATAATTCACTATTGGAGCTCTTTTTATTTCTTTACACGGCCTGTTCTGGCCTGGGAAAGTACATCGATACCTACTAGAGGGAGAGCCCCCCATACACGTGAACAGTGGAGAGATACACAGAGGGAGAAAGACGCTGAGAGTTTCGAGTCCTGCATACTTCTGATCGATCAGAGACCCTGCAGAGGGCTGTATCTGCAGACGCTTATGACCTCACTGTGATAGGGAGTCCATCGCATCCAATAAGGGTCCCCTCTTTCCTTTGGGTGTATGCTCCAGGGAGAAGCTATCCCTTGTTCCTTTGGTGGCGGTGGAACCTACTTGTTACCCTCATCCATCAACGGTCTCTCCAACGTTCTTTCTTTTTTGTCTCCTTGGCTTTTCCCTTTTTTCATCTGGGAATTGAACTTGGTGTTTACCATACTGGAACGATACACTCCATTATCGACTATTGCACTTTAAAATTCTGTGGGAATTATATACTCCCGGACTCTGTATATGTTTGTTTTTTATTTTTGCACCTAACAGTAGTTTTAGTAAATTATTGGTTTTGCACATATGAAATATTGTGGTATACATGTATATGGTGATTAGGTAGACTCTATGTATATCTTTTTCGCAGAGTTCATTCACTAATTGTTCGCACACATTTTCTCATTTATGTAAATTAATATACCCTCATATAAGCATTTCAGTTAAATTCCCACATAAGTAATCCACCATAGATAAACTGCAAATGAGGATGCGAGTAAGTATTCAGGTAACTATACAAATGTATGCAAGGTCTGCATGCAATCCGTGTAAAGGCAAGCATTTGGGAGGAGAAGAAAACTAGAAATGCACATAAATCTGCAAGGAGACAGAAATGCCACAGAGTAGGTAGGTAGGTAGGTAGGTAGGTAGGTAGGTAGTTGTGACTGTTATTCAAATGATCAAATGCATTCAGAAATACTCATCAACCTTATAAAATTATTTGGCTGGCTGACTGACTGGCTAGCTGGTATGTAGATGTATAAATACACAACAAAACACCTTAAAGGCTATAAAAGCAGACCAATATAGATATGTATATTAAAATATTTCTTAAATGTTTTGTAGTTGTTATATCAAAGCTCAAATCTTATTGCATATATCTCCTCAAGTGATAAAAAATTGTACAGATAAATATTTAGCAGCTTTGCGATTATGCGACTGTGCAAATAGAGGCAGAGAAATATATGCAAACAGGTTCAATCTGGTGAATCGAAAAGTTCAAGCTATAGGGTTAAATGCAAAAAAAAAAAAAAAAGGGGGAAAGAGAAAAAAGGGAAACAGTCCGCGAATGCAAACTTATAGGCTCAAGCAAGCTGAAGCAGGCTGAAACAATCCTCCTCCAAAAGTAAGGTAGTCCTTCCCTTAAGTGAAGCCTCGCCAGCTAACTGCCAGATCGAGACTTTGCATTAGTTTTCCTTTTTCACCATATAAGCCTGAATAGTTCTGATATTATTCCAGCTTTCACTTCTAGAGAGAATGGGAGTGCAAGCACCTCACAGAACAGTTTCCACGGACCAAGACAATTAATCATTCTTCCTCATTCCTCATAGGTCAAACAGGTAATACAGGTGCATGAACAAACAGCAGGAGGATGTACGGGTAAAAATACAGGCAGATATTCAAATGTTTCCTGAAGTTTTTGTAATTGTTATACCAGAACACAGTCTTAAGGCATGTATTTCTTCAAATGATAGAAGTTGTACTAGTAAAGCAGCTTTGCGACTATGCACCTGTACTGATGTGAGCAGAAATATATATGTAGACAGATTCAATCACACTGGAAGAAAGTTCAAGCTCTAAAAATGATGCAAAAAAAAAGGGAAAAGCAAACAGCCCACTGATCCCAACTTATGAGCTATAACAAGCGCCTCGCATAACACTTTCCACAGGCCAAGACAGAGCAGACCCTGTAGGCTAATGGTAATTCTTCCTCATTTGCTTCCTCATTGATGATGCAGGTAGAACAAGTAAGTATACATAATGTAAATTGGTGTACGGGTAGGAATGCAGGCAGGAATGTGGGTATTATATAGGTATTATGCAATTGTTATACAGAAACGCAAGTCTTATGCCGCGTACACATGGTCGGACTTTTCGACTGGACTTGTCCGACGGACGCCGACGGACCAAATCCGGCGGACAATCCGATCGTGTGTGGGCTTCACCGGACCTTCAGCGGACTTTTCCAGTTGCAAATCTGACGGACTTTAGATTTGGAACATGCTTCAAATCTTTACGTTGTGACTCCGCCGGACCCAGAAATCCGCTCATCTGTATGCTGGTCCGACTGACAAAAACCGACGCTAGGGCAGCTATTGGCTACTGGCTACCAACTTCCTTATTTTAGTCCGGTGTACGTCATCACGTACGAATCCATCAGACTTTGGTGTGATCGCGTGTAGGCAAGTCCGGTCGTTAGAAAGTCTGTTGAAAGTCCACCAAAAGTCCGTCCAAAGTCTGCGGAAAGTCTGTCGGACGAGCTGTCGGACATTTGTAGCTGAAAAGTCCGACCGTGTGTACGCGGCATTACTGCATATATTTCCTCAGGTGGTAGAGAGTTATACAGATTACACAGGTGGGTAATAAGCAGCTATGTGGCTGTGCAAATAGAAGCAGAGAGATATATGTAAATAAGTTCAATCAAGCTGGTAGGAAAGTTCAGGCTTCTAAAAAAGATGCATTGATAAAAGGGCAAGCAGGCAGACAGTCCATAGAGCAAGCTGATAAATGAAAGCAAGCTAATGCAGATGTCCTAGAACAGTGATGGAGAACCTTGGCACTCCAGATGTTTTGGAACTACATTTCCCATGATGCTCAACTACACTGCAGAATGCATGAGCATCATGGGAAATGTAGTTCCAAAACATCTGGAGTGCCAAGGTTCACCATCATTGTTCTGGTAGCTTCTGACAGTCTTCCCCTAATAATGCCTCACCAGCTACCTGGTGAAAAGTTTGCTTTAGTTTTCCTTTTTTCACCATCTTTAAATACAATGCCGTATATTTCCTACCCGTTCTTAAGACCTTCAGTCCTGCAGGCTAGCTGGTCCAGCTGCATAGAGGGTCTCAATCTACACAGTCTGTCCCTCTCACCTCTGTGAGCTTCCACACTCACTACTCTTCAATGAGCCATAGTTTCCAAGAGCTCCTTGATGTCCTTCTGGGGATATCAGAGGGCGGACTGCCACACAATATTTTCCCCCACTCGTGGTTCGCCTACTGTCTGCGTCCAGCACCGGGTCCTCCTCAGTGCCATTAATTGTTAACGGCGCACCAAACACAGAAACAAACACACATTTTGCCATGTGAAAAAACGAAGGACAAATGCTGCAAAACGCACCGTAAAAAACACACAACCCACAAAGTGTCAAAATGTCTCATTAACCACATGTAACCAACAGGCTGCCCTATGCGTGTCACAGGGAAAACGAGACATAAAATGTTCGCACTCACTATGCTAGATGTGAATGGGGCCTGAAAGTGAAATTGGTGGGATAACACAAGAACAATGCGGCTCCAATCACATCTCTGCGTTTCCTTGCAGTTCAGAAATGCGCTGCACCAAAAATCGCATCTTTGGGGTGATTGCTGTGTGTAGGGCGGCCCATTCAGGTGGGTGGGCTGTCCTATGTGTGATAAGTGAAAATGCTGAAACACCCCCCCGCTAAAAAAAAAAAAAACACATGTGGGAATGTGAGTTCCCGCTATACAGAGATGTGAACAGAGCTTAACAGCTGAGTGTTTCTGTCCTCTCCCTCCTATGTACTTGTATAAGCATGGCTATACACTATGCAATGAGATTGTATATTTAGTGAGAAGGGTGATCACTGATTGATTTCATTTAAAAAACGTTCACCTGGGAGTGGGAGGGTGGATGATGCAGGGTGTGTGCTAATGAGGTCAGCTGGTCATCTCCTTCCTGTGTCATGACCTAAAGTCTGATCAGGAATAAGACATTACTAATGGAAATGTCTGGAAACATGGATGAGCACAAGAAAAGTAAGTGACTAGATTTAATGGAAAGCTTTGATATTTTTGCAAAAAAAGTACATGAATGTTATATTGGTGCATAGGGGAGCTTAGGGGTGCTTTATGCAAGGACTTCTGCTTCAGCTTTTTAGAACGGAGATCTCTGCCCTTAACCTGTACATAGTTCTCTATTTGGAGTATCCCAAGACTCACCCATAGACAGTTTTTTTAGGCAATGAGTGACTGTGATTGTGTGCCTGGCTGTGGGGACAATCTACTGGGAAGAGAACCCGGGCAATTTCCAGCAGCTCCTTCGGGGGTAGCGCTACACTTCATTTCTGTCTTTGTTTAGATACAAAAGTCCAGTCTCTTTAAAGCAAGGATAGGCAACCTTTGAGAGGTGAAGATCTACCTGAACATCATGGAAGAGATCAAAGCAGTGGCAGAATTACCTGGGTCATAACAGTCGCACTTGCGTCTGGGCCCTGGCATCCCGTCACTGTCGGGGGCCCAGTTGGGTTGCTATTCACACGGCCACAAGTGGAGAGCGTGTCTCTCATGGAACAGCAGCACAGAGACTACGGCATTGACAGTTCTATTTCCCTCTCCGTCCGTCCTCTCTTGCAGGGGATGACAGAGGACACACAGCTGATCTGCTCCCCCTTCTCCCCCTCCTCTCTCCTGTGTGCTACGCGGGCATTCAAATGTAAAGCTAACAAGCTCACATTTCCCGCAGAGCACACAGGAGAGAGGAGGGGGGAGAAGGGGGAGCAGATCAGCTGTGTGTCCTCTGTCATCCCCTGCGAGAGAGGACGAACGGAGAGGGAAATAGAACTGTCAATGTCGGTGTCTCTGTGCTGCTGTTCCATGAGAGTCATGCTCTCTGCTCAGAGCCGTTCTGTCCTGAGAAGGCAGACGACACTGATGGGCACTAAAAGGATTCACTGATGAGCACTGATAGAACGAAGGCACTGATGGGCACGGATAGAAGGCACTAATGGGCACTGATAGAAGGCCCTGATGGGCACTGATAGAAGGCACAGATGGGCACTGGGGCACTGATAGAAGGCACAGATGGGCACTGATAGGAGACATTTATGGGCACTGATAGGAGGCACTGATGAGCACTGATGGGATGCACTGATGGGCACGGATAGGAGGCACTGATGAGCACTGATAGCAGGCACTGATGGGCACTGATAGAAGGCACTGATAGGTGGCATTTATAGGCACTGATAGAAGGCACTAATGAGCACCAATAGAAGGCACTGATGAGCACTAATAGAAGGCACTAATGGGCACTGATAGAGGGGACTAATGGGCACTGATAGAAGGTACTAATGGGCACTGATAGAAGTCACTGATGGGCACTGATAGGAGGCATTTATGGACACTGATAGGAGGCACTGATGGGCAATGATAGAAGGCACTGATAGGAGGCATTTATGGGCACTGATAAGAGGCACCAATGGGCACTGATAGGAGGCATTGATGGGCACTGATACGAGGCATTGATGGGCACTGATACAAGGCATTGATGGGCACTGATAGGAGGCACTAATGGACACAGATAGGCTGCACTGATAGGTGGCATTGATGGGCATTGATGGGCAGCATTGAAGAGTACTGATAGGTGGCAATGATGGACACTGTTAGATGGCATTAATGAGCACTGATAGGTGGTGCTGATAGACAGAAATGATGGGACCTAATAGGCAGCATTAATGAGCACTGATAGGTAACACTTGTAGGCGGAATTGATGAGCCCTGATAGGCGACATTGATGGGCACTAATAGGTGGCATTGATGGGCACTGATAGATGGCACTGATTGGGGCACTGATTATCAGTGTAAACAATTTACTGACATTCTTGACAGTTAACGGCAGTCCTTTCCTAACACAGACACAGCGTGGGAGGAAAGGGGCGCGGATAACCGTCAAGTTTGTTTACATGTGATAAGCTGATCACATGGTAAAGGACCGCTGTGATTGCGCTGGATGCACGTCCCAGGGGTCATGCGGGAAGCACAGTTTTGGGAGGATGTCCATGGACACCCTCCCAAAGTTGAAAGCCCGGGGCTCTGATGGAAGGGGGGCCAATCATGGTTTCTTGCACCGGGGCCCTGAAGGTTCTAGTTATGCCTCTTGATCAAATATCACTGAGTTGTTTTTGTAAAGAAATGAACTAGTAAGGCTCCAATTAAAAGTAAGGACAGCATAAAGAAAACCTAGAAAAATATAATCAAACACATCATTGTAAAAATATGAACTCAGTCATCCTTAAAAGTTCACTTCATGAGAAACTTGTATTCTAATACACAGACTCACGCCAAATGTGGACTTTTTTATATTTAGCTTGTTTCAAGTTTGATGTAATTTTTTGGATTACACGGTGTAAGTGCCACTTTTTGTTTTTAAATATCTATAGTAATGTGACATATTGCACTTTAAAAGGGCAGCTACACGATTATATGAGGAAGTATTGACTAAGTGCAAAGACTTGTCATTATACTATAACTGCAATGAGAACAAGAAACCAGAAGAACTGGTTTCTTTCCCATCATTGGTAGCAATGGGAATGTGCACACAATCGTGTTCAGAGCCATGTAGTAGTGTTCAAATTGTGAGACACTCTGTGTCTCACAAAGACGCTTGCCGCATAGCCCTGCATATGACATCTGCACACGTCACTACTGTATTTCTATTGGAATATATACATGTATCAGGAACCATGAATCAGACCGAGGCAGAAGTATAGTTAAATCACACTTGTTTAATAATAATAATAAAAAGGTAAACAGAGTAAGCATAGTCAAAAAAAGCCAGAGTTCAGTAACTGGATCAGGTAGTCAGCCAAGCAAATGTCAGAGAGCCAGAGATAAATGTAGTAGTACAGCAAGAAGGATCAGGAGCCAGAAGGAACGTCAGCCGAGCAAGTCTTCAACAGGAACACAGGAGAAAGTCTCTGTGATGTTGACAAATGCAAAGGCCGAGCTCTTCTGGACTGGACGGCTTAAAGCGGGAGTCCACCTGAAAAAAAATTATTAAAAGCCAGCAGCTACAAATACTGCAGCTGCTGACTATTAATAAACGGACACTTACCTGTCCAGCGATGTCGGCAGCCGAAGCCGAGCGATAGCTCGGCTCTCGGCTGCTGCCGCTGCCATTCTCGGTGAGGGAATAAGGAAGTGAAGCATTGCGGCTTCACTTCCCGGTTCCCTACTGCGCATGCGCGAGATGCGCTGCGCATCCTAAGTGGTCCCTGCTATTTCCTGGGACCTGTGTGTTTCCCAGGAGACAGCGGAGGAGGGTGCAGGAGGGGGCATGACTCCCGCTGGAGTCTATTCCCGGAAGTGGATGCAGATACCTGTCTAATACAGGTATCTGCACTCCCCTGAAAGGTGCCAATTGTAGCACCGGAGGGGGGGAGGAATCAGATGAGCGGAAGTTCCACTTTCGGGTGGAACTCTGCTTTAAGTAGGCAGGACTGACGAGCAGAATCAACAACAGCTGGGTAACTGTGGAGAGAGATGGGAGCTTGCAATTAACTGACAGCTGAGCGGCCAGCTCAGAGAAGGAAAGGCTGAGCCCAGCCCTGACAATGTGTGTGTTATTGGTTCTTTTGAAAGAATACAGGTGTCTGATTGGCTGATTCTGAAGCCACCACCTTCCTTTGTTATTCATGTTTATAGTATAAATAAAAGGAGCTGTCTATTCTCTGGAGGATTCTGCTAAGCTCAAGGTGATACCAGCATCTGTGTCTGTGTTACTTGGAGATATAAAAGCGCGCATTCCTGCATTACATAAGAGGGCTGTTTTTGTGCTTTTAAGCGCAAAGAAATGATTTGCTTATAGGGAGAAGCTTCAAATTTCCCTGACACTTGGTGTCAGATGGGCTGTGATTGGCCCTGTCTGTACCATGTGATCATTGTGATCAATCACAGAGCACATCACAATAGTACACAATGAAAGATACAAATCAAAGCCTTTCATTGTGTACAATTGTCATGTTATACAGTTACATAGTAGGTGAGGTTGAAAAGACACAAGTCCATCAAGTCCAACCTATGTGTGTGATTACATGTCAGTATTACATTGTATATCCCTGTATGTTGCGGTCATTCAGGTGATTATCTAATAGTTTTTTGAAGCTATTGATGCCCCCGCTGAGACCACCGCCTGTGGAAGTGAATTCCACATCCTTGCCGCTCTTACAGTAAAGAACCCTCTACGTAGTTTAAGGTTAAACCTCTTTTCTTCTAATTTTAATGAGTGGCCACGAGTCTTGTTAAAGTCTTAATTAGGTCTTAATGAAAAAAAATGTTTTTTGGGTTTACATCCACTTTTAATTCACCTTTGTGATGTGGGGATTGCGACCCAATTATAAGCAGTTACCATATAATTTGGCCCATTTGGGGTCGCAATCACATATCAGGGGAAATTTATATTTTTTACTTTTATCTTGATCAACTTTAGTGTTGCTATATCCACTTTTTGTATTCTCGTTCGAGAGGGTTATCTTCAACACAATGATCATTCCCCTTTCGTATTCCTTAATGATCTGATGGATAGGCTGGTCATATATTTAATTTACTAATGTTTTTAATGTTTTTTACATATTGACCACTAGTGGGAGCAGTGGTACGATTGTTATGTATCTGACACTGGTGATTGATATAATATTCACACCATGGTATTTTATATGTCCTTATTAGAATATTAATTATAGTTTTTGGTTTACTTATCATTTTGGACAAATTTAATGTACATGATCTATTCATAGACATCCAGGTCATAATTGACTCTTCCCTTTTCCAAAATGGAGGTTTTGGGTCTGCCCACCTGAGGTTCAAACCGAGGCTGGTCCTTTATTTCACACTGTTTAATGCGGTGAGTCAGCACGCCACCCGTGCCTCAGGACTACATCATATTGTGATGAAACGCGTCAGCTGGAGGGTCATGCTGACATCACCTTGTTGCTGCGAACACGCATGGCCAGCCTGATTTTCTTTCTACATGTTGTGGTTTAAGTTTATTAACCACTTGCTGCCCGCCATATAGCAAAATGACGGCGACAAAGTGGTTTCAATATCCTGACCGGATGCCATATGCCGTCGCCAGGATATGAAGCCGCTGTGCGCCCTCGGGGGCCGTGCATTTCAGCGATCGTTGTTGCGGTGTGTCAGTCTCATCTCGGTAAAGAGTCTCTAATGTACAATCACGGCTGACCACAGTGTAAACAGGAAGAGCTGTTGATCGGATTTTCCTCACTCGCGTCTGTCAGACGCGAGTAGAGGAGAGGCGATTGGCTGTTTCTCTGATAGGGGGGGTCTGTGCTGATCAATTATCATAGCAGCCCCCCCGAGGATGCCCACACTGGACCACCAAGGATGCCACCAGGACCACCAGGGATGTCACCACCAGGTATGACACCCTAGACCACCAGGGATGCCAATCAGTGCCCTGAATGGATGCCAATCAGTGCCCACAATGGGCATCACTGATTGGCAGGCATTATTGTTTGGCACTGATTGACATCCATCAGTACATCAGTGCCACCTATCAGTGCCCATCTGTGCCGCCTATCAGTGCCCACCCATGCCGCCTTTCAGTGCCCATCAGTTCCACCTATGTGTACCCATCCATGCCACCTATCAGTGACCATCTGTGCTGCCTATCAATGCCCATCTGTGCCGCCTATCAGTGCCCACCCATGCCGCCTTTCAGTGCCCATCAGTGCCACCTATGTGTACCCATCAGTGCCACCTATAAGTGCCCTATCAGTGCCGCATATTAGTGCCCATCATAAGTGCCCATTAGTGCCACCTCATCAGTGCCACCTCATTGGTGCCAGTTCACCGGTGCCCATCAGTGCTGCCTTATCAGTGCCCGTCAGTGTAGGAGAAAACGTACTTATTTAAAACTTTTTGTAACAGAAACAAAAAAAAAAATTTTTTTTTCAAAATTTTCTTATTTCTTCTTTTTTTATTTGTTTAGCAGAAAATAGAAATCGCAGAGGTGATCAAATACCACCAAAAGAAAGCTCTATTTGTGGGAACAAAATGATAACCATTTAGTTTGTGTACAGTGTAGCATGACCGCGCAATTGTTATTCAAAGTGCGCCAGCGCTGAAAGCTGAAAATTGGTCTGGGCAGGAGGGTGTATAAGTGCGGGTATTGAAGGGGTTAAGTAAGTGCATTACTTTTTATCTAATAAATTGGTCCGTTGGTTTTACACTATGGCGAGTCTGTTTCTCTCCTCGGGTTATCTTGAGTACCGTCAATGACTGAGATTGATCTCACGGGGATTCGCCTTCAATTCTATTATCATCTGTCTGGTCCCATCGTAGGTGGCCCTTGGATGAGAGCTGCTGTCTGATTCCAACTGGTGATTTAAGGCCCCGGCTGGGTTATTATACAGCTTTCTGTCTGGTAAGTGTGAAATCCATGTGGTGGAGGGATTGTCGTGTTTGTGAGTCACGTTGAGGAGATTCTGAGAAGTGATCTACTCACTCTGAAGAGCGATTCACACTATTGTGTTGATCATATTAGTGGGGACTTGGAAAAGTGATTCACACCTTCTGAAGAGGGAGACACACAAATGTCACATTTTTTTGTAAATAATTGTGATAAATTCATCCGAGTGGAACTGTGAATAGTGGATCATACATCACAAAGGGTGATTCACAGCCTTGTGTCTCATCTCAGAACTTTTATTTTATGTATTTATCATATTTTTATATGGTTTATGTTCATATTAACACTTTTGTTTAGTGTTCTCCACAATTTGTGTCTTCTGTATTTATTTTTTATTTCTGTTATTGTCACTAGATGACTCTGATAAGCGATTCACACACTTGGAAGAGCGATTCACAGGTCTCGATTTAATTTATTTTTGCACTTTGGTGTTTTTGGTTTCTGTTCACTTTTGTTACCATTCATATGATCTTTAGCGCAGCTTATTCCTAACCCTTTTTTGTTTTGTGAATGTATCATACAGTTGAGACGCTGCTGCTCTTTTACATTTAGTTTATTAGTTCTTTAGCGCGGTTTTACCCTTTTTTCTTACTCTTTTCCAATATCCAGCTATAACTGGACTTAACCACATGATATGATTAGGATCAGCTCTGTGATGGGTGTTCCCAGGTGTAGGAATGCGGTGCATAGCGTGTAACCTTACCGGTGATCAATATGATTGATGCAGCATATACAATGGGAAGAGCACGCCTCCTCCCAATCTTCCTCAGACAAATCAGATATGAGTATCTGCCACTTAGCCTGAGCTTCCAGGGCAGTACTAATGACTGCTTTATGTAGAAGGCGGGAGTAAACATCAGAGATGAAGCCAGGGCCATTTTTAAGGCAGGGCAAAAGGGGCAGCTGCCCTGGGCCCTGTCATTGTTGTGGGGCCCAAAGCAGCTGCCTCATACTTGCCAACTATCCTAGCTTAAATTCCCTCGTCCCTTGAGCTTTTAGTTCCGTGCTGTGTCCCAATATCTCAGCGTGAAGTGCTGCCCAGCTCTGCCCTATTGTTGTGTACAGATGACCCACCTGCAGACCCTGTGTTTACATGTAAATTATCGGCATTCCTATGTAAATAGAAGCGGCATTCATATGTAAATAGCGGTGGCCAGCGGAATTGATATGTATATCATGCCCCCCTGAGGTCATATCCACAGTAATCTCTAGCAACCAATCAACAAGCAGAAATCGTGTGTAGCAACTAATCAGTGAGCCGTAATGTGTGCTGTAACCTCTAGCAACCAGTCAATGAGCGGTAATGATATACTGTAACCCCTGGCAACCAATCGCTGCCTGATCTGATTCAGTAAACTGATTTTGAGTCTAGCTGCTATTTATTGTCTGTCTCAGAGCAGGTGGAGAGCGAAACTGCATGGGGGGGCCCCGAGAAAAGTTTTGCCCAGGGTCCAATCAATATTAAAGATGGCCCTGGATGAAGCCCTTGGGGCCCTGAGACCTCAATATACCTGTAGCAAGATCTCTGGACTTGTCCAGTCTAATGAGCACATTTTGGACCAAAGATAGCCGACATCCTTCTGTATGTGGGGGGTTGTGAGGGATAGTGGGTGCACGGTGGATAGAGTTTTTGGGCGCCAGACACTTCTTGGATGCAAAAGAGATTTTATTTCTCTTGACAGTCCTTTTATTTTTTGAGGAGGAAAGAGGGTTAGGGCCAGGACACCCTTTAAAGGGGTTGTAAAACCTCATGGTTTTTCACCTTAATGCATTCTATGCATTAAGGTACAAAATCTTTTTTACTTACCTGGACGCTGTCATCCTCTGTCCTGGAACGAGCACACCGTCTGTAGCTGGTGTCTCGTGTCCCAATTAGGTAGATTCATAGCGGCGCAGCCATTGGCTCCCGCTGCTGTCAATCAAATCCAATGATGCGGCGCCGGGGGGCGGGCCGAGTCCTGCATTCTGTGTAAATGGACACAGATGCGGGACTCGGGAGCGTGCCCCCATGGGTGTCCACCAAGGAGGTCATTTTTCCAACGTGGACACTCCATGTGGGGGGGGGGAAGCCACCAGCACCGCCGAGGGACCCCAGAAGAGGACGTTCGGGGCCACTCTGTGCAAAACGAACTGCACAGTGGAGTTAACTATGACATGTTTGTTATTTAAAAAATATATAAAAAAAGGAGGGTTTACAACCCCTTTAAGCAGTTGCAATTTCAACTGGAAGACTCTGAGACTTCAATAGGAGGACAGCCATACAGGGAAAGGCCCCCAGCAAGGTGGCACATCAGCACGTGCAGGATTGCTGTCTCCTGTGATAACAGTCTTTAACAGTTCCTAACTCAAAACGTTACAGTCCTCTTTGCTTCACTACAACTTCTACTTGTAGTTCTTTAGCCCCTTGAACTCTCACTGGACCCTCTGATTCACTGGCTCTGAATCCCTGGAGGTGGCATCCCCCTCAAGCGTCACCCACGCTTCTCTGCTGGGTCCCTAGCTTGGCACTCCAGATACTTCTCAACTTCACCCCTGCTTACCGGCTCGGTCACAAGGCTGTTCTACAAGTGTCACCTCCGTTAGTTGGGTCCCTGACTTGATCACAGCCTGAAGTTTCCTGATTCTCCTCCATGCCCGTTCGGTGAGATTGCTGTTCCGGTACTTGCTTCAGTTACTCACTGTGGTCCCTGGAAAAGGTGGCAGGTCCCTTAGTGGCGACAGCTTCCCTTTAACCTCCGACCACTGACTGGTTCTCTAGCCTGGAGAATCGTCACTTCTGGTTGGACTGGAAGCTGCAATCCCAACCCTGCGCTGCCCTCTTACTTCTGGATAGGCCCTCACACAGCCTGGCAGCCAGATGCCACTGGGATAGGCCCAATCTCCAGCCTAGTAGCCCGTGGCATATGACACACGTCCACCCAGACAGCCGTCCAGGTGGCACAGAACCCTGATCACCTGACATCACCCGAATATATAGGTTCTCCCAGCAGGCCAAGGTATTCAATAAAATCCCTGCCCATTGGGTGAGATACCCCATATACCCATAACCTGACCTTGGGTTGCCGTTCTCATATATAATACCACCAAGTACCCGGCCACCTAGCGGTAGAAGAGAAAAGTGCAACAAGGCCAAACTTAGGGAGAAATCAATGAATCTCTAGCAATTGACCAGGGTAACTACTCCTGGCAAGTAATTTTGTGAGGAGCTCCCTGACTTAATCCCAGGGCGCTACATACATATCAAGGGGTAGTCCGAGAACCGGGGTGCATTAATTCCAAATTGGGCTTGTAAAGCGTGGCAAAGCTGTAGGTAGCTGTAGAATATTGTCTGTGGGAGATCATACTTTCCTTTATAAGTCAGCAAAAGAAGCCAGCACATCCCCAGTTATAGATGTCATCTAAGAGAGTTCATCTCCTATGCTCCCAGAAGGCACTGTCAGTTCATTTCAGCATCTGAGGAAACACGGGGTTATGCCACCGAGGTAAAGCTATGTTTATGTCAGCAAATCCATCAAGGCGTTTAGCCTCTTTCCAGACCAGTCAGGCTAAGGTCAAAATCAGCAGGCTAACTTTTGGCATTAAGTCCAGAGGCGCTTCCAAGGCTATTAATAAATGTTTTAATTGTAGTACATTCGCCAAATGTGACTCCACCACCACTGGAGTGACATGAACCAGCCAATCCACTAGGTGGCCCGTTGTCCTGGCAAGTAGTATTAGTGTAAGTTAGGAAACCAACGGGCTGTCCTATGCGTGTCACAGGAAAAACGAGACACAAAACGTTCGCTCCCCACTATGCTACATGTGAATGGGGCCTGAAAGTGAAATTGGTGGGATAACACAAGAACAATGAGGCTCCAATCACATCTCTGCGCTTCCTTGCATTTCCAAAATGCGCTGCCCCAAAAATCACAGTAAAAAACACACCTGGCAGGCTGCAGGAAAAGAGGGGGGATGAGAGAGCACCCCCCCTTCCTAAACCGTACCAGGCCCCATGCCCTCAACATGGGGAGGGTGCTTTGGGGTAGCATCAGCATGGGGACAAGGTGCTTTGAGGGGCTACCCCAAAGCACCCTCCCCATGTTGAGGGCATGTGGCCTGGTACAGTTTAGGAGGGGGGGCGCTCTCTTGTCCCCCCTTTTTTCCTGTGGCCTGCCAGGTTGCGTGCTCAGATAAGGGTCTGGTGTGGATTTTTGGGGGGACCCCCATGCCATTTTTTTTCCAATTTTGATGGTGCTCCCTGCATGTTTGGCCTCTCTAAGTGACTAGGCTATGAAAAAGTCCCACACATGTGGTATCGAAATACTCAGGAGAAGTAGCAGAATGTATTTTGAGGTGTCATTTATGGTATACACATGCCATGTGAGGGAAATAACCTATTACAATGACAATTTTTTGGGAAAAAAATCTTCATTTTGCAAAGAAATGTGGGAAACAAATGACAACATCAAAAACATCACCATGCTTCTTACTAAATACCTTGGAATGTCTACTTTCAAAAATGGGGTCATTTGGGGGGTATTTGTACTTTCCCGTCTTGTTCGGGTCGCAAGAAATGAGATAGGCCACCAGTACTTCAGGTGATCTATTTTTTATGATTTGCACCACAGCTTGTAGACTCTCTAACTTTTACAAAGACCAAATAATGTCCACTAATTTGGGTTATTGTTACCAAAGATATGTAGCAGTATAATTTGTGGCCAAAATTTATCAAGAAAAATTAATAATTTGCAAAATTATATCAAAGAAACTAAGAAAAATGCGTTTCTTTTTTTTCCAAAATTTTCAGTCTTTTTTTCATTTATAGCGCAAAAAATAAAAAACCCAGGAGGTAATCAAATACCACCAAAAGAAAGCTCTATTTGTATGAAAAAAAGGACAAAAACTCATTTGGGTACATTATTACATGACTGAGTAATTGTCATTCAAAGTGTGAGAGCACTGAAAACGGAAAATTGGTCTGGTCACGAGGGGGGTTTAAGTGCCCAGTAGGCAAGTGGTTAATATTCATACCAGACCCAAAGGGCCTGGTAATGGACTGTGGGGAAATCCCATGCTGTTTTTATCAATGAACTTTTATGTGTATTGTTGGACTGACAATTCATTACAGTCGCGAGTAGTTTTAAATGACTTTTTTTCCTTTAGAAATGTCATTTTGCTCTCAGACTGTTCTAAACACGGGAAACATGCGCCCCTTTACAGGCATACTATAGACACCCCCCAGGTATGAAATTTAAAGGAATATTTCACTTTTATGCCCTGAACACATGGTTGGATTTTCCAACGAAAAAAGTGCGATCGGATTGTGTTTTCAGAAATTCCGATCGTGTGTGGGCTCCATCGGACTTTTTACGTCGGAATTTCCGACACACAAAGTTTGAAAGCAGGCTATAAAATTTTCCGACAACAAAATCCGATCAGTTAAATTCCGATCGCATGTAGCCAAATCCGACAGACAAAGTGCCACGCATGCTCAGAATAAATTAAGAGACAAACGCTATTGGCTACTGCCCCGTTTATAGTCCCGACATACGTGTTTTACGTCACCGCGTTCAGAACGATCGGATTTTCCGACAACTTTGTGCGACCGTGTATATGCAAGACAAGTTTGAGCCAACATCCGTTGGAGAAAATCCATGGATTTTGTTGTCGGAATGTCCGATCAATGTCCGAACGTGTGTACAGGGCATTATTGTTTCACTTTAAGCATTATTAAAATTACTGCTCCCGAAAAATGGAATTGATCCATGTCCCCTGGGGCAGGACCCAGGTCCCCAAACACTTTTTATGACAATACCATGCATATAAGCCTTTAAAATTAGCACTTTTGATTTCTCCCATAGACTTTTGAAGGGTGTTCTGCGGCTTTCGAATTTAAACACCCCAAATTGTTCGCTATTCGGCGAACACCTGATGTTCGAGTCAAACTTACGTTCGACTCGAACATTGGGCTCATCCCTAATATTGGTACATATGGGAGCTGGAAATTAGAAAAAACAAAGCGTACAAAGGTGAACTTACCCTTTAATGTGCTTCTATTACAAAGCCAAGTCCACAGTTTGCTTTATGAAAGGACTTCTGCTTCAGCTTTTCAGAAAGGATATCCCTCAACCTGCACATAGTTCTCTATTTGGAGTATCCCAAGACAATGAGTGACTATGATTGTGTGCCTGGCTGTGGGGACAATCTACTGGGAAAAGAACCCAGGCAATTTCCAGAGGCTCCTTCAGGGGCAGCACTACACATCATTTATGTCTTTGTTTAGATACAAAAATCCAATCTCTTTAACCACTACGCATCCGCGCTATGGCCGAATGACGGCCACAGCATGGACCTGAACTCCCGGGAGGCCATCATATGACGGCCTCCCCTGGGCACGCTCCCTGCACGCGCCTTGCAGGGCGCGCGCCAGGCCGCTGTGATCACCGAGTCACTGAGACTCGGCTGATCACCGATCCGAGTAAGGGGCCAGTCCCGGCCCCTTACCATGTGATCAGCTGTCAGCCAATGACAGCTGATCACATGATGTAAACAAAAGATCGGTAATCGTTTTTTTTTTTTACTCACGCTGACAGCTCAGGGACATCGGTCCCCAAGTGGAAGAGGCACATCTGCCTCATCAGTGCCACCTAATAGTGCCATCTAACACTGCCCACAGTGCTACCTAACAGTGCCCACAGTGCCACCTAACAGTGCCCACAAGTGCCACCTATCAATGCCAACAAGTGCCACCTATCAATGCACACAAGTGCCACCTATCAATGCCCACCTGTAGTGCCAATCAGTGCCACCTGGCAGTGCTGCCCATCACTGCCACCCATCAGTGCCCATCACTGCCACTCATCAGTGTCCATCACTGCCACCTATCAGTGCCCATCACTGCCGCCTCATCAACGTACATCAATGAAGGAGAAAAATGACCCGTTTTAAATTTTTTATAACAAAATATAAAAAAATATATATTTTTTTTTAAAAATTCAGTTTTTTAAATTTTTTTTAACAAAAAGTAAAATCTGCAGAGGTGATCAAATACCACCAAAAGAAAGCTCTATTTGTTGTGAAAAAATTATAAAAAATTTCATTTGGGTACAGTGTTGTATGCCCGCGCAATTGTCATTCAAAGTGGGTCAGCGTGAAAGCTGAAAATTGGTCTGGATAGGAGGGGGGTTTAAGTGCCCTGTAAGCAAGTGGTTAAAGCAGGGATAGGCAAACTTTGAGAGGTGAAGATCTACCTGAACATCATGGAAGGGATCAAAGATCACTGAGATTTCATTTGTAAAGAAATGAACTAGTAAGTGCCACGTTTTGTTTTTAAATATCTATAGTAATGTGACATATTGCACTTTAAAAGGGCAGCTACACGATTATATGAGGAAGTATTGACTAAGTGCAAAGACTTGTCATTATACTGTAACTGCTATGAGAACAAGAAACCAGAAGAACTGCTTCCTTTCCTGTTTTGTCCACTTTTATTATAATCCTGTTATAAATTATAATTACATCTACATAGATTGGCATTCAACCCCTTCAATCCCGGGCACTTTCACCCCCCTTCCTGCCCAGGCCAGTTTTCAGCTTTCAGCGCTGACGCACTTTGAATGACAATTGCGTGGTCATCCAACGCTATACACAAACTAAATTTTTATCTTTTTTTTTCACACAAATAGAGCTTTCTTTTGGTGGTATTTATTCACCTTTTGCTAAATAAACAAAAAAAAGACAGAAAATGTTGAAAAAAACACAAATTTTTCTGTTATAAAATTTTGCAAATAAATAATCTTTCTTCATAAATTTAGATCAAAATGTATTCTACTCCATTTCTTTGATGAAAATAAGCAAAATCAGTGTATATTATTAAGTCTGAGGGAAAGTTAAAGAGTCTATATAGCGGTATATATCTGAAAATCAATCCTGATCTACTAAATTCTCAGTTATTGAGGACCAAAAATGCTAGGACAGTGCAAATACCCCCCCAAATGACCCCTTTTTGGAAAGACAGTCCAGGGTTTTTAGTAAGAGGCATGACAAGTTTTTTTAAGTTTTTTTGAAATTTTTTGTCACTTTTTTTGGAAAATTTATAAATTTAAAAAAAAATGCTTTTTTCACAATTTTCTTTTTGTTAACATACTGTAACCAGTGCAGTATAGCGTCATCATATAACTGGTGTGGCGGTGATCAGGGTCACTGACTGGTGACAGTATGCTTCTAAGTGTGAATTTTATAGTTAAAAGTGATGTTTATCACATGGTACAAATGGGCTGTGATTGGCCCTGTCTGTATTATGTGATCATTGTGATCAATCACAGAGCACATCACAATAATACACAATGAAAGACATTAATCAAAGCCTTACATTGTGTACAATTGTCATGTTACATAGTAGGTGAGGTTGAAAAAAGTCCAAAAGAGAAGAAGGGAGGGGACTTTTGGACTTTTTAGGCACAACCAAATTGTAGATAAAAATTCTTATTTTGTTAATATAGAAAAACACGTAGCAAAAAAAGAGACAAAAATATTAAAAACACAACATATGTCTATGTTCAGATAATTGCTATACAACACCATCTACAGTATATGATTCTTCGGACATCTGAAGAGTTGCTTCAAATATGGATCAGTCCGAAGAGGTGGCTAGATAGCAATTCCACAATCAGCTCATGTGCTGTAATTGTTCGATGCTCGACATGTTTCGCGTATGAGCTACGCTTCCTCAAGAGCGATGATAATATGTGTTGTAACTATCAAAGTATATAACATTACGATTAATGGTTAGTATATACATACATATAAAGAACAGGCATCTACAATGGCGCCGCATATATTGTACAGAAAAAACAGTTGTGTACTTGTTCAAACAGGGCCCCCTCCCCCCCCCTCTTTTTCCTCCTTCTTCCCCCCCCCCTTTTTTTCTCCCCCTTCCTTCCTCTCCCAGCCCCTAGGTCCCCCCCTTTTCTGTTCTTTACGTTTCTTCTTCTGTCTTTTTCTCCCCCCCTTCCTCCCTTCATCCCCCCCCCCCCCTCTTTTTTCACACGTTGAGGCTACTAAAATCTCATTTAGGTCATGAATCCGTTTTATTGTTACTTGAACACTACTTGAAACTATGTTGTGCACGCCAACATAGCAGTCCTCCAGCACCGCTTGGGTACTGACGCCCACTGCCGCCCTGTTTGAACAAGTACACAACTGTTTTTTCTGTACAATATATGCGGCGCCATTGTAGACGCCTGTTCTTTATATGTATGTATATACTAACCATTAATCGTAATGTTATATACTTTGATAGTTACAACACATATTGTCATCGCTCCTGAGGAAGCGTAGCTCATACGCGAAACATGTCGAGCATCGAACAATTACAGCACATGAGCTGATTGTGGAATTGCTATCTAGCCACCTCTTTGGACTGATCCATATTTGAAGCAACTCTTCAGATGTCCGAAGAATCATATACTGTAGATGGTGTTGTATAGCAATTATCTGAACATAGACATATGTTGTGTTTTTAATATTTTTGTCTCTTTTTTTGCTACGTGTTTTTCTATATTAATAAAATAAGAATTTTTATCTACAATTTGGTTGTGCCTAAAAAGTCCAAAAGTCCCCTCCCTTCTTCTCTTTTGGTATATGCAATTGTTAGGACGTGGCACAGTGTTATTTTATGTGTATCCACGGCACCACTCCGTGTGACGATACACTTTTTTATATTCTTTCAAAAGACACAAGTCCATCAAGTCCAGCCTATGTGTGTGATTATATGTACGTATTACATTGTATATACCCGTATGTTGCGGTCCTTCAGGTGCTTATCTAATAGTTTTTTGAGACCACCGCCTGTGGAAGGGAATTCCACATCCTTGCCGCTCTTACAGTAAAGAACCCTCTACGTAGTTTAAGGTTAAACCTCTTTTCTTCTAAATTTAATGAGTGGCCACGTGTCTTGTTAACTCCCTTCTGCGAAAAAGTTTTATCCCTATTGTGGGGTCACCAGTACGGTATTTGTATATTGAAATCATATCCCCTCTCAAGCGTCTCTTCTCCAGAAAGAGAATAAGTTCAGTGCTCACAACCTTTCCTTATAACTAAGATCCTCCAGACCCTTTATTAGCTTTGCTGCCCTTCTTTGTACTCGCTCCATTTCCAGTACATCCTTCCTGAGGACTGGTGTCCAGAACTGGACAGCATACTCCAGGTGCGGCCGGACCAGAGTCTTGTAGAGTGGGAGAATTATTGTTTTATCTCTGGAGTTGATCCCCTTTTTAATGCATGACAATATACGGTTTGCTTTATTAGCAGCAGCTTGGCATTGCATGCCATTGCTGAGCCTATCATCTACTAGGACCCCCAGGTCCTTTTCCATCCTAGATCCCCCCAGAGGTTCTACCCCAGTGTATAGATTGCATTCAGATTTTTTGCCACCCAAATGCATTATTTTAAATTTTTTCTACATTAAACCTCATTTGCCATTAGACATGTGCACACTGAAATATTTTGTTTCGGAATTTCGTTTTCGTCCGAAAAATAAATTTATTTAGTTACTCCCGAAATTCGTTTTTATTTATTTAGTTTTTCGTTAAAAATTGCATTCGTCCGAAAATCCAAATTAAGGTCGAATCTGTCATTGAAGGCTTATAGTGTCTGTCGAATGTTCAAAGAAGATTCGACGGAGCAGCTAAACTGTAGGACGCCGTATAGTTTACCTGCTCTGTCGAATCTTCTTAGAACTTTCAACAGACACCATAAGCCAAAGTACGTGTGTACTTAGTTCTAGCTATTTTACTGCTCCTCCTCTTTGGTTACAATCAGCCAATAACATTCATCATCATCATTATTTTTATTTATCTTTTTTCCCCTACTTCGAATCTTTTCTCCCCTACGTCGAATCTTTTCTCTCTATGTCAAATCTTTTCTCTCTATGTAGAATAATCTTGGGCTAATAGAGTTAAGGTTAGGCACATTCGACCACAGGTTTGATGGACACAGATTGTTATTGTCATCATCATGTCGAATCTCCTATCTATATCGAACTGTTGTAACAACGAAATCGAAAATAAAGCATTTGTTTACGTCGGATCTTTCGTTTTTCGGATTCTGCACTTTCGTTATCGTTTGTTAAAACGATAACGAAAATACCTGAAATTCGGACGAAAATGCATTCGGACAAAAACAAATGCACATGTCTATTTGCCATGTAGTTGCCCACCCCATTAATTTGTTCAGATCTTTTTGCAAGGTTTCCACATTGTGCGGAGAAGTTATTGCCCTGCTTAGCTTAGTATCGTCCGCAAATATAGAGATTGAACTATTTACCCCATCCTCCAGGTCATTTATGAACAAATTAAATAGGATTGGACCCAGCACAGAACCCTGGGGAACCCCACTACCCAAGCCTGACAATTCCGAGGACTCCCCATTTATCACCACCCTCTGAACACGCCCTTGTAGCCAGTTTTCAATCCATGTACTCACCCTATTGTCCATGCCAACGCACCTTATTTTGTACAGTAAACGTTTATGAGGAACTGTGTGAAATGCTTTTGCAAAATTCAGATACACCACGTCTACGGACCTTCCTTTATCTAAATGGCAACTCACCTCCTCATAGAAGGTTAATAGATTGGTTTGGCAAGAACTATTCTTCATGAATCCGTGCTGATTACTGCTAATGATACCGTTCTTATTACTAAAATCTATAGTCCCTTATCACCCCCTCCAAGAGTTTACATACTATTGATGTTAAGCTAACTGGTCTGTAATTTCCAGGGATGTATTTTGGGTGCTTTTTAAATATTTGTGCTACATTGGCTTTTCTGCAATCAGCTGGTGCCATTCCAGTCAGTAGACTGTCAGTAAAAATTAGGAACAATGGTCTGGCAATCACTTGACTGAGTTCCCTAAGTACCCTCAGATGCAAGCTATCTGGCCCCGGTCATTTATTAATGTTAAGTTTCCCAAGTTTAATTTTATTTATTCTGTCCTCTGTTAACCATGGAGGTGCTTCCTGTGTTATGTCATAAGGATAAACACTGCAGTTTTGGTTACTGAAGCCCCCCAATTCCCTTGTGAAGACTGAGGAGAAGAATAAATTCAATACCTTCGCCATCTTCCCATCCTTTGTAACCAGATGTCCTTCCTCATTCTTTATGGGGCCAATATGGTCTTTCCTCCCTTTTTTACTGTTTACATACTTAAAGAATTTCTTGGGATTTTTTTTGCTCTCCTCCGCTATGTGTCTTTCGTGTTCTATCTTAGCTGTCCTAATTGCACCCTTACATTTCTTATTGCATTCTTTATAAAGTCTGAATGCTGATGATGATCCCTCAACCTTGTATTTTTGAAGGCCTTCTCCTTTGCTTTTATATGCATTTTTACATTAGAGTTAAGCCATCCAGGACTTTTGTTCGCTCTTTTAAATTATTACCCAGTGGGATGCATTGGCTAATGCCCTTATTTAATATGCTCTTAAAGCAAACCCATCTCTCCTCTGTATTCTTTGTTCCTAAGATTTTATCACAATTTATGCCTTCTAGCAAGGTTCATAGTTTAGGGAAGTTGGCTCTTTTGAAATTCAGTGTCTTTGTATTCCCCTTATGTTTCCTTTTTGTGTAATTTATACTGAAGCTAATTGACCTGTGATTGCTGTTACCTAGATTGCCCCGTATTTCCACATCTTAGAATAAATTAAGAAACAAAATCTATTGGCTACTGCCCCGTTTATAGTCCCGACGTACGTGTTCTACGTCACCGCATTCAGAACGATCGGATTTTCCGACAACTTTGTGCGACCGTGTGTATGCAAGACAAGTTTGGCACAAAAAATCAGATGGATTTTGTGGTTGGAATATCCGATAAATGTCCGATCGTGTGTACAGGGCATAAGATGAATGCATGATTCCCTCCGCCCAGTCTATGTCGGGATAATTAAAATGATAATAACACTTCCCATCCTTGCTGCTAATCCAACTTGTGATAGGAGATCCGTCTCCCCCTCTTCCCTCAGGTTAGGGGCCCTATAGCATACTCCCTGTCACTTACCTGGTTGTAGGCCGAAATGCCAAGAGGGCTCCCCTTGCGGCTGAGTTCAGTACACCCCTGAAGTTGGGTACAGAGGGTGTAGTGCCCAGAGAAGCACATGTTGCCAGATGGGTTCCGGAGAGAGAAGCTGATGGGCAATTGAAGAACACTGAGCATTACGGGAAACACAGCAAGGCTGAAGTCTCTAGGAATCCTCAGTGAACCTTGGCAAGGGCAGGAGGAAAAGGCGGTTTGCAGAAACGGAGACAAGCCAAGGGTCTGGTATCAGGAAGCAGGCAGAAACAGATAACTTTAACAAAGTCTGTGATACAAGCTGGGATCAGGTAGTGGAGAAGGCAACAAGTCAGTGAAGCAAGCCAGGGGGTCAAACCAGGAGAGCAGATCAAACAGGTCAGGAACAAGCCGGGTCACAACGGGAGATCCAAACAGCGATTGCACAGAGGCTAAGGAATACAGGCTGATGACAATCCAGCAATGAGAGGGGCTCAGCAGCAGTCTTATATAGGCCAGCAAGTGGCCGCATCTGTCGCACTGTGCATTTGCCGATTGGCGCTTCTGCGCGTTTGCCTGTTGAGTCCGTTGCGAATCTGCGTGCGCCCGTTCGCACCATTAGCATTAGTGCGCACAGGGATGTGCTGGAGGCGACCATTACTGGTACTGGCACTATTGCCAGTTCTCCTATGGACATTTCCCTGACACTCCCAGTATTATTTTCCCCTTAGCTTCATCCCTTTGGAGCTCTACCCTTAAGGATTCCACCTCCTCCCTAGCTCCCTTAGTGATGTCATCTCTCACATTCACTTGTATATTATTCTCGATATATAGGCATACCCCTCCCCCTTTTTTACCCTCTCTATCCCTGCGATAAATGGTTGGCAGCCAATCATGAGAGCTGTTGAACCAGGTCTCTGTAATTCCCACAAAATCCAAATCCTCCTTGTACAACAGTATCTCTAGTTCACCCATCTTGTCTGCCAGGCTCCTGGCATTGGTGAACATGCCACGTAGTTTAGACCTGTCACATACTATCCTCTTTTTGGGTGTTCCAAGATTGCAACTAGGACTTGTTACTATACTTACCTTGGGTTTATGTGCTTTAGTCAACCTACCAGTAATGCCCCCAATACTACCCTCTGGAATATGTTCCGTGCTGACTATCTCTACCTCTGGGCCTAGTTTAAAAACCCCTCCAACTTTTTTTCCATCTTTACTCCCAGCTGATCTGCACCCTCCTCGTTTAGGTGCAGTCCATCCCTTCTATAGTACTGGTGATCGACTGAGAAGTCAGCCCAGTCCTCCAGGAACCCAAACCCCTCCTTACTACACCAGCTCCTCAGCCACTTGTTTACGTCCCTAATCTCCCTCTGCCTTTCTGGTGTGGCTCGATGTACCGGTAGTGTTCCTGAGAATACTACCTTGGAGGTGCTTTTCCTCAATTTAGCTCACAAGTCCCTAAAATCGTTCTTTAGGACACTCCATCTGCCTCTGTCTTTGTCATTGGTGCCAACGTGCACCATGACAGTTGGGTCTACCCCAGCCCCTCCCAGTAATCTGTCCACTAGATCCATGATGTGCCAAACCCGAGTGCCCGGTAGACAACATACAGTTCGGTGCTTCAGGTCTTTGTTACAGATTGCCCTCTCTGTCCTTCTAAGAATTGAGTCCCCTACCACCAGAATCTGTCTTTCCTTTCCACTTCCCCCCCACTCTCACTGGAGAAGTTAGCTAGGAGACAGCTAGGAGAGTCCCTCAGCTCCAGCAGTGCTGGTACCTGACTGGTTTCACCAATGTCACTCAATGGAGCGGACTTATTGGGATGCTCCAGCCCTGGATCGGCCTCCCTGGCACTTCCCCCTCTTCCCTTCATGACTGTCGACCATCTACTCTTTCCTAGTGCCTGCACCTCTTTGTCTCCACCCGCCTCTGCGCTGGCCCCTGCCGTGGTGTACGTTACTGACTCTCCTTTAGTATGGAGAGTCTTCTCAGGGCTGACAGTTGCTTCCCCAGTTTCAGAACCTTGGCTTCCAAGGAAACAATGTGCTTACATTTTGCACAGCAGTATTCGCCCTTGATCAGATGATCAAGGAATGTATACATACCGCAAGATGTACACCGAGTTGCATCTCAACACCCTCCGGGCATCGTACCTACTAATTTAATGAGGATTGGGGATTATACCCTGTCGAAATTACCTAACAACTAGCTTCCTGACACTAATACTCAACAAGACAATACACGGGTACTCAACAAGACAATACACAGGTAGACATCGTGATTGGTCACAGCGATCACATGGACACAGCGAGTGACAGATTACGCCTATGGGGTGTGTGTGAGGCACGATCCTGGGAGGACGTCTTATGACGTTCTCCCAAAATTAAAAGGACTCCTGCCCAGCTGTCATTTTACAAAAGGCTGTGTGGCAGGGGGTTCAATATGGCTGTACTCTCCATAATATAAGTGTTAATTACTTAAAGGATAACTAAACCTATACACTTTTTCCAGCTGGGCATTTACCATGCTGAAACACCCATGCCAATCACCCATTTTTCAGGCCTCTATGTGTGAAGTTCATAGTATCCTGTATGACCTAAAAATTCAGAAAAATTAAAAAGTTGCCACAATGCTGCTTCTGGCCACTAGGGGGGACTGTATAGCAGAATCTCATAATGTTTTAAAGGAGAAGTCCAGCCTGGAGTGCAATTTGTTTTGCACTCCTGTGACCATTTTCAGGGGAGAGTCTGAAGTCCACTCTCTGCTGACGTAACTGCCATCAGTCGAGGCAGTGCGTCAACCCAACTTCCCAAGTCTTGATTCACCAGCTTCCTTAATTGATGGCAGTCTCAGCAAGCCGCTCCCTGCCCCTCCACAGCTCAGCGCTCCAATGAGCGTGGAGGATCAGAGAGGAGAGACACTGACTGACAGTCAGCAGCTCTCCTCTCGGGGATCTGTGAAAACCTAGCAATTGGTGGTGTTCGGTGGCTCGGTTCCCAGTGCAGAGACGCCTGGGGAAAGCTGCAGTATCCGTCCGATGCTCCATCCACCGAGGTAAGTATGAACAGGAATAAAAAACTAAAACCCATACTTCTCTTTTAAGAGGTTGTAAAGGTAGAATTTTTTTTTTACCCTAATGCATTAAAACCAATACCTCCCAACCATCCCGGATTGCCCGGGAATGTCCCACCTTGGGAGGTCTGTCCCGGGCACCTTCATTCCGGGATAATATAGTGTCCCAGAATTTCCCCCGGGCCGATCTGATGCCCCCTAAAAATGCCGCCGCTGTCACTCACTGCCTGGCCAAGATTCGCTTTATTATTAACCACCAGGCGCTGCCTGGCTCACTGCCCAAACAACTGGTTGCTAGCCATGGCCCACCTGGCGTCTAGCAACTAGTGATGTCATGACAAGAAGTAGAGTGGGGGCCCAATATTCAGAGTGAGCCGGAGGAGGAATTAACTTCCACCTCCTCGCGCCTAGGCTCCACAGTCATCGAAAGGACCGCCAGCTCCGCCCCCGACTGGGTCCCCCAACTCTGGGTCTCGCCTGAAGCAGGCTGTTCCTGCCACTGGAAGAGAGGTAGGAGAAATGCTCCCTGCAGTGCCCCGAGGACGTTCATGGTCACTCTGCTCCCTCCCATACAATGCCCCCCTCCAGTCATGCTGTACAATCCCCCCATACTGCCCTCCACTGCCACCCCTCCCATCATACTGCCCTCCACTACCACCCATCCCATCATACTGCCCTCCACTACCCCCATCCCATCATACTGCCCTCCACTACACCCCCTCCCATCATTCTGTCCTCCACTACACCCCTCCCATTATACTGCCCTCCACTGCCACCCCTCCCATTAGGCTGCCCTCCACTACCACCCCCCCATCATACTGCCCTCCACTACCACCCCTCCTATCATACTGCCCTCCACTGCCACCCCTCCTATCATACTGCCCTCTACTACCACCCCTCCCATCATACTGCCCTCCACTGCCACCCCTCCCATCATACTGCCCTCCACTACCACCCCTCCCATCATACTGCCCTCCACTGCCACCCCTCCCATCATACTGTGATGTAAAAAATGAGGCAAAGATAAATGATTTCAGAACTTTTTCCACCTTTAATGTGACCTATATATGTACAACTCAATTGAAAAACAAACTGAAATCTTTTTGGGGTGGGGGGTGGGGTAAAACCAAAAAACTAAAATAATGTGGTTGCATAAGTGTGCACACCCTCTTATAACTGGGGATGTAGCTGTGTTCAGAATTAACCAATCACATTCAAACTCATGTTAAATAGTCAGTACACACCTGCCATCATTTAAAGTGCCTCTGATTAACCCCAAATAAAGTTCAGCTGTTCTAGTAGGTCTTTCCTGACATTTTCTTAATCACATCCTACAGCAAAAGCCATGGTCTGTAGAGAGCTTCCAAAGCACCAGAGGGATCTCTTTGTTAAAAGGTATCAGTCAGGAGAAGGGTACAAAAGAATGTTCAAGGCATTAGATATACCATGGAACACAGTGAAGACAGTCATCAAGTGGAGAAAATAATTGCACAACAGTGACATTACCATGAACTAGACGTCTCTCTAAAATTGATGAAAAAGCTGAGAAGAAAACTGGTCAGGGAGGCTGCCAAGAGGCCTACAGCAACATTAATAGAGCTGCAGGAATATTTGGCAAGTACTGGCTGTGTGGTACATGTGACAACAATCTCCTGTATTATTCATATGTCTTTTCTTACCAAGAAACACATCCAAGGCTGGCTAAATTTTGCAAAAACACATTTGAAGTCTCCCAAAAGTATGTGGGAAAATGTGTTATGGTCTGATGAAACCAAGGTTGAACATTTTGGCTATAATTCCAAAAGATATGTTTAGCGCAAAAACAACACTGCACAACACCAAAAGTACCCACTGTGAAGCATGGTGGTGACAGCATCATGGTTTGGGGCTGTTTTTCTTCTGATGGAACAGGAGCCTTAGTCAAGGTAGAGGGAATTATGAACAGTTCCAAATACCAGTCAATATTGGCACAAAATCTTCAGGCTTCTGCTAGAAAGCTGAACATGAAGAGGAACTTCATCTTTCAGTATGACAACGACCCAAAGCATCCATCCAAATCAACAAAGGAATGGCTTCACCAGAAGAAGATTAAAGTTTTGGAATGGTCCAGCCAGAGCCCAGACCTGAATCCCATTGGAAATCTGTGGGGTGATCTGAAGAGGGCTGTGCACAGGAGATGTCCTCACAATCTGACAGATTTGAAGTGTTTTTGCAAAGAAGAGCGGGCAAATATTGCCAAGTCAAGATGTGCCATGCTGATAGACTCATACCCAAAAAGACTGAGTGCTGTATATGTATAAAAAAATCAAAAGGTGCTTCAACTAAGTATTAGTTTAAGGGTGTGCACACCTATGCAACCATATCATTTTATTTTTTTTTATTTTTACTTCCCTTCACCTAAAAGATTTCAGTTTGCTGTTCAACTGAGTTGTACAGTTTATCGGTCACATTAAAGGTGGAAAAAGTTCTGAAATGATTTATCTTTGTCTCATTTTTTTACATCACAGAAGCCTGACATTTTAACAGGGGTGTGTAGACTTTTTTTATATCCATTGTATATGGGGATGAGCAGCAGATACTCTGAGTGTTTTTTTTCTCTTTAAACATCAAAAGTATTAATATGTAACAAACACATCTAGACAGACAAAAAATCATACATAAAAAAAAAAAAAAACTGGTGTAAGGGATGGTTACAAGGTGTGTCACCTTTGGAAAATCCACACAGAAGTAGATAAAACACGGTGTTTGTTCCTACTGAAATCACATGACAGCTGCAGCCCGACAGAGTCTGTGATATTGAAGGGGAGCTGCACTGCACTGGAACTTGTGGAGCACAGCAGATGACAGATAGACCACCTGGATACTAATGAAATGTGGATGGGCCTAAGATGAGAAGCATTGGATGGATATTCAATTGTAGTCACAAATAACTGCAATTGTGAGTTCCTTCAATTGAAACCCATTACCCAGAAGACAGCACGGTATAGTACCCATAATTCAGGCAATTCTTGCATGGCTGGTGCCGTAATCATACGTGGCAATTTAAACTTTCAGCTTCTTTTCTTATCTCTCGTGTTTCGTGTTTAGCTCATCTCCCTGGATGCATGCTTTCTCCTTGCTCTCTGCTCTTCTTCAGAAGTCTATACACACCTGTGCTTTATTGGATATGTGCTTTACATGGAGGTCGGGTCTATCAGTGACTGATGTGGTGATGTGCACATTCTGATAGCGAGCCGTCGGTCAAAAACGGAACAGAATGTGGATGCAGTGAGGTCTGTTCTCAACTGTGACCAACGGCTCACTATCAGAATGATTGCAGAGGAAATGTGAATTAATAAATATCATCATTATTTTTACGTTTTTTATTGCCATATGCAGGTATTGTACAGTAAATAATATACAGTTGACCTTTTCTATAACATATACAGTAATAGACAGAACATAGCATGGTTACAATTTATTACCAACTCCCCAAACTGAACATTACTCGTACTATGTCTCCTACACATTCCCAAAAAAGGAAGAGTACAAGGAGCCTCAACCAATGTAACATAGAAAGGTTACAATGTATATGTACCATTTTGTAGATTTGTAGATTATATCATATTCTGCATAGGTAAGAACCATAAAAAACAGAAGAGAAAACAGACAGAAAACAAAAACTAAAACATTGTTCCTAAAATGTCATCATTTTTTTATGTGTTCAGGTATCTTGGTGTGCTTGTCTTTATACTCCTTTTAGTACCTAGAGATGTTTGGTAGTCATAGCCTGGTGTTTTAGCCTTTTTGGAAAGGTTTGCAACTTCTAATATACCGATGACTCCACCATAGGGTATTACATTCTAAGGGATTTACAGTATATGGTTAGAGATGTGAGCAGAAGGATTTTATTTTGTTGGATTGTCATTATCTAAGAAGGTGAATGTGTGCCCACTGGGGAAGGTTTAGGTCACCATTGTTTTGGCACCAATGCATATTTATGATTTCACATCATACACACGAATATGAAAATATGTCATTTGTTTGCAATATATTGCTTTCATGTTTTTGATTTTTTTATGTTAACATTTAGAGATTTATGTGAGGGGAACATCCCACACTCCGCTCAAGTGCTTCCGTCAGTATATCGCTTCCTAAGTTCTGGAACACAAGATCAATGGATCTAACTACAGTAACCCCCAAGAACCAGACACCAGTCTTGGAGTACACTAGAAATAGACTGTTTTATTTGAGATCTCACACAAATACCGTATATACTCAAGTATAAGCCGATCCGAATATAAGCTGAGGTGCCTAATTTTACCACAAAAAACTGGGAAAACTTATTGACTTGAGTATAAGCCTAGGGTGAGAAATGCACAGCTACTGTAATGCCCCGTACACACGGTCGGATTTTCCGACGGAAAATGTGTGACAGGACCTTGTTGTCGGAAATTCCGACTGTGTGTGGGCTCCATCACACATTTTCCATCGGAATTTCAGACACACAAAGTTTGAGAGCAGGCTATAAGATTTTCAGACAACAAAATCCGTTGTTGGAAATTCCAATCGTCTGTACACAAATCCAACGGACAAAGTGCCACGCATGCTCAGAATAAATTAAGAGACGAAAGCTATTGGCTACTGCCCCGTTTATAGTCCCGACGTACGTGCTTTACGTCACCGCGTTCAGAACGATCGGATTTTCCGATAACTTTGTGTGACCGTGTGTATGCAAGACAAGTTTGAGCCAACATCCGTCGGAAAAAATCCATGGATTTTGTTGTCAGAATATCCGATCAATGTCCGACCGTGTGTACGGGGCATAAGTGGAAAAGAGGGTTAACAATGCTCATTTACCGCCTCACTGTGCCCATTTGCATGCCTCACTGTGCCTATTTGCAGCCATAGGTCCCCTAAACTTCAAACTTGGTAGGTTCCTAGATGCCCCCTAGCTGCAGTCAAAATTTGGGGACTCTGGCCCCAAAGGGTCCCGAAATAATATTGCTGCAGATGGACACAGTTGACCGAATTTGGGGCCCCGTATTTTGGGGCCACTTGGTGCTAGGAACCCCAAATTTGGTGTGCAAACCCAGTGGAACTAGCACTACAACATATCTAAAGCTGGGGTTCTAGCACCAAGTGGCCCCGACATACGGGGCCCCAAAGTCAGTTCAAAAAATGTCAAGCACTTTTCTGCAGCAGATAATGACATTTTCAGAACCGAAATTGGGCCCTGTATCTCGGGGCCACTTGGTGCTATGAACCCCAAATTTGGTTTGCAAACCCAGTGAAACTAGCACTACAATATATCCAAAGCTAGGATTCCTTGGTGCTAGGAGCCCCAGCTTTGGATATGTTGTAGTGCTAGTTCCACTGGGTTTGCAAACCAAATTTTGGGTTCCTAGTACCAAGTGGCCCCGAGATACGGGGCCCTAAAATCAGTTCGGAAAATGTCATTCTTTACTGCAGAAAAGTGCTTGACTCGAGTATAAGCCGAGGGGGGCATTTTCAACACAAAAAAAGTGCTGAAAAACTCGGCTTATACTCAAGTATATACGGTATATACACCAGGATTACAATAAGAACTATAGCAAGAAACCTAATTAACATAAGCTAATTAATTAATCATTTAACCAGACTAGGTGACTCAGAGATACGACCTTTCAGGTCAGCCTTGTCGTCTCCTAGCTCACTGACTATGCAATACATATAATCATAAATATCAACACAGAACTCCTTCACACAAAAGTAGAGTTAATTAGCACAAATAACAATGGATGCAAGAGCCTTAGAAGGCACACTAGACATACTTGCAATAAGCACATTATAGCAGACAACCCTGGACAGGTGACTTGCTGATGACATTAACACAGTGTGAAGCAGTCACTATATTTAACATGGCAGTTAGGCCCTATACAGGGATCCCAGAGTCTGTGTGTCTTGGGGAGACATGGACTTTGAATCCAAAGTAACATTACTTCAAGGGTCCCCAGGCATACACCTCACAAAGAGTATTGTTCCCTTAAAATCCGGGGCCCATAATCAGTAGGCAAGAGGCTAGCATTCAGTCCCCTCCAAAAGTCACTGACAACAAATAGGACAAAATAACAGAAAAAGTCAATGTGCATAACTATTCACCCCCCTAAACTCAATACGTTGTAGAGCCACCTCTTGCGGCTATCACAGCTCTAAGTAGCTTTGGATAAGTTTCTATGAGCTTGCCACATCTTACCACTGGGATTTTTGCCCATTCCTCCTTGAAAAATTGCTCCAGCCCCTTCAAGTTGGATGGTTTGCGCTTGTGAACAGCAATCTTTAAGTCTGACCACAGATTTTCTATTGGATTGAGGTCTGGGCTTTGACTAGGTCATTCCAACACATTTACATGTTTCTCTTTAAACTACTCGAGTGTTGCTTTAGCAGTGTGTTTGGGGTCATTGTCCTGCTGGAAGGTGAACCTCCGTCCTAGCCTCCAATCACACACAGAGTGGTACAGGTTTTGCTCAAGAATATCCCTGTATTTGGCACCATTCATCTGTCCCTCAACCCTGACCATTTTCCCAGTCCCGACTGCTGAAAAACGAAAAAATGGTGCTCTTTGGGTGATGTAATGTGTTGGGTTTGCACCAGACATAGCGTTTTCTTTGATGGCCAAAAAGTTTAATTTTAGTCTCATCAGACCAGAGCACCTTC
Organism: Lithobates clamitans; assembly: GCA_037952925.1. Lineage (NCBI taxonomy): Eukaryota > Metazoa > Chordata > Amphibia > Anura > Ranidae > Lithobates > Lithobates clamitans. The sequence continues at coordinate 1,082,836 of JBBGZY010001053.1, read as the reverse complement.
CTCCATACATTTTGGGAGTCTCCCACATGCCTTTTCCCAAACTCAAAATGTGCCATTTTGTTTTTCGCTGAAAGTAATGGCTTTCTTCTGGCCACTCTGCCATAAAGCCCAACTCTATGGAGCGTACGGCTTATTGTGGTCCTATATACAGATACTCCAGTCTCTGCTGTGGAACTCTGCAGCTCCTCCAGGGTTACCTTAGGTCTCTGTGATGCCTCTCTGATTAATGTCCTCCTTGCCCGGTCCGTGAGTTTTGGTGTGCGGCCGTCTCTTGGCAGGTTTGCTGTTGTGCCATGTTCTTTCCATGTGGTTATAATAGATTTGATGGTGCTCCTAGGGATCATCAAAGATTTGGATTTTTTTTATAACCTAACCCTGACTTGAACTTCTCAACAACATTGTCCCTTACTTGTTTGGAGAGTTCCTTGGTCTTCATGGAAGTGTTTGGTTAGTGGTGTCTCTTGTTTAGGTGTTGCAGCCTCTGGGGCCTTTCAAAAAGGTGTTTCTATGTAATGACAGATCTTGTGACACTTAGATTGCACACAGGTGGACATCATTTCACTAATTATGTGACTTCTGAAGGTAATTGGTTGCACCAGAGCTTTTTATGGGCTTCATAACAAAGGGGGTGAATACATACGCACATGCCAATTATCATTTTTTTATTTCTGAAAAATATTTTTATGTTTATATTTTTTCTAATTTTACTTCACCAACTTAGACTATTGTGTTCTGATCCATCACATATAATTCAGATTAAAAAAAACATTGAACTAAAGGCTGTAAAGTAACAAAATAGGTAAAAAGCCAAGGGGGGGGGGGAATACTTTTGCAAGGCACTGTATAAACACAACATTTTTGTACCATGTGATTCAATAACCAATTATATATCTTGTATCTATCCCTTATAAATATCTTGCCTCCAGTTTTTGGATTCATAATTCAGTTTGGGACAGCTACAGGCCAGTAACATCATTAACTACTCACAGATAGAAAGATTTAAATTGTATTAAAATAAAAAATAATACTATGTATGAATGTGAGTTAGGGAGCTTAGATTGTAAGCTCCTTGAGGGCAGGGGCTGATGTTAATGTATAATATATATGTAAAGCGCTGCGTAAATTGACGGCGCTATATAAGTACCTGGAAAATTAATAAAAATAATAAATGCAAAGCAACAAAAGAAGTGATTGTATGTTTACCTTCCCGGCATCCCGTGTATAAAAAAGCAGCCTTTTATATTCTCCCCAGCCGATGCAAGTATTCTACACTCGCTGTCCTTTTAGTTCCTCCCATTGGCTACTATGTCACTACAGGATGTATGAGCTGGAGGGGAGAACCACATCAGCTGGCAGGGGGAGCAAGAATAAGGCTGGCTATACATTATACAATTGTCTTCAATTGTATCAATTTCCTTTAGATTTACCAAAACCATATCATATGAGGTCAACCCAAACACTTTCAATTTGTATTCAATAAGGCAGGCCCATGCACTATATAGGTAAATCTAAAGGAAATTGAACAGGAAAATTGTATAATGTATGGCCAGCTTTAGGTTTATCCCATGATGGAGCAACTGCAGTGCCCGGGGAAGAGAGATGCAGTGACTTTTCAATGCATGGGTTGCCACAAAGTGAACATTAGCTTTGCTCCACAAACCCTTTCTATCACTTCAGCAATGTGTTTGTTTTTATTTATAACACTCTTATTTTACTATATACTGTATATACATGTACATAGTTGCCAACATTGTAAAAAAAAATTTCAGGCACACTTTTTTGGCTGTAGGCGGAGTCTTATTATAATTAGGGGGTGGGGCATGCGTTTGTAGGCATGACATAGCAAAAAAAGAAAAATGCGTGTGTAGGAAGAATAGCAGAGATATATTTGTTTAGGAGATGTGTTTGAGTTTCGTGAAAAATTCCGCCCCCATTTTTAACAGCACTGCCCATCATTACAAAATATGCCCCTTCTGTAGGCATCCACCCCTCACACGCGCCCATCAAGAACAAATCCGCCCCTTGCATTTCTCTTGACCTTATCCCCCAGGCCCCTAACATTCCATGACAAAAGTAATATACCCTTATTAGTTACATCAGCCATTGGGTACAACAAAGAGTTAAATGTGCATATACCAATGGGAGAGAAAAGGGTCAAGGGGTCCCTTCCCGTCTAAATAACACACACACACCACAGATAGTATTGCGAGTATGAGATAAATGTACATGTAAAATGAGCCTGAGTTCAACCACGTTACCGACCAGGAAAGGACAGTGTTCTTGCTCCACCCAGTGGACGTTTGGAGAATGGACAGTAAAGTCTTATTTCTCAGATGCATTTCCTGTAGCAAAATAAATGACAAGGGGAAGGAGAGAGAGAAGTGCATATTCATAAGGGATAAGTCATCATATTCTGTGGCCAACAGGACCCAGAAGAAAACAAAAAAACACCCCCAAACCGATAGGGGGACCAGTCCTCGCAGGACCATCCTGTGGGGGCCCAATAGCAGCTGGGAGGCTAATTGACTGTACATGCCAGCAAACTTAGAGCTCAAAAATAACAAATCAATAAGGCTCTGTGTGGCACGTGAATATCAGACTGCATGAGCTGTCCCCCTGAATGTCTAAGGACTTGCAAAAGCACCTTTGAAGTGGATGTAGTCATCTGTATATGTCCCAATGTTGTTGGCGGTTGCTGCACGAGCTGCCTCTCCTTCTCTGTTGAGCCAATGCCTTGGGGTTATCAAAAAAGTGTGAATTGCCGTTGGCGATGACCTTTAACTTTGCAGGATAGAGCATAAACATTGAGGTCATGCAGCCTCCTTTTAATATCTATGAACTTAGATCTTTGCCTCTGGACTTCTGCAGAGAAGTCAGGGAACAGGGAGACTTTTGCATTATCAACCTTGAGTTTGCCAGCAGCCCTGGCCTTATTCAGGATGGCATCCCCGTCTTTGTAGTTCAGGAGAGGGAACAAAAAGGGTGTGGGTGGGGCAACCTGTGGCGGGGGTCTTGCAGGGACCCTGTGTGCCCTCTCCACAGCAAACATAGGTGAAAAAGCATCACGACCGAATGTGTCTGTAAGCCATGCTTCAATAAAAGCCACTGTGTTTTTGCCCTCTGCTCTCTCTGGGGTGCCTACTGCGCAAATATTATTTCTGCGTAAACGGTTTTCCATGTCCTCTACACGGGCCGCGTTAGCATTAGCCACAGATTGTATGTGACCAACATCTCTTTGCAGGGGTTGCCAACCATCCTCTAACGTGCCAATGCGGCCCTCCAGGGCAGATGTGCGCTCCCTCAATTTCTGCATGTCATGCCTGACCAGGGATATCTCTACTTTCATTCCCTTTACCTCCCCTGTCAGATCAGCAATAGATGCATTACATGTAGTCACAGCAGTGAAAATGTCTCTTAATGTAGGCTCCTGGTCAGCTTCACCCTGTGGAGACATCGCCGCCATTTTGGAGGCCTGCGGCTATTACTCACTTGCAATGAGGCCCGGTTTTCGTCCAAGGGCCTGGGGACGCCATCCATTGATTCCATCTCCGGTTCACTATGTTCATCCCTAGAGTCCAGCTGCTGAGAAGGTGCCATGTCTTTTAGGGCTAAGTTCTTACCAAACAGCCGTTTCGCTGCCTCTTTTGCCAATCAGGGCGGAAGGCCGCCATCATGGCCGGGGGTGTTAGGCAGGGATTTGGCTCCTGTTCCTCTCCTGGACATAGCCGCTTCAAAATATACCCAGCCAGGTGTTGCACATCCACCGCTGTATCAAATACAGGCAATCCCGGACTGATGCAGTGAAGGATGGCGGTGCTTGGAGCAGGATTAAGCAGGATTCACAGCGGAGCCAGCTCAGGTACGTCCTACTGCATGCCGTGCGTAGCCACGCCCCCCGTCTTCAATGATTTTTAAAGATTGTGAAGACACATTCATTTCTGGAACAATCATTTCGACCACAGAAATACTCATTTTAACCCTTAAGTGAGCTAATTTTCTTGTTACTTTAAAATCCCATGTTTTTACAACGTCCCCTTTTTCATATCCAATTATATTTATATGTTCTGGATCTAATACTTTTACAAAACATTGAAAAAGGTAATAAAACTGATCTAAGGGATAAAGTATTTTCCCAGATCTTGACATAGTATTAGTAACATCTCCAGACCAAATTGTTGAATCATTACCTTTTAAATATATAGACCAGAAACTCCTCCCCAATATATTACATTCAAAAGTTCCAGTTTTTGTTGTTTAATCTATAAGTTCTCTGCATTTTAACAAAATTTGTTTTGGAGTCTTTTTTAAGACTTTAAGTTTAATATTATTGCTATGAATGAAATTCAATTGCATACAGCAATCACATGCCTGTCCTACACATACAAATCCATACAAATCTTCTGCTGTATTAATATCAACAGATCTAAAATTATTATTTCTATCATCTGTATTAATATCAATGTCTTTATCAATTTTGTCATCTATATAGATATCAATGTCAACATCTCTTTTGTTTCTGAATAATGTAATGTCTTTTTTTGTGTAAATCTTCAATCCTGTTAACCTCTCCATAGCTGGAACAGTTTGTGATATATTTTACCACGGATAAAATTGTCACTAGAGAAAAGATGAATCCTGTGATGATAAGTTTTCTCTCTTTAAAACTTTTCTTTTGTTGTGCTGACATCTTTTCTTCTTTTTGGAATCCATGATTTCTCCCGGTTAGATTTTTATAATTCATTCCTAGGAAAAAGAAAAGCAGCATAATTTATCTTGGAATATAAAGTTTGCATCGGTCAGTGTGTACCTATGTTTTTTGTTGTCTATGTGCATTTTTCGCTAAATTAAGAGCTCTTTGTACCTGTACCATTACCCCTTGAACATCCAAGATATCAAATGGACCTTCCCAATTACTTTGCAATGGTCCACTTTTTCTGAAACTTTTTATCATGAGTTGACCTCCTTTCTCAAACTTAGAAATGTGTGGAGGGACCATTTTTTGCATACAAGTAGCAGCATATGGCAAAAATACTGTTCAGGTTGTCCTGTAACATCTGCAACCATTTTGTTTTCTCTATTGAAAAAACAAAAGCCCAATGTAGAAAATGTGAACGACTGCTCAAAATGCATTAGAGCAGGTGATCAGAGGTGAACAACCAGATACCCGCCCAAAGGCTACACCATACGAGTGATCCCTGCATGGAGATGTCTGTGTAACAGACTGGCTGTCGGTATGAACATCTGAAGCCATTTTTTCTCTCTTGGCACAAGGTGAGTTTGACCCGTGATAAGAGCCCCCCATTCCCGGTAAGGGGCCATCCGGCTGTCTATCACTCTCTCTCTTGAATGGGGTATAACATTTGGAAGTGTTGAAACTGATCTATGGTCAAATGCATGATATCTGATATATATGGATAATCCCACATAAGCAGGCTGTCTGACAAGTGAATAGCGCTGCACTCTGGAGACTGATATACCTTGGATAGTTGTCAGAATTACAACAGCACCTTTGGATTTTTTTTTATCCTCTTAATGATTTGTGTTTCTAAACACTGTTAAAACACTGTTTTTGCGGGACTATATATACACATTTTTTCTTTTTACTTTTATATTTTTTCAAAAGAACATTTCACTATTTGTTTTTTTGTGTTTTACCTCTCCTTTTTAGTTTTATGTTTGGAGACAAATACAAAGAGTCACGATTTTCACCAAATTTCGAATTAGTTGTTATTTAGTTGTTATTTGCGCATCTTTTTTGTTTTATATGTATTGTTTATGGATTAAGTATTAATTCTTTTAGATTGCTGCACAATTGTTGGTACACTCATATTAGGTTTGAGTACATACTGTCACATCATATTTAATAAATACCGTATTTATCGGCATATAACACGCACTTTTTTCCCCTGAAAATCAGGGGAAAATTGTGGGTGCGTGTTATAGGCCGATCCCCCCCCCCAATTGTGTGTGATCGGAGCGATCGCGGCAATTGCCGTGATCGCCGCCGACATACACATCCGTGTGGAAATTCAAATACGGCGCCGAGACTGCATGGACTCGGCGGAGCGGAGCTACACATACCCGAGAGTCCTCGGCTTTTCACGGCGCCGCTTACAGTCCCATGGGCGGGACTGTAAGCGGCGCCGAGAAAAGCTGAGGACTCTCGGCTATGTGTATCAGTGCTCCGCCGAGTCCCTGTAGTCTCGGCGCCATATTTAAAGCTGCACGGGGGCAAGGCTGCACTGGGGCAAGGCTGCACGGGGGCAAGGCTGCACGGGGGCAAAGCTGCACTGGGGCAAGGCTGCACTGGAGAAAAGCTGCACTGACAAGGCTGCACTGACATGGCTGCACTGACATTGCTGCACTGACAAGGCTGCACTGACATGGCTGCACTGACATGGCTGCACTGACAAGGCTGCACTGACATGGCTGCACTGGGGCAAAGCTACACTGACAAGGCTGCAATGGACACTGGGGCAAGGCTGCACTGACAATTCTGCACTGGGGCAAAGCTGCACTGACAAGGCTGTACTGACAATTCTGCACTGGGGCAAAGCTGCACTGACAAGGCTGCACTGATGAGGCTGCACTGACAATTCTGCACTGGGGCAAAGCTGCACTGACAAGGCTGCACTGATGAGGCTGCACTGACAAGGCTGCAATGGACACCGGGGCAAGGCTGCACTGACACTGACAAGGCTGCAGGTGGACACTGATAACGCTGCATTGATGGACATTTTAATGTAAGTTTTTCTTCCTTAAACTTTACTCCTAAAAGTTTTTTTCCTTAAAATTCCCTCCTTAACTTGGGGTGTGTGTTATACGCCGGCGCGTGTTATACGCCGATAAATACGGTACTCACTATTTGTTCTTTGAGCACATTACAGCTATATCACCTTGATTTAATTGTAGTCATATTAGTGCAATTGTGACAGAGAAAATTGAGTACTGTCCGTGATACTTTTTTTTACTTCTTTTTGACACGAAGAATAATGGCCTGAATTTAGATATTGGTTTCCTTACACATTATGCTAAAGTTTTACAACTGCTCTGTGACTAGTATCCCTCCCTGCATTCCCCCCTAGCTCTCCCTCTGTCTTATTTCACTAACTCTGCTGCTATCTTTATTACCATTGATTTGTATGTGTTTGGTTTTCTCTTTTGTTTTTTTGTTTTTCTTTTTCTTCTTCTTTAACATTCTGCTTAAAAATTTGTGAATCAGTACTGCTTGGACCTTGAAGAAGGGGACATACCCCGAAAGCTTGTCCTGAAAAATTGTATGTTAGTGCTAATAAAAAAAGTATCACGGACAGTACTCAATTTTCTCTGTCAGCTATATCACCTGAAATTCAGGTGAATTGGGTGAGCGCAGAATTTTTACCTGTTAAACATTGTTTTTCACAGTGCTATATTCTACATAATGATCCCCTTTCTGTCTTAATGGACTATTTTTAGTTTGCAATCTCTGCATTTGAGTCTTAAAAGGGAACTAAGTTTGATTATTATGGTCTCTATACTTCAAATTACTCCACCATCTCGCAGAATAAACTTCATAACGCCTTGGTATAGTTTTCAGATAATACAACCTCTTTTGCATATCATTATCAGCCATCAAACAAAACCTGGCTATGTGACCCTCTGGTTTGCAAACAAAACATTTAAGAGTTGGTCTTCTTGCATAAACCTTTCTCTGAGAATATGGCGATGAAAACTTACATTTCTGCATTGAAATCAACAGACGTCACGCTTTCATTGTGTGAGGAAATACTAACAATAGACTCATCAGAAGTCTCCACTATTTCAACTCCTGAATCAACTTCAAGCGCATTTACCACACTTTTAATAATCAGATCTTCAACATTGATTCTCACCATAGCAACATCATTAACACTCGCATCTGACTTTCCTACATGTCCAAGAGCCCCCATCTGTGCTATGCTCTGAGCATGTGTGGAAGACTGAGCTTCCAATAATTCCTGCCTAAGCAAATTTATAATATTCTCATTTTCAAGCTCTTTTTGTGTCAAAAAGGTAATACAATTTTCTCTTTCTTTAAACAAATCCAATAATGCATTCATTTTCTGTTCCAATTCACCTTTCTCAGTCAGTAATTGTTCAATATATAAATTCTCATGTGTTTGTGCATTTTGACCTCCTGACTTGTGCACTACACAAATCATATGATCTTCTGAGTCATCATAAACCATTGAATTAAATACCGTAACTAACTTCATTACATTACGTAATATCTTTTTTGTTTTAGCTGATGAGAATTTAACCTTATCAATTTCAGTATTTGCCTTGCAAGCATTGCTGAAACGTAGATTTCCACAAAACAGCATCTGATACATGACTGGCTAGACCTTCAAACTCCAAAATACTTTAATTTGCTAAACAATCTACAAAATCCATGGTTTTCTACTCACCGAAATTAAAACTGTTTCTGTTCTGCGATGAACTCGATTAACTGTCAAGACTTCTGATTTCCACTTGAAATTCTTAGGTCTTCACAATCATCAATCAATCGATTTTTCCTCTAGGTTTGTTCAATATTTGCAAAGTTACTTTCTGTTCATCACCTTCTCCCCTCTGATCAAAGGAAGGAAGTGGAAAAAAAACTTCCGCCAAGTTTAATAGTCTGGCCGACTGAGCCAAATGTAACAGTAGCTTAGCTGCTTCCTGACCGGCGCACGCCAATGTACGTCGGCAGAATGGCATGGCTGGGCAAATGGGCGTACCTGTACGTCCTTTTAAATTTGCCGCCGTGCCATCGCATGAGCGCCGCCGGCGGCGCGCACGCTGGCCGGGACCTCCATGAGTCGGGTCGCAGGTCCCGCAGATACCCGTGAATGCCTCATGGAGAGGAAGAACGGGGAGATGCTAATGTAAACAAGCATCTCCCCGTTCTGCCTAGTGACAGTGTCACTGATCTCTGCTCCCTGTGATCGGGAGCAGAGATCAGTGACGTAATCAATGACGTGTCACATGTAGCCACGCCCCCACAGTTAGAATCACTCCCCAGGACATACTTAACCCTTACACTGCCCCCTAGTGGTTAACCCCTTTACTGCCAGTGTCATTTACACAGGAATAAGTGCATTTGTATAGCATTGATTGCTGTATAAATGACAATGGTCCCAAAAATGTGTCAAAAAGTCCGATGTGTCTGCCATAATGTCGCAGTCATGATAAAAATCGCTAATCGCCGCCATTACTAGTAAAAAAAATTATTAATAAAAATGCCAGAAAACTATCCCCTATTTTGTAAACGCTATAACTTTTGCGCAAAGCAATCAATAAATGCTCATTGCAATTTTTTTTACCAAAAATATGTAGAAGAATACGTATCGGCCTAAACTGAGGAAAAGAAATGTTTTTTTATATATTTTTGGGGGATATTTATTATAGCAAAATGTAAAAAATAATGCTTTTTTCAAAATTGTCGCTTTTTTTTGTTTATAACGCAAAAAAAAAAAATTGCAGGGGTGATCAAATACCACCAAAAGAAAGCTCTATTTTTGGGGGAAAAAAAGCACATCAATTTTGTTTGGGAGCCACACCGCACGACTGCGCAATTGTCAGTTAAAGCGACGCAGTGCCAAAAAGTGCTCTGGTCTTTGGCCAGTAAAATGGTCCGGGGCTTAAATGGTTAATTTTGCAAAAGCTTTGAAATGATGATTGTGCAAGAAACTTCTGAATTATGTATGTGTCAGCTTAAATCAAACTGTGTGATTTTATTTTCACACAAAAGACCAGGAAGTAAGGTTGAAAGAGAAATCAAAGCAAGGACCTCTCCAATCGGGTCCTGCCTCTTTCATAAGGAAAAGAAGGACTATTGCGGTACCATAAAGAAAAAACTTTGTTTAAAAATGTATAAATTTATTTCAAAAGTAATAAAAAAGTCCTACAAGGGACATATATTGTACATGTTCGTGATTTAACACACATAGACAATAGTAATTGTTTACAGCATTGTTGATACTACGTTGGTACAGCCAATGCCCACACAGGTACATGGACAAAGGTTAAATAGTGTAATACTTGCAGACGTGACCTCTACGGTTTCGCGGTCACAGCCGCTTCTTCAGGAGGCGTCTGATAGTATGGTCTATGGGGATGGAAAGCAATATAGTATCAACATAACAAATCAAATGCAAAGTTAATGTTCAAAAAAGTACACAATTGATATTGGAGAACATATTTAGAATTTACAGTTTAGAAATTGCACTCACCAAACTATAACCTGTGAAGGTTCTCTGGAGGGATATAGTGAGACGCCCTCGAGAGGCAATCCCCCAGGGGCAGGCCAGGGAGGCAAATTAGGGTAGTACTAATATAAAAAATTCAGAAGAATGAAGATTTTAAAGGGTTCAAGCGGTATGTTCTATTAGAGAATCACCCGGAAGTGCCAAATGGAAAGTGCCAAGGAATGCAGGGGGGAATGGGGAAGGGAAAGGGAAGGGAAGGCGAGGGGGAGGGGAAGGGAGGCAAGGGGGAGGAGAAGGGGAAGGGAAAGAAGGGGGGAATGGGGAAAGGGAAGAGAAAGGGAAGGAAGGGAGGAGGGAGGGGAATGGAGGGAGGAGGGGGAGGAGGGAGGGAAGGGAAAAGAAGAAGAGGGAAAGAGAGGGGAGGGAGGGAGAGAAGAGAAGACAAGGAAAAAAGAGAGGAAGAGAAAAAAGAAGAGAGGGGGGAAAAAAGGGGGGAAAAAGGGGGGGTGTGGGAAGGGGAGGGGAAAGGGGGGGGAGTAGTGGAAAGGAAGGGAAACCGGGAAAAAAGTGTGGAGTGAAGTGGGGGGAGGGGGAGGAAAGAGAAAGGAAGGGAGTGAGATGTGACAGATATCCCTGCATGCCTGTTAAAGAAATAAGAACACACAAGACTAGCAGAGGGAGAATTGGTAATGGCAAGAAAATTATTACCTATCGTTGCTGTAATGTAAAACCCAGACTTTAAAGGCTGCTGATACCCAGAATGACGTGACTGATTGCAGTCAATGGCCAAAAACGCCACACCATACCATCATGTGGAGTCACTATAAATGTAGAGAAGTATTAAAATGTAATATAAGAAATGGACAAAAGTCGCCAGATATTCTAAGCCCGTCAGGGGGGGGGGACACCATACAGAGGTAATGGAGGTCCCCGTCCCGTGGGGAGGGCATGGTATGGGTACTCACAAAGTCTCCAGATGGTGTCGGCGCGGTGCTGGGTGAACCGTCTGAGACGGTAAGCAGCCAAGTCTGGGCATCTTAAATGCCTCCAACCCGGAAGTTCAACGGCGGATGTGACCGCCGTGTAAACTTCTGGGTCCGGTCCTCCACTGTTGCGCAGGCGCGAGAAAACCACCCGGCGCAGGCGCACAGCTCAAAGAATGATCAATGCCTAAGCATTGGTCAGAACGAAACAGCGGCTGGGCTCCAAATAGCCCCGCCCACCGCCGGAGGAGCGCAAGCCCGCCACGGGGGGAGAATTAACTCCTCACATCCCCCCAGAGTGGAGTGGCTGGTGCAATTTTGATAGTGACACAATGTACAAATGATGTTAATCAGAAGATAAACTGGGAGGGGAAAGCGATGCATGGTCTCCGGCGGCGGATGCACCAAGGGACCCACAGCTCAGGAGGCATGCATCGTGGCCCATCCCAGGACAATGTAAAAAGATTTTTATATAAATACATAACTTTAATTAATAAAGCAAGAAATCTACTGGAATTTGAGTCAGCCACAGAAAAGAAGCATTGAAAAATAACAGGTTTTTTAGTATAGTGAAGCCACTATATATATAGAGTCCACTAGTATACAGTCCTAGGGAAGGGATCTGAAGTCTAGTAAAGAGCAGTCCAAGGGTTTTATGAGTTTGATGTTTGGTGTAGTTTTTCTATGTGGTTTGGAATACGGCAGAGACTGGGGGGAAAAAATTGTAACAAAATTATTCAAGAAAGTATTTATATGAGTGTGCCTCATTAATGCCGGGAGGAACGCATGCATTCAGTCGTTCAATCCAAAGGGATTCACGTTTTAAAATTTCCCGGTCCCAATTGCCCCCGCGGGGGTCTTCAGGGACAACGTCTAACACCGTAAACTTTATGCAATCCAGATTGAAACGATGGTGGATGCCAATATGGCGACCTACTATGGCGACCTACGGTGGTAAGTTTGCTGTTTGTAGAGGCGTATAGGTGGTCCCCCAGTCTCTGCCGTAATTCTCTGATTGTTTTCCCCACATAGAAGGCACTGCAGGTGCAGGTCATGAGGTAAATTACTCCACGTGTACCACAATGGGCTGAATGTTTGGGGAAAAACATTTTACCATTGGGGAGTAAGAAATGTTGTCCTTCTTGAATCCAGGGGCAATGTGGACAATTGCCAAATTTGTATGTGCCCCTGGGTTCCGGCGGACGGGAGGAAGGAACCCTGTAATGACTATGTGTTAATCTGTCCCTCAAGGAGGTAGCCCTTCTAAAGACCAAATCGGGGGTGGATTTAATGTATTTTCTGAGGGTGTGGTGGTCAGTCAAGATGTGCCAATGGTTGGACAGTATTTTTCGTAGTTGCTGGTGATGGGTGGAAAATTTAGTAATAATCTTAGTCATGTAGGGTTGTTTAGGACATGGAGGGCCATATAGTAGTGTTTGTCGGTCTAGAGCTAAGGCCTTGTTGAAGGCTTTTCTCAGCACGGTACGTTTGTAGCCTCTCGCCAACAATCGTGTGCGAAGGGCATTGGCCTGTCTATAAAAATCCCCGTCCTCTGTGCAGTTCCTTCTCAGTCTAAGATACTGAGCAAAAGGAATACTGCGAACCAGAGGACGGGGATGGAGACTGGAGGCGTGCAACAAGGTGTTGCCTGCCGTGGGTTTGCGATAAAGGTCAGTGGTTAAGTGACCAGTGGAATCCTTGGTAATCAAAACATCCAAAAATGGAATACCAATGCCCTTCGCACATGATTGTTGGCGAGAGGCTACAAACGTACCGTGCTGAGAAAAGCCTTCAACAAGGCCTTAGCTCTAGACCGACAAACACTACTATATGGCCCTCCACGTCCTAAACAACCCTACATGACTAAGATTATTACTAAATTTTCCACCCATCACCAGCAACTACGAAAAATACTGTCCAACCATTGGCACATCTTGACTGACCACCACACCCTCAGAAAATACATTAAATCCACCCCCGATTTGGTCTTTAGAAGGGCTACCTCCTTGAGGGACAGATTAACACATAGTCATTACAGGGTTCCTTCCTCCCGTCCGCCGGAACCCAGGGGCACATACAAATTTGGCAACTGTCCACATTGCCCCTGGATTCAAGAAGGACAACATTTCTTACTCCCCAATGGTGAAATGTTTTTCCCCAAACATTCAGCCCATTGTGGTACACGTGGAGTAATTTACCTCATGACCTGCACCTGCAGTGCCTTCTATGTGGGGAAAACAATCAGAGAATTACGGCAGAGACTGGGGGACCACCTATACGCCTCTACAAACGGCAAACTTACCACCGTATGTCGCCATATTGGCATCCACCATCGTTTCAATCTAGATTGCATAAAGTTTACGGTGTTAGACGTTGTCCCTGAAGACCCCCGCGGGGGCAATTGGGACCGGGAAATTTTAAAACGTGAATCCCTTTGGATTGAACGACTGAATGCATGCGTTCCTCCCGGCATTAATGAGGCACACTCATATAAATACTTTCTTGAATAATTTTGTTACAATTTTTTCCCCCCAGTCTCTGCCGTATTCCAAACCACATAGAAAAACCACACCAAACATCATACTCATAAAACCCTTGGACTGCTCTTTACTAGACTTCAGATCCCTTCCCTAGGACTGTATACTAGTGGACTCTATATATATAGTGGCTTCACTATACTAAAAAACCTGTTATTTTTCAATGCTTCTTTTCTGTGGCTGACTCAAATTCCAGTAGATTTCTTGCTTTATTAATTAAAGTTATGTATTTATATAAAAATCTTTTTACATTGTCCTGGGATGGGCCACGATGCATGCCTCCTGAGCTGTGGGTCCCTTGGTGCATCCGCCGCCGGAGACCATGCATCGCTTTCCCCTCCCAGTTTATCTTCTGATTAACATCATTTGTACATTGTGTCACTATAAAAATTGCACCAGCCACTCCACTCTGGGGGGATGTGAGGAGTAAATTCTCCCCCCGTGGCGGGCTTACGCTCCTCCGGTGGTGGGCGGGGCTATTTGGAGCCCAGCCGCTGTTTCGTTCTGACCAATGCTTAGGCATTGATCATTCTTTGAGCTGTGCGCCTGCGCCGGGTGGTTTTCTCGCGCCTGCGCAACAGTGGAGGACCGGACCCAGAAGTTTACACGGCGGTCACATCCGCCGTCGAACTTCCGGGTTGGAGGCATTTAAGATGCCCAGACTTGGCTGCTTACCATCTCAGACGGTTCACCCAGCACCGCGCCGACACCATCTGGAGACTTTGTGAGTACCCATACCATGCCCTCCCCATGGGACGGGGACCTCCATTACCTCTGTATGGTGTCCCCCCCCCCCTGACGGGCTTAGAATATCTGGCGACTTTTGTCCATTTCTTATATTACATTTTAATACTTCTCTACATTTATAGTGACTCCACATGATGGTATGGTGTGGCGTTTTTGGCCATTGACTGCAATCAGTCATGTCATTCTGGGTATCAGCAGCCTTTAAAGTCTGGGTTTTACATTACAGCAACGATAGGTAATAATTTTCTTGCCATTACCAATTCTCCCTCTGCTAGTCTTGTGTGTTCTTATTTCTTTAACAGGCATGCAGGGATATCTGTCACATCTCACTCCCTTCCTTTCTCTTTCCTCCCCCTCCCCCCACTTCACTCCACACTTTTTTCCCGGTTTCCCTTCCTTTCCACTACTTCCCCCCCCCCTTTCCCCTCCCCTTCCCACACCCCCCCTTTTACCCCCCTTTTTTCCCCCCTCTCTTCTTTTTTCTCTTCCTCTCTTTTTTCCTTGTCTTCTCTTCTCTCCCTCCCTCCCCTCTCTTTCCCTCTTCTTCTTTTCCCTTCCCTCCCTCCTCCCCCTCCTCCCTCCATTCCCCTCCCTCCTCCCTTCCTTCCCTTTCTCTTCCCTTTCCCCACTCCCCCCTTCTTTCCCTTCCCCTTCTCCTCCCCCTTGCCTCCCTTCCCCTCCCCCTCACCTTCCCTTCCCTTTCCCTTCCCCATTCCCCCCTGCATTCCTTGGCACTTTCCATTTGGCACTTCCGGGTGATTCTCTAATAGAACATACCGCTTGAACCCTTTAAAATCTTCATTCTTCTGAATTTTTTATATTAGTACTACCCTAATTTGCCTCCCTGGCCCGCCCCTGGGGGATCGCCTCTCGAGGGCGTCTCACTGTATCGCTCCAGAGAACCTTCACAGGTTATAGTTTGGTGAGTGCAATTTCTAAACTGTAAATTCTAAATATGTTCTCCAATATCAATTGTGTACTTTTTTGAACATTAACTTTGCATTTGATTTGTTATGTTGATACTATATTGCTTTCCATCCCCATAGACCATACTATCAGACGCCTCCTGAAGAAGCGGCTGTGACCGCGAAACCGTAGAGGTCACGTCTGCAAGTATCATACTATTTAACCTTTGTCCATGTACCTGTGTGGGCATTGGCTGTACCAACGTAGTATCAACAATGCTGTAAACAATTACTATTGTCTATGTGTGTTAAATCACGAACATGTACAATATATGTCCCTTGTAGGACTTTTTTATTACTTTTGAAATAAATTTATACATTTTTAAA
Organism: Lithobates clamitans; assembly: GCA_037952925.1. Taxonomy (NCBI): domain Eukaryota; kingdom Metazoa; phylum Chordata; class Amphibia; order Anura; family Ranidae; genus Lithobates; species Lithobates clamitans. The sequence goes on along the minus strand of JBBGZY010001053.1, from coordinate 1,067,069 downwards.
CAAAGTTTTTTCTTTATGGTACCGCAATAGTCCTTCTTTTCCTTATGAAAGAGGCAGGACCCGATTGGAGAGGTCCTTGCTTTGATTTCTCTTTCAACCTTACTTCCTGGTCTTATTCACATTCAGGATGATGGTACCCATTAATGCATCCCTACCTCCCTTTGTAAATCACGTGGCACACTTGTAAACTTTAAATTTTCACACAAAAGTTACAAAAATACTTACAAAAATAGTACATTCATATTCATAATTAGTGTTGCTTCATATATAATTAAAAAGTTTCAGATATAGTTCGTTTGTTTCAAAGATAAGAAAAAGTTATTTAACACAGGTAAGACCATGTGCTTCTGGAATTTAAAGATGGCCGATTAACCCTTTGTGTGCTGAAGAAAGTCTGTATGCTGTAGAAATAGATGTGATGTAGATGGCAGGCAAGAAGATAAGAGCCCTTTCTTCATAACGCTTTGTCCTTTTATGAACTCTTCTTTTCTTGTTAAAATTGGCACTGAAAAATACACACTCCCTTTTCTCTCCCTACTCCTCCCATCCAAGGGTGGGGGTCAAGAGTATGTAAAATTGACCATTATGTCTGATTAGTTCCAGATTCTGACACAGGATGAGAGGGTGATGGGAATGACCTTTCACAGCACATTATTTCTAAAACATAAATATCCATTACATAGACATTCCTTCATGAAAATACAATCAGTTATATCAATCAAAAATAATCTGACAGCTTCTTGAAATTGAGAACTCAGTTCAAATGTCACCATCTGTAAACCATTAGCTCAATAGACTCACATTCATACTATTAAAGGAGAACTCTACAGAGATATATTTTGTAAAAACAAATTCAATTTTGAATATTAAGAATATAACAGTACTGTGCACACCATCAGAAAAGTAGTAGCAACTGCACTACGGCTGCACTGTATTGTGTAATGTGTACACCACCAGAAGTGTAGTAGAAACAGTACACCACAGAATGCACTGTAGATATAGGCTACACTGGATGCAGAGTATATATATATATATATATATATATATATATGTATATATATTAATACACCGTCTGAAGTATATTAGAAATAGTACACCACGGAATGAATTGTAGATATAGGCTACACTATATATATATACTAGACTGACTGCATATATATATCAAATACACTGCCACTAACTGAATAACCTGCCTGCTTAATCTAAATCAAGCTATCTCTCCATCCACACCAACAACACTACACAGGGCCACTGTGTAGGCAGCCTTATATAGTGTGGAGCGTGGATTTAGTCCCCCTGAGCCATGATTGGCCAAAGGCACCCTGCCTTTGGCCAATTATGTCTCTTTTAGCAGAGGGCGCTGGGATTGGCCAAAGCATGCAGGTCAGGTGAATGCTTTGGCCATTCATCAAACAGCAATGCACTGCGATCTCGCAGTGCATTATGGGGCGTTCCGCAGCACTCTAATTTGCCGCAAATGCCCCATAAAATTTGCTGTTCCACGAATGGGCGAACACCCGATGTTTGAGTCGAACTTACGTTTGACTCAAACTCAAAGCTAGAGTCTAGTATATATATGTAATGAAACGTCCCACACTCTACTCGAGTGCTTTTGTCATATAATGCTTCCTTCCAGTCTGAATATAGATATCAGATATTTCAACCACTGACAACCACAACAAGACACTATAAACTCTTTATTAGAACAAAAATACAGTCTTATATACAGTTGAAGAGGAGGTTCCCCCCCCCTGCTCATATTACTCTAACAATACACCTGTAACCAGAAACATAAACTAACATGAGCTAATTAACTAATCCCTTAAAGCAGCCGATGTGACTCCATGCCCACCTGGCCATTGTTGTGATTAATCAGGATTTCACAACAGGTCAGACTTGTTGTCACCAAGCTTCACACAGTAGATTATACATTATCATAAGTATAAACACAGAACTCCTTCATACAATAGCAGGGTTAATTAGCAAAAACAACAATGGGTGAAAGACTCTTATGCCGCGTACACACGGTCGGAATTTCCGACAACAAATGTTCGATGTGAGCTTGTTGTCGGAAAATCCGACCATGTGTATGCTCCATCGGACATTTGCTGTCGGAATTTCCGACAACAAATGTTTGAGAGCTGGTTCTCAAATTTTCCGACAACAAAACTCTTTTTTTTATTATAACTGTATTGTCTCCCTTTTATACTGTAAAGCACTGCATGGCCATACAAAATGGCCATACAAAATATTGGTGGCCACACAAAATATTAACACTTTGGGCCCAATTTGGACATTTTCACTTAGGGGTGTACTCACTTTTGTTGCCAGAGGTTTAGACATTAATGGCTGTGTGTTGAGTTATTTTGAGGGGACAGCAAATTTACGCTGTTATACAAGCTGTACACTCACTACTTTACATTGTAGCAAAGTGTCATTTCTTCAGTGTTGTCACATGAAAAGATATATTAACCACTTGACCACTGGGCACTTAAACCCCCTTAATAACCAGACCAATTTTCAGCTTTTGGTGCTCTCACATTTTGAATGACAATTACTCAGTCATGCAACACTATCTATATGAAATTTTTGTCATTTTTTTTCACACAAATAGAGCTTTCTTTTGGTGGTATTTAATCACCGCTGGGTTCTTTATTTTTTGCGCTATAAAAGAAAAAAGACCAAAAAATCTGTAAAAAAAATGCATTTTTCTTCGTTTCTGTTATAACATTTTGCAAATTAGTAATTTTATACCGCTACATATCTTTCGTAAAAATAACCCAAATTGATTATACCTGAATTACTGACGGCGTATCTCATTTATTGAGACCCTAACATACCAGAAAAGTACAAATACCCCCCAAATTACCCCTTTTTGGAACGAAGACTTTCCAAGGTATTTAGAAAGATGCATGGTGAGTTTTTTGAAGTTGTCATTTTTTCCCACAATTCTTTGCAAAATCAAGTTTTTTTTTTTTCTTTTTTTTTTTTTCACAAAATTGTCATATTAGTAGGTTTTTTCTCACACACAGCATATGCATACCACAAATTACACCCCAAAACACATTCTGCTATTACTTCCGAGTATGGCGATACCACATGTGTGAGACTTTTACACAGCGTGGCCGCATACAGAGGCCCAACATGCAGGGAGCACCTTTAGGCGTTCTGGAGCACCCAGGCCAATTCTGACATTTCCTTTCTACATGTAAAAATAATCATTTATTTGCTAGAAAATTACATAGAACCCCAAAACATTGTATATGTTTTTTTTAGCAAAGACCCTAGAGAATACAATAGCAGTCATTGCAACTTTTTATCTCGCACGATATTTGAGCAGCAATTTTTCAAACGCGTTTTTTTGTGCTTTAAAAAAAAACAAAACAGTAAGGTTAGCCCAATGTTTTTGCATAATTTGAAAGATGAAGTTACGCAGAGTAAATAGATACCTAACATGTCATATTTCAAAATTGCACACGCTTGTGGCATGGTGCCAAACTTCGCTACTTAAAAATCCGCATAGGCGACGCTTTAAAATTTTTTACTGGTTACATGTTTTGCGTTACAGAGGAGGTCTAGGGCCAAAATTATTGCTCTCGCTCTACCGATTGCAGCGATACCTCACATGTGTGGTTTGAACACCGCTTTCATATGTGGGCGGGACTTACATAAGCGTTCGCTTCTGCATGCGAGCAAATTTTTTTTTTCTGTTTATTGTTCATTTTAGTTTATTTATTTTAGTTTGATGCTTTTTTCCAAAAAAAATATTTTTTAATTACTTTTATTCCTATTACATCCCTTGCAAACATCCTTTGTAATAGGAATATGGCATGACAGGTCCTCTTTACAGTGAGATATGGGGTCAATAAGACCCCACATCTCACTTCTAGGCTAGGGAAGCCTGAAATTAAAAAAAAAAAAAGATCATGGCTTCGATCTTAGCGGTGAGTCGGTAATAGCACCGGAAGGCGGTGGGAAGGGGGGATGTCCCCTCTCGCCTCCCGTAGGAACGATTGAGCAGTGTAAAAGCCACTATGATCATTCTTATGGTGTAGGGAATCGCCGGCTGAAAAAGCTGATATCTGAATGATGCCTGTAGCTGCAGGCATCATTCAGATATCCCCACACAAAGTCAAGGACGTCATATGACGGCGGGCGGGAAGTGGTTATAACGCATTTTTTTTTAACACAAAGTTGTCCATTTATACAATATTTCTAACACATAGCATGTACATACCAAAAGAGAAAGAGAGTAGTGCAGAGTAGTGCAGGGTATTGCAGAGCATTGAGGGATGGCTGAGCATGGATGGATGGATGGCAGTTGTCACTGAGCAGCGCTGTGGGCACATTGGACGGAGCAATCACATGATGAACGGCTGCAATTAGCGGTCATTTACTGAGATCCGTGATGCCCCGGGTCCTCTGGATGCTCTCGGGTGCGCGCCCCAGGGGAGTTAAGCAACCGCCCTGTAGCCTTCATTTGGCTATGGGCCGGTTGTTGAGTGGTTAAAATATTTACACAAATGTGAGGGGTGTACTCACTTTTGTGAGATACTGTATATGTATATACTGCATAATGGAGGAAGATTTTGAATAGAGATTTAATCTCAAGTTCCTTATTCTACAGGAAACCTGTGAAATTACCTTCAGACTGAGAGAGTTCGAAATCATGTTTATTTGTACCGCAATTACATAATTACGGAGAGCACACATACAAGGCCGTCACAGTATGCTCTGAGTTAATACAAATTAATATCTTCTTTTATAGGGTGTCTTATTAGAGAGTCACACAAGCAGAACGACAGTACCATGCTAACCCATGTCCCCTTGGTTTATTTCCCAATGGTACTTTAAGATAAGCACATGGTAATATGTCACACAAACTCATAATCGCCATTTTAGTTTTCACATCTATAATATCTAACCATACTTTATATAATGTTTATAAAAAGCACTTCTACTATCATAGCTTGTTTTGCATATAACGCTGACTTCATGATCATATTGTTATCCCTATACAGGGTCCATGAGTTAGAGGGGCACAATATTTGCCTTGCCCTGGGAGCCTTTGCCACTGGCAGGTGTACCAAACAGGAGACTTTCAAGCTCCATTCCTGAACATTTGGACCATACCATACATAACAATTTACATATTAAATCATTCACTTAAAAATTAACACAGGCAGCACATCATTAATTACAAGAGACATTCATTTCTGTTATCTTGAAACATCTTATCAGTTTGGACCATCCCAGATATCTCACTATAGAACACGGAGATTACTTGTCACATTGCACAATAAGTCATTTCCAGTACCCTGGGAAAAGCAGGTTGTCCCAGTATTATCTTTCTGGCAAAGTCATTTTGGCAAGTGAACCTGTTATTATATAAAGAACCTAAAATCAGCATATAAGAAAAAAGGGAGGAGATAATTGGGACTTTAAATGAGGCACATAGGTAAATATGCAAATATGCCAACATCCCTGTTTCTATTAAAAAAGAAGGGGAATTTGGGACTTTAAATGAGGCAATTGACTTGGATGAATGTGACTTAATATGATTTAATCATGTGCAGTATTGACATATTGAGTAAATCTCAAAATACATACCATGAGCATATACTGTACCATGTACATAAGCAATTTCATGTGAGAACATTGACATGGCGTAATTGAGTAAATCCATATATAAATACACATAGGTTGACAGCACAATCAACTTAGCAGCACACAACAATCCTGAATATAAAAAATGGGATGGTAAAACATGTAGAAAAGGTTTTATGAGAAATGATGGAAATAGCAAAAATAACATGGAGTCTGGATAGGGTCCTCAAAAGCACAGCTTGGCCATCTCCAATGTGGGCATCTGAAGCCACAGTGTCCTTCTTCCTGGATTCCGTGCATGCTGGCTACCCAGCATGCACCTGCCAATCTCACGCATGTGCAGTGCGGCACAATCTTGGTCAGCTTGCCATGCCAAGCTAACCAAGATTTTCCATAGACGCCAATGTTAAATGTCACGGGAGCAGTGCCATGCCAAGCTGACCAAGATCTACCAGGAGCCAATGCAAAACCGAAATGAGGTACGGCACCACAGGAGGAGGAAGTGAAATTAGGAAATTAGGAAAGGAAAATAAATAAATTGCCAATTCATTTTAAGGATGCACATTAGTACAGCATGGTGAGGAGTGAAAATACAATCTTAAGGCTACTTTCACACTGAGGCGCTTTACAGGCACCTGCAAAACGCATGCAAAGCACCTGTAAAGAGCCTCTCCTGTCACTTCAGTGTGAAAGTTCCATCTTTACATAAAGTGGATGGTACCGATTACAAGGTAAGTGGGACTAAATGAGGTGGGTGTAGCACACCATGCCAAAATGTACACACCTTCCCCATCTACCCAGAAGGTATCCATGTGATGAAGAACCAGACAACTTGTTTAGAGGATTTTTCCTCTTTATCAAGTACAGTATCTCACAAAAGAGAGCACACCCCTCACATTTTTGTAAATATTTTATTACATCTTTTCATGTGACAACACTGAAGAAATGACACTTGTCTACAATGTAAAGTAGTGAGTGTACAGCTTGTATAACAGTGTAAATTTGCTGTCCCCTCAAAATAACTCAACACACAGCCATTAATGTCTAAACCGCTGGCAACAAAAGTGAGTACACACCTAAGTGGGCCCAAAGTGTCAATATTTTGTTTGGCCGCCATTATTTTCCAGCACTGCCTTAACCCGCCTGGGCATGGAGATCACCAGAGCTTCACAGGTTGTCACTGGAGTCCTCTTCCCCTCCTCCATGATGTAATCACAGAGCTGGTGGATGTTAGAGACCTTGCGCTCCTCCACCTTCCGTTTGAGGATGTCCCACACATGCTCAATAGGATTTAGGTCTGGAGACATGCTTGGCCAGTCCATCACCTTTACCCTTAGAGCCGGTTCACACAGGGGCGACTTGTCAGGCGACCTAGCCGCCTGACAAGTCGCCTCCCGTTCCGTACAATGGAACCGGTCTAATAGGAGCGAGGCAAGTCGCTCCGACTTAGAAAAAGGTTCCTGTACTACTTTGGGGGCGACTTGGGGCGACTTGCATAGACTTCTATACAGAAGCCGTTTTGCAAGTCGCCGCGGAAGTCGTTTGTAGGTCGCCTCACTGAGGAAACCTGCAAGTCGTGCCATCCCTGTGTGAACCGGGGCTTAGCTTCTTTAACAAGGCAGTTGTCATCTTGGAGGTGTGTTTGGGGTCTTTATCATGTTGGAATACTGCCCTGCGGCCCAGTCTCCGAAGGGCGGGAATCATGCTCTGCTTCAGTATGTCACAGTACATGTTGGCATTCATGGTTTCCTCAATGATCTGTAGCTCCCCAGTGCCGGCAGCTAATGGTGGAGACGCTATGGTCAGTCCAATGCCCAGGATAAAGATGGAAAACTGCCCCCCCCAGACTGGGTGGAGAAGGGGATGGAACCAATAGCAGCACTTTCTGCACTGAAATATATGGAATGGTTGTGATGTGCCCAAATAGTGCAAATGATTGTGTGCACTCCAAACTGAAGAGTTTAATATCAGTGCACAAATATGGGGCTGTGTCAGTGGTGTCACTGGAAGGAAAAATGTCACTGCATCAGTGGTGCCACTGGAAGGAAAAAATGCCTCTATGTCACTAATGTCAGTGAAAGGAAAAATGTTACTGCTTAGGTGGTGTTACTAGAAGGAAAACATGTCTCTGTGTTAGTGATGTCACTGGATGGAAAAAACATCTCTGTGTCAGTGATGTCACTGGTAAGAGAAAATGTCCCAACACCTGTGGTTTTACTGGAAGGAAAATGTCACTACATAGGTGGTGTCACTTTACAGAAAAATTGGCTATGTGTCGTTGGGGTCAGGCCCATTATTATAAAACACTAATAGGCTGGATAGAATTTCTCTGAGGCTTTCTCTGTATTTGCTAAGGAAAATCTGTCCTGCTGCTGGCTAATTTATATCAAACCCTTTAAAAGCATTAGGGAATCACAGATGATAAAGCAGTGTACAAATTGGTCAGCAGGAGGACAGAGTTAATAAAGAAGAACTAGCCAAAATGTACTAGAGACACAAGGCACAGATACGCGTTTTTCTACAAGAAGTAAGAGACTGCAGAGGTAATATAAATAAAGCAGGATGGGAGCAAAAGATTACTCTTGGCCTGGGATTTAGGAAGCCATACCTGAGAGAGCTGCTGATCTGAAGTTTGTTTTGTGAGAGAAAGAAAAGGTTGCATGAAAATTAAAAAAACTGAAAATAAATCCTTGCCATCCAGGCACTAACTAAACATTTCATTTTCCTAACTCACAAGTGAAGGGCTTCTCCCAGTCACCCACAAAACAAAGATAATGCAAACCTTTTCTTTCTCTCACAAAACAAACTTCAGATCAGTAGCTCTCTCAGGTATGGCTTCCTGAGTCCCAGGCCAAGAGCAATCTTTTGCTCCCTTCCTGCTTTATTTATACCACCTGTTGGTGGACACAAGTTGACCATAAAATCTGGTCCGGAACCAACCCTACTGAGGTGGTTTATAAAACCTGGACCGGATTCCACCTTAGTTCCCTGCACATGAATGCATGCGAAGCGAAACATAACGTCCATTGATCACTTCGCCTTTCATAATGTCACAATAGTTACATAGTTAATCTGGTTGAAAAAAAGACCATCTAGTTCAATCAACATAGAATTTTTTTTTCAAAAAGGACACCCACACACAAATTGAAATCTGATTATATCCCCCCTTATGTATTTATACATGGTGATTATATCCCCCTTATGTACTTATACATGGAGTTCATATCCTCCTTATGTATTTATACATGGAGATCATATCCCCCCTTATGTATTTATACATGGTGATCATTTCCCCCTTATGTATTTATACATGGAGATCATATCCCCCCTTATGTATTTATACATGGAGATCATATCCCCCCTTATGTATTTATACATGGAGATCATATCCCCCTTATCTAAAATAAAATAAATAATACTGGGAGTATACTATAGGCCCCCTAACCTGAGGGAGGAGAGGGAGACGGATCTCCTATCACAAGTTGGATTAGCAGAAAGGATGGGAAGTGTTTTATTATAATGGGACTAATAACCTTGCTAGAAGGCATGAATTGGGATAAAATCTTAGGAACAAAGAACAGGGAGGAGAGATGGGTTTGCTTTAAGAGCATGTTAAATAAGGGCATTAGCCAATGCATCCCATTGGGTAATAAATTTAAGAGAGCGAACAAAAGTCCTGGATGGTTTAACTCCAATGTAAAAATGCATATGAAAGCAAAGGAGAAGGCCTTCAAAAAATACAGGGTTGAGGGATCATCATCAGCATTCATACTTTATAAAGAATGCAACAAGAAATGCAAGGGTGCATTTAGGGCGGCTAAGATAGAACACGAAAGACACATAGCAGAGGAGAGCAAAAAAATTTTTTAAGTATGTAAACAGTAAAAAAGGGAGGACAGACCATATTGACCCCATAAAGAATGAGGAAGGACATCTGGTTACAAAGAATGGGGAGAGGACGAAGATATTGAATTTATTCTTCTCCTCAGTCTTCACGAAGGAATCGGGGGGCTTCAGTAACCAAAACTGCACTGTTTATCCTTATGACACATCACAGGAAGCATCTCCATGGTTAACAGAGGACAGAATTAAAATTAGACTTAGGAAAATTAACATTAATAAATCACCGGGATCAGGTGGCTTGCATCCGAGGGTACTTAGGGAACTCAGTCAAGTAATTGCCAGACCATTGTTTCTAATTTTTACTGACAGTTTACTGACTGGAATGGTACCAGGTGATTGGAGAAAAGCCAATGTAGCACCAATATTTAAAAAGGGCCCAAAATATATCCCTGGGAATTACAGACCAGTTAGCCTAACATCAATAGTATGCAAGCCCTTGGGGGGGGATGATAAGGGACTATATACAAGATTTTAGTAATGAGAATGGTATTATTAGCAGTAATCAGCATGGATTCATGAAGAATCGTGCTTGCCAAACCAATCCATTAACCTTCTATGAGGAGGTGAGTTGCCATCTAGATAAAGGAAGGCCTGTAGACGTGGTGTATCTGGATTTTATAAAGACTGATATTCCCCTACGATAGAGATGGAAAAGTGGCGCTGGCCCTACTACTTGTGGGATGAACCCTAGTGACGTTTAAAATGCTAGGATAGTGATTAAAGCAATACCAAAATTTACAACAGTAGGTGTAATGAATAACATCTCTACATTTGCCCCTTAGTGTAAATTATCACATAACATATAGTGACTTAATCAATAAATGATATACCCTTCATGAGTGCAACATAAAAAAACAAAAACCTGGATAAACAATAACAAAATCACATAACATAACTCAAAATGCACGTGAAACATCAATATTCTTGACACCCCATGATATCTAAGTGCACTCGTGTCAAGCTTACAGCACACCAGAAATCTCACAGCAGAAAAATATACATATAATGAAAAAAACTGAAGAAGCAAAATATAGTAAGTCAATATAAAATGTGCAGAAAATGCAAAAAAATATATAAAAGTGAAAAGTGAAAGTCCACATATAATGTGAAAAATGAGAAGGCAATTCCAAAAGTAAAAGTGTCTCCACTTGATAGTGCTGCAAATCCAAGTGTCCACCACACCTCAGTGACGTGATTCCACTCCCTTGTAAATTTCAAACTCACCAGCAATAAAGGCCTCCCACTTTCGTGTTTGGCCCAAAATAAGCCTCAACCCACTCTTATAGGGCTTAAACAGCGCCACTATTATCCACCGCTATATATTCCAGACTTTCTCCTCAGGGTGATGTTTCACATAAAGGATGAGAAGAAATGCTCCAATAGTGTAGTATCGTTTTAAAAGAATTTATTCAACACTAAAACAAACTCCAATACACTCACATGGTGGATAAAAACAATGGGCAAATCGATTCATGGCAGCCAGTTAACATTACAGCGAAACATGCAGCAGACAGTGATTTAACAGTACATGGCCACGGCGGACCCAAGGAGTATGAACGCCGATGACAGTCTCACCAGCCCGAAGTAGATAATCCTCCGCGTCCATACACTGACCCTTGCTCTGTGCCTGTTTCTCCTTCCTCCTTCACTCTCCCTTCTAACTCACGTATAGGATTGTCGTGTAGCCACGCCCTGACATGTTTCGTCACTGGGTCACATTTGTATCTGGATTTTGCAAAAGCATTTGACACAGTTCCCCATAAACATTTACTGTACAAAATAAAGTCCATTGGCATGGACCATAGGAAGAGTACATGGATTGAAAACTGGCTACAAGGGTGAGTTCAGAGGGTGGTGATAAATGGGGAGTACTCGGAATGGTCAGAGGTGGGTAGCAGGGTCCCCCAGGGTTCTGTGCTGGGACCTATTTATTTTGTTCATAAACGATCTGGAGGATGGGATAAACAGTTCAATCTCTGTATTTGCAGACAATACTAAGCTAAGCAGGGCAATAACTTCTCCCCAGGATGTGGAAACCTTGCAAAAAGATCTGAACAAATTAATGGGGTGGGCGACTACATGGCAAATGAGGTTCAATGTAGACAAATGTAAAATAATGTATTTGGGTGGCAAAAATATAAATGCAATCTATACACTGGGGGGAGAACCTCTGGGGGAATCAAGGATGGAAAAGGACCTGGGGGTCCTAGTAGATGATAGGCTTAGCAATGGCATGCAATGACAAGCTGCTGCTAACAAAGCAAACAGAATATTGACATGCATTAAAAAGGGGATCAACTCCAGAGATAAACTGATAATTTTCCTGCTCTACAAGACTCTGGTCCGGCCGCACCTGGAGTATGCTGTCCAGTTCTGGGCACCAGTCCTCAGGAAGGATGTACTGGAAATGGAGCGAGTACAAAGAAGGGCAACAAAGCTAATAAAGGGTCTGGAGGATATTAGTTATGAAGAAAGGTTGCGAGCACTGAACTTATTCTCTCTGGAGAAGAGACGCTTGAGAGGGGATATGATTTCAATATACAAATACTGTACTGGTGACCCCACAATAGGGATAAAACTTTTTCATAGAAGGGAGTTTAACAAGACTCGTGGCCACTCATTCAAATTAGAAGAAAAGAGGTTTAACCTTAAACTACGTAGAGGGTTCTTTACTATAAGAGCGTCAAGGATGTGGAATTCCCTTCCACAGGCCGTCGTCAACAGCGGGGGGCATCTATAGTTTCAAAAAACTATTATATAAGCACCCGAATGACCGCAACATACAGGGATATACAATGTAATACTGACATATAATCGCACACATAGGTTGGACTTGATGGACTTGTGTCTTTTTTTAACCTCACCTACTATGTAACTGAACTATATGTACCGTATTTATCGGCGTATAACACGCACAGGCGTATAACACGCACATTCATTTTAAGAGGGAAGTTTCAGGAAAAAAGTGCCATCAATGCAGCCTCATTAGTCCACATCAATGCAGCCCCACCATTGCCATCAATGCAGCAACCTTGCCATTGTCATCAATGCAGCAGCCTCACCATTGCCATCAATGCAGCAGCCTCACCATTGCCATCAATGCAGCAGCCTCACCATTGCCATCAATGCAGCAGCCTCACCACTGCCATCAATGCAGCAGCCTCACCACTGCCATCAATGCAGCAGCCTCACCACTGCCATCATTGCAGCAGCCTCTCCACTGCCATCAGTGCAGCCTGATCGATGTCCATCTGCAGCCTAGAGGGGACAGGGAGGGGGGCGGGACGAGCGCTGACAGATTACATACAGTGAGAATCTCCTATGATAGACAGAACAGTGGTCCAATGGCGGCCCAGGAGACAGGACTTTCTATTGCAGAGGCCACCAAGTAAACAGAAGATTCTCACTGTATGTAATCTGATGGCGCTCGTCCCGCCCCCTATCCCTGTCCCCTCCGAGGCAGCTAAAATTGAAGTATTGGCGTATAACACGCACCCACTATTTGCACTCAATTTTCATGGTGAAAAAGTGAGTGTTATATGCCAATAAATACAGTATTTATACATGGTGATCATATCCCCACTATTATGGCTAGAGCAAGACAGGCAGTAAAGCCTGGCAGTTTCACATACAACTCTCTACTGCACATCCGTGAAGTATGCTGCGCTTTGTAAATGGGGCGGCAGGGTGGGAAGGAGGAGGGGGGCTGAACCTCTGGCTGAGTTTGCTTGGCAAACTCAATCAGAAGTGGGAGCAGGTACGTATCAAAACCAAGTACCCGCTCCCCCCCATCCACGAAAGGTGCAAATTGGGGGACAAGTGGAGCTTCCCCTTTTGGGTGTTGCTCCTCTTTCAATCTCATTTACCACTTAGTTGCCTAATTAGACAGAGCATTGAGGTCGGCTTGTAAATTGGAGACATCCTGTAAGGACGTTATTCCACTGCATATCTTGGTGTCATCTGCAAAGACTGAAATCCCAGGCCCTATATCATTTATAAAGATATTAAAAAGTAGGGGCCCCAATACTGAACCTTGGGGTGCACCACTAATAACCTTAGACCATTCAGAGTAAGAATCATTAACAACTACTCTCTGAATTTGGTCTTTTAGCCAGTTTTCTATCCATTTACAGGCTGCTTTTCCCTTGAGCCTTGAGTGTCCTAATCCTAAAAAAATCCCTACCAACATATAATGAAATAAAAAGTGAAAAGCCCTCTTTGTAAGGGAAGTCTAGTAGGAAAAAAAGCATTGGCTCTGCAAAAGCAAGGGCTAGAAATCAATTGTTTTACTGACACAGATAAGTCCTAAAAAAGACTGTTGGGTTGAATGAAGAACTGTAAACACAAGTGGGGGGTACAAACAAGACCCCACCACTGCAATTTACAAATGTAAATCAGTTTGTCAGCTTTCTCTATCCTGGACTACTACAGACATCCCCCAATCTCAATAACATAAGAGGGAGGTGTTCTGTAGTCCAGTAGGGAGAACTGGGAAGGACTGAAAACAATTCTAGGGATTTGAGTGCAGCAGAGGCAGCAATGGCAGCTCACAGCAGGAAGTTAGGAGCTCAATGGATTTTTGACAGATTAACAATTTGAATAAACCTGCAGCATTCTGAAGTGACAAAACATTGGGAAATGTGGAAGTATTCCAAATATTTAATGATTTTGTTTTACTTATTTTGCCCAGACATACATTTTAAGGCCTCCATGATGATTTTAGAAGTCTTGAGATCGTGTTATGTTACACTTATGCCACGTACACACGAGCGGACTTTACAGCAGACTTGGTCCAGGGGACTTTCCGAATGAGCGGACTTGCCTACACACGATCAACCAAAGTCCGATGGATTCGTACGTGATGACATACGACTGGACTAAAACAAGGAAGTTGATAGCCAGTAGCCAATAGCTGCCCTAGCGTCGTTTTTTGTCCGTCAAAATAGCATACAGACGAGTGGACTTTTCGACCAGACTCGAGTCCGTGGGAAAGATTTATAACATGTTTCATTTCTAGGTCCGTCAAACTTTTGGGAAAAAGAAGTCTGCTGGAGCACCACACACGATCGAATTGTCCGCCGGACTCCGGTCCGCCGGACCAAGTCTGCCGTCAATACCGCTCGTGTGTACGCGGCATTAGTCTTATTAGTGGTTGAAAACAAAGACTCAACTAACACATTGTCATTACCTGCAGGTGAGCGTCTATACTGAGAAGACATGAAGTTCCTCCTAATTTTGCTTTTGCTCATCCCGGTCATAACTGCTTCAGATGAACACAAATCTAAAGAGACCCATGAAGATGCTGAAGGTGGAAAGAAAGCCCAAGCACTAAAAGAAGCAGTAAAAGGAAATACGGAATTTGCCTTTAATTTCTTCAAGCATCTGGCCTCTGTGTCTTCTCAGGGCAAGGATTCACCACCCAAAAATATTGTTTTGTCACCTTTCAGTATTTCTTCTGCTTTTTCCATGCTGTTGTTGGGCACCCAATCAAAGACCCACCAGGAAATCCTGGAAGGTTTGAGCCTGAACAACGCAAACTCCACAGAAAGTGAGGTCCACCAGGCTTATTCCACTCTTCTCCATCTGCTGAATGAACCAAAAAGCAGCCTTCAAGTTGACATCGGCAATGCCCTCTTTGTACAGCAGACAATGACCTTGCTGAAGAGCTTTGAAGATGATTTAAAGTATCTTTATCTTGCTGAAATTAGGAAGACCAATTTTAATGACACACAAGAGGCTAAAAAAGAAGTGAATGAATATGTGGAGAATAAAACTGAAGGCAAAATTAAGGAACTTGTCGAAGAATTTCCTGCAGATACTAAGTTGGCCCTGGTCAACTATGTTCTGTTTAAGGGTAAGAAGAGAGCCACAGGATCTGTAGTAGATGATTACATATGTAGTGCTACCCGAGAAGAGGTTGCTGTAGATTACCCCAGGTCTTACCTGCTAGCACAGAATCTGCTAGTCACGAGAACAGTTCTATGCACACTGACAATACAGGCTCAGTCTAGGGCAGTGTTTCTCAACTCCAGTCCTCAAGGCGCCCCAACAGGTCATGTTTTCAGGATTTCCCTCAGATGAAACAGCTGTGGTCATTACTAAGGCAGTGAAACTGATTAAATCACCCGTGCAAAATAATGGAAATCCTGAAAACATGACCTGTTGGGGCGCCTTGAGGACTGGAGTTGAGAAACCCTGGTCTAGGGGATGTCAAACAAAACCAAAGCAATGTCTAAGCTCAACTTACCATCCAGCCTGCGACCAACCAAATTATCCTGTCTAGCAATATGGGTTTAGTTTGCACACATTTGCAAATACATGCGTAAGCTACAAAGCCCTGTCAAGGCAACCCATTTTCTGTAGTCCCAACTTAAAAGTTTGAGAGCCTCCACAGTGGAAGCACTGTTGAGGCAACGCAGTGGATACCTTTGTTGCCATAGTGATATGTGCTGGGTGTCCAGTGTGCCCCTGTGCCTTTAAGGAGGGTTGGGCTCCCTCCAGGCTCACCTGCCCTCTACCTATCCATTATAATGCATGTGCTTCCACTGTGGAAGCTCTCAAAATTTAGAGTTAGGACTACAGAAAACAGGGTGCCTTGATGGGACTCTGTAGCTTATGCATGCAATTGCAAATGTGCGCAAACAAAACCCCCGTTTTTAATGCATATTGTCAGACAGGATAATTTGGTTGGTTGCAGGCTGGTCGGTAAGTTGAGCTTGGAAATTCCTTTGGTTTTGTTTGACATGCATCGCTCTTAAAGTGCTCCTTGCTGTGGAGGCCAGTTATAGGTAGGAGGATTGCCAGGGTCATACACAGGAGAGCAGAGAAAGACAGTTCATTAAACAAGCCGGGGTCAAATCAGGAGGCGGGCAGAAGACAGGTCCAGTGGCAAGCTGAGTCGTTAACAGGTATTCACAGCAAGGTTTCACAGGAACAAATGCACTAAAGAAATGAAGATCAGCCAGCAATCACAGAGGGTAACTAGCTCCCTTATAAAGGCCGCTTGGCGCCAACCCGGGCTGAGAACATGCACATCAGTGCGCTTGCACATACCCATGCACCTGCACATCCATTATGCTCCAGACAGGTACTCTTTTTTTTTTTAAATAACAATTTTTATTAATCATAACAGCAGGTAAATAGACAAGAAGTTGACACTGTAATACACGGACTTCATTATAATGGCAGTAGAACCAGTACATATTCAGTAACAGTAAACAGTGAAATAGACAGTAGGGGGTCATTGCTGACTCCATATGCAAGCTGCTAGATGTCAAATAGGGTCTGCTATGGGCCACAGTAGAACCCAAAAAAAAGAGGAAAAGAAAACAGAAAGAGAGAATAATTAGAAAGAAGGGGGAAAGAAAACTACACAAGAGGGAGAGATGGGGGGGTTGAGGAAGGGGGGGTGGGGGGTCTCGACCAACTGCTCAGGGCGGATCTTGTTACCGGTGCCACTCCTCCCAAACCTTGTCATGCATTTCCAGCCTGTCCTGTAATTTGGCTGTCATTTTTTCCATGAGCTCTATATCTTTTATTCTAGTATACAAATCTGCCTGGGAGGGTGGGGAGTGCCGTTTCCAGTGGAGGGCAACCAGGCATCTTGCAGCTGTTAGGACATGTCTAAGCAGTTTTTTGGAATATTTGGGGATCTGCAGGAGTGAAACCCCTAAGAGGAATGATTTTGGGGTCTTGGGAACCTGTACTCCAAGAAGGCGGGACAATAAAAGCTGTGTTTCCGTCCAGAAAGGCACTATCTTGGGGCAGCTCCAGTAAATGTGATAGAGGGTCCCCTTTGCTCCCTGACAGTGCCAACATCTATCTGAGCTAGAGGGATAGATAGCATGGAGCACATCTGGTGTCAGGTACCAAAATAGAGGATTTTATAAGCATTCTCTTTGTAGAATGTGCAAAAAGAAGTTTTTGCTGCCTGAGACCAGATCGTCTGCCATGTCGCCTCTGGGATTTCTTCTCCTAGTACTTTTTCCCAGTAAAGCATATATGCATGCTTACCCTGGGTGGGGATGGAGTAAGAGTTTAGCAGCCGGTATATGTCAGAAATCAAACTTCGGCGTGCGGATCCCTCCATCACCAGGTTCTCAAAGGAGGTTGGCGCAGAGAATTGGAGATTCGGCTCGAAAGATAGAGCGTAGTGAAGTATTTGCAAATACCCATAAAACACCTGGCAAGGTAAGTCATATTTATTCTGGAGTTCAATAAATGAGAGCACTTTGCGTGATCTAGGGTCCACCAGGTGGCCAAAATGGAATAAATCCCGCGTCATTCAGCGGAAAGACATCTGATGTGTGAGACCAGCAGGCATCCTGGGGTTGTAGAGCAAGGAGGTCAGGAGTGACTTTTCTGAGCCAAGTCTATGTGCACGGGATAGTCTGCGCCAGAGTGACCTGAGATGAAACATCGGTCCCAAAAGCCGGGCTGAGTCTACCTCCGCATTCGCTTTCCAGAGCAAACCAATTGGGTGTGTGGGCACGAACCAATATCTTTTCAATTTCTGTCCATTTGTTGTAGGACCGTTGGGGAAACCAGGATGTCAAGGCGTGCAGCTGAGTTGCTTGGTAGTATTTAATTAAGTCAGGAAACGCCAGCCCCCCATCGGAACAAGACGCCATCAGGACTGAGCGGGGTATTCTATGTCACCTATAGTTCCAGACAAAAGGCACCAAGTCCGCCTGGAGTCTTCTCAAGTCTGCATACGGGACTGGGATGGGCAGTGTCTGGAAGAGATAGAGGAGTTTGGGGACAATGGTCATCTTCACAGAGGCCACCCTCCCCAGGAGAGATATGTGGTGGACCTTCCATTTCTGTAGAAGGTCTCTTATGGAGCGGAATGGGGGGGGAGTTTGCCTGGTGTAGAGTGGCATAAGACGGAGTAATCTGAACCTCCAGATATTTCAGGGCTGATGTCTTCCAGTGGTAGGGGAAGCACTGCTGCAGGTTTTGCACTTCTGCTGCTGGGATGTTAATTGGGAGAGCCTCCGATTTAGTCGCATTTATTTTATAGCCAGAAAGGGATTTATAGAGATCGAGTTTAGCATGTAGGTTGGGCAGTGAGGTACTAGGCTGGGTCAGGGTGAGTATGATATCGTCTGTGAAAAGTGCTAATTTAAACTCCCTCCCCCGCACCGGGACCCCTCGGATATCCGGATTTCTACGAATGGACACCGCCAGGGGCTCCACACACAGCGCAAACAGTAACGGTGAGAGTGGGCACCCCTGGTGGTTCCCATTCGCTATCTGAAAGGTGGAGGACAGAGCGAAAGGAGTCTTAACCTGGGATGTGGGATTAGTGTATAAGTGATGGTTGGCCTGTAGGAAGGGGTCCTGGAACCCCACGTGTCTCAACGTGGCGAACAGAAAAGGCCAGCCAAGGCAAGCAAAGGCCTTTTCCGCGTCTAGACTAAGAGCTAGAGATTCCAGGCAATCTCTGTTCGCCACATCTATTAGGTCGATGACCCATCTTGTGTTGTCCCCCGCTTAACGGAGGGGGACAAAACCCACCTGATCCTTATGTATTAAGGAGGGCAGAATCAGGTTTAGACGTTTCGAAAGGAGCTTGGTGAAGATTTTCAGATCAGAGTTTAGTAGTGCTATCGGCCTATCGCTAGCGCACAGAGATAGGTCCTTATCAGGTTTGTGGATCCGCATAAGAAACGACCTTTGCATTTCTGAGGGAATAGGGGTTAGCTGAAGAAAGCCGTTAAACAGTTTACACATATGTGGTAGGAGAATGGGGAGGAATGATTTGTAATATTCATAAGGGAGGCCATCTGGGCCAGGGTATTTATGCGTAGGCAGGGTCTTGATGGTGGCCGTCAGTTCCTCAACCGTGATAGATGCATTAAGGCAAAGGAGGTCCGAGGCCTGAAGTCTGGGAATTCCACTGCGTTCCAGATACTGGTGCAGGCGATCGGTCAGGTCAGGGGAGGGAGGGTCGTGTGGGATTTCAGGGTCGCTGTATAGAGCCATGTAGAACTCCTCAATAGAGATGAGCTTCATGTTCGAGTCGAGCCCATGTTCAACTCGAAAATCGTCTGTTCGGTTGTTCGCGGAATTGCGAACAATATGGGCCGTTCGCTCCAAATTTGAGAGGGGCGTCATGGCCAATAATTCACTGCGGCATCGCAGTACATTGCTGGCTGATGATTGGCCAAGCATGCACTATGACCCGCATGCTTGGCCAATCACAGTGCCGTCTGTACAGAGAGCTGTAATTGGCCAAAGCCAGGGTGGCTTTGGCCAATTATGGCTAAGGGGGTTTAGTACACGCCCCACACTATATAAGTCCGCCTGCACTTCGGCACTGTGTAGCGTGTTTCGGCGTTGAGAGACAGAGACAGAGAGACAGTGTCATTTGATTTAGGTTAGATAGATTAGGCAGAACAGTCAGTCAGTTAGCTGCACTTACAGTGTATTTTTGTATATATATGCATCCCAGGTGTTTTGTGTGTGTGTATATATATATATATATATATATATATATATATATATATATATATATATATATATATATATATAAAATGAAGAAAATTGCTGGTGTTCTTCTAATCCTATTAGTACCACAGTTAGGCAGCTACAGTATTTACAGTTAGTTTATTGCATCCTCTGCACAGTGTTCAGCTAAAGCTACCTGTAGAAGATTGGTGGTGTTTTTCTGATCCTATCACTAAGGCACGCAGCTAAATTATTTATAAGATAGTGTAGTGCAACCTCTGCACAGTGTTCAGCTAAAACTACAAGTTAGTGTAGTGCGACCTATGCACAGTGTTCAGCTAAAGCTACAAGTTAGTGTAGTGCGCCCTCTGCACAGTGTTCAGCTGAAGATACAAGTTACTGCAGTGCGACCTATGTACAGTGTTCAGCTAAAGCTACAAGTTAGTGTACTGCGCCCTCTGCACAGTGTTCAGCTAAAGCTACAAGTTAGTGTAGTGCGACCTCTGCACAGTGTTCAGCTAAAGCTACAAGTTAATGTAGTGCGACCTCTGCACAATGTTCAGCTAAAGCTACAAGTTAGTGTAGTGCGACCTCTGCACAGTGTTCAGCTAAAGCTACCTCTAAAAGATTGGTGGTGTTTTTCTGATCCTATCACTACCGCAGGCAGCTACATTATTTACAAGTGAGTGTAGTGCGTCCTCTGCACAGTGTTCAGCTAAAGCTACACGTTAGTGTAGTTCGACCTCTGCACAGTGTTCAGCTAAAGCTACAAGTTAGAGTAGAGGGACCTCTGCAGTGTTCAGCTAAAGTTACCTGTAGAAGATTGGTGGTGTTTTTCTGATCCTATCACTACCGCAGGCAGCTACATTATTTACACGTTAGTGTAGTGCGACCTCTGCACAGTGTTCAGCTAAAGCTAACTATAGAAGGTTGGTGGTACTTTCCTGATCCTATCACTACCGCAGGCAGCTACATTATTTAAATGTTAGTGTAGTGCCTTTTCTGCACAGTGTTCAGCTAAAGGTACAAGATAGTGAAGTGCGACCTCTGCACAGTGTTCAGCTAAAGTTATAAGTTAGTGTAGTGCGACCTCTGCACAGTGTTCAGCTAAAGCTACCTGTAGAAGGTTGTTGGTGTTTTCCTGATCCTATCACAACCGCAGGCAGCTACATTATTTAAATTTTAGTGTAGTGCGACCTCTGCACAGTGTTCAGCTAAAGCTATGGGTTAGTGTAATGCGACCTCTGCACAGTGTTGAGCTAAAGCTACCTGTAGAAGGTTGGTGGTGTTTTCCTGATCCTATCACTACCGTAGGAAGCTACATTATTTAAATGTTATTGTAGTGCATCCTCTGCACAGTGTTCAGCTAAAGTTACAAGTTAGTGTAGTGCGACCTCTGCACAGTGTTGAGCTAAAGCTACAAGTTAGTGCAGTGCGACCTCTGCAGTGTTCAGCTAAAGCTACAAGTTAGTGTAGTGTGACCTCTGCACAGTGTTCAGCTAAAACTACCTGTAGAAGACTGGTGGTGTTTTCCTGATCCTATCACTACCGCAGGGAGCTACATTATCTCAACATTAGTGTAGTGTGTCCTCTGCACAGTGTTGAGCTAAAGCTACGAGTTAGTGTAGTGCGACCTCTGCACAGTGTTGAGCTAAAGCTACAAGTTAGTGTAGTGCGACCCCTGCACAGTGTTCAGCTAAAGCTACAAGTTAGTGTAGTGTGACCTCTGCACAATGTTAAGCTAAAGCTACCTGTAGAAGATTGGTGGTGTTTTTCTGATCCTATCACTACAGCAGGCAGCTATATTATTTACAAGTTAGTGTAGTGCGTCCTCTGCACAGTGTTCAGCTAAAGCTACAAGTTACTGTAGTGCGACCTCTGCACAGTGTTCGGCTAAAGCTACAAGTTAGTGTAGTGTGACCTTTGCACAGTGCTCAGCTAAAGCTACAAGTTAGTGTAGTGTGACCTCTGCACGATGTTCAGCTAAAGCTACCTGTAGAAGATTGGTGGTGTTTTTCTGATCCTATCACTACTGCAGGCAGCTACATTATTTACACGTTAGTGTAGTGCGACCTCTGCACAGTGTTCAGCTAAAGCTACCTGTAGAAGGTTGGTGGTGTTTTCCTGATCCTATCACTACCGCAGGAAGCTACATTATTTAAACGTTAGTGTAGTGCGTCCTCTGCACAGAGTTCAGCTAAAGCTACAAGTTAGTGTAGTGCGACCTCTGCACAGTGTTGAGCTAAAGCTAAAAGTTAGTGTAGTGCGACCTCTGCACAGTGTTGAGCTAAAGCTACAAGTTAGTGTAGTGTGACATCTGCACAGTGTTAAGCTAAAGCTACAAGTTAGTGTAGTGTGAACTCTGCACAGTGTTCACCTAAAGCTACCTGCAGAAGATTGGTGGTGTTTTTCTGATCCTATCACTACCGCAGGCAGCTACATTATTTACACGTTAGTGTAGTGCAACCCTTGCACAGTGTTCACCTAAAGCTACCTGTAGAAGATTGGTGGTGTTTTTCTGATCCTATCACAACCGCAGGCAGCTACATTATTTACAAGTTAGTGTAGTGCGTCCTCTGCACAGTGTTCAGCTAAAGCTACAAGTTAGTGTAGTGCGACCTCTGCACAGTGTTCAGCTAAAGCTACAAGTTAGTGTAATGAGACTTCTGCACAGTGCTCAGCTAAAGCTACAAGGTAGTGTAGTGCGACCTCTGCAAGGTGTTCAGCTAAAGCTACCTGTAGAAGATTGGTGGTGTTTTTCTGATCCTATCACTACCGCAGGCAGCTACATTATTTACACGTTAGTGTAGTGCGACCTCTGCACAGTGTTCAGCTAAAGCTACCTGTAGAAGGTTGGTGGTGTTTTCCTGATCCAATCACAACCACAGGCAGCTACATTATTTAAACTGTAGTGTAATGCGACCTCTGCACAGTGTTTAGCTAAAGCTACCTGTAGAAGGTTGGTGGTGTTTTCCTGATCCTATCACTACCGTAGGAAGCTATATTATTTAAACATTATTGTAGTGCATCCTCTGCACAGTGTTCAGTTAAAGTTACAAGTTAGTGTAGTGTGACCTCTGCACAGTGTTGAGCTAAAGCTACAAGTTAGTGTAGTGCGACCTCTGCACAGTGTTGAGCTAAAGCTACAAGTTAGTGTAGTGCGACATCTGTTTTCCTGATCCTATCACAACCGCAGGCAGCTACATAATTTAAACTTTTGTGTAGTGCGACCTCTGAACAGTGTTGAGCTAAAGCTACAAGTTAGTGCAATGCGACCTCTGCAGTGTTCAGCTAAAGCTACAAGTTAGTGTAGTGTGACCTCTGCACAGTGTTCAGCTAAAGCTACCTGTAGAAGATTGGTGGTGTTTTTCTGATCCTATCACTACGGCAGGCAGCTACATTATTTACACGTTAGTGTAGTGCGACCTCTGCACAGTGTTCAGCTAAAGCTACCTGTAGAAGGTTGGTGGTGTTTTCCTGATCCAATCACAACCACAGGCAGCTACATTATTTAAACTTTAGTGTAATGCGACCTCTGCACAGTGTTCAGCTAAAGCTACCTGTAGAAGATTGGTGGTGTTTTTCTGATCCTATTACTACCGCAGGCAGCTACATTATTTACAAGTTAGTGTAGTGCGTCCTCTGCACAGTGTTCAGCTAAAGCTACAAGTTAGTGTAGTGCGACCTCTACATAGTGTGCAGCTAAAGCTACATGTAGAAGATTGGTGGTGTTTTTCTGATCCTATCACTATCGCAGGCAGCTACTGTATTTACACGTTAGTGTAGTGCTACCTCTGCACAGTGTTCAGCTAAAGCTACCTGTAGAAGGTTGGTGGTGTTTTCCTGATCCTATCACTACCATAGGAAGCTACATTATTTAAACGTTATTGTAGTGCATCCTCTGCACAGTGTTCAGCTAAAGTTACAAGTTAGTGTAGTGCGACCTCTGCACAGTGTTGAGCTAAAGCTACAAGTTAATGCAGTGCGACCTCTGCAGTGTTCAGCTAAAGCTACAAGTTAGTATAGTGTGACCTCTGCACAGTGTTCAGCTAAAACTACCTATAGAAGACTGGTGGTGTTTTCCTGATCCTATCACTACCGCAGGCAGCTACATTATCTCAACATTAGTGTAGTGTGTCCTCTGCACAGTGTTCAGCTAAAGCTACGAGTTAGTGTAGTGCGACCTCTGCACAGTGTTGAGCTAAAGCTACAAGTTAGTGTAGTGCGACCTCTGCACAGTGTTCAGCTAAAGCTACATGTTAGTGTAGTGTGACCTCTGCACAATGTTAAGCTAAAGCTACCGGTAGAAGATTGGTGGTGTTTTTCTGATCCTATCACTACAGCAGGCAGCTACATTATTTACAAGTTAGTGTAGTGCGTCCTCTGCACAGTGTTCGGCTAAAGCTACAAGTTAGTGTAGTGTGAACTCTGCACAGTGTTCAGCTAAAGCTACCTGCAGAAGATTGGTGGTGTTTTTCTGATCCTATCACTACCGCAGGCAGCTACATTATTTACACGTTAGTGTAGTGCAACCCTTGCACAGTGTTCACCTAAAGCTACCTGTAGAAGATTGGTGGTGTTTTTCTGATCCTATCACAACCGCAGGCAGCTACATTATTTACAAGTTAGTGTAGTGCGTCCTCTGCACAGTGTTCAGCTAAAGCTACAAGTTAGTGTAGTGTGACCTCTGCACAATGTTAAGCTAAAGCTACCGGTAGAAGATTGGTGGTGTTTTTCTGATCCTATCACTACAGCAGGCAGCTACATTATTTACAAGTTAGTGTAGTGCGTCCTCTGCACAGTGTTCAGCTAAAGCTACAAGTTACTGTAGTGCGACCTCTGCACAGTGTTCGGCTAAAGCTACAAGTTAGTGAAGTGTGACCTCTGCACAGTGCTCAGCTAAAGCTACAAGTTAGTGTAGTGCGACCTCTGCACGATGTTCAGCTAAAGCTACCTGTAGAAGATTGGTGGTGTTTTTCTGATCCTATCACTACTACAGGCAGCTGCATTATTTACACGTTAGTGTAGTGCGACCTCTGCACAGTGTTCAGCTAAAGCTACCTGTAGAAGGTTGGTGGTGTTTTCCTGATCCTATCACTACTGCAGGAAGCTACATTATTTAAACGTTAGTGTAGTGCGTCCTCTGCACAGAGTTCAGCTAAAGCTACAAGTTAGTGTAGTGCGACCTCTGCACAGTGTTGAGCTAAAGCTACAAGTTAGTGTAGTGCGACCTCTGCACAGTGTTGAGCTAAAGCTACAAGTTAGTGTAGTGTGACATCTGCACAGTGTTAAGCTAAAGCTACAAGTTAGTGTAGTGTGAACTCTGCACAGTGTTTAGCTAAAGCTACCTGCAGAAGATTGGTGGTGTTTTTCTGATAATATCACTACCGCAGGCAGCTACATTATTTACACGTTAGTGTAGTGCAACCCTTGCACAGTGTTCACCTAAAGCTACCTGTAGAAGATTGGTGGTGTTTTTCTGATCCTATCACAACCGCAGGCAGCTACATTATTTACAAGTTAGTGTAGTGCGTCCTCTGCACAGTGTTCAGCTAAAGCTACAAGTTAGTGTAGTGCGACCTCTGCACAGTGTTCAGCTAAAGCTACAAGTTAGTGTAATGAGACTTCTGCACAGTGCTCAGCTAAAGCTACAAGTTAGTGTAGTGCGACCTCTGCAAGGTGTTCAGCTAAAGCTACCTGTAGAAGATTGGTGGTGTTTTTCTGATCCTATCACTACCACAGGCAGCTACATTATTTACACTTTAGTGTAGTGCGACCTCTGCACAGTGTTCAGCTAAAGCTACCTGTAGAAGGTTGGTGGTGTTTTCCTGATCCTATCACTACCGTAGGAAGCTACATTATTTAAACATTATTGTAGTGCGTCCTCTGCACAGTGTTCAGTTAAAGTTACAAGTTAGTGTAGTGTGACCTCTGCACAGTGTTGAGCTAAAGCTACAAGTTAGTGTAGTGCGACCTCTGCACAGTGTTGAGCTAAAGCTACAAGTTAGTGTAGTGCGACATCTGTTTTCCTGATCCTATCACAACCGCAGGCAGCTACATAATTTAAACTTTTGTGTAGTGCGACCTCTGAACAGTGTTGAGCTAAAGCTACAAGTTAGTGCAATGCGACCTCTGCAGTGTTCAGCTACAGCTACAAGTTAGTGTAGTGTGACCTCTGCACAGTGTTCAGCTAAAGCTACCTGTAGAAGATTGGTGGTGTTTTTCTGATCCTATCACTACGGCAGGCAGCTACATTATTTACACGTTAGTGTAGTGCGACCTCTGCACAGTGTTCTGCTAAAGCTACCTGTAGAAGGTTGGTGGTGTTTTCCTGATCCAATCACAACCACAGGCAGCTACATTATTTAAACTTTAGTGTAATGCGACCTCTGCACAGTGTTCAGCTAAATCTACATGTAGAAGATTGGTGGTGTTTTTCTGATCCTATTACTACCGCAGGCAGCTACATTATTTACAAGTTAGTGTAGAGCGTCCTCTGCACAGTGTTCAGCTAAAGCTACAAGTTAGTGTAGTGCGACCTCTACATAGTGTGCAGCTAAAGCTACCTGTAGAAGATTGGTGGTGTTTTTCTGATCCTATCACTATCGCAGGCAGCTACTGTATTTACACGTTAGTGTAGTGCGACCTCTGCACAGTGTTCAGCTAAAGCTACCAGTAGAAGGTTGGTGGTGTTTTCCTGATCCTATCACTACCATAGGAAGCTACATTATTTAAACGTTATTGTAGTGCATCCTCTGCACAGTGTTCAGCTAAAGTTACAAGTTAGTGTAGTGCGACCTCTGCACAGTGTTGAGCTAAAGCTACAAGTTAGTGCAGTGCGACCTCTGCAGTGTTCAGCTAAAGCTACAAGTTAGTATAGTGTGACCTCTGCACAGTGTTCAGCTAAAACTACCTATAGAAGACTGGTGGTGTTTTCCTGATCCTATCACTACCGCAGGCAGCTACATTATCTCAACATTAGTGTAGTGTGTCCTCTGCACAGTGTTCAGCTAAAGCTACAAGTTAGTGTAGTGCGACCTCTGCACAGTGTTCAGCTAAAGCTACAAGTTAGTGTAGTGTGACCTCTGCACAATGTTAAGCTAAAGCTACCGGTAGAAGATTGGTGGTGTTTTTCTGATCCTATCACTACAGCAGGCAGCTACATTATTTACAAGTTAGTGTAGTGCGTCCTCTGCACAGTGTTCAGCTAAAGCTACAAGTTACTGTAGTGCGACCTCTGCACAGTGTTCGGCTAAAACTACAAGTTAGTGAAGTGTGACCTCTGCACAGTGCTCAGCTAAAGCTACAAGTTAGTGTAGTGCGACCTCTGCACGATGTTCAGCTAAAGCTACCTGTAGAAGATTGGTGGTGTTTTTCTGATCCTATCACTACTACAGGCAGCTACATTATTTACACGTTAGTGTAGTGCGACCTCTGCACAGTGTTCAGCTAAAGCTACCTGTAGAAGGTTGGTGGTGTTTTCCTGATCCTATCACTACCGCAGGAAGCTACATTATTTAAACGTTAGTGTAGTGCGTCCTCTGCACAGAGTTCAGCTAAAGCTACAAGTTAGTGAAGTGCGACCTCTGCACAGTGTTGAGCTAAAGCTACAAGTTAGTGTAGTGCGACCTCTGCACAGTGTTCAGCTAAAGCTACAAGTTAGTGTAGTGTGACCTCTGCACAATGTTAAGCTAAAGCTACCGGTAGAAGATTGGTGGTGTTTTTCTGATCCTATCACTACAGCAGGCAGCTACATTATTTACAAGTTAGTATTGTGCGTCCTCTGCACAGTGTTCAGCTAAAGCTACAAGTTACTGTAGTGCGACCTCTGCACAGTGTTTGGCTAAAGCTACAAGTTAGTGTAGTGTGACCTCTGCACAGTGCTCAGCTAAAGCTACAAGTTAGTGTAGTGCGACCTCTGCACGATGTTCAGCTAAAGCTACCTGTAGAAGATTGGTGGTGTTTTTCTGATCCTATCACTACTACAGGCAGCTACATTATTTACACGTTAGTGTAGTGCGACCTCTGCACAGTGTTCAGCTAAAGCTACCTGTAGAAGGTTGGTGGTGTTTTCCTGATCCTATCACTACCGTAGGAAGCTACATTATTTAAACATTATTGTAGTGCGTCCTCTGCACAGTGTTCAGTTAAAGTTACAAGTTAGTGTAGTGTGACCTCTGCACAGTGTTGATCTAAAGCTACAAGTTAGTGTAGTGTGACCTCTGCACAGTGTTGAGCTAAAGCTACAAGTTAGTGTAGTGCGACATCTGTTTTCCTGATCCTATCACAACCGCAGGCAGCTACATAATTTAAACTTTTGTGTAGTGCGACCTCTGAACAGTGTTGAGCTAAAGCTACAAGTTAGTGCAATGCGACCTCTGCAGTGTTCAGCTAAAGCTACAAGTTAGTGTAGTGTGACCTCTGCACAGTGTTCAGCTAAAGCTACCTGTAGAAGATTGGTGGTGTTTTTCTGAACCTATCACTACCGCAGGCAGCTACATTATTTACACGTTAGTGTAGTGCGACCTCTGCACAGTGTTCAGCTAAAGCTACCTGTAGAAGGTTGGTGGTGTTTTCCTGATCCAATCACAACCACAGGCAGCTACATTATTTAAACTTTAGTGTAATGCGACCTCTGCACAGTGTTCAGCTAAAGCTACCTGTAGAAGATTGGTGGTGTTTTTCTGATCCTATTACTACCGCAGGCAGCTACATTATTTACACGTTAGTGTAGTGCGACCTCTGCACAGTGTTCAGCTAAAGCTACCTGTAGAAGGTTGGTGGTGTTTTCCTGATCCAATCACAACCACAGGCAGCTACATTATTTAAACTTTAGTGTAATGCGACCTCTGCACAGTGTTCAGCTAAAGCTACCTGTAGAAGGTTGGTGGTGTTTTCCTGATCCTATCACTACTGTAGGAAGCTACATTATTTAAACGTTATTGTAGTGCATCCTCTGCACAGTGTTCAGATAAACTTACAAGTTAGTGTACTGCGACCTCTGCACAGTGTTGAGCTAAAGCTACAAGTTAGTGTAGTGTGACCTCTGCACAGTGTTCAGCTAAAACTACCTATAGAAGACTGGTGGTGTTTTCCTGATCCTATCACTACCGCAGGCAGCTACATTATCTCAACATTAGTGTAGTGTGTCCTCTGCACAGTGTTCAGCTAAAGCTACGAGTTAGTGTAGTGCGACCTCTGCACAGTGTTGAGCTAAAGCTACAAGTTAGTGTAGTGCGACCTCTGCACAGTGTTCAGCTAAAGCTACAAGTTAGTGTAGTGCGACCTCTGCACAATGTTAAGCTAAAGCTACCGGTAGAAGATTGGTGGTGTTTTCCTGATCCAATCACAACCACAGGCAGCTACATTATTTAAACTTTAGTGTAATGCGACCTCTGCACAGTGTTCAGGTAAAGCTACGAGTTAGTGTAATGTGACCTCTGCACAGTGTTGAGATAAAGCTACCTGTAGAAGACTGGTCGTGTTTTCCTGATCCTATCACTACCGCAGGCAGCTACATTATTTCAACGTTAGTGTAGTGTGTCCTCTGCACAGTGTTGAGCTAAAGCTACGAGTTAGTGTAATGCGAACTCTGCACAGTGTTGAGCTAAAGCTACAAGTTAGTGTAGTGCGACCTCTGCACAGTGTTCGGTTAAATCTACAAGTTAGTGTAGTGTGACCTCTGCACAGTGCTCAGCTAAAGCTACAAGTTAGTGTAGTGCGACCTCTGCACGGTGTTCAGCTAAAGCTACCTGTAGAAGATTGGTGGTGTTTTTCTGATCCTATCACTACCGTGGCACCTACATTATTTACAAGTTAGTATAGTGCGTCCTCTGCACAGTGTTCAGCTAAAGCTACAAGTTAGTGTAGTGCGACCTCTGCATAGTGTGCAGCTAAAGCTACCTGTAGAAGATTGGTGGTGTTTTTCTGATCCTATCACTACTGCAGGCAGCTACATGATTTACACGTCAGTGTAGTGCGACCTCTGCACAGTGTTCAGCTAAAGCTACCTGTAGAAGGTTGGTGGTGTTTTCCTGATCCTATCACAACCACAGCCAGCTACATTATTTAAACTTTAGTGTAATGCGACCTCTGCACAGTGTTCAGGTAAAGCTACGAGTTAGTGTAATGCAAACTCTGCACAGTGTTGAGCTAAAGCTACAAGTTAGTGTAGTGCAACCTCTGCACAGTGTTCAGCTAAAGCTACCTGTAGAAGACTGGTGGTGTTTTCCTGATCCTATCACTACCGCAGGCAGCTACATTATTTCAACGTTAGTGTAGTGTGTCCTCTGCACAGTGTTCAGCTAAAGCTACGAGTTAGTGTAATGCGACCTCTGCACAGTGTTCAGCTAAAGCTACAAGTTAGTGTAGTGAGACCTCTGCACAGTGTTCAGCTAAAGTTACAAGTTAATGTAGTGTGACCTCTGCATAGTGTTAAGCTAAAGCTACCTGTAGAAGATTGGTGGTGTTTTTCTGATCCTATTACTACCGCAGGCAGCTACATTATTTACAAGTTAGTGTAGTGCGTCCTCTGCACAGTGTTCAGCTAAAGCTACAATTTAGTGTAGTGCGACCTCTGCTCAGTGTTCGGTTAAAGCTACAAGTTAGTGTAGTGTGACCTCTGCACAGTGCTCAGCTAAAGCTATAAGTTAGTGTAGTGCGACCTCTGCACGGTGTTCAGCTAAAGCTACCTGTAGAAGATTGGTGGTGTTTTTCTGATCCTATCACTACCGCAGGCAGCTACATTATTTACACATTAGTGTAGTGCGACCTCTGCCCAGTGTTCAGCTAAAGCTACCTGTAGAAGGTTGGTGGTGTTTTCCTGATCCTATCACTACCGCAGGAAGCTACATTATTTAAACGTTAGTGTAGTGCGTCCTCTGCACAGTGTTCAGTTAAAGCTACAGTTTAGTGTAGTGCGACCTCTGCACAGTGTTAAGCTAAAGCTACAAGTTAGTGTAGTGCGACCTCTGCACAGTGTTGAGCTAAAGCTACAAGTTAGTGTAGTGTGACATCTGCACAGTGTTAAGCTAAAGCTACAAGTTAGTGTAGTGTGAACTCTGCACAGTGTTCAGCTAAAGCTACCTGCAGAAGATTGGTGGTGTTTTTCTGATCCTTTCGCTACCGCAGGCAGCTACATTATTTACACGTTAGTGTAGTGCGACCTCTGCACAGTGTTCAGGTAAAGCTACGAGTTAGTGTAATGCGACCTCTGCACAGTGTTGAGCTAAAGCTACAAGTTAGTGTAGTGCGACCTCTGCAGTGTTCAGCTAAAGCTACAAGTTAGTGTAGTGCGACCTCTGCACAGTGTTCAGCTAAAGCTACCTGTAGAAGTCTGGTGGTGTTTTCCTGATCCTATCACTACCGCAGGCAGCAACATTATTTCACCGTTAGTGTAGTGTGTCCCCTGCACAGTGTTGAGCTAAAGCTACGAGTTAGTGTAATGCGACCTCTGCACAGTGTTGAGCTAAAGCTACAAGTTAGTGTAGTGCGACCTCTGCACAGTGTTCAGCTAAAGCTACAAGTTAATGTAGTGTGACCTCTGCACAGTGTTAAGCTAAAGCTACAAGTTAGTGTAGTGTGAACTCTGCACAGTGTTAAGCTAAAGCTACAAGTTAGTGTAGTGTGAACTCTGCACAGTGTTCAGCTAAAGCTACCTGCAGAAGATTGGTGGTGTTTTTCTGATCCTTTCGCTACCGCAGGCAGCTACATTATTTACACGTTAGTGTAGTGCGACCTCTGCACAGTGTTCACCTAAAGCTACCTGTAGAAGATTGGTGGTGTTTTTCTGATCCTATCACAACCGCAGGCAGCTACATTATTTACAAGTTAGTGTAGTGCATCCTCTGCACAGTGTTCAGCTAAAGCTACAAGTTAGTGTAGTGTGACCTCTGCACAGTGCTCAGTTAAAGCTACAAGTTAGTGTAGTGCGACCTCTGCAAGGTGTTCAGATAAAGCTACCTGTAGAAGATTGGTGGTGTTTTTCTGATCCTATCACTACCGCAGGCAGCTACATTATTTACACGTTAGTGTAGTGCGAACTCAGCACAGTGTTCAGCTAAAGCTACCTGTAGATGGTTGGTGGTGTTTTCCTGATCCTATCACTACCGCAGGCAGCTACATTATTTAAACGTTAGTGTAGTGCCTTTTCTGCACAGTGTTCAGCTAAAGATACGAGTTAGTGTAGTGCGACCTCTGCACAGTGTTCAGCTAAAGCTACAAGTTAGTGTAATGCGACCTCTGCACAGTATTCAGCTAAAGCTACCTGTTGAAGGTTGGTGGTGTTTTCCTGATCCTATCACAACCGCAGGCAGCTACATTATTTACAAGTTAGTGTAGTGCGTCCTCTGCACAGTGTTCAGCTAAAGCTACAAGTTTGTGTAGTGCGACCTTTGCACAGTGTTCAGCTAAAGCTACAAGTTAGTGTAGTGCGACCTCTGCACAGTGTTCAGCTAAAGCTACAAGTTAGTGTAGTGTGACCTCTGCACAGTGTTCAGCTAAAGCTACCTGTAGAAGATTGGTGGCGTTTTCCTGATCCTATCACAACCGCAGGCAGCTACATTATTTAAACGTTAGTGTAGTGCGTCCTCTGCACAGAGTGCAGCTAAAGCTATGAGTTAGTGGAATGCGACCTCTGCACAGTCTTGAACTAAAGCTACAAGTTAATGTAGTGCGACCTCTGTAGTGTTCAGCTAAAGCTACAAGTTAGTGTAGTGTGACCTCTGCACAGTGTTAAGCTAAAGCTACCTGTAGAAGATTGGTGGTGTTTTTCTGATCCTATAACTACCGCAGGCAGCTACATTAATTACAAGTTAGTGTAGTGCGTCCTCTGCACAGTGTTCAGCTAAAGCTACAAGTTAGTGTAGTGCGACCTCTGCACAGTGCTCAGCTAAAGCTACAAGTTAGTGTAGTGCGACCTCTGCACAGTGTTCAGCTAAAGCTACAAGTTAGTTTAGTGTGAACTCTGCACAGTGTTCAGCTAAAGCTACCTGTAGAAGATTGGTGGTGTTTTTCTGATCCTATCACTACCGCAGGCAGCTACATTATTTACACGTTAGTGTAGTGCGACCTCTGCACAGTGTTCACCTAAAGCTACCTGTAGAAGATTGGTGGTGTTTTTCTGATCCTATCACAACCGCAGGCAGCTACATTATTTACAAGTTAGTGTAGTGCATCCTCTGCACAGTGTTCAGCTAAAGCTACAAGTTAGTGTAGTGTGACCTCTGCACAGTGCTCAGTTAAAGCTACAAGTTAGTGTAGTGCGACCTCTGCAAGGTGTTCAGATAAAGCTACCTGTAGAAGATTGGTGGTGTTTTTCTGATCCTGTCACTACCGCAGGCAGCTACATTATTTACACGTTAGTGTAGTGCGAACTCAGCACAGTGTTCAGCTAAAGCTACCTGTAGATGGTTGGTGGTGTTTTCCTGATCCTATCACTACCGCAGGCAGCTACATTATTTAAACTTTAGTGTAGTGCCTTTTCTGCACAGTGTTCAGCTAAAGATACGAGTTAGTGTAGTGCGACCTCTGCACAGTGTTCAGCTAAAGCTACAAGTTAGTGTAATGCGACCTCTGCACAGTATTCAGCTAAAGCTAC
Organism: Lithobates clamitans; assembly: GCA_037952925.1. Classification (NCBI taxonomy): domain Eukaryota; kingdom Metazoa; phylum Chordata; class Amphibia; order Anura; family Ranidae; genus Lithobates; species Lithobates clamitans. The sequence goes on along the minus strand of JBBGZY010001053.1, from coordinate 1,033,510 downwards.
CTGTTGAAGGTTGGTGGTGTTTTCCTGATCCTATCACAACCGCAGGCAGCTACATTATTTACAAGTTAGTGTAGTGCGTCCTCTGCACAGTGTTCAGCTAAAGCTACAAGTTTGTGTAGTGCGACCTTTGCACAGTGTTCAGCTAAAGCTACAAGTTAGTGTAGTGCGACCTCTGCACAGTGTTCAGCTAAAGCTACAAGTTAGTGTAGTGTGACCTCTGCACAGTGTTCAGCTAAAGCTACCTGTAGAAGATTGGTGGCATTTTCCTGATCCTATCACAACCGCAGGCAGCTACATTATTTAAACGTTAGTGTAGTGCGTCCTCTGCACAGTGTGCAGCTAAAGCTATGAGTTAGTGGAATGCGACCTCTGCACAGTCTTGAACTAAAGCTACAAGTTAATGTAGTGCGACCTCTGCAGTGTTCAGCTAAAGCTACAAGTTAGTGTAGTGTGACCTCTGCACAGTGTTAAGCTAAAGCTACCTGTAGAAGATTGGTGGTGTTTTTCTGATCCTATAACTACCACAGGCAGCTACATTAATTACAAGTTAGTGTAGTGCGTCCTCTGCACAGTGTTCAGCTAAAGCTACAAGTTAGTGTAGTGCGACCTCTGCACAGTGCTCAGCTAAAGCTACAAGTTAGTGTAGTGCGACCTCTGCACAGTGTTCAGCTAAAGCTACAAGTTAGTTTAGTGTGAACTCTGCACAGTGTTCAGCTAAAGCTACCTGTAGAAGATTGGTGGTGTTTTTCTGATCCTATCACTACCGCAGGCAGCTACATTATTTACAAGTTAGTGTAGCGCGTCCTCTGCACAGTGTTCAGCTAAAGCTACAAGTCAGTGTAGTGCCACCTCTGCTCAGTGTTCAGCTAAAGCTACAAGTTAGTGTAGAGCGACCTCTGCACAGTGCTCAGCTAAAGCAACAAGTTAGTGTAGTGCGACCTCTGCACAGTGTTGAGCTAAAGCTACAAGTTAGTGTGTTTTTCTGATCCTGTCACTACCGCACTCAGCTACTTTATTTTCACGTTAGTGTAGCGCGACCTCTGCACAGTGTTCAGCTAAAGCTACCTGTAGAAGGTTGGTGGTGTTTTCCTGATCCTATCACTACCGCAGACAGCTACTTTATTTAAACGTTAGTGTAGTGCCTGTTCTGCACAGTGTTCAGCTAAAGCTACGAGTTAGTGTAGTGCGACCTCTGCACAGTGTTCAGCTAAAGCTACAAGTTAGTGTAGTGGGATCTCTGCACAGTGTTCAGCTAAAGCTACCTGTAGAAGGTTGGTGGTGTTTTCCTGATCCTATCACAACCGCAGCCAGCTACATTATTTGAACGTTAGTGTAGTGCGACCTCTGCACAATGTTCAGCTAAAGCTACGAGTTAGTGTAATGTGACCTCTGCACTGTGTTCAGCTAAAGCTACAAGTTAGTGTAGTGCGACCTCTGCACAGTGTTCAGCTAAAGCTACCTGTAGAATGTTGGTGGTGTTTTCCTGATCCTATCACTACCGCAGGCATCTACATTATTTACAAGTTAGTGTAGTGCATCCTCTGCACAGTTTTCAGCTAAAGCTACCTGTAGAAGGTTGGTGGTGTTTTTCTCTCTAAAGCTACCTGTAGAATGCCTGAACTCCCTTAGCGCAAGATGTCCGGGGGGAGGGTCATGCGTGCAGCTGCAGGCATCAACCCAGTACAAACCCTTCAAGCTGAGGCCGCATATTTGCATCCGGTCGGCAGGAAGGGCTTAACCACTTGCCGACTGCCTCACGTCTATATACGTGAGCAGAATGGCACGGGCAGGCAAAATCACGTACCTGATACGTGATGCCTTCCCGCGGTCCCGCGAACGGACCCCCCCCGGTGCCATAGGCGGTCTGCTTTTGTTCGCGGGCGATGAGAGGTCAGGGGGAGGCCATCCATTGATGACCACCCCCTCCCGATCGCTCCCAGCGAATCAAATGCTTCCTCTCCCTCTGTAATGTAAACAGAGGGAGAGGAAGTGATGTCATCTCTCCTCGAGCCGGTCTTTTCGATCCGGCGCCGAGGAGAGAAGACATCCAAGTAAGTTGCACCAACACTACACTTCCAGTAGAACGCGCAGGCACACTTTTCACCCTCCTTCACCCCCCGATCACCCCCCGATCACCTCCCTGTACCCCCTGTCACACTGACACCAATAGCAGTTTTTTTTTTTGCATTGGTGTCAGTTTGTGACAGTTATAAGTATTAGGGCAGTTAGGTTAGCCCCCCTTTAGGTCTGGGGTACCCCCCTTTAGGTCCAGGGTACCCCCCTAACCCCCCCTAATAAAGGTTACCCCGTGATCACCCCCCGTCACCAGTGTCGCTAAGCGATCATTTTTCTGATCGCTGTATTAGTGACACAGGTGACGCTAGTTAGGGAGGTAAGTATATAGGTTCGCTATCAGTGTTTTAGAGCGACAGGGACCCCCATATACTACCTGCTAAAGGTTTTAACCCCCTGATTGCCCCCTAGTTAACCCTTTCACCAGCGATCACCGTATAACTGTTACGGGTGACGCTGGTTAGTTAGTTTATTTTTTTATAGTTTATTATAGTTTATTATAGTTTTAGGGCACCCGCCGTTTATTACCTTATAAAGGTTTAACCCCCTAATTGCCCGGCGGTGATATAAGTTACGTTTTTACGGTCAGATAAGGTCTGCGTCGCCCCAGGCAGCGTCAGGTTAGTGCCAGTACCGCTAAAACCCACGCACGCAGCATACACCTCCCTTAGTGCTATAGTATCTGAGCGGATCGATATCTGATCCGATCAGATCTATACTCCCCAGCAGTTTAGGGTTCCCTGAAACGCAGTGTTAGCGGGATCAGTCCAGATACCTGCTAGCACCTGCGTTTTGCCCCTCCGCCCGGCCCAGCCCAGCCCACCCAAGTGCAGTATCGATCGATCACTGACACTTACAAAACAGTAAGCACACATAACTGCAGCGTTCGCAGAGTCAGGCCTGATCCCTGCGATCACTAACAGTTTTTTGGTAGCATTTTGAATCAGTCGCTAACAGTCAGGAGCTTTTTTGCCTGTGAGTCTCACTAGTGTACCCCTAAATTTAGAGCCCAAAATGGCAAATCGAAGGTACACTAGTGAAGAGGCCTACAGGTTTCTGAGCATGACAGATAGTGAAGAGGAAGTCACTCATCTGTCAGATTCAGGCTCAGAATACGATCCTGTAGAGGACAGCGGCTCCATGACAGATAGCTCTGACGACGGAGTTGTGGTCCCTGCGTACCAGACCCCGAACTTCTTCTGTCCTTGAAGTGCAAGAACCACAGGGCTCTCGTATGGAGCAGAGAAGTACTAGTGCCGCTATTCCTTCTGGTGAACTGGCAAGCACCAGCGGCCTAGTACACCCTGGTCGTACATCCAGCACTGCAGTAACACTTGGTGACGTGGCGAGTCCCATAAGTGCAGTTCAAGCTGGCGAGGTGGCAAGCACAAGTAGTGTCCCGCTGCCACCAAGAAGACGAACACAGGCCCGTCGTACCCATAGTGCTCTTCCTGCTGCATTCGTCAATCCGAATTGGGTACCCACCACTTCTGCAGCACCCGTACTTCCCCCTTTCACTGGCCAACCCTGAATTCAGGTGGAAACAGTTGACTTTATGCCACTGGATTTTTATCTCTATAGATCTATTGTGAACCAAAGCATTTTATACGCTGGTCAACACATCGCCACTAATCCCCAGTCCTCCCTTGCCAGAGATTGGAAACCAATTATGGTTTCCGAATTTAAGATCTTTCTGGGCCTTTCCCTCCTCATGGGCTTGAATAAAAAGAGTGAGTTGCGGTCATATTGGTCCACTGACCCAATTTACCATTCGCCCTTGTTCTCTGCTTCCATGGCCAGGGCACAATACGAGCAGATTTTGCGGTTCATGCACTTCAACGACAATGAACTCTGTCGTCCTCGTGTACGATCGGCTCTACAAAATTCGGCCCCTCGTAAACCACTTCAACCAACGTTTTGCAGACTTGTTTACTCCCCATCAAGTTGTCTGCGTTGATGAGTCCCTGATTACATTTTCTGGCCGCGTGTCATTCAAACAGTACCTTCCCAGCAAGCGTGCCAGATACGGGGTCAAGATGTATAAGCTCTGTGACAGGGCCACAGGCTATACATGTAGTTTTATGGTTTACGAGGGCAAAGATAGTCATGTAGAGCCGACAAACTGCCCAGATTACATAGGAAGCGCTGGCAAGATAGTGTGGGACTTGGTGTCACCCTTATTCGGAAAGGGTGTGGACAATTATTACACGAGTGTGCCACTTTTTAGCCACCTTTTTGATCATCAGATTGGAGCATGTGGCACCGTGCAACCTAATCGCCGGGGCTTTCCCCAGCGGCTTGTAGATTCCCGTCTTAGGCTGGGGGAGAGAGCCTGCTTGCAGTGTAATAACTTGCTCGCTGTGAAGTGGAGGGACAATAAGAATGTTTTCGTTCTTACCTCCCTTCATGCAGACACGATGGTCCAAATTCCTACGGCGACTGATGTTGTGGAGAAACCCCTCTGTGTCCATGAATATAACCTTAATATAGGAGTGGTGGACCTCAACGACCAGTTGTTGGCGCCGTACCTAATTGCCCGTAAGGCCAGACGCTGGTACAAAAAAGTGTCTGTTTATTTATTTCAATTGGCTTTGCTGAACGCTCATGTGCTATACAGGGCTTCAGGACGGACTGGATCCTTCCTTAAATTCCAGGAAGAGATCGTCAGAGCCCTTCTGTTTCCAGACGGTGCTCCACCTCACCATCCCCAACCAAATTCAGTAAGCCGGCTGCATGAGAGGCATTTTCTTTATGCCCTCCTGAGTACCCCTACCCAACGAACCCCCCAAAAAAGATGTTGTGTCTGCAGCAAGCGCAGATTTAGGCGTGACACCCGGTATTATTGTCCCCTCTGTCCTGGCAATCCTGGTCTTTGCATTGGTGAATGTTTTGAACGCTACCATACATTAGTTGAGTATTAGCGTAGGGTACAGAACTGCACAGACTAGGACACACTTTCACAGGGTCTCCCAAGATGCTGTCGCATTTTGAGAGACCCAAACCTGGTACCAGTTAAAAAAGTTAAAGTTACAAAAAAAAGTGTAAAAAAACCAAAAAAAAGTAAAAAAAAAAAGAAAAAAACACAAAAAAATATATAAAATAAAAAAAACAAAAATAGTTTTTGTTTTATTGTTCTCTCTCTATTCTCTCTCTATTGTTCGGCATTCTATACTGCAATGTTTTATTGTTATGTTTTTATCATGTTTGCTTTATAGGTATGCAATTTTTTTATACTTTGTTTTTTTATTGTTAACCAATTTTTTGTTTTCAGGTACGCCATTCAGCTGCAGAGCGGATTTATTTATCATGACAGCAACAGCGTTTGCTCCCACGATACATAAAGCCGTGACTCCAGCGCTGTCGGAGGTGATTTCACCACCACAGTTACATACTTCAGCATATATGCCGAAGCGTGGGGGCAACAGTGGGTGGAGGAGTGATTTGCTCCTGCCTTTTGCGGGAGGATGCCCCCATGCTTCGGCATATATATATTTTAGGTAGGCACAGGTTGCGTTAAATGTTTTATTTTTTACTATGTTTTTTTTTTGTATTTTGCTTTGCAGGTATGGTAAGTATTACTGTTATACTGTAATGTTACTTTGTTTTTTTGTTAACCATCATTTGCTTAGCAGGTACGCCATTCAGTTGCAGCACGGATTTATTTATCTCGACAGCAACAGCGTTTGCTCCCACGATACATAAAGCCGTGACTCCAGCGCTGTCGGAGGTGATTTCACCACCACAGTTACAAACTTCAGCATATATGCCGAAGCGTGGGGGCAGCAGTGGGTGGAGGAGCGATTTGCTCCTGCCTTTTGCGGGAGGATGCCCCCATGCTTCAGCATATATATACAGTGCATGTATGCCCATCATTAGAAGTGGGTGGATGAAGGGAGGTATTCTAATGGTGGGCATACCCACCGATCAATATCTTTTTTTCGTTCAGCCCACAGGCTGCATGAAAAAAAAGTTTACAATGTATACCCAACAAGGACCAGCAACGTATTGGTATGTTGCTGGACTTTGAGTGGTTATATCAGAATGATGCCTGCAGGCTTAGGTATCATCTTGGTATCATTCTTTTCAGCCAGCGGTCAGCTTTCATGTAAAAGCAATCCTAGCGGCTAATTAGCCTCTAGACTGCTTTTACAAGCAGTGGGAGGGAATGCCCCCCCCCACCGTCTTCCATGTTTTTCTCTGGCTCTCCTGTCCCAACAGGGAATCTGAGAATGCAGCCGGTGATTCAGCCAGCTGACCATAGAGTTGATCAGAAACCAGAATGGCTCCAAACATCTCTATGGCCTAAGAAACTGGAAGCTACGAGTATTTCATTACTTAGATTTCGCCGGATGTAAACAGCGCTATTGTGAAATTGGGAAAGCATTTTATCACACCGATCTTGGTGTGGTCAGATGCTTTGAGGGCAGAGGAGAGATCTGGGGTCTAACAGACCCCAATTTTTTCTAAAAAGAGTACCTGTCACTACCTATTGCTATCATAGGGGATATTTACATTCCCTGAGATAACAATAAAAATGATTAAAAAAAATATAAAAATGAAAGGAACAGTTTAAAAATAAGATAAAAAAGCAAAAAAATAATAAAGAAAAAAAAAAAAAGCACCCCTGTCCCCCCCTGCTCTCGCACAAAGGCGAACGCAATCGTCGATCTGGCGTCAAATGTAAACAGCAATTGCACCATGCATGTGAGGTATCCCCACGAAGGTCAGATCGAGGGCAGTAATTTTAGCAGTAGACCTCCTCTGTAAATCTAAAGTGGTAACCTGTAAAGGCTTTTAAAGGCTTTTAAAAATGTATTTAGTTTGTCGCCACTGCACGTTTGTGCGCAATTTTAAAGCATGTCATGTTTGGTATCCATGTACTCGGCCTAAGATCATCTTTTTTATTTCATCAAACATTTGGGCAATATAGTGTGTTTTAGTGTATTAAAATTTAAAAAAGTGTGTTTTTTCCCCAAAAAATGCTTTTGAAAAATCGCTGCGCAAATACTGTGTGAAAAAAAAATGAAACACCCACCATTTTAATCTGTAGGGCACTTGCTTTAAAAAAATATATAATGTTTGGGGGTTCAAAGTAATTTTTTTGCAAAAAATTTTTTTCATGTACACAAAAAGTGTCAGAAAGGGCTTTGTTTTCAAGTGGTTAGAAGAGTGGGTGATGTGTGACATAAGCTTCTAAATGTTGTGCATAAAATGCCAGGCAGTTCAACCCCCCCCCCCCAAATGACCCCATTTTGGAAAGTGGACACCCCAAGCTATTTGCTGAGAGGCATGTCGAGTCCATGGAATATTTTATATTGTGACACAAGTTGCGGGAAAAAGACACATTTTTTTTTTTTTTTTGCACAAAGTTGTCACTAAATGATATATTACTCAAACATGCCATGGGAATATGTGAAATTACACCCCAAAATACATTCTGTTGCATCTCCTGAGTTCGGAGATACCACATGTGTGAGACTTTTTGGGTGCCTAGCCGCGTACGGGACCCCGAAAACCAAGCACCGCCTTCAGGCTTTCTAAGGGCGTAAATTTTTGATTTTACTCTTCACTGCCTATCACAGTTTCGGAGGCCATGGAATGCCCAGATGGCACAAACCCCCCCAAATTACCCCATTTTGGAAAATAGACACCCAAAGCTATTTGCTGAGAGGTATAGTGAGTATTTTGCAGACCTCACTTTTTGTCACAAACTTTTGAAAATTCAAAAAAGAAAAAAAAAAAAGTTTTTCTTGTCTTTCTTAATTTTCAAAAACAAATGGGAGCTGCAAAATACTCACCATGCCTCTCAGCAAATAGCTTGGGGTGTCTACTTTCCAAAATGGGGTCATTTGGGGGGGGGGGGTTGTTGCCATCTGGGCATTTTATGGCCTTCAAAAATGTGATAGGTAGTGAGGAGTGAAATCACAACTTTACGCCCTTAGAAATCCTGAAGGCGGTGCTGGGTTTTCGGGGCCCCGTACGCGGCTAGGCTCCCAAAAAGTCCCACACATGTGGTATCCCTGTACTCAGGAGAATCAGCAGAAAAAAAAATTGTCACTTTCCCGCAACTTGTGTCAAAAAATAAAATATTCCATGGACTCAACATGCCTCTCAGCAAATAGCTTAGGGTGTCTACTTTCCAAAATGGGGTCATTTGGGGGGGTTTTGTGCCATCTTGGCATTTTATGGCCTTCAAAACTGTGATAGGTAGTGAGGAGTGAAATCAAAAATGTATGCCCTTAGAAATCCTGAAGGCGGTGCTTGGTTTTCGGGGCCCCGTACGCGGCTAGGCTCCCAAAAAGTCCCACACATGTGGTATCCCCGTACTCAGGAGAAGCAGCTGAATGTATTTTGGGGTGCAATTCCACATATTCCCATGGCCTGTGTGAGCAATATATCATTTAGTGACAACTTTTTGTAATTTTTTTTTTGTCATTATTCAATCACTTGGGACAAAAAAAAAAATATTCAATGGGTTCAACATGCCTCTCAGCAATTTCCTTGGGGTGTCTACTTTCCAAAATGGGGTCATTTGGGGGGGTTTTGTACTGCCCTGCCATTTTAGCACCTCAAGAGATGACATAGGCAGTCATAAACTAAAAGCTGTGTAAATTCCAGAAAATGTACCCTAGTTTGTAGACGCTATAACTTTTGCGCAAACCAATAAATATACGCTTATTGACATTTTTTTTACCAAAGACATGTGGCTGAATACATTTTTGGCCTAAATGTATGACTAAAATTGAGTTTATTGGATTTTTTTTATAACAAAAAGTAGAAAATATCATTTTTTTTCAAAATTTTCGGTCTTTTTCCGTTTATAGCGCAAAAAATAAAAATGGCAGAGATGATCAAATACCATCAAAAGAAAGCTCTATTTGTGGGAAAAAAAGGACGCAAATTTCGTTTGGGTACAGCATTGCTTGATCGTGCAATTAGCAGTAAAAGCGACGCAGTACCAAATTGTAAAAAGTGCTCTGGTCAGGAAGGGAGTAAATCCTTCCGGGGCTGAAGTGGTTAAAGAGACAAAACATGGGAAATGTGCAGGTATTGTTGAGATATATTAAATATGCTTTTTTTTCCAGACATTCGCTTTAATGCCACAAGCATGTATTAATTTGGGGCATCAAATCTAATAATTTCATGAGTTTATTTATCCATTCACCAGAGATTTTATTGGATTTAAAACACATGCATGTTTTATGTTATTAGGAGAATGGCAGCACGCTTTTTATGCAGCATTTACAAGTACCCAGAAGTTCAAGGTTGATAAGAACACAATGGTGGATGTTCCAATGATGCATCAAATGGGCCAGTACAACAATTACCGTGACACAAAGCTTCCTTGTACAGTGGTGGAGCTTCCATACAAGGATAACGCATCCATGATCATCGCCATGGCTGACCCGGGCAAGATCCATGAGTTAGAGCAAGGATTGTCTGCTGAGACCATACAACGATGGAGGACATCATGGAGCCAAACGTAAGAGGAGAACACTGCAGGCCAATGTACAAAAAAAAAACGAAACTTTGTTTACATGTTTATTCAAACTTAAAAAACATTTTTATATAATTGCATAAAATGTATCTATATTCTGACATGCCATATGCCAATTGAATATGGAAAGTGAACTTGCTGGGCGAGCATGTGTACACTCATTTAGCTTACAGGAGAAAGACAGCCCACGACAGACATCAGCAGGTATGTGATGTTGACTAGTATCCTATAGGGTAGGAAGGAGGCAGAACAAGAACAGGAAGGAGGTGGGAAAAGGGCAGACAGGAGGAAAGACAAAGGGAAGCAGAAGGTGGAACAAGGGCAGACAGGTCAAAGTCAGGCAGGGGGTGGTAAAAGGGCTTGCAGGAGGCAGGACAAAGACAATTAGAAGGTTTGACGAGGACAGGCCAGAGCCAAAACAAAAGCAAGCAGAATGTGGGACAAGGGCAGACAGGAGGCAGGTCAAATGTAGGCAGAAGGCTGGAAAAGGCCAGGCAGGAAGCAGGACAAGAGCAAGGAGGATAAGGGAAAAGGGCTAGCAGGAGGAAGAACAAATGCAGGCAGGAGCCAGGACTCGAGACAGGCAGAAGGCTGAACAAGGGTAGACAGGAGGAAGGACAAAGGCAGGCAGAAGGCTAAACAAAGGCAGACAGGAGTCATGGCAAAGGCTTTCAGATGGGGGGATAAGAGCAAACAGGAGGAAGGACAAAGGTAGGCAGTTTGTTGAACAAGGGCAGGCAGGGGGAAGAACAAAGGCTTTCAGATGGTGGGACAAGGGCAGGCAGGAGGCTTGACAAAGGCAGGCAGAAGTTGAGACAAGGGCAGGCAGGAGGAAAGACAAAAGCATTCAGATGGTGGGACTAGGGCAGGAAGGAGGCATGACAAAGGCAGGCAGAAGTTGAGACAAGGGCAGGCAGGAGGAAAGACAAAAGCATTCAGATGGTGGGACAAGGGCAGGAAGGAGGAAGGACATGGACAGGCAAAAGGCTGAACAAGGACAGGCAGGAGGCATGACAAAGGCAGGAAGAAGGGAGGAGGCAGGGCAAGGGCTGGCAGAAGGCTGAACAAGGACATGCAGGAGGCATGACAAAGGCAGGAAGAAGGTGAGAAAAGGGCAGACAGAAAGCATGACTAAGGCTTTCAGATAGTGGGACAAGCGCAGGAAGGAGGGATGATAAAGGCATGCAGAGGGTGTGACAAGGGCAGGCAGGAGGCAAAAAAAAGGCAGGCCGTTGCAACGGGCAAGGGCAGGGCCCACAGGCATGATGTGAAGCTTTGATGCCATTGGATCATTATGACCCTCAGGCAGCTGGCATTGTCAGAAAGGTCGGGGAATACACTCTCTGTGTTTTTTTTTTCTTGACAGGTTTATTTTTTTTTTAAACGGGCCGTGCACATTACATTCTAATTATACAATCTTATTTAGATCTACCAAAAAAGTTGTGGGGAAAGCTATAACTTGGTTATCGATTGAATGGCTTGTTTAGGTAAGCCTCCGCACTACATTTAATGCTTAATTCCATTACTGCAAGGCCTGGCAGTATAAAAATTAAACATTAAATTGGACATTAAATCTGGAGAAGATTGTGCAGAGGTTGTACAATCCGATTCTAATGCATGTGAATCACCATCAATGTATCAGCAACAATTCTAGGGTGAGGATCTACCTAAATAATCTATTCAGTTAATATCCCTCTCACTGCAAGTTTAACCACTTCAGCTCCGGAAGGTTTTACCCCCTTCATGACCATTTTTTGCTATTCGGCACTGCGCTAATTTAAATGGTAATTGCGTGGTCATGCAATGATGTACTCAAACAAAATTTATATCATTTTGTCCCTACAAATAGAGATTTCTTTTGGTGAAATTTGATCACTGAGTTTTTTATTTTTTTTTAACAAAAAAAAAAGCATAACATTTTAAAAAAAACTATATTTTTTACTTCCTGTTATAAAACAAACATCAAATTGTTTTTTGTTTTTTTATAAAGAACAAATTTTTAATTTAGGCGAAAATGTATTCTACTACATGTCTTTGGTAAAAAAAAAAAAAATCCCAATAAATGTATATTGATTGGTTTGCGTGAAAGGTATAGAGTCTACAAACTATGGTTCAGTATACAGTATATAGTGGATTTTTTTTGTATATACTAGTAATGGCCGCTTATAGTGGGACGGCAGGCAATCTGATACTAACTGACACTTTCTGGAAACTGGCTAACTGCCACTGACATCACCAGTGACACTAATACAGTGATTGGTGCTAATACTATACACTGTCACTGTACTAATGACAATGGCTGGGAAAAGGGTTAAAGGATAAGTTCCCCTTTACAGAAAAATCTTACACAGGACCCCCTCCTCACCCCCCCTAGGCCCACTGACCTGGAGTGTCCTCACGGGTCCGGGGCTTAGAAATCCCCTCGGCATAATCTTCAAAATGTGCCCCATCAGGAGGTACGTTTAGGAGCATTCTAATTGTTTGTCGCCGTCACATGGGCAGCGATCAGAACCCACGTAGCCCGTCCTGTCAGTGGGGAAGAGGAAGAGAGAAAGCTGAGGGGATTTCTAAGCCCGGGACTCGTGAGGCGGCTATACCGGGGCTCATAATGGGAGATCGCCGCACTCCAGGTCAGCGGGACCTAGGGGTGGGGGGGCCGAGAGGGGTGAGGAGGGGGTCCTGTTTAAGTTCACCTTACAGATTTTTTTGTAAAGGTGAACTTACACTTTAACTATATTTATTGTGTGGTGCTTTACTGCTCTGCAGAAAAAAAAAAAACGGCACATCACCGCTGTCAGAAGAAAGCTTTGTGTGGTTTACATGCACACAGCTCTCTCCTGTAACTCGTTCTGATGATTGGCGGGGGCCATAAATCATTGGGTGGGAATTGGACGGATTCAAGCCTCTAGGGTGTGCAGTACCCCATTTGGCCAGAGGTGCGGGGGTGCCAGTGACACTTGGAGCCGCTTGGAGACCTCTCAGAGCAGCTCGAAGACACTCGGAAACTGAGCATCCCTGAGTGTCTCTGGGTGTTTCCGTGTGTCCCTGAGAATCTCTGAGTGTTTCCGAGTGTCCCTGGTGCCCCCCCACCTTTGGCCACATGCGGTACGGCATACAATAACAGTCACTGTGGAATGGATTATCTGAGTTTCCATGGAATCCTATGGGTAAACTCGCTTTGATATATACGAGTGCTTTGGATTACAAACATTCTTTTGGAACTAATTATGCTTGTAATCCAAAGTACCACTGTACCACTGTACCACTGTACCAATGTACCTTGGATTACGAGCATAATTTGTTCCAGAAGAATGCTTGTAATCCAAAGCACTCGTATATCAAAGCGAGTTTCCCCATATGAAATAATGGAAACTCAGATAATTCATTCCACAGCCACTGCTTGTCTATAAGTACAGCATGTGGCCAGGGGTGCAGGGGTGCTAGAGACACTTAGAAACACTCGGAGACACTCGGAGATGCTTGGAGATGCATCTCCGAGTGTCTCCAAGCATCACCGGTGCCCCCGCACCTCTGTCCAAATGCAGTACTGCACACCCCAGCAACATGAATCCTGCTGGTCTTGCAAGACTGCGCTCGCAAAGCGAGTCAGGATTGTTTTTTTTAAACAGCACGCATTGCAAAATGCTCATAAACCGCGTTACTCGCAATCCGAGGTTCCACTGTACATGATTCTGCGCAGCCGGCCCGCACTGTAGCAGTAAAACTACAGTTTGCGGTCGGCAAGTAGTTAAATTGTCCTGTTGTCTTTCTCATAAGCTTCATTGTTTTTGTTTTGTTTGTTTACTTCACAGGATCTTTGAAATTTATGTACCCAAATTTAATATTACTTCCAAAATAAACCTGAAGGATGAGTTAGCTAAAGTTGGCATCAGAACCCCTTTCACTGATGAGGCAAACTTTTCCGGAATCACTCACGATTTCAGGCTTAAAGTGGGATCGGTAAGAGTCCATTCTCTTCATTATTCCTGTTATTGAGTTTATATTTGGCCCATAAACACCTCTCCTCTGACCTACTATCCTCTAGACATGTGCCATTCGTTTCGTTCCAAATTCCTTTTTTAATGAATTTCTTCAAATTCATTCATTTGAAAATATCCAAATTACCGAAAACCCATTTAACAAATTATTCCGAATATTCGTAAATTTGAATATTTGAAAATTTGAAAATTCAAAAACCTGAAAATTCGAAAATCTGAAATAATAACTAACTAATAATAACTAAACTATTAGTAACTATTAAATTATAGGTATTGGAAATTCCTTGCAAGTTTGGCTGTTAGTGAACGTAACGAATGCAAATTTATTCAAAGTTACGAATTATCCGAAATAAGGAATGCCGAATCTAAACGAATGTAACGTAACAAATCAATGAAAATAAATAACAATAATAATAATAAAAACTTATTATTATTATTATTATTATTATTATGTATTTTTAATTTGTTCCGTTCCATTTGTTTGGATGCGGCATTCGTTATTTCAGATAATTTGAAACTTTGGATAAATTCGTATTCGTTACGTTCACTAACAGCCAAATTTGAAAGGAAATTCCAATACCTATAATTTAATAGTTAGTAATAGTTAAGTTATTATTAGTTAGTTAGTTATTCTTTCAAATTTTCGGATTTTCTTTCTTATTTTCGGATTTTCGAATTTTTGAATTTACGAATTGCGATCATAACGAATGACCTGAAAAAAAAAAAAATCGAATGAAACGAAAATGAACACATTTTTCGGCAGTGCACAGGTCTACTATCCTCTAATAGGACAATGTTAGTTCTCTCATATAAAACTGCTGAAATAATAACATATCTATCATGTACCTGGTGGAGACTGGAATGTGATGGAGGCCTCCCTTGCTCCTCCCGCCTACACTCCTGAAGGTGGGAACAGAAAGTGTAAAGGCAAGGAGTGGCACGAGTGCCGGGTAGCTGGCTGGTGATGTCCCCTCCGAAGGCGGGTAGAGCTGGCAGCCAAAATCCTTGGAACAGGAAGCGGAAGCAGCTGGGCACCGGAGCATGGACAGGAGCAGAACCAGGAGAAGAGCAGTAGTCAGCAACAACCGGGCAGCAGGGCACTGAATCAGCATGCAAAAGGAAGTCCAGAGGGCGGGCCAAAGTCGGGTAACAGCCAGGCAATGCGGTACCAAGTCAGCAGGCAGATCAAGTCCAATAAACAGGCCATCAATATCGGAACCCGGTGCCTTACCCATTTTAGTGGCCTTTACAGCTCCCTGAAGTTCTTCCATTGTTATGGGATTTTCAAGGTTATCTCTATCTTAATTTGATAGTCGGGACATTAATGACTGTGAGAGATACGAGTCTATCTGGGCTTGAGTAGGGGGCTTTGTCTGCAGGTTATATAGAGGTTTGTACAATTTTTGAAATTCTCGAGATATATCATGTGGTTTTGTGACCTTAAGCCTATTAGATGAAACCAAATGTGGGATATAATTCAATCATTTCTGCTCACGTAAAGTCCTAGCTAAAAATCTCCCACATTTGTCCCAGACTCATACGAGAACTTCTTACAAACTTGTAGTGCCGCCTTCACCTTAAAATGAAGAAGATCTGAAATTTGTGTTTGTTTAACCAGAAGATCTTTTTCTAGGGAGGGGGACTGGGCCTGCTTATGATGAAGCTCTAAGGTAGTCAAATCATCAAGTAATAATTTGAGCTGTTCCGCCCGTTTCCGTTTAATCTTAGCTCCATGTTTAATCAGCACCCCTCTAATAACTGCCTTATGTGCTTCCCAGACAGTTCCAGGATCACATTCTGGGGTATCATTAATGCTAAAATAGAAATCGAACTCTTTAGTTACGTTCTCCAGGACGTCTTTATCCTGTAAGAGACTCTCATTCAATCTCCACTGAGTAGGCCCGTTCGTCCGAGAGTTACATAGGTCATATGTCAAAAAATAGGTGCGTGGTCTGACCAGGTGATAGAGCCTATAGTGGCAGCTCATAAAATCTATACGGGAATAAGACTTATGAGGAAGGGAGTAAAAAGTATAATCTTTTTCTGTAGGATGGAGTAAACGCCATATATCAATCAATTGATTCCTGTGCAAAATTTGGGCATTACGATTACGCGCTAAAAGAAATAGATGACAGTCCAGTGGAAGTATCCTCCACTGTATTTAGTGGAAAATTCCAGTCTCCTCCTATGATCAACTGTCCTTCTGTGAATTCAGTCAGCCGCTTAAGCGTTTTACCTAGAAATGTCTCTTGATGTACATTGGGAGCGTACACTGTCGCCAGTGTAACCCCAACATCGCCCACCCTGCCCTTTCCGAACAGGAAACTCCCTCCACATGGTCTCTGACCGCATCTACAAAAAACCATGGTACTCTGCCAGAGAGGATGATAGACATCCCCCTTAACTTTGCTATTTGATTTGTAGAGTGATAAACCGTCGGAAATAACCGACTTTTTAAAATAGGTACTTTGTCATCTCTAAAATGCATCTCCTTTATGAATGCAACATCTGATTTAAGACGTTGCAAATCATGCAGGAGCATCCGCCTTTTTGTTCGGCGTATTTAAGCCCTTAACGTTAAGCGAGAACAAACTGAGGGTTTCCATTGGAAGGAATTTAGGATAAGAAAAGGTATTGGATAGGGACAAAGAACAGGAAAAAAGAAAAAAAAGAAAAGAAAAAGGGGAATGAGAAAAAAAACAACAACAACAAAAAAAAGAGGGGGATCTAAGCCCACAAAAAAAAAGAAAAAAACAATATATTGCTAAAATGCTCACCGGTTAAACCCGGTACTCGAGCGTTGGCCTATACGGGGTTGTGGACGAAGATGGTCGACAACAGAGCCCTGGGCGTACCTGCCCCTCCCGATCCTTCTAAATTATTATTAAAAATGAAAAGTAAAAGTAAAAAAGCCAACATTCTAAAATATGTTGATCGGCATATAGTAATACTTACACCACTAGCAACCTGCGGATCATGAGGGCAATATTGTATGATTGACAGCCTATGATCTAAAGCATATGATAGGTTTCCCTCGATGTCTGAGGGCTTCCCTTTTCCAAGATCATCTCTCTTTTTAAGGGACCTTTTAAGTCAAAATAATGGCTATGTGCATAGCTCAATGGGCCCCCCCTCTACAATTCCAAATAGGGGAGGCACAGAACGTCTTCCCTATAAAACATGCCTTCAAGTCACATTCTAGAGAGGGACCCAACATATAATTGTTCCCCAGCTGTTTATCCTTTAAGAAAAAAAAAACTCATGGAGGTTAGAGAGCCCTCTTCCTCCTCTGATCTCCAGAGTACCATAAACATATATTTAGAAGGGGAACATAAATACAACCTAACATATAACCTATTCCCCTCTCCAAAAAAAACAGAGAAGGAGACGGGTCTCATAGGGACCATCTCTAAGCTTCCATAGACTCCTTTTCCCCCTTGCCCTCTACCGGCCACATCACCTGGGGGGGGGGGGGGGTAGGGGTTAACGGTCATCTTCCATTCAGGGGTGTACAAAAAAAAAAAGGGATTGCTCCATATTATGTGATATTGTCAATGTATAAGGCTCCTGGAAAAGGAAGGAAAAAAAATAAAAAAAGGACAACCTTTGCCTCAATATTACAGAGCAAAAATAAGTGTCTGAAAAGTATATTAAGTAGGAGTTGCAGGAACTGCAATACCAAAAAAAATAGTGTTACCCAAGTGCCTTAAAAAAAAATTAATAAAAAAAAAAGGGTGGAACAATGTTGCTTCAATATAATAGAACACAAATAAGTGCCTAAAAAATATATCAAATACGAGTTGCAGAAACTGAATCTCAAAAACACAGTGCTACCCACATGTCTTAAAAAAAAAAAAAAAAAAAAACAAGGTAGTTGTTGCATCCATATAGTGAAACCAAAACCAGTGCCTTGAAACCTATATCGTATGTGAGTTGCAGAAACTGCAACATAGCAAAATCGTGCTACTAACGTGCCATTTAAAAAAAAAAAAAGATTCCATTAATATTTGGGGGGGAGAAAAAAAAAGGGGGAATCCCCCTTTAAACGTGGGAGATTAACTACCAGTCAAGTGCTAAGAAGCTACAGGTAAGAACCCAAATAAAAGAGGAGCCCATAACCTGACACTACAACCGAATAGATAAAACCTATAAGAAAAAAAACCAAAAAAAAAAACCCAGTATATAACCAAAAGGTTCCTATGCACTCATAATTCTTCTGGTTCTTTTAATTCCAAACCAACTTGAGCAACCTTGCTTAAATATATACTAGACAAAACAGAAAAGCATACACCAAATTCTGAATGTAAGTAACTGTCTTCTTAAAGCGTCCTCAATAAAGAGCCTGCAGCTTTTTGGTTCCATAAGTAATTGCATTCATTAACTGTCCAAAAACGCTATAACCTATGGCATCATCTCGGGAACTTCAAGATGCTAATCTTGATATGTGGGACAGGGGCCAAAGTTGAGGACTTAGGATGGAGGGGACTGTGGGGAACGTCCGCTAATGTCCTCTCTGTCACCTCTTTCACTCGATAGAGCTGAAGGTCTAGGTTTTGGCTCTTGGTTCTATTCTTTGCAGAGGACTTGGGGTCTGCATCGGAGCTGCTGTTGTTCTTGTACTTCAGTACGATTCCCATGACCTTGCGGAACCAGGCGACCCCCCGTGTGTGGAATATATAAAAGCCAATTGGGGATCTGGATAGGTGCCACTTCTATAAATGCAAATAATCCCGGGAGATCGGCCGGTGTACAGAGGGTAAATGAAGATGATGCCTTATGGAACGTCACCGCCAGTGGGTATCCCCATCTGTATGTGTACCCCTGTTCTCTAGCCAGGTCCAAGACTGGCCATAGACAGGCTCTACGCTGAAGGGTAGCCCGAGATAAATCCGACAAGATTTTAATAGGAATCCCCTCAGTCAATATCCCCCGCTCCCCACGCAGCCCTAAGTATCTGCTCCTTCTGTGAGTAGCTATGTAGGCGGCATAAAACGTCTCTAGGTCTCTCTGGATCTCTTGATTTGGGGCCCAAAGCTCTATGGACCCTATCTAATTCAACCATCATCTGGGGGGAGTTTAAGACCACCTGAAATATAACATTCACTATTTTCTGGAGGTCTTCCACATCAGTCTTTTCAGGGATACCCCGGGGCCACAAATGGTTCTGGCTGCTTCTATCCTCCAAAACCTCCATGTGGAACTGTAAGTCCACTGCTGTGTCTACCTGGATAGTCTGTGCTCTTTCAATGGCCACTACCTGCTGTTCGAGGGAGGACACATGTCCCTCTCCTGTGCTCACCCTCTCCGCCAGTATTTTAATGTCTGTCCTTACCGCTTGGATGTCCTGGCGATGTGACTCCTCTACCAGGAGAATCAAAGCCTCAAGGTCCTGGCGTGTGGGAAGCTCCCTCAGCAGTGCTTGGATGTCTCCTTCCACACTTCCTGTATTCTCAGCCTGCAGGGGGTCGAAGACTTCTGCCAGAGCATGGTGTGAAGACGGCAGGGTTTCCAACTTAGGGTCTGGCATGGGGGATCGAGCTGGTGGGCTCGGCTTAATGCTGACAGCCCGGCTTGAGCTACGTGGTGCCGCCACTATAGCGCCTGGAGACCCTCGTGGAGGCAGAACAAAGTAGTGCTGGATATCCCCCTGTAAGGTTTGAGAGGCAGGAGGATGGGCTCTCCTTGTCGTGGATCGTGTCTTGTACCCTCGGGCTGTACTCATACTCAAAGAAAACCCTATCAGTCGGCTATTATCTAGTCGGGACGAGCATGGTAGTCCCGGAGCTCTAGTATAGTGTGTCTTCGTGCCGCAATGTCCAGGCCACACACCCCCACATACATGCTCTTCAATGCCACCTATCAGTGCCACCTATCATTGCTCATCAATGGCGCCTACCAGTGCAGCTTATCAGTGCTGCCTATCAGTGCCCATCAATGCAGCCTATCAGTGCCTCCTTATCAGTGCAGCCTATCAGTGGCCATCAATGCTTCCTAGCAGAGCTCAATGCCCATAAGTGCCGACTATCAGTGCTCATCAATGCAGCCTATCAGTGCAGCATATCAGTGCCCATCAATGCTGCCTATCAGTGCCACCTATCAGTGTTCATCAATCCCACCTATCAGTGCCCATTAGTGCCTCCTATCAATGCCACCTATTAGTGCTCATCAATGCCGCCTATCAGTGCCCACTAGTGCAGCCTATCAGTGCCACCAATCATTGCCCATCAATGCCGCCTATCAGTGCCTCCTATCAGTGGTCATCAATGAGCACCTGGTAGTTCTCTCTCCCCTCCTTCCTCTCTCGCATGTGATGGGAGGATGGGAGAGGAGACACATCCGATCTCCTCCTTCCTGCCCCTGGCGCCGCCGTTCTCCTCCTGTGTGTTTTGTGCACTGCGGGAAGTCAAGTGTGAAGCTAACGAGCTCACACTTCTAGCGGTACACACAGGAGGAGAGCGACAGTGGGGGGGGGCGTGCAGAAGGAGCAGATTGGCTGTGTCTCCTCACCAATCGGGGGCGAGAGAGGAAGGAGGGGACAGAGAACTACTAATGCTGACTCTGACGTCACTGGTTGCTAGATGCCAGGTGACTTTAGCAACCAGTGGCCAGGAGTGGAATCAGGTGGAGGAGGAGCAGGAGCTAGCGATACGGCGGCTCACTCCATCCCCGTCCCCTGCATTCCAGACTGCTCCCAGTCCCATTTATTCATTTATTTTAATTGGAGGGGCACAGTATAATGTTGGGGGGGCCATGGCCCCCTCTGCCCCCCCAGTGATATCACTGGTCCCAGAAGACAGCAGACCATTCAGAAAGCGCCACGCGACTCGCGCATGTGCAGTAGAGAAACAGGCTTTGAAGCCGCAAGGCTTCACTTCCTGATTCCCTTAGTAAGGATGCCGGTGGCTGTACCCATAGCCGAGGGTCGGGTTAGCTTCAGGTGCCGACATCGTGGGCTCCCTGACCAGGTAAGTGTCCTTATATTAATCACTTTAGCCCCGGAAGGATTTACCCCCTTCCTGACCAGAGTGGGTTTTTTTTGCAATTTGGCACTGCGTCGCTTTTATTGACAATTGCGGCTCCGAAACAAAATTGACGTCCTTTTTTTCCCACAAATAGAGCTTTCTTTTGGTGGTATTTGATCATCTCTGCGATTTTTATTTTTTGCGCCATAAACAAAATAAGAGCGACAATTTTGAAAAAAAATGCATTATTTTTTACATTTTGCTATAATAATTATCCCCAAAAAATATATAAAAAACATTTTTTTATCTCAGTTTAGGCTGAGACATATTCTTCTACATATTTTTGGTAAAAAAAAATCGCAATAAGCGTTTATTGATTTGTTTGCGCAAAAGTTATAGCGTTTACAAAAAAGGGGATAGTTTTATGGCATTTTTATTAATATTTTTTTTTTTACTAGTAATGGCGGCGATCAGCGATTTTTATTGTGACTGCGACGTTATGGCAGACATGTCGGATATTTTTTACACATTTTTGGAACCATTGTCATTTATACAGCAATCAGTGCTATAAAAATGCACTGATTCCTGTATAAATGACACTGGCAGTGAAGGGGTTAACCACTAGGGGACGGGGAGGGGTTAAGTATGTCCTAGGGGAGTGATTTCTAACTGTCAGGGGGATGGGCTGGTGTGTGACATCACTGATCTTTGCTCCGATGACAGGGAGCAGAGATTGAGTGACACTTATCACTAGGCAGAACGGGGAGATGCTGTTTACAACGGCATCCCCCCGTTCATCCTCTCCGTGAGGCGATTGCGGGTATCCCCGCGGCGATCGAGTCCGCGGGACCCGCAACCCGACTCACGGAGATCGCGGCAGGCGCGCGCGTGCGCCACCGGTGGGGCACGCGCACGCACGCGGCGGCAATTTCAAAGTAACGTACGGGTACGTTACTTTGCGCAGCCATGCCATTCTGCCGACGTATAAGTACAGGAGCCGGTCGGGAACCGGTTAAAAGTCAGCAGCAAGTAAGGAGATTTTGAGATTACAGGAGACCCAAAGAGTGATTCACCCTTCAGTGTTTATCCATAACTTAAAGAATAACAGCTTTTTGTGTTTCAAATGGCAGTTGTGCCTTAACCTCTTGGCCCAGACAGTATGCATCTATTCTGTCTCTCGGCGGGTGGGCCTTAACGCCGAACGGCTGCATTAATGTGACCCTGAATAACCCCTTCAATACCGGCACTTATACACCTTGCTGCCCCGGCCAATTCTCACCTTTCAGCGCTGTCGCACTTTGAATGACAATTGCACGGTTAGGCAGCACTCATCAGGAGGCCCTGGCAGACATCACCGATGGGCACAGAGTGCCATCCCTAATGGGCATTGATTGACATCCTTTGTGGGCTCTAGTGGGCTTGCCTGGTGGTCATGGGTGGGCATCCCTGGCGGTCATGGGATGGGCATCCCTGGTGGCCATGGGTGGGCATCTTCGGGAGGGGCTGCACTAATAATAAATCAGTGCAGACACCCCCTGTCAGGAGAGCAGCCGATCGGCTCTCCTCTACTCGTGCCTGTCAGTGCGAGTGGGGGAAAAGCCGCCTTTTCCTGTTTACACCGTGATCAGCTGTGATTGGACGGAGTCTCTTTAACTAGATCAGAGATGCATTGTGTCAGACTGACACCCCACACCACCAATTGCCCCCGGGGGCACGCAATCGCAGCTTATCCTGCTGGACATCATATGATGCCCAGTCAGGATAACAGAACCATGTAAAACAACCCATTCAGTTTAAAATAGAAATGAAAGGCAAAACAATTGTGTATAGTGATCACATTCCCTCTGTTCTCAGCTGCATAAGAGCTGCGGAGAAGAAGCAGCAGCACACTGAGCTTCCCAGTGAATGGCTGTACAGTGGGGGGTGTCAGGACAAGTCATTGGAGGAGACCAGGCTGAGCTCCCAGCACAGCTAGAGAACTGACCATGGTGTGCTCTCCTGCTTAGTGTGGTCAGTATTTAATAGTAAAGCAGAGGGACTGGCAGGAACACCAGGGATTTCACACAAAGGAAGCAATACAAAGAGAACAGGAGACTTCCTCATACAAGTACATGGTACAGCAGACACATATCAGCAATATGAAGTGTTGGGGTAACAAACACTTTAAATGCTGCGGACAAGCTGCCTTGGATCAGAGCCATGCATTGCCATGGTGCAGGTGAGCCCGCTGCCATCATCATAGCAACAAATGGGGCCATGCATCCTGGCACTATTGTTGTATGGTGCTGGCAGCTGACCTGTCCATGCCATGGCAAGTCACGGCATTGATACGGGGCAAACCGGGTGTCATGGCACCCCAGAAGAACCGAGATGGCATTTCAGGGTGCCGTGGCTCTCTGGTTGGTAAACTCGGGTCTAGCCAACATTAAGCAAAGGAACTGGAGAAAATAATTAGAAAAAACCCACAAAGATAATTGTATATATAGAATGTTTCTTGGTTTTTTCTTGTATTGATTATAAATCCCATCACCTGACACCAATCATCTTATAGAGTCAGAGATGAGCAGGTTGTGTTTGCTGATTATTTGCTGATCTTCCCATGTCTGTTATTATATTTCAGGCTGTACACCAGGCCGTCATACGTGTGGATGAAGAAGGGACAGAGGCCGCCGCAGCCACCGGCATAGGGTTTGCTTTATCGGCCCTCTGCCCAATGATATTTATTGATGGGCCATTTGTTTTCTTCATCATTGAGCAAAAAACCAACAGCATTCTTTTCATGGGGACGGTCATCAACCCTACAGAGAAATAATCCACAATGTTCCCATCTCAATGTAACATTCCGGAGGATTAAATAAAACTTGATGAATAAAAGCCGTGCACTCTCCGGATGGTTTGTCAGATATTTAGACCCGGGGTCTCCAAACTTTTCATGCAGACTTTAGGGGGGCCGGACTGTGCCCAGAGAGGGTAGAAAATATCCCGGGCCCGGCATCAGTGAAAGTAAACATTGCCTCAGTTACATAGAGCCTGTGGTCTGGAGGAATAGTGCCCCATTGTTGGTATCAGTAAGAGAAATAGTGCCCCATCATTGGTGTCAGTAAGAGAAATAGTGACCCATTGTTAGTATCAGTAAGAGAAATAGTGCCCCATCATTGGTATCAGTGGGAGGAATAGTGCCCCATCCTTGGTGTCAGTGAAAGGAATAGTGCCCCATTGTTGGTATCAGTAAGAGAAATAGTGCCCCATCATTGGTATCAGTGGGAGGAATAGTGCCCCATCATTGGTGTCAGTGGGAGGAATAATGACTCATAATTGGTGTCAGTGGGAGGAATAGTGCCCCATCATTGGTGTTAGTGGGAGGAATAATGACACATAATTGGTGTCAGTGGGAGGAATAGTGCCCCACCCATCATTGGAGCACAGGTGTGTCAGGAGGAAGGTGTCTCTGAAGCTTCTCCAGGTGATCCATGTGAGAGGGGAGTGGTGGTAAAATCTCTCCCAGCCCTCCTGGCCCATTTCTGGGGAAGCCATGGAGGCCAGTGGGGCCTCTTCTGCTGGAAGCTCGCAGCCATCTCCTGGGCCATCAGGTGACATGCCTTCCTCTGTACAAGCCATGGCTTGTGATCTCTCTGCCCCTGGTGAGGATGAAGGTTCGGACGCCATTCGGGAACGAGTGGTGGCCGGGATTAAGGTCCTGAACAGGGAGAGAGACAAGCTCTACAAGCTCAGAGCGGAGCTGAAACGCTTGCGAAAGCAGCGTGAGGGCTTGTACAGCAGGAACTATGGATCCATGAAACACCAGGAGACCATTGTGGCCATAATGGAAGGCAGAGATGGGCCCTTCAAGGAAAAGTTTGACAATGATGAAAGGTTTGGAAGGATGGCAAAAGTGGAGGTGGAGGAGGAGACCCCTTTTCTAACCCCTGCCCCCTCAGGGAGAGGTAAGCAGCCTCATGCCTTCCCAGAACTCAGGAGGCATGCTGAGGGCCATCCAACCAATGGAGTCTCCTATGCAGGCGGATCAGTTGTTATTTGGTGGTGAGGACATAAAAGATAATGTGCCTGATAATGTCAAGCCCCAAGCAGGGGATAAAACGTATTTTCTGTCATCTAACACCATGAGCAATGTCGAAAGTGTGCCCAGTGACACTCAAGTTGCTAATGCTATGTGTAGCAATGCTGATGCTGCAGCACAGCAAGAGTTGCATTTAAAAAATGACATTTCTGTAGAGGAACTACAAGTCTCAGCCCAGCCTGTTAACTCTCCTTTAGCTGAGTCTAAAGCTGTTTGCCCCACAGCTGCTGAAGACTCTACAGTGCAGCATCAGGAGACAGCCGGTACTGCAGCAGAAACTGTGACTATTCCTGATGGGAAATTGAATGTGTGTGTGACTGATAGCAATTGTGCAAGTGTGATATACAACCGTCCCAGCTCAGTCCAAGCAAATTATAATGTACAGACTACTGTGAAATCAGTGTGGGGCCTTGGCCCTGATAAGCCTACATTTGCTCAGGTAGTACATTGTGCTCCTGGTAACTCCACTTCCAAGCAGGTTTTCCCCCTACAAGCTACCACTTTGAGCACCCCAAGTTCTGGTCCTGGGTCTCTGGCTTTTGCTGGGGGTCCAAGAAGAAATGTAGTAATTCTTAAATGGTAGGTGGTGCAATCCCTTCAGCAAAGCGTGCGACGGTGGACCTGATTTTGGAGATTTTTGGGGCGAACGACCTCTATGCCCTAATACATGTAGCTGGGACATGGGAATATATTATTAGCTTCACCAGGCAAGAGGTTCTTGACCTGTTCCCGGAAGCGATATGAGGTTCGGTGCAGGTCAAGACCTGAATGGGAAGGTCTGGTCCCAGTTGCAGTTTCACAGAGGTCAACAGTGAAAAAGATCACAATTATTCTCACTAATGAGAGCGTCCCTGCTCGGGATCTAGAAGTCTGGTTAAGAAATTATGGTAAGGTTTTGACTAAGCCTAATAAAATCCTTGATGAGCGTAACATCTGGACTGGGGGTTGGTCAGTGACGGTCAGGTTGGCCAGGGATGGGAATGTTGTCTGTCACCTGCCCTCCTCAGCTTTTATAGGGAGGGATAGGATGACTATTTTCTACCCTAGTCAGTCGAAGCTGTGTCACCGCTGTGGTTGAAAAGGGGCATTTGAGCTCCTCCTGTTCAGCCTTGATATGTTCAGTGTATCGGGGTCAGGGTCATATGGCCAAGGACTGCACCCAGATGATCAGGTGCAACCTGTGCCTGCACCTTAGCCACCCCTACAGCAGATGTCCTGAAGCCTGGTACAATATGGAGAAGGAGGTAATAGATGACTTGTCAAGGCTGGACAGGTTGGAGGGTGAGGCCCCTGGTGTACCATCCTCCTCTGCGGTGACTGACTCCCCTGGTCCTGTTCAGGATCCCTCTCCAGTTCCTGTGGCCACCTTTCCTGTGTCTTTAAGTATTCTTTCTGTATCCGTCTCTGTGTCCCCCCAGCCTAGTGTACCCTCTCCTCTTGCATCAGAACCTTCCAAGTTTGTGCCCCCCGGGTCAGTTACCCCCCAGGAGTCTACCCCTCCTAAGTCTGACTTAAAGAAACTCTCTACCACTCTTGGTGGGGGGGCTATCAAAAGGGGTTCTGCTTCTTCCTCTGTAAAGAAGTCTTCTCTGAGGACTTCAAAGAAAAAAACAAGGGATGAGGGCATCTCTGAAGCTGACCTGCAGTACCTGGAGGAGAGAAGAAAGGTGGGGAAGCGGAAGAAGCAGGCGGTGAGGACAGAGCGGGGTTAGGAAGCTCCAGTGCCTGTCTCCAACCATCATAGGTCTTCTAAGTGGCATATTTCCTCATCTGGGGCTACTTCAGGGCAAATTTCCAATTCTGAAATGGAGTTTGAGGTGGCCTCAAGAAAGAGAGAGGCTTCTGGTGAGCAGCAGAGGGAAGCTAAGAAGCAATCCACTCAATAACCCCCTCCATTAAAAGTGGTGACAATAAATGTCGCCAGCATTAAGTCAGTAAGAGCTCATTCTATGGCCTTCTTTTTGTTCAGCCAATTAGATGCTAAAATTTTATTTTTGCAAGAGACTAGGCTCACCTCCTTGGCAGATATTCATATGGCCAAGAGAGAGTGGCAGTATGGTCCATTATACTGGTCTCTTGCGGCCGAGCCTTACGGCGGTGTGGTGGTGTTGTTTAAAACTGTCATGGTAACTGTCCGGTTGGTTATTGAGGTGAAGATTGGGAGATGTATGGTCTTAGACGTCCTTGTGGGAGGGCAGGACCTGCGCCTAATTAATGTCTATGGGCCGCACACGAAGTGGGACAGAAAATGCCTTTTTACAAGAATCAAGCCATTTCTTTTTACATCCCGGCAAGTGGTCTTTTGAGGTGACTTTAAGAACGTAACTAGGCCCAAGGACAGGAAGCACTTCAAGGACAGGCTGGGATATGATAGAGTTTTTATGGTTAGAGATGCTGGTTTTGTGGATGTGCACATTAAGCACCTCCCGGATGACACTGGGTTCACCTTTCATCGAGGTAATAGTCAGAGTAGGATAGATAGTTTTTTGTTTTTTTTAAGGAGACCTCTGCTTTCTCACCCCCAGTGGTGCAGGCAGTGGAGTTCTCTGATCACTGTATGCTATCTGTGGTGCTGAATGCTTCAGACGCCCCTCAAAGGGGCAAGGGCATTTGGAGATTGAATTTGACTCTACTCAAAGAAGAACATGTTAGACAATCCTTTGAGGAATTCTTTCAGGCACAGGTGACCATCCTGAACTTTTGTAGCAGTAAGGCTGAGTGATGGGATCTGACCAAAAAGATGATCGCTGGATTCTTCAGGGGCCTAGCCAATAGAAAACCGTTTAATAAATACATGACCTACCAACGTTTACGGAGGAAGCTGGATATTCTTTTCTCGAGAGGAGTAGATCCTGGGGAAATCTCCGAAGTGAAACTCCTTCTCAGGAAGTGTCAATATGACCGGCATGCCTCTTTGGTTCTGGAAAGGGACTATGGGAAGTACCACTCGCCTGACCCTTTACCAGAACTGCAAACAAGGTGTAGCAGTTAAAACGGTCATTGGCCTTAAGGACAGTACAGGTTCCTTGACAAAGTCCAGGTCAGGGATTCTGGAGGTTGTGAGGTCCTTTTATGCTGACCTTCTTGGGAGGAAAGAGCTTGACCGTGACAAGATGCAAAGCTTTTTGGACTCTACTCCAGGTCTAAATGATGAAGATGTCCCATTGATGAATTTGACAGAGGAGATCACAGTTAAAGAGGTCATGAGGACAATTGAACAGCTTGCCATCAAAAAGTCACCTGGACCGGAGGGCTTGATGGCTGAGTTTTACAAAGCTTTTAAGCCTATTCTGGCCCCACATTTGGTAGAGGTTTTTAACAGTAGCCTTGCAAAGGGGGTACTTCCCCCTTCCATGAGGCACTCAGCTGTGATTCTTCTTTCAAAGGATAAAGATCCTTCGATGATTGAGAATTGGCACGCCATCAGCCTTCTTAATGTCGATAGAAAGATACTGGCAAAGATATTTTTCTGGTGCCTATCGTCAGTAGCAGAGTCTTTGCTTTCTCGCCATCAGCACTGTTCAGGCCAGGGTAGGAGCACCTTCACAGCATTTTTAGCTGTCCGGGAGGCCTTGGAGCGATGCAGGGCTGCAGGCTGGGGAAAGTATTTGCTGACATTGGATCAGGCAAAGGCTTTTGATCGTGTTAACCATGAGTACCTGTGGTTGCTCCTTAGTAAGTACGGTCTGCCGGGTGGTTTTGTTGATTGGTTGAAAGTCTTGTATAAGGGAGCAGAAAGCTTTCCTCTTGTTAATGGTTGGGTTGGGCAGTCCTTTGAGGTTGGCTCTGGAGTGCGTCAAGGTTGTCCCCTGAGTCCCCTGCTCTATGTGTTTGCAATCGACCCTTTCATCAGGAAGCTAGAGAGCGGCATGTTGTGTGGGGTGCCAGTGGGGCTCCCGGGTGAGCTGCCTTTGAGGGTTGTTGCCTATGCGGACGATGTGTCGGTGATTGTCACCGGGGAGGATGAAGCAGAGGAGGTGGTCTCTCTGACATCACGGTATTCTGAAGCATCAGGCTCCAAGATCAATCAGGAAAAGAGTGAAGTTTTCTGGATGGGAAAGGAAGGTGAGGGGTTTGATCTCCCGGACACCTTTCCAGTGCCCCAGGAAAGAATTAAGATTCTAGGCATTGAATTTGGACCTGACGATTATGGCCTCAAAAACTGGGAAGGCAGACTGGAAATTGCCAATACTAAGGTGGTCAGCTGGAAGAGATGGAAGTTATCTATGAGGGAAAGGGTTGATCTGATGAAGACTTACCTGATTCCGATCTTCTTGTATGTCAGCTTTGTCTGCATCTTGCCAGTGTCTCTCTATGCTAGGGTCAGTAGTGTGTTCTTCCAGATGTTGTGGGGGAACAGACTGAACCCCATCAAGAGGAATGTCACCTATCTATCCAGGAGGGAAGGTGGCTTAGGTATGGTCAACCCAGTTCTTTTCTTTTCACTGCCTTTTCTCAAGTTTAATATTGGTAATATGCTTGCAGTGGGAGCTCCTGGATGGGTAGGCATATTTAGATCTTGGTTTAGGCCTTTTGTACGACTTTGGGAAGAAGGTGGCCAAGTGAAGAATCTCAGGGGTCATCGTGGTCAGCTACCAGCCTATGTCGCTCCGTGCCTGAAGTTACTATGGCAGTGGCGGTTGTCGGCTGAAGATCTCAGATCGGTTCCGAGGAAAGTCCTTATGATTTGAGTCTTGAGCGAAGTCTTTCATGACCCACTGGCCTTAAGGGATTGCCCAGGCCCAGTTTTGAGGCCAGAGTTAAGACTTATTAATTTGGACAGAGTACCCCCCTAAATTTAGGGATCTGGCCTGGTTGTGCTTCCATGGGAGGCTCTATGTTCGGGGCAATTTGAAATTCCGCAGTGGGATGGATCGTAGCTGTCCTCGGGAGCCGTGTGCAGGTGAGGAGGAGACTATGGACCATTTTCTGCTTCATTGCCCTTTTAATATAGAGGTGTACAAATAGGTGGGGTGGGCCCTCGGTGTTCCTTTCCTCTCCAGGCTGGATATGCTGAGTGGGTGTACAGAGCATTCAATACTGGTGGTGTTTTTTGTTTGGATACACTTTTTCTAGTTAGCCTAGTAGTCCATTATTTCACTTGGAACGCACGGTGTCAGGTCACCATTGAGAATAAAATCCTTCCTGTTGTGGTGGTGGTGTATGACATTTTGCATGAGGTGGAGAAGATTCGGGTGCTTGAGAGAGACAAGCGGAGTCAGGGGGCTTGGTTGAAGGCGTGGAGGGGTTTCAAGCCTCCCTGACTGCCAGGAGTCTCTTTCCCGGGTGTGGCTGTCTGTCTCTTATCACCCTAGATTATTATTTTTTGGAATAATTTTTGATAAATGGCTGCGTACATAGGTGATGGGTTGTGCCTCTTAGGCCCTCTCTGCTGCTTTTTGTAAATCGTTTACTAAAAATGTTTTGGTAATGGATTATGTATATATTGTATATATTCTGAACATGGATATGTATTCCTTGGATTTCTGTTGAAGTTTTGTACTATGGTTTGGTTTTTTTACTTTTGTATAAAATTGGTTGCTTGATTTTCAATAAAAGATCAATAGTGCCCCATCATTGGTGTCAGTGAGAGGAATAGTGCCCCATGAAGCAGATGAGGTGGTATCTCTGACATCACGTTACTCCAAAGCATCAGGCTCCAAGATCAATCAGGAAAAGAGTTTTCTGGATGGGAAAGGAAGGTGAGGGGTTTGATCTTTCGGACCCCTTTCCAGTGTCCCAGGAAAAAATTAAGATACTAGGCATTGAATTCGGACCAGGCGATTATGGCCTCAAAAACTGGGAAGGCAGACTGGAAATTGCCAATACTAAGGTGGTCAGCTGGAAGAGATGGAAGTTATTGGTAGAGGTGTCAGTGGGAGGAATAGTGCTCCATCATTGGTGTCAGTGAGAGGAATAGTGCCCCATCATTGGTGTCAGTGAGAGGAATAGTGCCCCATCATTGGTGTCAGTAGGAGGAATAGTGCCCCATCATTGGTGTCAGTAGGAGGAATAGTGTCCTATCACTGGTGTCAGTGGGAGGAATAGTGGCCCATCATTGTTATCAGTGAGAGTAATAGTGCCCCATCATTGTTGTCAGTGAGAGAAATAGTGCCCCATCATCGGTGTTAGTGAGAGGAATAGTGCCCCATCATTGGTGTCAGTGGGAGGAATAGTGCCCCATCATTGGTGTCAGTGAGGGGAATAGTGCCCCATCATTGGTGTCAGTAGGAGGAATAGTGCCCCATCATTGGTGTCAGTGGGAGGAATAGGGCCCCATCATTGGTGTCAGTGGGAGGAATAGGGTCCCATCATTGGTGTCAGTAGGAGGAATAGTGCCCCATCATTGGTGTCAGTAGGAGGAATAGTGCCCCATCATTGGTGTCAGTAGGAGGAATAGTGTCCCATCATTGGTGTCAGTGGGAGGAATAGTGCCCCAAGGGCCAGATAAAGACTAGAAAAGGGCCGCAGTGAAATACAATCATGAAATTTAGAACACAATGTGCATAAAAAAATATTTACAAAAAAAGATAATATATTTTCTGGTAAGTATTTCCTGTACTTCCGCTAAGTGTAGATATATAAACATCTTGGACATCAGGTGGTTATACCCGGATCAGGGCTGCAGCTGAATCGCAGTGATCAGTCTCTATACAACTCTCTCTGTGTTTTCTTTTTTCTCCTCTTGAATGGAGAAAACCGAAAAGTTTACAGTTTTTCTCTTTGCTGGAGGAGAAACATTTGAATAAAGAACAGTGTGTGAAAAAATAAAATTAAAGATAAAAAATCAACATCAGCCTGTGATTGAGGTCATTGTTGGGATCAAAGGTCAACAAGAGAAAAAGAAAGAAGGGGAGCACCATCCATGTGCATTATCCATTGGATGTATATTTATTAAAAAATGATAAAAAGGAATTACTCACAAGCAATTGTAGAAGATTTCACAATATAAATGGTCATAGACTAGCAGCATGCGATCAAAGATGAGCGAAACCCTCCATAAGTCATAGAGGAACTCACAGGAGTCACTGCCAGCTGACGCGTTTTGAAGGGACCTACCCTTCTTCCTCAGAGCTCAGCAGTGAAACCTCCTTCAGGAGTTCTTATATATGTGTGCCTACATGCACTTTCAGTCAATAGCCGGGTGGCTATTGTGTTTCATCTAGCCTGGTCAGCTGCTTGCCTATATGGCTATGGCGTGTATTTTCCTGACGTTTGTTTTGTTACCCCCAGCAATATGGCGCTGACCAGCCCTCCGCCGCCTACATCTTTGACAGGTGATGGATGACACGGAGGAAGTGACACCAGACCCACCCCTTCCTCCTGACTGGAGCGCAAATACGCTGGCATCGTTCCAGGATACAAGACCTACTAGGAAGATAATCTGCATTAGTACTATGGTGCAGACCTGGCGGTGCGGCTCCCCATTTTTTATAGAAGCCATGAGCGGCTACTGAAGGGACTTCTATCCACCCTGACACCACAGACTGGGAGGGCCCTCTTGCAAACCAATTGTACACACCGCATGCAAGGTATGCCACTGCCCATAGTAATGGTCTAGTTCTGCCCCCATAATGGGCATTGTATCACTAATATTAGTATGTTTATTCAGTTGTCAATGGTCTAACTGGACCGCCCACTGGGCTGAGGGGCGTAAGGGGGGTGGGCCTTAAGCGATCTGTCTGATTGACTGAAAGTGCATGTAGGCACACATATATAGGGACTGCTGAAGGAGGGTTCACTGCCGAGCTCTGAGGAAGAAGGGTTGGTCCCTTCGAAACGCGTCAGCTGGCAGTGATTCCTGTGAGTTCCTCTGTGACTTCTGGAGGGTTTCGCTCATCTTTGATTGCATGCTGCTAGTCTATGACTATTTATATTGTGAAATCTTCTACAATTGCTTGTGAGTAGTTCCTTTTTATCATTTTTTTAAATAAATCTGTATCCAAAGAATAATGCACATGGCTGGTGTGCCCCTTCTCTCTTTTTCTCTTGTTGACTATTAGGATTCCCCATCCTTGAGGGCAGCAAGGCCTGTGTCTTTACACGATTTGTCTGGTTATCCACTTGTGCGCAGGAGCAATTTTTCTTTGGGATTAAAGGTCACAGTCAAAGCCAAAACATTGGGGTTAAAGGTCAGGGCCAAGTGTTTAAGGTGGGATTTAAAAAAAAGCATTTTTAAATGTAAATTTAGTATCGGTGTCAGTTGGTGTCAGTGTGCTTAACTGCTTGCTGCCCGCTCACAGTAGATTTACTGCCACCGGGCAGCAGCTGCAGGTTAGGCAACATACCCATATGTCACCACCTGATTCTGGGTTATACATGCCCCCTGCTGACCCGTGCTGTGATTGGAAACCGCACAAGTTTGTTAGCAGGTTTCAGCCAACAGTTTTGGATAAATACCTGCTAATCAGCTGTGGCCAATCACAGCACAGAGTTTTCTGTATTTGCAAACACACAGAGCTTTGTACAAAGAACAGTGATCTGGCTGTTTATTCTCCCTGAAAAGCAGGGAGAAAAAAAATAGCTAGATCTGTGAGGAAAAGCAGCACATATTACACACATTACACTTGTTAGGCACTCAGGTAAAGTGATATCAAAGGATCATTTTTTATTTATTTTTATAAAAAACATGTTATACTTACCTGCTCTGTGTAGTGGTTTTGCAACCCCGATCCTCCTCTTCTCTGGTCCCCGGCTGATGCTCCTGGCCCCTCGCCCTGCTGAGTGCCTCCAGAGAAAGCAGCTTGTTTCGAGGGCACTCGTGTGTGCTTTCTCCCAAGCCGCCTCTGTCTGTCTTCCCCCCCCCCCCCCCTTGATCCTCACTGGCTGTAATTGACAGCAGTGGGAGCCAATTGGAAAATGAAGAAAGAAAACCAAAATGTAATTTTATCTTTTTTCATATTTACAAACCTTGTAATAAAATGAGATCTGCAAAATACTCACCATGCCTCTCGGAGTTTCTACTTTCCAAAAAGGGATCATTTGGGGGGTACTATCCTGGAATTTAAGGGCCTCCAAAACTGTGATAGGTAGTCAGGAAATCAAATGCAAAAGTTACGCCATTTACAAGCCTGAAGGTGCTCCTTGGATATTGGGAGCCCGTACATAGCAAGGCTCCGAAAAAGTCTCACATGTGGTATTCCCATACTCAGGAGAAGTAGCAGAATGAGTTTTGGGGTGTAATGCCAATGTATACCCATGTGGCGTGTGAGAAATATCTCATTAGATTGACAACTTTGTAAGAAAAAAAGGAAAAATATTTCTGGCCTTTTTCCGAAAACTTGAGTTTATGGAAGATTTTATTTTTTGCCACAACATGCCTCTCAGCAAATACCTTGGGGTGTCTACTTTCCAAAAAGGGATCATTTGGGGGGTGTTTTTCAATGTTCTGGCATTCTTGTGCCTAGAGAAATGTGATGGCTGGGGGCGATGCGCGGCATGGATCGGAGCGGCAGCATCTGAAGAGAGCTCCGTCCGTCTCAGGGCTTCCAGCCACAGAAACGGGGACATTATCACCCGCAGCTGGCACAAATAGTAAGCATCACCGCACATTGACTCCTGTGCATGCCTACATCGCGGAAGAAGAGGCGAGAAGGACAGCAGAAGTCCCTCACACACTACTTCCTGAGGTCAGTTGAACGGGGCAACATGGCTAAAAATGGCGCCGGCTCCCTGCCCACTTCATCAGAGTCTCCCTCTCCTGCAAAAGAAAAAACGCTGCAGAGCTCTGAGACACCTGGAAACAGCGAGTACATTCCCCTCTCAAAAGCTGAATTGGACATCAGCTTAGACACACTTTGTACCAAATTACTCACTAAATTCTAGCCAGAATTGCAGAAATCTACTTCTACTCTATCTCAAGAAATAGCAGCCCTGGGCTCCCGTACAGACCTACTAGAAAATAAACATGATGAACTAGCAATAGCGTTTAATGATTTATCCAGAGAACATGAAAGTCTATCCTCAGGATCAAGGGGGGCTCCAGAATCCATTACTGATTTACCTGCATATACCACCAAATTACTTTTGTTTCTGTTACCAGACCAAAACCCCCAGTCCTTCACATGCGATCGCATACATTGAGCACTAAGGTAAGGTGACCAGACGTCCCCGGTTCCCGGGGACAGTCCCCGGACTGAGGAAACTGTCCCCGGAGAAAGTTTGTCCCCGGTTTTGTCCCCACTTTGCAAGGCCGGGGACGTCTGGTCACCAGACATCTTAAGTTTCCCATGAGGTGCGGCAGTGTTCCGCATTTGGGCTGCGGCTCCTGGACACACACCAGTTGCAGCCACCCTAACTGATCACTGGTTGCTAGGGCTGCCCCACCTGGCGTCTAACAGCCAGTGATGTCACACACACAGAGACTCTCAGAGTGAGGCCGGTGTTCTGCCGAGAAAGTTCCGCTCGGCGGATTAGTTCCCCCCTCTACTGCGCATGCGCAGTAGAATCTGGCGGAAATAGCCGAAGCGGAACAGCTGAAAATCAGCTGTACACGGCGCCTGTAAGAGGGCCCCTCGCGGGCTCGCTTCGCTCGCCACGCTTCGGGCACGGCCTCGCTGCACTCGGCACTTTTAGATTCCCCCTCTAGGTCCACTTGGATAGTGGGGAAGGAACCTGGACTCAGAGCGCAGGCGCCGCGTACAGCTGATTGAAGCGTTTGAGCTTCGGCTATCTCCGGCGGCCGACAGTAGTACGTACTGCGCAGGCGCTGCGCCTGCGCAGTACAGGGGGGGAACCTATCCGCCGAAGGAACTTATTCGGCAAGACACCGGGTCGAGAGCGAGGCCGTGTCAGTGTTGCCCTGGCTCCGCCCACTTTTTCCTCTTCTGCAGCTCCCGCGGTCCGCCACCCGGCGGCCTAATGCAGATATAGAAAAGGTCTCTGGCTGGGAAGAGAGAATGATCGTGGAGCCATGGGGATGATGGCAGTGGCATCTGCACTGGCCACCTCTCTCCCCGGGGATTTACAGTCTCAGCCTCGCCCTCAGTCCACATTCCTGCCGTGGAGGACAGGCGGTGCTGAACTTAGAGAGCTGGAGGCAGTGCACGGCAGCATGGACTGGTTTCAAAGTTGTCACACTCTGTGCAGCACAGCAGCAGGTCAGTGTGTGATCACCAGGCCAGCTGTTTAGTATGTCACACTGCTTTAATGTATACCAAGCAGGCTGAGTGCTCCTTCCCAGTGCCCTTCCAACAGGTGCTATTCCCTAACCTATATCTACCTACCCTGAATTCTATAGTGAGTGCACACTGATATCTGTACAGTGAGTGCAACTTGGTGTACAGATATGACAGATATCAATGTCAGAGGTACTAGCATCCCGTGTACCGATATCAGTGTTATATATATTGGGAATAGCACTTAGTGACTACTATTCCCTATGTATAACACTGACATCCATACATGGAGTGCAAATCCACTCCACTCCATGTACAGATGTCAGTGTTATATATAGGGAATAGCACTCAGTCTACAGATATCCAGGGGCAGACTGACCGTTTGGACACCCAGGCACTGTTCAAGGGTCCAAGGAACAGTGGCAGTGCATCCATAAGGGCGCATAGACGCTGCCGACTCTCTTCAGCCACCCCCCCCTATGACCAATGGATAGATTCATGCATTGCATGAATCTATCCATGGCCGCCGCTGCCTTTTCGGGGGTGTTTTTGAAGCACCTGATTAGAGCCACAGGCTCTAATAGGCTTCAAAATAGGTGAACTGCGAGCATCATGCTTGGCACTCGCAGTTCACCCAGGTGTGTTAGGAAAGCGAATAAATATTCGCTTTCCTAACACTAAACCGCCTCTCCACCAATCAGGTGCTTGGTCTGTTACCCATCACCTGATTGGCAGAAACGACAGGCGCCGCTATTGGACGCCTATCAGGAGGAAAGGACGGGAGATGAGGATGGGAGGTGACGCGTGAAGGACCCCGCTCGTCACCGTCACCCGCTGACCCACCGAGACAGGGTAAGTGCCAGGCAGATGGTGACCAGGCAGGGGGTCACACTGGCGGCATTCGATGGCACAGTGGCAGCATTTGATGGGCGCACTGACAGCATTTGATGGGGCACAGTGGCAGCATTTAATGGGCACACTGGCAGAATTTGATGGGCACAGTGGCAGCATTTGATGAGCACACTGGAAGCATTTGATGGCACAGTGGCAGCATTTGATGGGCACAGTGGCAGCATTTGATGGGCGCACTGGCAGCATTTGATGGGCACAGTGGCAGCATCTGATGGGCACACTGGAAGCATTTGATGGTACAGTGGCAGCATTTGAAGGGTACAGTGGCAGCATTTGATGGCACAGTGGCAGCATTTAATAGGCACAGTGGCAGCATTTGATGGCACAGTGGCTGCGTTTGATGGCACAGTGGCTGCATTTGATGACACATTGGCAGCGTTTGGGCACAATTGATGTTTTTTTTTTCTGAATTTTTTAGTTTGTTTGTGCCCCCCCAAAATTTATTTTTTTGATTCCATATTTTTATTAAATTTTTTCAGAGAAAATATAATGTACAATTAAGCATTGTACGTCGTGCAACGACGTCTGGGTAGATAATACAAGGTATAAATTTATAACCACAAACAGGGATCTGTTGTAACAAGTATAGAAAGTATATCCATAAAGAGTCCCAGAAATACAGAAATATATATATAGTCGGTCCACTTCATTAGTGTTGCACCCCAGGTGGGAGCTCTAGTGCCACAGGAGTGAAGAGGACCTTTTTTCTATAGATATACGGTAATATAGGTGAGCTAGAAATTACTAGCTATTACATGTAACAAATTGCTCTTGTAAAGGAATTGGTATTGCTCGGTCAAGAAAGAAAGATCTGTGTTTCAATTCTTAATTGTGTGAGATGCGCAGTGTTTAGTCCAATCTGTCCACGGTTGCCAGTTAATGTTAATTTTTGTTGCCTAGCCAGTGTATGCGGCTGATGTAATCTCGTAACTGAAATGGAGGGCTACCAAGTCAGTAACTTGGGCTAGTGTCAGAGAAGTGTCGGATTTCCAGTGTCTGGTTATATTAAGTCTTGCTTCCATGAGGATATGAGTGATTACAAGTCTGAATGGATGAGGGATGACCTCAATAGTTAGGTTTAGGATCGCAAGTGACGGTGAGGGAGGAATCTTGATGTGGGTTATGTTCGAGATTAAGTGAAAGATACTTTCCCAGTATTGATGTAGTTTGGCACATGTCCAAAAAACATGGAGTAAGTCGCTTGGAGAAGATTTACATCTCCAGCAAGTGTTGAGGATTCGTGGATTAAAGGATACTATTCTGGTCGGAGTTAAATACCAGTGTAGTGAGATTTTCTGTGTGAGTTCCCATAGGGCCGCGCATTTGGTGGCTTTATAGACAGATTTCAGGGCTTGTTGCCATTGAGTGTCGGTAAAAGTATGGGCAAGGTCAATTTCCCAGCTGTGGTGTGAATTTAGTTTGGAAAAGATGTGTTTTTGGTGGAGGATGTTATAAAAGTAGGAAATACTTTTGGTTTTAGTGGCAGGCTTTCTGAGGTAATCCCAGGTTTTGGGGTGAATACTGTAGATAGGAAGAGGAATAGTATTCAGGTAGTGATGTATACATAGGTAAGTGAAGTGTTCGGATGTAGGTAGTTGGGAGAATGTTTTAATGCGGTTGTCATGTATTAAATCTTGCAGGGAGTGTATGCCTTTGAGGGTCCATATTGATAGCGAGAGTTCAGGTACTAGATATAGTAGAGAGTTTAAGGGAATATAGGATTGTGGCTTGGTGGGTGTGAATGTCAGTAGGGCTGATTATTTTATCCAAGCGTGTGCCAATGCTCTCATGGTTGGAGATATAGACATTGGTATTGTAGTGCCTAGCGGTGTGCTTAGTAGCCAGGTTTTCAAATTGGGCCGTGTGAGTGAGGAGTTCTCAATTTGTCCCCATAGTGTGTTCGGGTACTTTTGGAACCAGGAGGGTAATTGGGCTAGGATGGTTGCCAAGTAATAATCCTCAAAATCTATAGATCCCGTTCCTCCAACTAGTTCGTGTTTAACCAATTTGTGATGGGCATATCTAGGCCGTTTTCCATTCCAAAGGAATTTGTTAAATATCGTTTGTTTGTTGTAGTTGTAAGAGGTTTTTCATGGTGGCGTTTAAGTTTATATCTAATAGGAAGGATTTGGTCGTGTTGACTTTATAGTATGAGACCGAGCTAAACCAATTGAGCAGTTTTTGTACTTCTGCCAGGGAAACAGTCGGATTAGTAAGGATGAGAATTACATCATCAGCGAAGAGACTGATTTTGTGGTGAGAGGGGCCAATTTGAAGGCCTGAGATGTTGGGGTGGGAGCGGATATGGGACCCATGAGCATATTAAATATTAGAGGGGAGAGGGGGCATCCCTGGCGGGTGCCGTTTGTAATAGGGAATGGACGGGAGAGCATGCCCTCTGTGTATACCTGGTCCTCGGGATTGGAATATAATGCCATAATGGCTCTTAGAATTTGGCCTTGGAACCCAAATTTCTAGAGGACCACTTCGAGGTAGGACCAGTGGACCCTGTCGAACGCCTTCTCTGCATCCAGGGA
The DNA here is from genome assembly GCA_037952925.1 of Lithobates clamitans. NCBI lineage: Eukaryota > Metazoa > Chordata > Amphibia > Anura > Ranidae > Lithobates > Lithobates clamitans. The sequence continues at coordinate 994,335 of JBBGZY010001053.1, read as the reverse complement.
AAGGAGCAGAGAAGGCGTTCCAGTGGATTCAGCATGATGTATTAAGTTAATCATTCTTCTGATGGTATCTGAGGATTGTCTGCCTTTTGTGAATCCTGTCTGGTCTTGGTGTATAATAGTGGGCATGATGTTAAGTAATCTTGTTGCTAAGGTTGTAGCGTATATTTTGAGGTCAAGGTTGAGCAAAGAGATTGGGCGAAAATTTTGGGGGACATTTGACTGTTTCCCTGGCTTCGGTATCGTAATGACCAACGCTTTCAAGTATTCTTTCGAGAAGATAGCAGAGGAGGCAGCGTGATTGAAGAGCTCAGTGAGATGTGGGATTAGTTGTGAGGAAAATTGTTTATAGTATTCCCCTGTCATACCGTCAGGGCCTGGTGCTTTACCACTAGGTAGCGAATCAATAGTTGTCTTGATCTCCTGGTCAGTGAATGGTGCGTTCAGGGCGGTCAGTTAGTCATCGGTTAATTTGGGTAGGTTTATATTGTGGAGAAATTGGTCAATGCCATCTTGTGTGGGTTGAGGGGTATGGGGGTCTTGTTTTAGGTTATATAGGTCTCCATAGTAGACACTGAAGGCATCGGCAATGTCTACGGCAATGTCGGAAAAGTTGTTGATAATTGTATCAACAAAAAAGAAACTTAAAGGGGGTGCTAAGCACCGTAAAGACCTCTATTTTGGGGGTATAGAGGGTTAGTATCGTGGGCAGGGGAGGGCAGGAATAGCGGGTGGCCAGAGCTCAGGGGAGCTATAATGACTGTTATCGGCCAAATGTATCATGGAAGGTTGTATCTTTCAGTTGAAGTTGCGATCCAGTTGTCCAGTTGAAGTCGATCCTCTGTCATGAGGAGCAGAGTTGGGTGGTTCCGGAATTATACCTGAGGAGTTTCAGGCCCTTGTCTAGATCTCCAATCGCGTGGGTTTGCCCATTGTGCACAATGAGGATGGTGGCGGGGTAGCGCCATTTATATTGTAACTTATGGTTTTGCAGGCCCTTGGTGATCGGATTCAGTTGACGTCTCAGTTGGAGGGTATACTTTGACAGGTCAGGGAAGAGTTGGATCCCAGTATAAGGAGCAGGTAAGGGTGATTTGGCTCTGAGTCCCAGGAGGAGGAGTTTTTCTTTGGTGTGGTAGAAGTGGACCCTCATCAAAACATCTCTAGGGACCGAGGCTGCCAGATGGGATGGTTTAGCGATTCTATGAATCCTGTCAATAATTACATCTCGAAGTGATTCTTCAGGGATAACTATATGCATCAATTCTTTTGCATAATGTGGCAGGTCCACGGGTAGTATAGTCTCGGGGATACCCCTCAGTTTGCCGTTGTTCCTGCGAGACCTGTCTTCTAAATCGGCCAGCTTGGCGCGCATCCATGCCTGTTCTTCTTTAACAGCATCATAAGCTTCAATGGTTTCATTCACTGTGGAGGTGCATGCATACAGCTCCCTCTCAGCGTTAGTCACTCTTTCATCCAGTGAGTGGATGTCAGAGGTGATCTTGTGAAACAGGGATGAAAGATCATGAGGGAGGTCTACAGGGAGATGAGCATCTCTTTCAGGGTAGTATCCATGACTGGCTGGCCTGAGGTGGGGAAGGAGGACATGGAGGAGTGCAGGGCCTGGTCTAGGGAGAAGGGGATAGGAGCCTGGGCCTTAATTTGCAGGGGGCTGGGTCCCCTGCGGCGGCGTGTCCAGCCGCATCTTAGCTTTAGCTGGGCTGCCAGGGAGAGGGTCACCTTCTGGGGTCTGGGAGAGATCAACCACGGTACCTGCATCCAGTTGTTCATCTGGCATAGCATCCGGGAGGTCCATGTACACTGTTTGCAGTGCGGCCTGGCTGGCGCTATCTTAGGATTTCTAGCCCGCTGGCTTGTAGGCAAATTCTGTCAGTTTTTGTGGCTTGTGGTCCGTAAATCTCTTCCTGGATGGCTGCATCTTTGTCTCCTGGACGTGCGGAGCAAGGATGGGTGCAGATTGTTGTTGAAGGAGTTGTGATGGCGGCCGATTGCACTGGATTGTGTCCCCTGGCTGAAGAGCTATATGATCAAGCGTCCATCTTCTTCCCCGGTTGGCCACGCCCCCCCAAAAAAATTTTGAGCACCAGCCGCCACTGGTTCGGAACCCCATAAGAGGCTCCTGTCCCAGGCTTCACTCACCCTTGGAGGGAACAGTCTGCACAGCTGAGGACAGTGTACACACTTGGGGTGCACGGGTCCTCCACAGGTGAGGGAGCTTGTCCACAGTCCTATGCTGTGTACGGGGACAGCTCTGCTCATGTTTCATCCTCTCCCCAGGACCCAGCCTAATCCCTGGGGCCACACAGCACTGCCCACTACCAACAACGACTGAGCACTGCCCCACCACTGAGAATACCCATTTCCCACCCTCTCTCTCTCTCTCTCTCTCTCTCTCTCTCTCTCTCACCCCCCTTACCCCCACTCTATTTCACCCCCCCTTTCTCTCTCTTTCTTCCCCCTCTCTCTCAACCTCCTCCCTTTCTCACCCCTCTCTCTCTCTTTCACTCCTCCTCTCTCTCACTCACTTCTCCAACACCTTCCATCTCTCTCATCCCCCTCTCTATCACCCTCCCCCTCTCTCTCTCCATCCACCACCCTCTCTCTCTGAGCCCCTCTCTCTCTCAGCCCTCCCTCTCTCTCAGTCCCACTTCTCTCTCTCTCAGCCCTCCTACCTGTTTCAAGCAGAAACACTGCACATACCGATTCCTACCACCATGACCATTTCAAATTACTGAAGTGCTTATGGTGGTTAGAGCGCTCCTTTAATATCTCTCAGAGGAAGTAAACCTCTGTATACTGATTCCATTTAATTTGATCATCCTCTAGTTGTGTTAAATTGAGTTTTCAACCTCCCTGAAATTATTTTTGCAGGTTAGAATGTCTGGTTAACCCATCTCTATATTTGCCTGGGCTGTGAAATATCCAGTGTGGCGGTGCCTCCCCATCCTCCATTAATTCCTGCTGGGGTTTGGTCTGTCTCGAACTGGGAGGGGCGAGCGCCGCCAGATTATACAGAGTGGGGATATCCTGCTTACCCAGCTGTCAGACGAAGTCCTGCCCCCTTAGCCGGCTCCTATGATAGGCAGCACACTGGTGACGTCTATCATAGGAGGTGGGACTTTGTCTGAGGACAGCAGCCGCATGGGGTAAACAGGAGATCCCCGCTCTACATTATCCGACTTCTCTCCTCTAGATAAGGCTGAGCTGATGGGCACTGAACAGGCTGAGCTGATGGTCAATGAGCAGGCTGAGCTGATGGGCACCGACTTCTCTCCTCTAGGTAAGGCTGAGCTGATGGGCACTGAGCAGGCTGAGCTGATTGGCATTGAACAGGCTGCATTGATGGGCACTGAACAGGCTGAGCTGATTGGCACTGAACAAGCTGCATTAATGGGCACTGAACAGGCTGAGCTGATGGGTACTGAACAAGCTGCATTGATGGGCACTGAACAGGCTGAGCTGATTGGCACTGAACAGGCTGCATTGATGGGCACTGAACGTGCTGATCTGATTGGCACTGAACGTGCTGATCTGATTGGCACTGAACGTGCCGATCTGATTGGCACTGAATGTGCCGATCTGATTGGCACTGAACAAGCTGATCTGATTGGCACTGAACAGGCTGCATTTATGGGCACTGAACAGGCTGAGCTGATGGGCACTGAACAGGCTGAGCTGATGGGCACTGAACAGGCTGCATTGATGGGCACTGAACAGGCTGCATTGATGGGCAATGAACGGGCTGATCTGATTGGCACTGAACGGGCTGATCTGATGGGCACTGAACAAGCTGATCTGATTCGCACTGAACAGGCTGCACTGATGGGCACTGAACAGGCTGCACTGATGGGCACTGAACAGGCTGCACTGATGGGCACTGGTGAGTATAATACACTCTTCAACTGTGCTTTAAAATGCATGGTTTTCCCTTTTGTGAACCAGAACATAATAATGTTATGCGGTTGGGCTGGTATAATAATGCTATGGGGCTGGTATGAAATGATTTCCAGAAATAACGTATACATCATACAATCATTCCTTAAACACATATCACACACACTGCATATATCATTTGAGGAAAATATGCTTATAAAATAGTTTACTATTTGCCAAAAAAAAAAAAAATGTCCCCGGTTTTCATTTTAAAATCTGGTCACCTTAGCTTAAGTGGTTAATAAAGATTTGTTGAGTCTCCATGAGTATGGTGTTGAAGAGAGACCTATAAATTGTGTACTAAGAATGGTTATATGATGATCGGACCAGGACAATGGCATCCCTAGGGGGGGCCAGAGGGGGCCCTGACCCCCCCCAACATTATGCTGTGCCCCACCATGTGCCCCCCCCCCCCCCCCCCAATAAAAAAAAAAAAAATTTTTTACAAAAAACCAATGTCTAAGAGGGAGAGAGTCCCCAGTCAGCTCCTGCGGGTGATTCCTCCCCCCTCCCTCTGCTCACTGACACTGCATAATGCGAGCACTCACACAACCACGGCCGCCCGATCTGCTCCTTCCCCTGCATCCTCATTGGCAGGGAGAAGAGCGAGTTGCAGGGAGGACTCCACCAGGACTCTCAGTTACTGAAAAAACAGACTGATTTCTCAGACTAACGCTGTCAATAGCAGGGGCAGTACAGCAAGAGGAGGCTGGGGAACCTCACAGTGGCAGAACACCAGGGCCCGGTGGCAAGACAACCTTTGCAACCCTGATAGTTCCCTCACTGCTTTGGATAGTTATATTTTCTTGGTATGCTGGTGACATATATCTCTTGTTTTCTGCCACCCTGGGGGGCCCCAATACAGTAGGAAGGGAACTCACTGCAGAACATGTGAAAGGGCCATTGTGGGGTCGTAGTAAAGGGCCCCAGGAGATATTTTTATATATATATATATATATATATATATAATTGCATTTTATAGTTGCCCCCCTACTTTTGTCCCTGTCCCCCCATGTGCCCCCCCTAAATATGAAAGCTGGAGACGCCACTGGACCAGGAACATGGATGGATTGATGCTTCCTGTGCATTAGCTAAGATTATAGGAGTACAAAAAATATAGTCTAAGCTTGAGTAGGAATGGTGTGGCTGTGAGTAGAAGGTATATTCCCCACCCCCCTATGTTTAATGCTCTCCATGAGTCAATGAGTTGTAAATCATTAATATGTGCAGATATTGTTTTTGAAAACATTTTTGAGTGCATATTAAGTCTACTGCGTTCTAAATTTGGTTGTAATACGGAGTTAAAGTCTCCGCCTAGTATAATATGAAGTGAATGGTAGCGCTGTAAGATGTTAAAAAATTGTGTGAAGAATGTGGTTTGTGTGTCATTTGGTGCATACACATTGGCAATTGCCGGTTCTCTGCCAGATAGGATACCGTTAATTATAATAAATCTACTGTCTTGATCCTTGTAAACCTGTTGAACCTCTAGAGGGAAGGATTGGTGGATAAAGATAGCTACTCCTTTGGTTTTGGTGGATGTTGAGGTATAGAAAGATTGATTATAAGCTTTATGGAAAAAAATTGGGTGATTGTCTTTCATAAAGTGAGTTTCCTGTATTAGAATTACTTTTGCATTTAATTTCTTATATTGTAAGAAGGCTTTTTTCCTTTTGTTTGGGGAGTTAAATCCCTGTACATTGTGTGAAATAATCTTGATGGTCATGATGGTAGATTGTGTGATGAAAAAGGACGGGGGTATTGTCTAGATTACAATCATTATTTACTGTTTCTGAGGTCAACCAGGTGTACAAGGAGTTTGTGGAAAATGCATTTCTCTTAGAACAAACGATTAATTGATAATTCGATGGAGATGTACCATAACTATTATTACATATAGAAACAAATATCTATCTGATAACATATTTAGAGTGTACCTTAAATCTATGATAGGAAGGGAATATGGGGTTGGGGGATAGGAAAATATCCAACCGACCGAGAATACTTGTGAGACCACCATGTCTCAATCTCAGTCTAATTGTTTTTTAGTTAAAAAAAAAATAATAAAAAAAATAAATAAAAAATAGTGAACCAGTTGAAAAAATATAAGTCAATATATCTAAACAACTTGGATTGTATCAATAATAATGGAAGGTGGATAACGACTGAGGGGGGTGATTTATGTCGTCATGTGGGCGGAGATCCACGACTAATAAATGTTATATTATTAACTGTGCAATTATAATAAAATAACTTGTTTTAAAGAACTGCGATATGTTTAACTATAGTAACTGAAGTAAACATTATAATTTTGGTAGAATGTCAAACATCAAAGAAATGTAAGTGTTCCACTGAGGAACGCCTATATATTAACCTTATATAAACTTAAGTAGGTATAGTAGTGTCCATTTTGTATACCCATAGAGAAAGGCAATTGTGAGGGAGGTTTTTGGAACGAGTCTGTGTCCATCTGTGGTTATATACCTCCTCAGTTCTCAGAGCCATTGAAAAAAAATTGTGTCTGATTTCAGTTAGGAAAATCCAAAGCCCCGGCTGAATTTTAATGTAATAAACATAGGAGAAGTTTTTGACTGGGATTAAAGGAAAAAAATGTCTAGGTCCTTCATGGTTATCATTGCTTCTATATTTGGTTGTAAGCTGTTAGATATTAGTGTGGTAAATGGATGGTCGTCTTTATTTCTTTAGTAGTTGTGAAATATCCGTAGTTCCATTAAATGCCACAAAATGTCAGCGTTAAGGAATCAAAGAGACCTGCTGAGCATATTAGGTGATAGTGGGTGTAATTTACTTACAGTTCTAATTTAAGGCTGAAGATGTCAGTGTTGGATTCCTATTAAGCTAATGATAACAGTCTTAACTGCAGGAAAAAAAATTTAGCATATTGAGTTAGTATAGTAAATTTTACTTGTTTCTGCCGGATGTATTATGACTTGTATATCTTGTATCCCATAGATACTATATCTACTCCAAAAAAGGGAGGAAGAGAAAAACTGAAGAAACACACAAAAAAAGAGTAATAATACATTTCTGGTAAATCTTTGTGAGGATATAAAGTTAATTCGGGCTCCATTGACCAACTTTGTGTCTGGTTCTGCGTCTATCCCCACGAAGTGAGGGGGTGCTCCATATAGGGGCTTGACGGGGAGTAGAAGGGGTGTGAGGAAGGTATTGGGGTTCCATAGGCCCAATTTGACCAAGATATCCTGACCTTCAGGGATAGAGGTGGCGATATAGGTTGTACCATTGTGTGGTATAATCAGCTTAACCACTTCAGCCCCGGACCATTTGGCTGGCCAAAGACCAGAGCACTTTTTGTGATATGGCACTGCGTCACTTTAGCTGACAATTGCGCGGTCGTGCAACGTGGCTCCCAAACAAAATTGACATCCTTTTTTCCCCACAAATAGAGCTTTCTTTTGGTGGTATTTGATCACCTCTGCGGTTTTTATTTTTTGCGCTATAAACAAAAAAGGGCGACAATTTTGAAAAAAAATGCAGTATTTTTTACTTTTGGCTATAATAAATATCCCCCCAAAAATATATAAAAAAACATTTTTTTCCTCAGTTTATGCCAATATGTAATCTTCTACATAGTTTTGGTAAAAGAAAACTGCAATAAGCGTATATTGTTTGGTTTGCGCAAAAGTTATAGGGTCTACAAAATAGGGGATAGTTTTATGGCATTTTTATTAATAATTTTTTTTACTAGTAATGGCGGCGATCAGCGATTTTTATCATGACTGAGACATTATGGCGGACACATCGGACACGGAGAATTTTGACACATTTTTGGAACCATTGTCATTATTACAGTGATCAGCGCGATTAAAAATGCATTGATTACTGTAAAAATGTCACTGGCCTTGAAGGGGGTTAATGTGTGTCCTAGGGAGTGTTCTAACTGAAGAGAGATGTGGACTGTGCAGGCAAGCTAACAGATCATCTGTTCATACTCTGTATGAGCAGACAATCTGTCAGTTCTCCCCTCAGAGAACCGGAAACTGTGTGTTTACACACAGTTCCGGGTTCTCCGTGTGCCCCAAGCGATCGCGGGAGCCCGGCGGTAATTGAGACCACCGGGCACTCGCAACGGCTCGGGGGCCGAGCGGGGTGCACGTGCCTCCGGTGGAGCGCATGCGCTCCCTAGTGGCCACAGGGCGAAGCGACGTTACATAACGTTGTTTCACCCAGCCGTGCTATTCTGCCACAGTACAACTGCGGCGGCTGGTCAGCATGTGGTTAAAAGGAAACCCCCATCTGTATCTGATTCTGGCTGTGGAAAGAACCGTGGTGATTTCTTTCATTTTCCTGCGTCTGTCCGGTGTTGCTTGAGAAATATCCGGGTATATCTGTAGCTGAACTCCCCCCAGAGTGATATTTCTGAGGCTACATGCTGCTCTCATTATATCTTCCTTCACGGGGGGGGTAGCACTTAATGCGCGATGTATGTGATCGCATGTGAAGGACTGGGGGTTTTGGTCGGGTAACAGAAACAAAAGTAATTTGGTGGTGTATGCATGTAAATCCGTAATGGATTCTGGAGCCCCCCTGATCCTGAGATTATTTCTTCTGTTTCTGTTGTCTATATCCTCCACATGTGCTTGTAATTGTGTAAAGGCTGAGGATAGACTTTCATGTTCTCTGGATAAATCATTAAACGCTATCGCCAGTTCTAGTAGGTCTGTACGTGAGCCCAGGGCTGCTATTTCTTGAGATAGAGTAGAAGTAGATTTCTGCAATTCTGACTGGAATTTAGTGAGCAATTTAGTACAAAGTGTGTCTAAGCTGATGTCCAATTCAGCTTTTGAGAGGGGAATGTACTCGCTGTTTCCAGGTGTCTCAGAGTTCTGCAGCGGTTTTTCTTTTGCAGGAGAGGAAGACTCTGATGAGGTGGGCAGGGAGCCGGCACCATTTTTAGCCAAGCTGCCCGTTCTACTGACCTGAAGAGGTAGTGTGTGAGGAACTTCTGCTTTCATCCTCTCCTCTTCTTTCCGCGATGTAGGCATGCACAGGAGTCTGTGTGCGGGGATGCCTATTTGTGCCAGTAACGGGTGATAATGTTTCTGTGGCTGGAAGCCCTGAGACGGACGGAGCTCTCTTCAGATGCTGCCGCTCCGATCCATGCCGCGCATGCGCCCCAGCCGATCACATTTCTTGAGGCACAAAAATGCCAGAACATTAAAAACACCCCTCAAATTATCCCTTTTTGGAAAGTAGACACCCCAAGGTATTTGCTGAGAGGCATGTTGTGGCAAAAAATAAAATCTTCCATAAACTCAAGTTTTCGGAAAATGCCAAAAAATATTTTTCCTTACAAAGTTGTAATGAGATATTTCTCACAAGCCTCATGGATATACATTGGCATTACACCCCAAAACTCATTCTGTTACTTCTCCTGAGCCTAGCTATGTACGGGCTCCCAAAATCCAATGAGAACCTTCGGGCTTTCAAAGGGCGTAACTTTTGCATTTGTTTTCCTGACTACCTATTACAGTTTTGGAGGCCCTTAAATTCCAGGATAGTGTGAACACCCCCCAAATTACCCCTTTTTGGAAAGTTGACACCCCAAGAGGTATGGTGAGTATTTTGCAGATATTATTTTGTTAAAGGTTTTGAAATATGAAAAAGATAAATTACATTTTGGTTTTCTTTCTTTATTTTCCAATCGGCTCCCACTGCTGTCAATGACAGCCAGTGAGGATTAAGTGGGGGAGGGGGGATCAGGGCTGAGCCACGCTCTGTTTAGCTTATAGACAGACAGAGGCAGCTTGGGAGAAAGCACACAGGAGTGCCCCCGAAGTAAGCTTGTATCTTTGGGGGCACTCAGCAGGGCGAGGGGCCAGGAGCACCAGCTGGGGACCAGAGAAGAGGAGGATCGGGGTTGCTCTGTCCAAAACCAATACACAGAGCAGGTACGTAAAACATGTTTCTTATAAAATAAATACAAAATGATCCTTTGATATCACTTTACCTGTGTGCCTAACAAGTCTAATGTGTGTAATATGTGCTGCTTTTCAGGGAGAAGAAACAGCCAGATCACTTTTCTGTGTACAAAGTTCTGTGTGTTTGCAAACACAGAAAACTCTGTGCTGTGATTGGCCACAGCTGATTAGCAGGTATTTAGCCAAAACTATTGGCTGAAACCTGCTAACAAACTTGTGCTATGTCCAATTACAGCACGGGTCAGCAGGGGGCATGTATAACCCAGAATCAGGTGGTGACATATGGGTACGTTGCCTAGCCTGCAGCTGCCGCCCAGTGGCAGTAAATCTACTGTGAGAGGGCAGCAAGCAGTTAAGTACACTGACACCAACTGACACCGATACTAAATTTAAATTTAAAAATGCTCTTTTTTTAAATTTCACCTCAAATATTTGGTCCTGACCTTTGACCCCAATGTTTGGCTTTGACTGTGACCTTTGATCCCAACACTGACCCTGTCACTGACCTCGATCACACCCTGATGTAGATTTTTTTATCTTTAATTTTATTTTTTCACACACTGTTCTTTATTCAAATGTTTCTCCTCCAGCAAAGAGAAAACGTATAAAATGTTCAGTTTTCTCCATTCAAGAGGAGAAAAAAGAAAACACAGAGAGGGTTGTATAGAGACTGATCACTGTGATTCAGCAGCCCTGATCCGGGTATAACCACCTGATGTCCAAGATGATTATATATCTACACTTAGCGGGAAGTATCTTGGGGCTTTATTCCTCCCACTAACACCAATGATGGGGCACGATTCCTTCCACCGATACCAATGATGGGGCACTATTCCTCCCACTAACACCAATGATGGGGCACGATTCCTTCCACCGATACCAATGATGGGGCACTATTCCTCCCACTGACACCAATGATGGGGCACAATTCCTTCCACCGATACCAAAGATGGGGCACTATTCCTCCCACTGACACCAATGATGGGGCACTATTCCTCCCACTGACACCATTGATGGGGCACTATTCCTCCCACTGACACCAATGATGGGGCACTATTCCTCCCACTGATGCCAATGATGGGGCACTATTCCTCTCACTGATGCCAATGATGGGGCACTATTCCTCCCACTGATACCAATGATGGGACACCATTCCTCCCTCTGACACCAATGATGGGGCACTATTCCTCTCACTGATGCCAATGATGGGGCACTATTCCTCCCACTGATACCAGTGATGGGGCACTATTCCTGCCACTGACACCAACAATGGGGCACTATTCCTCTTACTGATACCAACAATGGGGCACTATTCCTCCACCTACTGACCACAGGCTCTATGTAACTGAGGCAATGTTTATTCTCACTGATGCCGGGCCCGGTATATTTTCTACCCTCACTGGGCACAGTCCAGCCCCTCCTAAAATCTGAAGGACAGTAAACTGGCCCTATGAAAAGTTTGGAGACCCCGGGTCTAAATATCTGACAAACCATCCGGAGGGTGTACAACTTTTATTCATCAGGTTTTATTTAATCCCCTTGAATGTTACATTGTGGCAGAGATGGGAACATTGTGGATTATTTCTCTGTAGGGTTGATGACCGTCCCCATGAAAAGAATGCTGTTGGTTTTTTGCTCAATGATGAAGAAAACAAATGGCCCATCAATGGATATCAGTGGGGGGAGGGACAATACAACGATCTCCACGGTGGGTGCGGCGGCCTCTGTCCTTCTTTCATCCACATTTATAACAGCCTGGTGTACGGCCTGAAGTTCATACAGCTTCTGCATCCTCATAGAGTAACAGACAGCAACAAATCGTTCATTCACGCTGTATGAGAGAACCTGTGTGAATAGGCACCTCATTTTTAATGAATTTTTTAAATTAAAAAAAAAAAAAACTTTTTACAATTTGTATTATTTTTTAAATTTAAATATTTTTTTTTATTTTTTTTTTTCAATTTGTATTATTTTTTACATTCTTTAAAATTGTTTTTTACAATGCTGTTTGGGGGCCATGGGTGAGATATGAGGGGTCTAAACAGACTCCTGACATCTCACCTTTGAGACAGAGAAAGGAATTGAGGACACAGATTCCCCAGTTCCTTTCTCTCTAGCCTCAGTTGTACTGAAGATGAATAAACAGGAGACAGAAGCTCCTCCCCATTCATAGTTTACTATGCTTTAGTTATTAAAGTGGTTGTAAACCCAGTATAGCAAGTTCATTTTTTGTAATTAATCAATGCAGCCTATAGTATTGTGTGCTCTCTGTTTATGGCTTCTTACCTGCTTGCTTTCTGTGTAATCCGTAGTTTTCTTTTTAATGACGTCGCTGGCGCATGCACTTTTAAGCCTCGTACACACAATCAGATTTTCCGACGGGAATTGTGCAATTTTCCGACCGTGTGTACGCTCCATCGGACAATTGTTGTCGCATTTTCTGCGGACAAACGTTGGATGGCAGGCTTTAAAATTTTCTGCGGACGAATGTCTGTTGTCAGATATTCCGAGCGTGTGTACACAAGTTCAAGAAAAGGAAGGGGGAGGGGGACAGCGGCAGTTAGCTGCTCCTGTCAGCCAATGTCTCCACCCCCCGACAGGGAAAAGAGGGGGACTATTACGGTACTCAATATAAGTATGTGGTAAACATAAGGGGTAAAAAAGGGGAATAACAGGTTTTATAAAAATTCACTTTTAATAGAACAGTATTTAAAAAGTTACAATACCGCATACAGTTGCGATTTGAAACAATGACAATACATACAGCCATAAAAAGGAAGGGGGGGGGGAGGAATACCACAAAGTTGAACCAGTGGATTCCACCCAATTTTGATGGTAGATATGTATATAGCTTAAGTTCTCGACCGGTTTTGCAGTTCTCACCGCTTCTTCAGGAGAGCCATATCTATAGTGTGACATAAGATAGTTGTAACAAATACAGACATCTCAACAAGTGCATATGATAAAATTATTACCGCAGCAGAGTTATTAATGATACATCAAAACCATTACATACAAGTTATAAACAATAAGGACAAGCTCACCCATTCAGGAATTCTCTGAGGGTATGCAAGGCCCCATATGATTCACCCTGCGGCGGACACAGGGGATGAAAAACAGCCTCTGGTGGATAAATTTTGAATAAATGAATTGCACAAGTCACCAGACTATGATATCCAGAAAAGGTGGGGTATAAAGGTGCCAGTAATATAACTGTCAGAAATTCCGAAAAAATGGTGCAGTGGAGGGGCAGAAAAAATGATGTGATATTGCTTGAGATATTAAGGTACTGGGAAAACAGGAGAGGGAGGAGGGGAGGGGGGGGAGGGAGGAGGGAAACGGAGAGAGGGAGGGAGGAAGGGGGGAGAAAAAAAAAAGGGGGGGGGAAGGGAGGGAACGAGGGGGGAAAAAGGGTGAAGCAGGACAGGGGAGCAGAGGGGGAAACAAAGAGAAAGGGGAGACGGGAAGGAGAAGGGAAGGAGTGGGGAAAGGGGGAAAAAGGGAGAAGAGAAAGGAGGGGAGGGGGGACAGAGAGAAGTGAGCAGGGGGGGAGGGGGGGGAAGGGAGGAAAGGGGGAGAGGTGAGGATGAGGGAGGGGAAGAGAGGGCGGGGGATCAGGAAGGAAAGGAACCCAGTAATCCCATCAATGCAAGGAAAAGGTAAACAGCTAGAAAGAGCTGCACACTGAGAGTATTAAGACTGACACTCACCACCTGGAGATTAATTGGCTATATGACGCATAAGCTGGGGTGGATGAGAGCTTCCTATTAAGAGGACCATAGAACAGAGGGGTCAGGGAGGACCATAAAACTGTTAGCAGTAAAAGCCCCCTAGAGCTGGAACCATTAGTGCGTAAAAAGGGGGAGGTCACAGCAGCAACTGAAATAAAATTTATGTATCAAGATTACCATCCGCATTGATATACAGAGGGTTAGTCCACAGGTAGTGTAGTGGTATACATACATACACTGGGAATAGATTGAGCAAGGTTTAACATTGCATAAGGTAAAACAGACTGACAGTGAATATGAGACAGTCTATTCCAGGCTAAGAGGCACTAATCACCAGAGAAAGGGAAGGCAGTGGAAGTATAGCAGTGAACAGGGAGTCTGATAACATTGCATCCATGTGCTACTGCGCAAGCGCGCGCTCCTGTCAAAGGGAAACGAGTTCCCAGACACGGAGACACAAGCAGCCCGAGGGCTGCCAGGGCAAACATGTGTCCGCCGCAGGGAGAAGTATCGAGGCACAGCAGTGACCAGCAGAACCTGATGGTCAAGGGAGAGGTTGTCCTTTAACAGCAAAGTGTAAAACGTCATGATAACATTAATAGTCTATCAAGAAAAACAGTATATTGATTGAATACGTAAACATTGCAAGTGTCAACAAACAACAGCAACACGGGTAGACCTTGAGCAGAGAAAGCATCATACATAATAGTACATCCCAATAACGAAAAAGGGGGGGGAAGGGAGGGGGATAGTAACCCCCCATGGGGGGGGAGAAAAAAGAGGGAGGGCAAAGGGGGGGAAAAAGAGGGAGGGGGGAAAGAGAGAAACTGGACAAGGAAGGGAGGGGGAGAGGGGAAAGGGGGGATGGGACGGAGAAGGGGAAGGAGGAGGGGAGGGGAAGAAGGGGAAGGGGGGAGGGGAAAGGGGGAGGGAAGAAGGAGAAGGGGGAAGGGAAAGGGAAGGGAAGGGGAAAGGAAAGGGGGGGAGGGGGAAGGGGGGGAGGGAGGGGGAAGGGGCACGATGGGGAAAGGACGGAGAGGGGGGGGAAAGGAGGGAGGGGGAGGGGGACAGGGAAGAGAAGGACCCAAGGCCTCACAGAAAGGCCTTATATGACACTGACTCGTTAAGGCCAGGGGGGATAGTAGCGTTAAGTCGCTCGATCCAAAGGGATTCCCTTTGGAGTATCGAGCGATCCCAATCCCCACCCCTGGGATTGGGTTGAACTACCTCCAGCACCAGGAACTTGACAACGGAGTTGTCAAATCTGTGGTGCAGGCCAATATGTCAGCCAATGGTAGTCAATTTTCCATTTTCCGAATCGTAGAGATGGTCACCGATTCCCTGTCTAAATTCCCGAATTGTTTTGCCCACATAGAAGGCTTTACACACACAGTTCATTAGATAGATCACCCCTTTTGTGCCGCAGTTGGCAAAGGTCCGTGGAACCAGAATCTCTCCATTAGGTAAAACCACAGCTCTACTTTCGTGGACCAAAGGGCACCGGGGACAATCCCCGCATTGAAATGTGCCGTTGGGTCCACTCCTCAAGGGTCTAGTAGGGTTATAGTGGCTGGCAGTTAGTTGATCATGTAGCGACCGCGCTCTACGGAAGACAACTTCCGGAGTGGGTCGAATGTATTTGGTAAGTGTGTGATGTTCGGCCAAGAGGTGCCAATTTTTGGTTAGAATATTAGGGAGTAAGTTGTGTGCAGAATATGTCGTGATGAATCTTACGGTTTCTGTAGGGGGGGAGGGTTCCCTGCTTTTAAAAAGTAGGGAGGTCCGAGAGCGTGACATAGCCTTGTTATATGCTTTACGTAGATTGGTAGAAGAATAACCACGTAGTAAAAGGCGTTCACGTAATGCCCTAGCCTGACGTTTAAAGTCGCTGTCGCGTGTACAGTTTCTACGTAGACGTAGGTACTGAGCATAAGGTATGCTCCGCACCAGGGGGCTCGGGTGTGCGCTAGTGGCAAATAAAAGGGTATCGCCAGCAGTTGGTTTTCTGTAAAGGTCGGTGCCCAGTGTTCCATCCGGTTGTTTGATAATCATCAGGTCTAGGAAGGGGATTTGCTCAGTCTCGATCTTGAAGGTAAATTTGAGATTTAAATCGTTGATGTCAAGTTGACGTAAGAATTGTAATAGTTTGTCCCTAGGACCCGTCCATACCATGAATAAATCATCAATATAACGATACCATAAAAGAATATCGTTTAAAAATTCCATATATTGATCATGAGCATGGATGTGTCGCTCCCAGCCACCTAAGTATAAATTTGCGTATGCTGGGGCACACGACGTCCCCATTGCAACTCCCTGTATTTGCAAAAACAACTGATTGTTAAAAGTAAAATAATTTTTTGTTAATATGAAATACAGTAGTGCAAGTACAAACTGGTTGAAGGGCCATGTAGTTGTGTCTTATTCAGATAAAAAGGAACCAGCCGTCCGTACGCCCTGCTCGTGGGGGATACTGGAGTACAAAGCCTCAATATCGACAGCCACGAGCAGGGCGTCCGGAGGGATCTGGATTCCCTCAAGGCGTTGCAATAGGTCGGTAGTGTCTCTAATGTAGGACGGAAGACTACGGACATGAGGCATTAAAAATGCATCAACAAATTTGCTAGCGTTGTCTGTTAGCGAGCCTATCCCCGAAACTATAGGTCTTCCCGGAGGGGTATGCACGTTCTTGTGGGTCTTGGGTAAAGAATAAAAGGTAGGGGTGCGGGGAAATTTGGGGACCAGGAACTCCAAGGTGTCTTTGTCAATGAGGCCTGTGAAATAGGCCTCAGTGCAAAGAGCCCGGAGTTCCTGTGCAAAAGAAGATACATGGGTAAAAGGGATGGGTCTATACCAATGTTTGTTGTTAAGGATAGCGAGGCACATTGATTGGTATTGGTGATTGGTCATAAGAACAATGTTACCGCCCTTGTCCGATTGTTTGATCACGACATCTGAGCGTTGCTGCAGGTCAGACAAAAGTCCAAACACGCATGCTCAGAAGCAAGGGCGAGCCAGAAGCGGTCGGTCTTGTAAACTGGCACTCGTAATGGAGAATTAACATTCGTGACGCGATAAATTATGAAATCTCGAAACGCAGCGCACAATTCTCTTCTTCTTTAATGGGATAATAATGAAGCTGCTTTGCTGGTGATACTGATGGAGTTATTGCAAACTAATTTTCAAAGGCTTTTTTTTATAGTAATATCAAGAATAATATTATTATGGTTTTTTTTGGTGCAAGTTACCACAACACCATATATAGAAAATATAACTAATCAAATCATTATTATTCAGCCAAAAAATAAAATAAAAGCCTCATGCATGTGTCCTGCTTTTTAATATAGGGGGTCAACAATGCCAAGAGTTGGTGAGAGCAGGGGTCCGTCGTCCGGAGATAATTCCGAAAATCATCTTGATTATTCTCCTTCAGCTCCCTCAGCAAAGGCATAATTAGTTACAATTAATAAAGCAACCAATAAAAAATAGAGACAGTAAAGTGATTTCGCACACAATGAAGATAGAAATCAAAGTGATATTAAATTGTCAAAAAAAATCATTAAATATATAGTGAGCAATGATAAACATCAAAAATATTAATAGATATCCAAAAAAGGTTGTAGTGAATCACCAGGTACTAAGGTCAATCAGTTACTACGTCATGACCCCTTGTGACTTCCTCAGGCGTAACGTGTAGGACCCACGCTAGCTTACGCAACTGGAAGTTCTTACTCCAACCCAGTTGTTGTTGTTGCGGACCGGAAGTTTTGTAATAGGTAGCAGTGGAACGCCGATTTGTGCTGTACTGCCTGCATCCCATGCCCTGTACAGCGGTTTTACTATTAAAAACTGGATTTATTTTACTACACCATTGGAGGCTGTCCTTTTTCCTTTCTTTGCATATATTCATCTAGATCCGGAGATGAGCCTGACCCAGCCTTATGATTGACATCTACTCCCCTGAGGACTCATCGGTCCCCATCACCGTCCACCAGTTGGAGCAATAAGACATTTACCTATGCCTATAGAGGTAAGGGCACTGTGAGCACATTACCACACAGACGTCACCTATTGCTGTCTTCATCACCTACTGTATTCTTTGAGAAGATTCATAAATATCCAGCCCTATGCTATTGGACTAAGTTACTGATTGACCTTATTTAGTACCTGGCGATTCACTACAACCTTTTTTGGATATCTATTAATATTTTTGATGTTTATCATTGCTCACTTAATATATTTAATGATTTTTTGACAATTATTATGATTTTATTGTCATTATTATGACAATTTAATATCACTTTGATTTCTATCTTCATTGTGCGCAAAATCACTTTACTGTCTCTATTTTTTATTGGATGATTTGTGTATACCGCTAGATTTTGCAGCACTACACACAGCACACTTTTCTTAGTAGCGCAGAGGTTCACATATTTTGTTTTTGTAATAAAGCAACCAAGTTTTGGTCCAAGAAATCCTCCTCCTCCTGTTCCTGGACTGGACTTGGGTCAAAGCAATAACTCCAAGGCCAATAATAAATAACACGTTATCTCCTCCGATTCCGCAACATGTCTGGTTGACGAATGGCCATTCAGAAACGAACTGAAAATTGCAAAATGAAAAGTGCGAAAAGAAAAGCGCGAATCAACACTCACCAAACTTCTACTAACACAAAATTAGCAGAAGGAGCACAAAGGGTGGAGTCTGACAATTGAACTTCCTCTTTTTCGGCTCGTAGTATGTCTAGTACTACATTGGATTCGGTAATGTTGACCGACAATTGTGTACTGTTTGTTTGCAAGATAAAATCCAGGCACATGCCTTTGGACAAAAGTCTGAGGTTTTGTCTGTGGAAAATCCGATCGTGTGTACAAGGCTTTATAACTATTTTTCCAGCAAGCCTTTTGTTCTGGGAAAAATGCTGTGTATATGACGGGGCTGCGTCATTTCCTTAGGTCGACGTCAGCCCGACATCCTGCAAGAATCCTTCCCCATTGAGATGCTGAGCCTTAACCCCATGTGACTCGCTACATCACCTAAGTTGTAGAGACGAAGAGACGGAGTGCAGAGCAGAATACAGAGCCATAGACATTCCATAGTAACTGGAAGGGAAAACAAGGCTTGGCTTCGGGGAATAATGCGCACACGTGGGATTATGGCCACGGATACATACTGAGGGCTGAAATATATTACTGTACAGACTCAGAAGACAGGATAAGTAATGGCGGCGGCGGCGAGATACAAGCCGGAGCATTCACAAAAACTTATATTATAACAATTAAGAAGGTTTTTTTGGCATACTGTATGCAGCGCTTTGATTGAAAACACCTAAATTAAGTTCTATATTTACACCAATGATGGGGCCCAATTCCTCCCAATGGCACCAACGATAGGGCCCAATGATGGGGAACTATTCCTCTCAATGGCATGAATGATGAGGCACAATTCCTTACACTGGCACTAAAGATGGGGCATTATTTTTTCCCACTGACATCGGGACCTTTTCTTCACCTAATGGCCAAAGTCTGGCCCCCCTATTGAATGAAGAACCTTAAACTGGCCCTTTGTTTTGAAAGTTTGGAGATCTCTGCTTAAGCACAAATAGGAAGCAAATTTGGCAAATGCCTACATCAACACACAGGTATCTGACCACAGGACTCCCACTGGTGGCTGGAAAGAAAGAAAACCACTAATGCCGCATACACACGATCGGAAATTCTGCCAGCAAAAGACCGATGAGAGCTTTTGGTTGGAAATTGTGACCGTGTGTAAGCTCCATCAGACTTTTGCTGGCCGAATTTCAGCCAGTAAAAGATTTAGAGCATGTTCTCAATTTTCCCGACGGAAAAAGTTTTGATCGGAAATTTTGTTCTTGTGTATGCAATTCTGACGCATAAAAAAAAAACACACATGCTCAGAATCAAGTACGAGACGGAAGCACTCAATCTGGTAAAACTAGCGTTCGTAATGGAGATGGCACAATCGTCACACTGCAAACTTTTAAATCTTTCAATGCAGCGCATTCTCTTCTTCTTTAGAATGCTAGAAGAATGAAGCTGTTTTGCTGCTCATATTTACGCAGAGTTCTCACAAACGTATTTCTTTATTATTTCTCGTAATCTCCCGAATAATCTTTTTTGTTTTTAAAGCCAAATCTCCCTAATAATGTTAAGAATTAATTTTTAGAGTCATGTTTGTTTTTTAATCATGATCTCCTGTTGTTTTATTGATTTTTAAAAATTATTTTATAGTGATCTCCAATTTTTTTTTTGTATGTCACGTTTCCACAACACCATTTGTATCTTGTATTTGTAAATCTCAATGAGGTTGGTTGGTGTCCCTTGTTAATTTGACATTGTATTTTTGAAATGTTCCTGCCTACTCACAAACTGTCCTTTTTTGAAGTTAAAACACATAGGCAAGTATTTGTGAAAAAGAAATATCCATTTATTCTTGGTCATAACAAAATAAAGAGGAAGGCAACGCTGGATAGCCTGGTGAAATTTGCCAAGCCTTTGTACACCACAGCAGACATCAATAATTTTACAGTCAAAATTGGTGGCCTGAGGAGTCCTTATAATAGGGAGCACAATCTGGTCCAGGACTACAAGAGATCAGGAACAGCAGCAGATGACATATCTCTCCCCAGGCTGTGGTCATACACAGCCTGCATCTTTTGCCAGACCAGACTGAACCCAGTCCATCACTCTCTGGTCTTCCTTAGACGCTTCCTACCAGGCTGTGGCTGTGGTGTTGGAGGTGTGGCAGGAGGTGGAGGAGGAGGAGGATGACCTGGAGGAGGAGGAGGAACCGGCCACCTCCTGGCTGCCACTTTTCACGGCCTGGATGAGGCTTTCCTGTGTATGAAAAAGGGACATCATTTTAGTTTTTGGTTCATCAATCACACACAATTTACATCTCATGACTGTTGCAAATTGAATATTAAGAAATATAAAAGACTATTATTCTGAACCCAGCATGTTTCATTCTTGTCACAATCATTTGTGGCCACTACTTTCTATTGATATGTAAAACACTTTGTGAAATCAGAAATTAGTGATCCAAATTAGCATATATTTAACATCATTAATTTGACAACCAGAAATTATTTTAACAATGCTATACCTGACTCGAGCTGGGCTCCTCCACATGTTGCTGCCTGGGAGGCCCAGGTTGGACGTCAGACGCCTCAGCTGGGGGGAAGGAAGCCTTGAAGGAAGACTGGAGAGTGCTGGCCTGGGTTCAGTCTGACCTGCCAGAAAATGCAGTCTGTCATAGCACCACAGCCTGAGGACATAAATGTCATCTGCTGCAGCTGCTGATCGTAGGGAATCCTGGACCTTCTTGAGCTCCCTATTATAAGTGCTCCTCGTGGCATCAATTAGGGGATGTCTGCCGTGGGGATCACCGGCTTCACAAATTCCACCAATTGATCCAGCGCTGCCTTCCTCTTTGGTTTATTGTTATAAAAGGGGTGGTTTACCTGCCACAGACAGGGCAGCTCCCTGTACATATCAATGAATATGGGCATAAAGTCCTCGTCATTGAATAGATAAATTTTCTCTGCAAGACACAACACAAGACAAACCCTAATGTCAGGCTAAACTGTCCTAATCTTGACCCAATATAGGCCTCAATCTATAAGCAGTATAGGCCACTGATGCCCCAACTTAAAATTGTACCTTTGTTATAACAATTGGCGCTTCCGCTAAACCTTCCTCCACTCACAGATCGTACGAATGATGCACGCGTGTTATGCTTTATATACACTGCGCATGCGTGAAACTATGCCCGCGTCGCCTGCCCTGACGTTCTTTCTAGAATATTCCCTGCCCCGTCTCTTTAGTCGCAGTGGGAGATGACATGGCGGAGACACAGCAGGACGTTTCTTGCTCCGGAAAGCCCGGAGCAAGAAACGTCCTGATTTAAGGCCTCAAATATGTCCTTTGAAGAGATGGTGGAGATGGTTGACATATCGAAGAGGGCTGACTATGATGGGAAGTATGGACCTTACCTAAACCCAAATGTGAGAAAGGCCAAGATCATGACTAAAGTTGTGAAAAGTCTGCACTGGAATTTTGGGGTACGATGATCCAAGGAGCAATTAAGGAAACGCTGGTCGGATCTCAAATTAAGGGAGTAGAATCAGTATAGAAGGATCAAGAAAGTGCTTCTAAGAAGTAAATAGTTGTCGTGTGTTCCGCTTATTATTATTACTTGCATGCTGCGCCATGTGCTTTTCTATACTGTTGCACAGTTTAAAATGGCGACTTTCATGTTCGTGGGCACAGTAATCGGTCGTAGTAAACATTGTTCGTTTGCTAAATATAGACTATTTTTTTCCAGATACAGGGTTAACTACATTTGGTCATGATCATTTTTAATAAAATAAGTTTAGGACATTGTTGTGTAGATGTCTTTGAAACTAGAATGAATTGCAAACTTGATTCAGTGTAATGTAAGGAGAGGACACTCAGCAGCTGTTTACACATCTGGACTTAGGAGCACTAGTGTGGGACACTAGAGCACATATTTTAGGGTGACCCACACAGGTGCTCCAGTGGATACTTGGGGTGTCTCCATGTGTGAAACTTGTCCAAAAAAGGTAAGTATTCCAGCTTGGTTAAGGGAATTATTCATGTCTTCAACTTGGAAGTCTGCCCAAACAGACAATTGTAAGGCACTTCCAAGCACTATTTCATATTACTATTTCTGTCCACAAATATCTGTGTGCTAAGTATACGTTTTGTTTCATTCTCATAGGGGAGAAAAGACTCGCTCCGTCGGAGCACACCAGGAACCCCCCCCCCCACCTCCCGAAGAAGGGAAACAGAGTATTGTGGTACCTCAGGATCTGGAGGAAGGAGAGGTGGAAGAAGTGCTCGAATTTGGCACCACAACAGGTCAGTGTCGGACACCTCAGATTCCGGTAATAGATGTATGCCTGCATATTTTTAATACATGGTGTGTATTTTTATTTTAGGTGATGTTTAGGTTGTGGTCTCAAAATCAAGTCATTTCACCAGTGACAGTGCACAAGAGATGATCCAGGAAATCATGTTTTGTAGTCGTGATTTGGACATTATCAAAGAAAAAAACAGGGAGATTGAACAAATGGTTGAAGAACATGATTGATGTACGAGGGAGAATATAAATCCGAAAAACATTCCTGGTTTATTTTTTTTATTATTTTTTTTTTAAATTCTATCTAAAGTTTTAATACATTTTAAAAGCCAAATTTGGAAGATGCACACAGTGTGTCAACGTGTGCTATCTGTCATCAGGGGATTTCAATGTACGCGTTTTGTGGCTTCCTCACAAGTAAAGTAGGTGAGAGGAAGTGGTTGCACCTCCAAAACACGTCCATTGATCCCCCATGATGGGAGGTAGCACATGTTGACATTAGGTATGGGATCAGAAAAGAAATCCCCATTTTGACTCCCAATTTGTGTGCATCTTCTAAATTTGGCTTTTACAGGGTTGACATCACCCCATCTGATGAAGGCAAGATCAAGACCCTTTTCACACTATAAAATATCTGATATTGCCTTCTTTTTTGCAATGTTGAACTTTGTAAGTTCCAGAGTAGTGTATGTTATGTTTGGAAACATGCCTGTTTCTGTATTTTTAAAAAAAATTCAAGGTAAAACTTTGAAAAAAAAATGTGTTTTTTTAACTGCCAAATGTTTTATAAAACATACATGTTAATGTGCACGGAGTAAAAGGTTTTATACCCAACAATGTGTGGATTCTTCTTTCAATGATCAATACCAGTTTTTGTGTTAAGTTGGTGTTTACAGTGACAATGGGTGTTATTTAATAATGGAAAAACCACTTGGTACTACAAGTGCACTAGAAGAACCTAGGAGACAGCAAAAATAAACCCAAGCAGTAAATGAAAATCAAGATTTTATCTGATAAAAGAGAAAATGTATTCAAAATGTGCTGGCATAGCAATGGCCCCCCTACCCATAAAATATTCTACATATTTTTCTCGCACTTCACGGGCACTTTGGGTGGGGCAAGCCAGGACGGCCAGCTTCCAGGGCCGTTATTGTTTCCTGAAGCCCGGCCCAACTGAGGCAACATAGGATTAGGATTGTTTCAAAAAGTTATGCAGGATGCAGAAACATAAAATTATGTGATTTAGTTTGTAATCCGCCATATTTATGGCTGTTTGAAATAGGCGGAACCGGCTGGCCAGTATCCCAAAGGCATTCTCCACGACTCTTCTGGCTCTGGCCAGCCAGTAATTAAAAACCTTCTTCTCTGGGGTGAGGGTCCTCTGGGGAAATGGCCTCATCACATGGTCACCCAGACCGAATGCCTCATCTGTGACGAAGACAAATGGCAGTCCTTCCACGTTCTCCTTCGGAGGTGGCAATCCCAAGCCACCACTCTCCAGACATCGATAGGACTTGGTCCGGGCAAATACTCCACCATCCGATATCCGGCCATTCCTCCCCACGTCCACATACAGAAACTCGTAAGTCGCCGACACCACCATCAACACAATACTATTGAACCCCTTGTAATTATAATAGTATGACCCCGAATGGGGTGGTGGGACGAAGTGGATGTGTTTCCCATCGATTGCCCCTACGCAATTAGGAAAGTCCCACCGCTGGGCAAATTGAGAAGCCACAATCTGCCATTCCTATGGCGTTGAAGGAAACTGTGGAGTCAAACAAGAAAAAAAATAGTCATTGCAAGCAGATTAGACACAAACATTCTTAGCCAACACTAGTATAACATTTATTTTAAGGAGTATTTAAAGGCAAAAATATAAGGTCCACTTATCATATTCCTCACCACCTCTGATGGCCCCTTGGAAATATTTGGTGGGGGGAGTTTTGGACAGGTAACCCTCTCAACTTCATTGAGAGCTGAATGCAGAAATAATGTTTTACTTTGACCAGACCCTCCTTACTTACACTATTGGCAGCCCACTGGACAGGTAAGAAGTGTCATAATACAAATATATAAATACACCCTGTACAAATGGAAGCACATTTATACATTCTGCAATTATCTCTCAAGTTAATAATAGGAGAACAAAACTTTAAACAGCACCATTTGAAAGTATTCAGGCAGGCCCTTGCACTACATGCTTTGGGGAATTCATCCATAAATATGACCACAAAAGAGGTAGGTATAGTGTGTATGGGTTTGGCAAAGTCAGCAGATAGAGGATTGGTATGGGTTTATTTAGCTGTTGGGGGGGAGGGTTCTAAATGATTTTGGGCCCCCCAAAAAATGCCTCTGGCACTCTGCCTGAATTTAAGGACACAAATAACATTTGGACACATTTTAGGGGGTATTTAGGGTAAAGCACTACTATGGAGCTGACAAAATACATTAAGTGACTAAGCAAGGTGGATATGGGCCCAGGATAGCATGCTGGGGAGGTTAGTGAAGGCAAATATGCATGAAGGACAAAAAAGGAAGTTTTAAAAATTCCAGCATGCATGAGAACAAAGAGGACATTCACAGCATATTACAATCATGGTAATTAGGGAATGATGAAAGAAATACAATACATTAGCAAACATTAAATACATAGAATGTGATGTTAAAGGAGAAAACTTACTCTAATATAGTCCTTCTGCAGGACCTGAATTATGGCAGAACAGGTCTCTGGAATAATGATCCCCAGAGCCTGGGGGGAGATGCCAGTCAAGGTCCTTCAGGCTTCTCCCAGTCGCCAAGTACCGCAACGTGGCGACTAGCCTCTGCTCGGGATTGATGGCTTGCCGCACGCAGGTATCCTGCCTGCTAATATAAGGGGACAGCAAAGCCAATAGATGGTGAAAAATGGGGTCCGTCATCTGGAGAAAATTCCTGAAATCATCAGGGTTATTCTCCTGGATCTCCCACAAGGCATATGAGAGAATTGGTTACGCTGGAGCAACCAATTCTTGGTCCATCAACTCCTCCTCGTCCTGTTCATGGACTGGGCTTGGGTCAAAGCAAGAACCCCAACACCAAGCCCCTGCACAGCACAAATTCTACGACGAGTACGTACCCGCAACATGGCTTCAAAACGGTCCGCTGGTCAGAATGAACTAAACAGAATGCACTGAAGAACAGCAAGGCCTGTGAAGAGCGAGCTGAAAATCAGTAACGAGCGGACAAGAACGCACTGAAAAACAGATACGAACACAAACCCACAAGCACAAACTGAACAGCAGTAAAACGATCTGTAAAGCACGAGTCTGAAAAGAGCGAATCGTCTCTCACCAAACTTCTACTAACACGAGATAAACACGAGATTAGCAGAAGGAGCCCAAAGGGTGACGCACTGGCTATTGAACTTCCCTTTTCTAGTCCTGTCATACGTGTTGTATGTCACTGCGTTCTTAGAGGTCGGAATTTGGTGTGACCGTGTGTATGCAAGACAAGCTTGAGCAGAATTCCGTTGGAAAAACCATAATAGCTTTTTCCGCCGAGAATTCCGATCGTGTGTATGCGGCACTACTCTATGAGGATTCAGCAGCTGTACGAACACAGCCGCAGCTCCTAATTTGTCAGGTGTTCAGGTGAGTGGCCCTGAATGCACACTGTCTGTTCGGGGCCGTACACCTACATCCACACACCTGTCTGATTGGGACCTGCGGCTGTGTTAGTACTGCTGCTGCGTCCTCATAGAGTAACATAGATTGCCTGTAGACACGTGCACTGCCGAAAAATGTGTTAGTTTTCGTTTCATTCATTTTTCTTTTTTCTCCGTTTTTCGGGTCATTATTTATGATCGAAATTTGTAAATTCGAAAATCCTAAAATTCTAAATCCAGAAATTTGAAAATCTGAAATCCGGAAATTCAAAATAATAACTAATAATAACTAACTATTAAATTATAGGTATTGGAATTTCCTTTCAAATTTGGTTGTTAGTGAACGTAACGAATACAAATTTATCCGAAGTTATGAATTATCCAAAAAAAATACATGTTCTTATCTAAACAAATGAAACAGAACTAATAATAATAATAAAAAGTTTTTATTATTATTAATTAGTTACGTTCCATTCGTTTAGATACGGCATTCATTATTTCGGAAAATTCGTAACTTCCGATAAATTCGTATTCATTACATTCACTAACAACCAAATTTGAAAGGAAATTCCAATACCTATAATTTAATAGTTAGTAATAGTTAAGTTATTATTAGTTATTATTTCAGATTTTTTTGAATTTTCAGATTTTCGTTCTTTTGAATATTTGTTTATTTTTGGATTTTCAAATTTCTGGATTTTTGGATTTTCCCATTTTGAATTTTTGGATTTTCAAATTATAAATTTTACGAATTTAGAAAATTTGGAAATCCGAAATTTCGGAAATTCAAAATTTGAAAATTCAGATTTTTGGATTTTCAAATTTTCGAATTTTGTACATTTTTTAAATTCGTAAATTCATAACCTGGAAATGCAAAAATTTGGGATTTTCAAATATTTGAATTTACGAATATTTGGAAAAATTTGATAGGTATTTCCAAATTTACAAATTTGTTGAAATTCCTTAAAAAGCAAATTTGGAACTAAACAAATTGCACATGTCTAGTTGTCTGCACACAGCTCCAGCTACATTTAAAGAACACAAATTCACACTGTACAGATCACAGCACCCATGTGAATGAGCCCCAATACCTCCTCCACACACAGAGCTTTGTTTATTAACTCAACAATTTTATTTTTTAGATTTAGCAGGAATTTTGTAATTATTATGTTTGTGTCCTCTAATAATGACTTTAGTGTATTTTTAGTAAAAATAATGTTTTGATATTCTCGGGGGGAGGGTGTACAGGGCCCCGTGATTTCTAACAGTGGCCCTGAATGGCCAAACTAAAACCACACTGTCAATGATATGTGATGACACTCGGCCTCACCATACACACAGATTGTGGTCCCAAGAGCTGGAAAATCGAAGTGCCAGCAGACAGAGTGCTTGTCACTGGGTTTAGTCACGGCCATTACAAGGGGTGGGCAGAAGGGGGAGGTGCCCTGGGCGGAGTATTACATGAAGGGGGAGGGGCGTACTGGAGCCGCGCTGTTCTGCCTCACTTACAGAATTGACGGTAGTGTCATTACCATCAGGCAGAGCAGGAATCTTGATAGGTGCTAAAAGGAGGAGACTGCTCTCTCTTCCCTCCAATAGCAACCTGTGGGTGGAAGAGAGGAGGACAGCCACAGAGAAAACCAGGGCTGGACTGGGACAAAAATTTGGCCTTGGACTTCATCATGACTGGCCCACTTTAATTGGAGTGTCCCCAACAGTGTCCCCCTTACATCAGAGATTCACCATCAGCAGCCCCCTTCACATCAGAGTCCCTACCAGCAGCCCTATTCACATCAGAGACCCCACCAGCAGCCCCTTCACATCAGCGTCCCCACCAGCAGCCCCCTTCACATCAGAGTCCCCACCAGCAGCCCCCTTCACATCAGAGTCCCCACCAGCAGCCCCCTTCACATCAGAGTCCCCACCAGCAGCCCCCTTCACATCAGAGTTCCCACCAGCAGCCCCCTTCACATCAGAGGCCCCACCAGCAGCCCCCTTCACATCAGAGTCCCCACCAGCAGCCCCCTTCACGTCAGAGTCCCCACCAGCAGCCCCCTTCACATCAGAGTCCCCACCAGCAGCCCTCTTCACATCAGAGGCCCCACCAGCAGCCCCCTTCACATCAGAGGCCCCACCAGCAGCCCCCTTCACATCAGCGTGTCCTCCCTCTCCTCCCCCTCCCACATGTACTCACAGTTTTGAAGGCAGCTTCTCGTTCCTCTCTCCAGTCATGTGATAACAAGTGATAAGGGGAGAGAGGAAGGAAAGTCTGCTGGCTTTCTATCTCCCCTGCAGGCTGGAGGGAGCAGAAAGCCTAATGCTTTCTCCAGCAAGTGACAGAAGCTGCTCCTCTGGACAGGAGTGAAATCATAATAACTCACTGTCAGAGAGGAGCGGCTCCAGGACTGCACCTGACCGGCCCACTGAGCCATCGGCCCACCGGGAAACTCCCGGTAGTCCCCATTGGCCAGTACATGCCTGGAGAAAACCTCCTTCTGTGTATAGAGCTCTGGGGAGTGAGGGTAAAGCACCCTTCAGTTTGTTTCCACAGAGCTGAGAAATGCAGCTTTTTGCTAATGACAAGAGGACTGCCCCCCGCCACGCCCCACCCCGCATGTCAGGCTCCTGCTAACCTCCACAGTCAACATATTTGTGTCCTATGGAGGGACACAGATGCAGAGAACCCGAATGGCAGGATTCCTAGAAGTTGATAGCAGCATGGAGGACCTGAGCTGAGCCACGGCCCTCTATTGTTGTTAATGAAAGGAGGGAGGAAAGAACTTCAAGGTCCTGCAGCTGAATATTATGTGGGTTTTGGTATTGCAGCAGAGGAGAGCTTGCTTCAAAAAGACTGGCAACATGTATTGTGGAAAGAAGGGGGTTGGAATTCATGGAGTACATCAAGTACATCAAGCCCAACCTATGTGTGTGATTATATGACAGTATTACATTGTATATCCCTGTATGTTGTGGTCATTCAGGTGCTTATCTAATAGTTTCTTGAAACTATCGATGCCCCCCGCTGAGACCACCACCTGTGGAGAGGAATTTCACATCCTTGCCGCTCTTACAGTAAAGAACCCCCTGCATAGTTTAAGGTTAAACCTCTTTTCTTCTAATTTTAATGAGTGGCCACGAGTCTTGTTAAACTGTCTTCTGCGAAAAAGTTTTATTCCTATTGTGGGGTCACCAGTACGGTATTTGTATATTGAAATCATATCCCCTCTCAAGCGTCTCTCCTCCAGAGAGAATACGTTCATTGCTCGCAACCTTTCCTCATAACTAATATCCTCCAGACCCTTTATTAGCTTTGTTGCCCTTCTTTGTACTTGCTCCATTTCCAATACACCCTTCCTGAGGACTGGTGCCCAGAACTGGACAGCATATTCCAGGTGCGGCCGAACCAGAGTCTTGTAGAGCGGGAGAATTATCATTTTATCTCTGGAGTTGATCCCCTTTTTAATGCCAATATTCTGTTTGCTTTGTTAGCAGCAGCTTGGCATTGCATTCCATTGCTGAGCCTATCATCTACTAGGACCCCCAGGTCCTTTTCCATCCTAGATTCCCCCAGAGGTTCTCCCCCCAGTGTATAGATTGCATTCATATTTTTGCCACCCAAATGCTTTATTTTACATTTTTCTACATTGAACCTCATTTGCCATGTATTTTCCCCACCCCATTCATTTGTTCAGATCTTTTTGCAAGGTTTCCACATCCTGCAGAGAAGTTATTGCCCTGCTTAGCTTAGTATCGTCTGCAAATACAGAGATTGAACTGTTTATCCCATCCTCCAGATCGTTTATGAATAAATTAAATAGGATTGGTCCCAGCACAGAACTCTCGGGGACCCACTACCCACCCCTGACCATTCTGAGTACTCCCCATTTATCACCACCCTCTCAACTCGCCCTTGTAGCCAGTTTTCAATCCATGTGCTCACCCTATGGTCCATGCCAACGGACCTTATTTTGTACAGTAAACATTTATGGGGAACTGTGTCAAATGCTTTTGCAAAATCCAGATACACCACGTCTACGGCCTTCCTTTATCTAGATGGCAACTCACCTCCTCATAGAAGGTTAGTAGATTGGTTTGGCAAGAACAATTCTTCATGAATCCATGCTGATTACCGTATTTATCGGCGTATAACACGCACTGGCGTATAACACGCACCACAAGTTAAGGAGGGAATTTTATTAAAAAAACTTTTTAAGGAAAAAAACTTACATTTAAATGCCCATCGATGCAGCCTTATCAGTGTCCATCTGCAGCCTTTCAGTGTCATCTGCAGCCTCGTTGTGTCATTTGCAGCCTTGCCCAGTGACACTGCAGACTTGTCACTGTCACTGCAGTTTTTAAATATGGAGCGCTGAGAGACCCAGAGCCGGTCCTGTGTCTCTTGACGGCTCTCGGCTGCTTTCGGCTCCTCTCGTGTGGGCGGAGCCGAGCGCCGCCAACATTCATACATAGCCGAGTGTACTTGGCTAGGTTCGGCTAGCTCCGCTCATAGTCACGCTCAGTCCCTGCGTTATGTCCAACTTAGGGTGGGACTGGGCGTGACTGTGAGAGGAGCTAGCCGAACCTAGCCGAGTGCACTCGGCTATGTATGAATATTGGCGGCGTTCGCTCCTCCACTCACAGTCAGCGGGGGATCGGCATATAGCACGCGATTTTCCCCTGATTTTAAGGGGAAAAAAGTGCGTGTTATACGCCGACAAATACGGTACTGCTAATAATACTGTTCTCATTACTAAAATTTTGTATATAGTCCCTTATCATCCCCTCAAAGAGCTTGCATACTATTGATGTTAGGCAACTGGTCTGTAATTCCCAGGTATGTATTTCGGGCCCTTTTTAAATATTGGTGCTACATTGGCTTTTCTCCAATCAGCTGGTACCATTCCAGTCAGTAGACTGTCTGTAAAAATTAGGAACAACGGTCTGGCAATCACTTGACTGAGTTCCCTCGGATGCAAGCCATCTGGTCCCGGAGATTTATTAATGTTAAGTTTCTCAAGTCTAATTTTAATTCTGTCCTCTGTTAACTATGGTAGTGCTTCCTGTGATGTGTCATGAGGATAAACAATGCAGTTTTGGTTACTGAAGCCCCCCAATTCACTCGTGAAGACTGAGGAAAAGAATAAATTCAATACCTTTGCCATCTCCCCATCCTTTGTAACCAGATGTCCTTCCTCATTCTTTATGGGGCCAATATGGTCTGTCCTACCCTTTTTACTGTTTACATACTTAAAGAATTTTTTGGGATTTTTTTTGCTCTCCTCCACTATGTGTCTTTCATGTTCTATCTTAGCCATCCTTATTGCACCCTTACATTTATTTTTGCATTCTTTATAAAGTCTGAATGCTGAGGATGATCCCTCAACCTTGTATTTTTTGAAGGCCTTCTCCTTTGCTTTTATATGCATTTTTACATTGGAGTTAAGCCATCCAGGACCTTTGTTGGCTCTTTTAAATTTTTTACCCAATGGGATGCATTGGCTAATGCCCTTATTTAACAGGCTCTTAAAGCAAACCCATCTCTCCCCCGTGTTCTTTGTTCCTAAGATTTTATCCCAATTTATGCCTTCTAGCAAGGTTCGTAGTTTAGGGAAGTTGGCTCTTTTGAAATTCAGTGTCTTTGTATTCTCTTTATATTTCCTATTTGTGTGATTTATACTGAAACGAATTGACCTGTGATCGCTGTTCCCTAAATTGCCCCGTATTTCCACATCCGTGATCAGGTCTGTATTGTTGGTAATCAATAGATCCAGTAATGCTTTATTTCTAGTTGTTGCGTCTACCATCTGACGAATAAAATTGTCCTGCAAGACATTAGGAAACTGGCGAGCCTTAGATGAATGCGCGGTTCCCTCCGCCCAGTCTATGTCTGGATAATTAAAATCCCCCATTATGATAACACTTCCCATCCTTGCTGCTAATCCAAATTGTGATAGGAGATCTGTCTCCACTTCCTCCCTCAGGTTAGGGGGCCTATAGCATACTCCCAATATTATTTTCCCTTTTGCTTCATCCCTTTGGAGCTCTACCCAAAGGGATTCCACCTCCTCCCTAGCTCCCTTAGTGATGTCAACTCTCACATTCACTTGTACATTATTCTTGATATATAGGCATACCCCTCCCCCTTTTTTACCCCCTCTATCCTTGCGATAAAGGGTATACCCTTGAATGTTTGCCAGCCAATCATGAGAGCTGTTGAACCAGGTCTCTGAAATTCCCACAAAATCCAAATCCTCCTCATACAACAGTATTTCTAGTTCACCCATCTTGTCTGCCAGGCTCCTGGCATTGGTGAACATGCTACGTAGTTTAGACCAGTCGCATATTATCCTCGTATTGGGTGTTCTGAGATTGCAACTTGCTACTATACTTACTTTGGGTTTTTGTGCTTTGGTCAACCAACCGCTAATGCCCCCAATACTGCCCTCTGGAATATGTTCCGCACTGACTATCTCTACCTCTGGACCCTCCCCCCCATCATCTAGTTTAAAAACATCTCTAAATTTTTGGCCATCTTCATTCCCAGCTGATCTGCACCCTCCTCATTTAGGTGCAGTCCGTCTCTTCTATAGTACCGTTTATTAACTGAGAAGTCGGCCCAGTCCTCCAGGAACCCAAACCCCTCCTTACTACACCAGATCTTCAGCCACTTGTTTACTTCTCTAATCTCCCTCTTCCTTTCTGGTGTGGCTCGATGTACTGGTAGTATTCCTGAGAATACTACTTTGGAGGTCCTTTTCCTCAATTTAGCTCCTAAGTCCCTAAAATAGTTCTTTAGGACACTTCATCTGCCTCTGACTTTGTCATTGGTGCTAACGTGCACCATGACAGCTGGGTCTTCCCCAGCCCCTCCCAGTAACCTGCCCACCAGATCCGTGATGTGCCAAACCAGAGCGCCTGGTAGACAACATACTGTTTGACGTTTCAGGTCTTTGTTACAGATTGGCCTCTCTGTCCTTCTAAGAATTGAGTCCCCTACCACCAGAATCTGTCTTTCCTTTCCCTTCACTTCCCCCCCACTCTCGCTGGAGGAATTCTTCTACCGGCAGCTAGGAGAGTCCCTCAGCTCCAGCAGTGCTGGTCCCTGACTGGTTTCACCAATGTCACTCAATGGAGCGTACTTATTGGGATGCTCCAGCCCTGGATCGGCCTCCCTGGCACTTCCCCCTCTACCCTTCCTGACTGTCACCCATCTACTCTTTGCTAGTGCCTGCACCTCTTTGTCTCCACCCGCCTCTGTGCTGGCCCCTGCTGGCACCTGCCATGTACGTTCCTGGCTCTCCTTTAGTATGGAGGGACTTCTGCTGACAGTTGCTTCCCCAGATTCAGAACCTGGACTTCCAGGGAAACAATGCGTTTACATTTTGCACAGCAGTATTCACCCTCGATTGGATGATCAAGGAACGCATACATGCCGTAAGATGTACAAAGAGTCGCCTCTCCACACCCGCCAGGCATCATACCTATTGAATTTAATGAGGATTGGGGATTATATCTTGTCCAAATTACCTAACAACTAGCTTCCTGACGCTAATACTCAAGACAATACACAGGTACTCGCAGACCTACACGCACTCGCAGACCTACGTGTACTCGCAGACCACTCACAGACCTACGCGCACTGGCAGAACACTCACAGACCACTCACAGACCTACGCGCACTCGCAGACCACTCACAGACCTACGTGCACTCGCAGACCACTCGCAGACCACTCACAGACCTATGCGCACTCGCAGACCACACGCAGACTACACGCACTCACAGACCACTGGCAAACGTACAATCACTCGCAGACCACTTGCAGACCACTCGCAGACCTACACGCACTCGCCGACCACTCGCAGACCTATGCGCACTCGCAGACCACTCACAGACCACTCGCAGACCTAGGCGCACTCGCAGACCACTCGCAGACCACTCACAGACCTACGTGCACTCGCAGACCACTCACAGAGCTATGCGCACTCGCAGACCACACGCAGATCTACACGCACTCGCAGACCACTCGCAGACCTACACGCACTTGCAGACCACTCGCAGACCACTCGCAGACCTAGGCGCACTCGCAGACCACACGCAGACATACACGCACTTGCAGACTACTCGCAGACCTATGCACACTCGCAGACCACTCGCAGACCTAGGCGCACTCGCAGATCACACACAGACCAACACGCACTTGAAGACCACTCGCAGACCTACGTGCACTTGCAGACCACTCACAGACCTACGTGCACTCGCAGACCAATCACAGACCTACGTGCACTCGCAGACCAATCACAGACCTACGTGCACTCGCAGACCAATCACAGACCTACGCGCACTCACAGACCACTCACCGTACACTCGCAGACTTACGTGCAATTGCAATACACAAGTATACAGTACACAATACACAAGTACTAATGATACACACACACTACTCAGACAACACTCAGGTACTCACACTACACAGATACTATGACCCCTGTTATAACCTCCTGTTTTAAACTCTGGTTTTAACTCACCACTTAGACCAGTTCCACTTGGACAGAGTTCCAGCAGACTCACAAATGAGCAGTATTAATCAGAGATAAGGAAATACACTATTGCTTGAGAGCTTCTTCAAACTCAACAAATATTGCTCTTTTATTACTAATCAAAATAACAATAGCCAGGTTAAAGGAAACCTAACATGAAACAGGGAAGTTGGCATTGCTGTTTTTTTATCTGAAAATGCTAGTTGTTTGGTTGGCATGCTGACTGCATTGTTCTGATTCAGTGGAGGTATACAGATTGGGGCATGTGAATTTTGGCAGACTTTCCTAACATACATGTTTTAGGTCAGAATGTATTAAAGATAGTGGGTCAGCATAACACCAACTAACAGTAAAAGGGCTTATGCCGCGTACACATGATTGGTTTTGCCGTCGGAATAAACTCCGAAGGTTTCTCCAGTGGAATTCCGTTCAAGCTGTCCTGCATACACACGGTCACACCAAAGTCCGACCGTCCAGAACGCGTTGACATTGTCACGTACCTGGTAGGTTGTGAGCCTGAAGTGCAGGAAAAGACCTCCCTTACAGCTCCCACTCCCGTTCCCCTGGAATGGAGACAGAGGGCCAGGAGTGAAGAGTGGTATGGGTGCCTGGCAGGATCAACAGTTGCTGAAAGTCCAGTAGTGGTGGCACCCTCTGGAGTCAGTAGCCTGAGGAGTAGACTGAGGACAGAGACTGGAATGCAGGACTGGAACCAGGAACAACAGCAGATAATAGCAGACTGGAAGCTGGACTGGAACAACAGCAGAAGATAGCCTGGAACACCGGGCTGGAACACAGCAGAAGGTAGCCTGGAACGCTGGACTGGAACCAGGAACAACAGCAGGTAGTAGACTGGAACGCTGGACTGGAACACAGCAGAATGTAGCCTGGAACGCTGGGCTGGAACACAGCAGAAGGTAGCCTGGAACGCTGGACTGGAACCAGGAACAACAGCAGGTAATAGCAGACTGGAAGCTGGACTGGAACCAGGAACAACAGCAGGTAATAGCAGACTGGAAGCTGGACTGGAACCAGGAACAACAGCAGGTAATAGCAGACTGGAAGCTGATGAAACACAGCGGAGGGTCAACAACCCGGTGGTCAGTAACGTTCGGACAGCAGAGGTACCGGGGTAATGCAGAGGGATGGTCAGGCAAGCCAAGAGAGTCAGGTGCAGGCAGATAGCAGGATCGTCAAACAGGAAGCCGGGTCAGATAACAGGAAACACAGATCAGATCAGGTAACACTCACAGAACGCTGTAGAGCAGACAGCAGGGATGGAGTGTGACAGGCAGGTTTAAATAGCCCGCCTGACACCAGCGGGAGTGCGCGTGCCCGTGCATGACCGCACCCGTGAACGCGCGCGCATGCGCAATGGGACCCGTGGCCGGGTTCCCGTGCACCTAGGACGCCGGTTACTGGCAGGATCTTCGTGACAGACATACAACACGTACGACGGGACTAGAAAAAGGACGTTTTATAGCCAGTAGCCAAAAAGCTACTTGCTTCAGAGAACAGTCGTTTTTGGTCCATCGGAACAGCATACAGACGAGTGGTTTTCCCGATAGGTATTGGTTCCATCGGAAATATTTAGAACATGTTCCATTTCTAGGTCCATCAGAATTTTCAAAAAAAAGTCTGATGAGGCCTACACAAGATTGAAACAGACAATGAAAAGCTTCCGTCAGACTTTTTCTGTCGGACATTCTGTTCGTGTGTACGTGGCTTTATAGTTCCCTAATTAGACCTAGTCCCCCTTTTCCCAAATACACAAATTCACAGGACTCTGCTAGGAGGTAGGGGTGCTATAAGTAAAGTGTAATATGCCTTATTGCAGGTGCTTAGAAGATATTATGTTGCCTCTTCTCTCCCTTTTTTAGGCTGGGTTCACACTATTGCAATGATAGACATCAAGTGTTATTTGCACCGCATTGCTGTGCAGATCACATGCGATGTCTTTGCGATGCAAATTCAGCCATGTATGGCTGAATTCGCATCACATTTGGACCAAAATGGTGCAGGACCCTTTTTTTGGTCCGCACTGGAATCGGATGGCATGGGTGTGAACATGCCATGCCATCCGATTGCTGTACCATTTCACAGTACACATTGCAATATGGAAACCAACCTGGGGGTGTCCTTAACTTCACATTGACACCCGCAGCAGTTCACAGTTGTCAGTGTGAACTGCTGGCAATTTAGGTGCAATGCAGAAACCCGCACAGGAATTGTAGGGTTTCCCACATCACACCAGTGAGAACCCAGCCTGAACCTCTAAAAGTCCTCACTACTGCTGTAAGTACCCAAATTGCAAATGGTTTTCAGATGGCCGATTAGGTCACATTCTGCAGGTAGTACTGCCCACCACACACTTCAGGGAATTATTTTTTCCATACTATGATTCAAAGCATCACAGCCTGGCATGTGTATACCTCCATATACAAAACAATTTATCAAGATTTCTCCTTATATCCAACATTTACTATAAGCTGTAGCCAGGACTAGCTACACATTCTAATGCATATCCGGTTACGTAAATGGGTGCCCCCGCCCCCCTCTGATGCCACAGGGAAGTCCCCGTGCGTCAGAGGGGGGCGGGGTCACCCAGGTCACCCGTGTGGCCCAGTCCTCAGTTATAAAAGAACTGTCACCTGCGAGGATGCGTCATACGGCGGGTGCCTCCCATGGAGGCGGATCTTTTTTATTTATTTTTTTGGCCCATCGGCAGCCTGCTGTAACCAGTACATGCGTTTCAGCGCTGCATATACTTCTCTAACTCCTCCCAACTAGTTGGCGGGGGGGCGAAGTTTGGCATTTTTGCCCTGGGCACTAGTTGACCTTGTTCCACCACTGCTGTGAAGTGCCTATCCCTCATTCCACACTCAATTTTGCTCTGAGCAAATTATTTATTTAGTGAATGCTTCTCCCCATTCCTTTCAAGTTTATTGAGTGCTCTTAGCAAATACCTCATATATACAGTATCTCACAGTAACTTCTCATGTGACAACACTGAAGAAATGACACTTGTCTACAATGTAAAGTAGTGAGTGTACAGCTTGTATAACAGTGTAAATTTGCTGTCCCCTCAAAATAATTCAACAAACAGCCATTAATGTGTAAACCACTGGCAACAAAAGTCAGTACACCCCTAAGTGAAAATGTCCAAATTGGGCCCAAAGTGTCAATATTTTGTGAGGCCACCATTATTTTCCAGCACTGCCTTAAAGTGGTTGTAAACCCACTTTGAAAAAAAAACTAAAAAAAACTAACACCTGCAAGACAAAGGCATAATGAGCTGATATGCATAGCATACTAGCTCATTATGTAATACTCCCCTGAGATCGAAGCCCTCGCAGTGGTGCCCGTACACAGCACTGGCCAGTGACATTACTCCCAGGGGTTACTTCCATGGGCGTGGGAGCCACCGGTAACGGCACACTCATTAAAGCAAATGGCACGTATGTGCAATTGCTTCAGTTTGCTTCAGTGCACATGTGCCGATGATTTCCGTGCATATCCGTGATATCCTGGGTAGCTACAGGTAAGCCTTATTATAGGCTTACCTGTAGCAAAAAATGGTCTGTAAGGGGTTTACAACCACTTTAACCCTCTTGGGCATGGAGTTCACCAGAGCTTCACAGGTTGTCACTGAAGTCCTCCTCCATGATGACATCACGGAGCTGGTGAATGTTAGAGACCTTGTGCTCCTCCACCTTCCATTTGAGGATGCCCCACAGATGCCCCACAGATGCTCAATAGGGTTTAGGTCTGGTGACATGCTTGGCCAGTCCATCACCTTTACCCCAGCTTCTTTAGCAAGGCAGTGGTTGTCTTGGAGGTGTGTTTGGGGTCATTATCATGTTGGAATACTGCCCTGCAGCCCAGTCTCCAAAGGGAGGGGATCAAGCTCTGCTTCAGTATGTCACAGTACATGTTGGCATTAATGGTTCCCTCAATGAACTGTAGCTCCCCAGTGCTGGCAGCACTCATACAGGCCCCAGACCATGACACTCCCACCCTCCTCATCGAGTTGCCACCATACACACTTGACACCATCTGAACCAAATTAGTTTATCTTGGTCTCATCAGACCACAGGACATGGTTCCAGTAATCCATAACCTTAGTCTGCTTATCTTCAGCAAACTGTTTGCGGGCTTTCTTGTGCATCATCTTTAGAAGAGGCTTCCTTCTGGAATTACAGCCATGCAGACCAATTTGATGCAGTGTGCGCCATATGGCCTGAGCACTGACAGGCTGACCCCTTCAACCTCTGCAGCATTGCTGGCAGCACACATACGAATATTTCCCAAAGACAACCTCTGGATATGATGCTGAGCATGTGCACTCAACTTCTTTGGTCGACCATGGCGAGGCCTGCTCTGAGTGGAACCTGTCCTGTTAAACTGATGTATGGTCTTGGCCACCGTGCTGCAGCTCAATTTCAGGGTCCTGGCAATCTTCTTATAGCCTAGACCCTCTTTTTGTAGAGCAACAATTCTTTTTTTCAGATCCTCAGAGAGTTCTTTGCCATGAGATGCCATGCTGAACTTCCAATGACCAGTATGATGGAGTGATAGTGATAACACCAAATTGTTTTTGGCTTCCCACTTCGAGCAGCTCCAGGCCTCCTTGGGAAACCCGAACCTGCAGCGTCAAGTACAATCAGCAGCTGCACCAATCGCACCAGTTGCAGCCACGCATTCATATTTACTGCCAGCTCCATCCCATTTCTCTGGGGACTCCAAGGCCTGCAGGGGCTTCCTCAGCCAATGCACCATTCATTTTGAGCTCCAGACTCAAAACTTTCTGTCTGATCGGGCTAAGGTAGCCTATATCATTTCCCTCCTCTCTGGTGAAGCTTTAGCCTGGGCTGCCCCCCCTGTGGGAGAAGAATGACCCGGTGGTTTCCAGCCTGTTCGACTTCTTGAAGCTCTTTCGTAATATCTTCGAGGAGCCAGCTCAGGTTTCTTCAGCGGTTAGTGCCCTTTTACGCCTTCACCAAGAATCTTGTTCAGTGGGACAATGTGCGCTTCAGTTCCGTATCCTCACAGCTGAATTGAGCTGGAACAATGAGGCCCTGGTCACAACCTTTTTACATGGCCTCTCTGACCGAGTGAAGGACAAATTAGGAAGAGCCATCCCCGCTGGTCTGGACGATGTAATTTACTTGTGCAATCAGATTGACATCCGTTTCCAGGAGAGGTCCCTAGAAAAAAGACGCCAGCACCCCCTAGGTCCTAGTCAGCCAGAACTCTTCCCCCGTCACCCTGTGGAGCATCCTCTGCCTGCTGAGGAACCTATGCAGCTGGGCCGGACCAGACTAACCTCCGAAGAACGTGCTAGATGCAGAACTCTGGGCTTGTGTCTTTATTGTGGGGGCAAGGGTAATTTTCGTGACTCCTGCTCCATTCGTCTGGTAAACGCTCGGGTCTAATACATTTAGGAGGTGGAGTATTGGACCCAGAAACATCACCTTCTTGTCTTCTTCTTCCAGTG
This sequence comes from Lithobates clamitans, assembly GCA_037952925.1. NCBI lineage: Eukaryota > Metazoa > Chordata > Amphibia > Anura > Ranidae > Lithobates > Lithobates clamitans. The sequence goes on along the minus strand of JBBGZY010001053.1, from coordinate 954,102 downwards.
ATCCTCCATGTAGGCACTTCTCCCCAATCGGTCCTAGCATATCTGGACTCCAGGGCTGCCGGCAATTTTATGGACTGGAGAACTGCTTCTTCTATGAAGCTTACCCTTTCTCCCCTCGCTACACCACTGGTAGTCTCGGCAGTTGATGGTACTGTGCTCCCAGGGGGCCCTATCCGTTTCCAGGTTCCCCACTAAACCTGGTCCCAGGTGGGGAAGGGGGAGGCCTCGTAAGAGGGGGGGTACTGTTATGGTTATGCAATAGAGTTTTGTCTGTCAGCTTACCTGTCTCCATGTGTTCATCTCTAGAGACCAGCTGACTCTCATCTGATTGCTTTTATAATCTCTCCTCTAGCATGGCTCCACCCCAGCTCCTATCAGAGAACTCTATATTTACCTCTGCACTGCAGGCCAGCCCTGCTGATCAACCTTTGTGTGTTTTGGCTTCCTGTTTCCTGCCTGCCGAGTGCTCTACGTTTGTTTCTGTTACCGACCTTGGCATGTTCTTGTCTGCTCGTGACCCTGACCTTTGGTGTGTCCCCGACTATTCCTGTTTGCCTGTGACCCTGAACCTTGGCGTGAACTCTGTTGTCCTTGTCTGCTTGTGGCCCCAACCTTGGCTTATTCTCTTACTATCCCTATCCTCCTGTTGCCTACTGTGGGTGTGAGCTGGGGGACCCTGGGGGTCGCGACCTGGAGCCAGTTGCAGCCCAGTCCATCCTCACCACTAGAGGCTCTGGTGAACACCTGCTGGCTCTTATGCCCCGTACACACGGTCGGACTTTGTTCTGACATTCCGACAACAAAATCCTAGGATTTTTTCAGACGGATGTTGGCTCAAACTTGTCTTGCATACACACGGTCACACAAAGTTGTCGGAAAATCTGATCATTCTGAACGCAGTGACGTAAAACATGTACGTTGGGACTATAAACAGGGCAGTGGCCAATAGCTTTCATCTCTTTATTTATTCTGAGCATGCGTGGCACTTTGTCCATCGGATTTTGTTGTCGGAAAATTTTATATCCTGCTCTCAAACTTTGTGTGTCGGAAAATCCGATGGAAAATGTGTGATGGAGCCTACACAGGGTCGGAATTTCCGACAACACAGTCCTTTCACACATTTTCCATCGGAAAATCCGACCGTGTGTACGGGGCATTAGACTCCGTGCCCTAGGGAATCTTACGCTCTAACCCCGGTGGGTTCCATGTTGGTGTTCCAGTGGCCCTGCCTTTCTTACCACTCTGACTCCCATCCGCAGCAGTCAGCCGTAGGGTCCACTACCTCGCGGTGCACTCCTGATACCAACGGTGTGCATCTGTCACCTAGCCTCAAGGTGACCTGACACTTCTCCAGCTCAGTGGGTATATCTCGGGCTGCTATCTCATCCTTGAAGGTATCCGAGAGACCAGGAGAAAAAGCAGCCAGGAGGGCCAAGCAACCTCTGCTGCTAGAGTACAGAATTCAATGGCGTAGTCGGCAACAGTTCTTGTACTCTGTTCGATAGACATGAGGCACTTGGCAGCAGAAGCGGAGCATGCGGGAACATCAAATACCCTTTTAAACTAAGCCACAAACTCAGGGTAGCTCAAGACAACAGGTTTTTGGGTCTCCCATAGAGGGTTTGCCCAGGCCAAGGCTCTCTCAGAAAGCAAAGATATCACGAAACCTACTTTGCTTCTGTCCATGGGAAACGCCTGGGGCAGCATCTCAAATAATATATCTCAACCAGTCCAATGCAGAGGGGAAACCCTCTGCATTGGACTGGATCGCCCCCAAATTGCTGGGGAAGCGGAGCGGAACCAGACATACCTCTTATAGAGGTAACACTCAAAGCTACGGAAAATAGACCTGGGGTATGCCATGGTCACGTGGTCAGTATGCCTAAAGGGGGCAAAAATAAAGATAGTAGGATGAAGCTATCAAAAATTTATTACAAACTGAAATGTAACAATCAGTCAGTCAAAACAACAAACGCCTGTGACATCTTGACCAGAGGATCTGGGATATATGTAGAGAAGCAAGATGACTTCCATCTACCTAACTTTTTGATCACATGAACCGGGACCCCTTGGCGAGAGGCTGCGGATGCTGCCCCAATTCTGAACGAATGACCCGAAAATGCCTTGGGGTCCAAACCCAAATTGGCCAGAAGGGAGCTGCAATGATCCACGAACTGAGCTGCAGAGAGGGGAGCACTAGGGAAAGGCAATAGTGGACTGTCCCTAGGCCTGTCCGCTTTTGCCCTTGCAAGCTGGTCTAAGACCAAAACCGGGCACCATGTATTGTTGGTCTTGAAGAACCTAATGACAGTGCCGACTCCCAGCTGCTGCATCTTGCAAGTATGCAAACACAACTGAAAGTAGTCTGGGAACCTGACTAACTGATTGGCCAAAAGAATATGGGATCCCAGCCCAGAAGAAGTAAACTCCCCAGGCCTCAAGAAACCATAAAATGCCAGATATATAGCTGCCTTAAGCACTAAGCTAGGCAGCAACCCAAAGGGAGACCTGGCAAATAAATCCAAAATGCCTTGGAATATCTGCCCCTGATGGGCAACCTGCTAGCTACAGCAGGAGGGCTACTCTTCTGAATACCCCTTGAGGATAGCTTTAATGGGGTGTGCTGAAAAAATGGATAGCCTGCTGGGGTAGGGACAAAAAGTGCTGAATACCTGCTAAATATGTCCTAGTGGTGCCATGGGCCAGCTTAAGCTGAGAGTGGCAAAAGGCAGTGAATGTAAATACTGAACGCTGTAGCCATCAACCTCAGGATACCGAGCCTGGAAGGTCTGGAAAATATTCCAGGCCATGACGTTCGCCTTCCTGGTGTTCACTGACAACGATTTGTCAATCAAAGCTGCCGCGAAGGCCCAGTGGGTATCTAGTCCATCAATTATTGAAGAAAGTGTGGGGCTGCAGTGGGGCCAGCGTTGGCCTCTGGGACCTGCTGGAAAAACAGTGAGTAATTAAACTGGGACAGTGCATATGCCACTACATTGTCAACACCATTCATGAACCTGCAGTGTACAGTGGAACCTCGGTTTGCCAGTAACGCGGTTAACGAGCGTTTCGCAAACCGAGCACTGTATTTCTAAAAATCCTAACTCAGTTTGTGAGTGTTGTCTCACAAAACGAGCAGGATTCAGGCCAAAAGCCGAGCAGAGCCAAATGTCGCCGGTCGTCGGCGTTTAGAAATGCATGGAAATGCCCGAGGACAGTTCAGCTGACCTCGGTAAACCTCGGAAAGGTTCGTGAACTGAGTCTTTCCGAGGTTTGCCAAGGTTAGCCAAAGTGCGCTTGGGCCTTTTCGGACGTTTCCGAGGCTCTCTCCGGCGCCCCCCACCTCTGGCCGCATGCGGTATTGCATCCAATTGAAGTCAATGCGGAACAAATTATTTTTGTTTCCATTGACTTCAATGGGAAAACTCGCTTTGATATGTGAGTACTTTGGATTACGAGCATACTCCTGGAATGGATTACGCTCGTAATCTGAGGTTCCACTGTATGTGGAATTTAAATCGGAGGTAGAGGCAAATGAGCCTACGCACAAAAGACATTATGAGTAAAGACCTAGATCTACCCTTATAACCCTATAGAAACTAAAAAATGGGACTTTAAAGGCACAACGGTGTTAAACTACAGAAAAAGTAGGTATGATATTTTAGTTTTTAAAATTTTATTCCCAAAATACAAAAAACAAGAAATAAACATATAATTTTAAAAACAAATCTGACTAGACATGGAATCTAGTAGTATACACCAATGGATCATATCCTGCAAGCTCTTATAATAACTTAAATGTCTAAGCATGTATTGTCCAAACATTCAATCCTAAACGGAAAGGAATAAACTTCCCCAAGTGAACGATAATGGGAGAATGTGGAGTTGTAATAGAAGAGGAGCTGCAGGTCTGATAATCCAAGGTAAGGTACTTTCTATCTGCTCGCCATGTTTCACGATTACCAAAACGCTTCTTCAGGAGCTAGAATTTCTATTAGACATACACAAAAAACAAAAAACAGAGAAATATATCACAATAACAATAATTGTACACTGTTATCAAAACGTGAACTTCAAATAGGTATATATGTAAAAACCACATATGATAAAAATTCAATCCCTCGGGGGTTGGGGTCTGGTGTGGATTTTTGGGGGAACCCCATGCCATATTTTTTTTTTTGGTGCGGAGTTCCCCTTAATATCCATACCAGACCTGAAGGGCCTGGTAATGGAATTTTGGGGGACCCCCACGCATTTTTTTAAAATTACTTTTTTGTGTATTGTCAGGACCGACAATTCATTAATAGCCAACACTAGCGCTAGTACTTTTAAATTACTTTTTTTTCCTTTAGAATTGTCATTTTCTGAAGGGTCTGGTATGGATTTTGAGGGGGACCCCTACGCCATTTTTTTTTAAATTTGGCGCAGGGTTCCCCTTAATTTCCATACATTCGGGCCGAACTTTGGTTGTTCGGATGTTCTGCGAACACCAAACAATATGCGGTGTTCGGGGCAAATTTGAAAGCCGTCGGAACACCATTAAAGTCTATGGGACATTTACATGAAAAATCAAAAGTGTTCATTATAAAGGCTTATATGCAAGTTATTGTCATAAAAAGTGTGGACCTGGGTCCTGCCCCAGAGGACATGTATCAATGAAATTTTTTTTTTTTTTAAACGGACGTTTTTTCGGCAGCAGTGATTTTTTTAATGCCTAAAGTGAAACAATAAAAATGATATATTCCTTTAAATATCATGCCTGGGGGTGTCTATAGTATGCCTGTAAAGTGGCACATTTTTCCTGTGTTTAGAACAGTACCACAGCAAAATGACTTTTCTAAAAGAAAAATTGTCATTTAAAACTGATCGCGGCTGTAATGAATTGTCGGGTCTCAGCAATATAGATAAAAATCATTAAAAAAAAGAGCATGGGATCCCCCCAGGCCCTTTGGGTCTGGTATGAATATTAAGGGGAACCACAAACCAAAATAAAAAAAATTGCATGGGGATCCCCCTAAAATTCATACCAGGCCCTTCGGTCTGATATGGAAATTAAGGGGAACCCTGTGCCAAATTTAAAAAAAAATGGCATAGGGGTCCACCTCAAAATCCATACCAGACCCTTATCTGAGCACGCAACCTGTCAGGCCGCAGGATAAGAGGGGGGGACGGGAGAGCGGCTCCCCCCTCCTGAACCGTACCAGACCACATGCCCTCAACATGGGGAGGATGCTTTGGGGTAGTTCTGGTGCAAACCAAACCGGGGGGGTGTTCGGCCCATGGCTAATAGTCATAGAAATATGACCCCCCATGCTTCTGTCCTAACTCTACCACTGTGTAAAGGTAATGGTCCAGCTCTTCCCTCCTGAGTGGTCTCACTGAGCAAATTACGTCTCTGTATAAGCTAAAGGCCAGGACAAACCCCCGGATAGAAAGTTTGAGGCTGAGGGATCATAACCACCACATCCCTAAGACCAGGGATCATAACCACCACCGAAACATCGCCACAGGCATATGACCTATTATCAGCAACATCACGGGCAGCTATCAAAAGTGATGCTAAATTAACATCTTTGCCCTCCAGTATGTCCTTCCTGATGTTAACGGGAATAAAATGAGCCGGGGTAATGGGAGGAACACCCATACTATTACCTGGGTATATTGGTATGGGGGTTGGTACCAAGGGAGTCCCGGGACCTGCAGATGTCCCTGGAGTGGAAGATAGTCCTGACACTGGGCTCGACTGAGCCTCCAACACCTCCACCCTCGCACGCAATTCTTGGCAGGAAGAGGCCAGGGAACTCAGGGTAGTATGAATTTTAGAAAGGGATAAAGCGACAGTCCGAAGTGTAACTTGCTGCGTGTTAGAGCCTGAAGCACAGGGGAACAGTAGTCTGAACAGCTCAGCCCTGTGTGCTGAAGCCGGGTATTAAAATTCCCCTGTACTGCAGTTCAGCTATGAGTCTAGGGACGTTCCAGGTTCTCAAGGAGGGTGTGCTACCATGTTCCAAACCCCTAGCCAGAGAAGGGGGGATGGATGCAAAGTTCTCGATGTCCGCAGCCTGTGACATGACCTACATAAAACCGAGAACAACGTTGTAAGCCCAGAAAAATCATCAACTGTATCCATCACTTACCTTGGACCAACCTGGCTGCCCATCCGTCCCCCCCCCCCTTTTTTTTTTCGTGAAATGACGAAGGAACGTTAAAACAGGACTGAAAAATGTGTCAGTCTGGTGAAGTTACCAGGCCGAGTTACCTGAGGCGCAATCAGGCAAATTAATAACGAAAAGTCAGGCCTTTGAACCTGAAAACGTGTCAGGCTACTGATATGGGTAAAAATGATCATAGCATGAGCCATGTGAGAACAGATAAGGAGGCTTGCCACCTTTCAAGCCAATTAAAAACGACCATCTCAATCTGTACATACCTATAAGCGTGATAGGTAATGCTGCAGTGGTAACGCCATGACCTAATCGTGAAGAATGTGACACTAAGGATGTGAAAACAGAAATTAACGAGACAACTAAATGCCGGGAAGTATGTGTAGACACTAACCAGCCCGCTTTGTGACACCCTTGAAACCTGGTGGCCTCTCAACGAAACTCAAGCCCGAAGAGCCTAAATGTGCTCAGCCAAAAGACACGAGTAATGAAAAGTGTCTACGTGGGAACTAATCGTAAGCAGCGTAAGCAGCAACACACAAAGCTACCACTTAGAAACCACGCATATAACCAGCGATTTGGGGTTTCGGAAATGAACCCAACCACCCCTGAAAATCCGTCATAAGTAAAATAACCGATACATACTTGAAAAAGCGTCTGAAACATGCAAAAACACTTGAGTCCTGTTGATATGTAGAAAACCAACTCTGGAAAAGGGACATAAACATATAAAACTACCAATCAGTATAAATGCATGCGACAAATGAAAGACCAGGACTCCTCTACACTTATGAAAGCAGTGGGGACGTACGTGCTTATGGCCCTAGCCCTGGAACTTGGGTGCCCTGCTGACCATACTGAAAGTAACAAGTGATACCTACCTGAGTAGAACCAGCAGTCAGAGCCATCTTTAATATTGATTGGACCCCTCCATGCAGTTTTGCTCTCCACCTGCTCTGAGACATACAATAAATAGCAGCCATACTCAAAATCAGTTTACTGAATCAGATCAGGCTGCTATTGCGATTGGTTGCCAAAGGTTACAGTGTATCATTACCGCTTACTGACTGGTTGCTAGAGGTTACAGCACACATTACGGCTCACTGATTAGTTGCTATAGGTTACAGCACATATTTCTGCTTGTTGATTGGTTGCTAGAGATTACTGTGGATATGACCTCAGGGGGGCATGATATACATATCAATGCTGCCGGCCGCCGCTATTTACATATGAATGCCGGTAATTTCCATGTAAACACAGGGTCTGCTGGTGAGCCATCTGTACACAACAATAAGGCAGAGCTGGGCAGCATTAGTAGCAGCACTTCACACTGAGCTATTGGGACACAGCACAGGACTAAAACCTCAAGGGACGCAGGAATTTAAACCAGGATAGTTATCATATACGAGGCAGCTGCTTTGGGCCCCACAACAATAACAGGGCCCAGGGCAGCTGCCCCTTTTGCCCTGCCTTAAAAACAGCCCTGCCAGCAGTGCCTACCCCAAGTGCGCTGTGGAAGCAAAAAATTCCTATCAGTTTAACATGGAAACAGTACCTGTGATAGTGATAAAAACAGTACCGCCCATAAGCCCAAGCATGACGGAATGGACAAGATAGTGACATAAAACAGCAGTAGAAATGACATAGAAATACGAAACAAAACAGTGGCAGAAATGATATAATTGACCAGTATGAAGTAGGAAACATGCCCGTATGAAATCTGTGCCGGTTTGAAGCATTGTGTGCTGCACCGTACTGTGACACCTGCTCTGGCCTCTGCTGCAAAGTAAACAGGACTAACATGTATCATAAGGAATTAAATGTGCAGTATCTAAACGTCCCATGCGTTGGCACAGGTGACGCTCTCCCTAGAAAAGCAAACCCCTTGACCATGCCATTACCTGGGCCTATGACAAAAAGCAAGATGAAATGGTGGCCACAAGCATGCGTGGAAACAAAACAAAAAACGCTGGAGAAGGTGGATTTCAACAATGGTAACTGTCAGCACAAAAAAGGTTGTTCATGAAATGCAGAGAAACCCGGCGCAGGGGGCATGAAAAGAGAGGTAATGCTAACATAAGGGAGGTTAGTGTTTCTTGTTACAGGCAGAGCAGTGCTGTGATCCTGTGTAAGCTTAATAACAATCCCACATGGAGCTGTCACAAAACATACTTGGAAGCATACAGGGCTGAGGGAGCATGTGATATGTAACCAGTGATGCAGCACTTTGACACCATCTCACGCGAGCTTGCACGATAGCTGGAACAACGGAGGACCAGAGTATCGGGAAAGAGCTGACCGGCGGGAAGAGCCACCCCCCTTACCTGCCCTGTCATGAACGAACACTCCGACCGGACTGAGAGGATGCCGCTTGTCCTGTGAGAGAGAATGAGACCGCGCGGACCCCGAAAACCGGAAATGACGCTCATACATGAGCCACCGTCGACAGGGAATGAGGGATGGAGGGGAGGCTTTATGCAGCCTGACTCCTCCCACAAACACAGGCTGACCTATGGTCAGCCTTACACTTGTAGCGGGGCGGCCACAGTGGGAGATTCCAGGTGAACCGTGTGACTCAGGAGCGTTTTTAACGCCATGGCCAACTGATCCATGCGGTGATCCAGTTCATTCAATCTGGAAAAAATATTACCAACAAGTGGATTGACTGCTTCTTCTGAATTCATGGCCTTCACCTGCTGTCAGAAACCATGAAATCAGGCAGAAGTACAGTTAAATCAAACACTTGTTTAATAATAAAAGTAAAAAGAACAAACGTAGTCAAAACATTGCCAAAGTTCAGTAACCTGAACGGATAGTCAGACAAGCCAAACGTCAGGGAGCCAGAAATGAGCGTAGTAAAATAGCAAGCAGGATCTGGAGCCAGAAGGGATGTCAGCAAAGCCAGTCTTTAAACAGGACCGCAGGCGATGTTTCTTGAGATGTTGACCAAGGAGAAGGCAGAGACCCTCTGGGCTGGACAGCTTAAGTAGGCAGGACTGACCGGCAGGATATGAACAACAGCTGAGTAAAATCCTCCTAAACACTCTCATTGGTCCCCTCACAGCCGGGAGTAATTCTTCCAGCATGGCCACGGCATTCCAAGCAGGCAGGTTAGGGAGAGGGGGAAGTGGAGAAAGTAACCAGCTGCACACACACTGCTGGCTTAATTTCTCACCTTTCTATAGACAGAGTACTTGTTCCCTGATCCCTCACCTGACAATCTTATCTGTAGAGCAGAGGCTGGCCACTCCCCCTTCCAGACACTTACTGTGTGATGTCATAGTGACATCCATCACTGCTGCCGGCTGCTCCATGGGAATTCAGTCCCATGCTGTGAAGGGTCCCATGCGTCCAGAGTAGCGAGTCCCAGGGAGGTAAATTAGTAGAAACTCCAGCATGTTTCTGCTAGATGCCCAGTCCACAGCACAGTGAGCCGGGAAACCGGAAGTGACTCCAAAAAAGAGCCGCCCACAGTCCCCTGGTCCCCGCCAATAAAAATAAATAAACAAATGCCAGAAACAAATCATTTAAGAGTGGGAGTGTTTGTGGGCGCAATGCTTGCACACTGCACATGCCCTGAAAATGGGCAAATCAGCTTCCCAAGCTTCCCATAGACTGCTGTGTGTCCGGCACTTGGTCACTCTTAAAGTGACCTTTTTTTTTGTGAATAGCTTGGGGGGGGTGGCACCCATGCGCCCCCTATGGACGGGCCACCACTGATGCATGTTACCCACTCCTGACCCCTGCACTCTGTATGTTACATACTCCAGACACCTGCATTCTATGCATTACCCACTCCTGACCCCATAAACTATGCATGAGCACTCTGTAAGGTACTCACTTCTGACCACCAAACTTTGTACATTACCCATTCCTGACCCCTGAACCATGTGCACACTGTACAGTACATACTCCTTCAACTGGCACTCTGTTCATTACATCTTCTTGACACCCGCATTTTGTAAATTACATACATACACCTGATCTGCACTCTGCATGTTAAAGGGTTTGTAAAGGTAAATTAAAAAAAATAACAAACATCTCTATACTTACTTACTCTGTGCAATCGAATTGCACAGAGCGGCCAGGAACCTCCTCTTTTTGGGTCCCCTCCGGCGCTCCTGGCCCCTCCTCTCTATTCAGTGTCTCCATGGGAAGTTGCTTTCCATGGGGGCACTCGTCCGTGCTTGCACCAGAATCCCTCTGCTGTGACCATTGACATAGACAGAGGGACTCGGCCCTGGGAAAAAATGTTTAGACTTCACAACCACTTTAAATACATTTCAGCACTCTGCTCTGTACAGGTTTTTAACCCTATTGTTAGTGCAATTTTGCCACACACACATTTCTCCATTGCACACAGTCCACGCTGCCGCTTCCTTCTCCACTGGCTGCCTGTGGGCTAGAGGGAGGGGACTCAAGCTCAGGTCCTGTCCCTGTGATGTGGGGGGGCTGCCATGTAGGCTGTATGGGGCCCCATGATTTCTAACAGCGGCCCTGATCCTGTGGACAGATTCTCCCACCTGAGCTATGGATCTCTGCAGCTCCTCCAGAGTTACCATGCTCTCCTTGCCCGGCCAGTCAGTTTAGGTGGACGGCCATATCTTGGTAGGTTTGCAGTTGTGCCATACTCTTTCCATTCTCGGATGATGGATTGAACAGAGCTCCGTGAGATGTTCAAAGCTTGGGATTTTTTTTTATAAACTAACCCTGCTTTATACTTCTCCATAACTTTATCCCTGACCTGTCTGGTGTGTTTCATGGCCTTTGTGATGCTGTTTGTTCACTAAGGTTCTCTAGCAAACCTCTGAGGGCTTCACAGAACAACTGTATTTGTACTGAGATTAAAATACACACACAGAGGATTTTTTATAAGGCAGGACAAAACGGGAAGCTGCCCTGGGCCCTGTCATTGTTGTGGGGCCCAAAGCAGCTGCCTCATACTTGCCAACTATGCCAGTTTAAATTCCCTTGTCCCTTGAAGTTTTAGTTCCATGCTGTGTCTCGATATCTCAGTGTAAAGTTCTGTTGCTGCTGTCCAGCTCTGCCCTGTTGCCATGTACAGATGACTCCATCTGCAGACCCTGTGTTTACATGTAAATAACCTGCATTGATATGTAAATAGAGGCAGCATTCATATGTATATCATGTCCCCCTGAGGTCATATCTACCATAACTTCTGCTGAATGCTGCCCACTGGGGAGGTAAAGGGATATGCTGGAAAGTCCGGCCTACAACTATAGTCATTAATCCTAACATGAGCCTGTTCTACAAAGGTAAACAAATTTGAGGTGGAACCCTTCTTCAAAATAACATGGGGCCACAGCACCCTGAATTTTGGTGCATTTGAATACGCAAATCTCAGCCAATGCATGAGAGGGTCTCATTAACAATTAATGGCACTTCTGTGTATCCGCTAAAGGGCAGCATCTTTCCCTGGTGTCGGGAAAGCGATTTTGCATGAATTCTGGACACACACAAATGTGAACGCAGGCTAAATGTCTCAGTTACATTGGTGGTCACTGTAAATCTTCTCATTACATTGGGGCTTGGTGTACAATCCTTTTATTCACACTAGTGGCCAGTGTGAAGGTTCCCCTTACATTGGTGGTCAGTGTAAATCTTCTCATTACATTGGTAGCCAGTGTAGAAACTCCTCTTTATATTGGTAATCGCTAAAACTCAGAGCAGGTGGAGAGCACAATTGCATTGAAGAGGGGGCCCAAGAAAATGTTTGCCCAGGGTCCAGTCAATATTATAGACGGTCCTGCACACACAGGTGGACTCTATTTACTAATTAGGTGACTTTTGAAGGCAATTGGTTCCACTGGATTTTAATTAGGGGTATCAGAGTAAAGGGGGCTGAATACAAATGCCCCCCCACACTTTTCACATATTTATTTGTAAAAAAAAATTGAAAACCATTTATCATTTTCCTTCCACTTCAAAATTATGTGCCACTTTGTGTTGGTCTATCACATAGAATCCCAATAAAATGCATTTACATTTTTGGTTGTAACATGACAAAATGTGCAAAATTTCAATGGGTATGAATACTTTTTCAAGGCACTGTAAGGTATAACTTTTTATGCACATAAAAAGTCTTAATTAAGATCCATTCGTTATTAGTACATCACTTCACAGTCTGAGCAAGCAGCCAGCATTTCCATATCAGACCGGACAGATATCTGTCTTCACTCTAGGCGATAAACACGAGCGTCCCAATGGATCGGCATTGCGTGGTTATGCTGATAACATTGAGAAAAACAGGATAAAAAATAAAAGTTTTACACAAAAGTAATTGGTAGAGACAGAAAACAGCCCCAAGTCACCACGCCCTATCAGAAGGCTGTACACTGATCAGTCTCGATACACCGACCTCTAGGACCCAGTGGAGACTTGTAGATCAAGTGTGAAATTCAAGTGAAACAGAAGAAAGAAAGAAAGAGATCGAAAGAAAAGAAATCGAGAGAAAAGAGATCGAGAGAAAAGAAATCGAGAGAAAGAGGAGAAAAGGTTTGTTTTTTTTCTTGGTTAGTACTCGGTTTTATATTAACATTCTTTTTGCTCATTCACTTAACAAGAGGGTCTGCTTACATAACCACTCCTGTCATTTAATTTCTCACACAATCGAAAACAGCGAAATTCTTCTTGTCCGCAAGGACTTCTTTATAATATCTGCTTGTCAAACATTGCAATACCGAAACCCATATACAGGAACCCATAATACAGGAACTATATACAGGTACACATATACAGGAACCCATATAGAGGAACCCATATACAGAAACCCATATACAGGTACACATAATACTGGAACCCATATACAGGTACACATAATAGTGGAACCCATATAAAGGAACCCATATACAGGTACACATAATTACATAGTTACATAGTAGGTGAGGTTGAAAAAAGACACAAGTCCATCAAGTCCAACCTATGTGTGTGATTATGTGTCAGTATTACATTGTATATCCCTGTATGTTGTGGTCGTTCAGGACCACCTCCTGTGGAAGGGAATTCCACATCCTTGCCGCTCTTACAGTAAAGAACCCTCTAGGCAGTTTAAGGTTAAACCTCTTTTCTTCTCCTATTAATGAGTGGCCACGAGTCCTGTTAAACTCCCTTCTGCAAAAATGTTTTATCCCTATTGTGGGGTCACCAGTATGGTATTTGTATATTGAAATCATATCCCCTCTCAAGCGTCTCTTCTCCAGAGAGAATAAGTTCAGTGCTCGCAACCTTTCCTCATAACTAAGATCCTCCAGACCCTTTCTTAGCTTTGTTGCCCTTCTTTGTACTCGCTCCATTTCCAGTACATCCTTCCTGAGGACTGGTGCCCAGAACTGGACAGCATACTCACTGGGAAAGCAGGCTGAAGGGCACTGTGGGAAGACAGGCTGCAGGGCACTGTGGGAAGGCAGGCTGTAGGGCACTGTGGGAAGGCAGGCTGTAGGGCACTGTGGGAAGGCAAGCAGAAGGGTGCTGCAGGCTGGCTGGAGTTCAGGCAGGCTGTTGGTCCTTCCTCTCCTCTGTTCCATCTTCTTCAAACTAGTGGAAACAGGCAGCAAGCACAATGCATGTCACATGCACCCTCCAGTACACGGCACACTGCCCGAGTTAGGTGGAGCTCAGCTGTCTAATAACCATCCAGCTTTGGAACAGTGTATATGCAGAACAGAGTCAGGGTGAAGCAGGAAAATGTACAGGAGCTCTTCTCTTGTCTACATAAGTGTGTACCACAATAATGTGCTATATATAGTGTGATAGATATTAATAATAATTAACATATGTACATTCCAAAGTGCTAATACAATACATAATAGGCATAAAACATAAATTTCACACAAAAAAATAAATAATACTGTGCTGTGATAAATTTGTGCAGATCCACTGCAAGCTGTTTGCCTCAACTTCAGTGTACTATCACCAAGACAAAGCACATACCATTTACTTACTAAAAAATGTGACCTCTTAAACTTATTTATTTATTTATTTCAGGTACTTATATAGCGCCGTCAATTTACGCAGCGCTTTACATATACATTTTACATTCACATCAGTCCCTACCCTCAAGGAGCTTACAATCTAACGTCCCTAAATCACATTCATACATACTAGGGACAATTTAGACAGGATCCAATTAAGCTACCAGCATGTCTTTGGAGTGTGGGAGGAAACCGGAGTACCCAGAGGAAACCCACGCAGGCACAGGAAGAACATGCAAACTCCAAGCAGGTAGTGTCGTGGTTGGGATTCGAACCAGCGACCCTTCTTACTGCTAGGCGAGAGTGCTACCCACTACACCACTGTGCCGCCCATCTTATGAGGTCACATGCGCTTGTCATCTGCTGGATATTTACAACCACTTTGCTGAAAAAGCAACACTGCATGTATAGTAGCTCGGTCCAGTACCAACCACAGGCAAAGCCATATATGCAAAGAATAAAGCCCTGTGAGGCTGCATTGATGTGGACTGATGAGGCTGCATTGATGGCAATGGTGAGGCTGCAGATGGGCACTGACCTTTATTTTGCTTCAAAGTTCCTCATTTAAAATTTAAGTTTTTTTCCCCCTCCTACACCCCCCCCCCCCACGAGACTTGGATGGAACATGCAGGCGGAGAGGTGAGCAGACAGCTATGAGATTTGTATGCGATCAACATATGCACTGCTCACTGAACATGAAACTTTGTTGAAAGAGTGAAATTTTGCATTTGCATTTGAAAACCTAATTGATTGAGAAACCTGATATGTGTATTCCCTTGCCTGCACCCGTGTGATCCTCTAATAGGGAATACATATAAGGGAGAAAATGGATTAATGGACTGTGTGCAGTAAGCATTACCCTTATATATGCTATACATGTTGTAACAAGGGGTTAAATTCTGTGTTACATTTATTCATAGCTTCATTCATTAAATGCAAGGATTAAAACACACAACACACACAAAGAATGTAATATAGGAGATTTACTTAGCTTTGATTAAAAATGTATTACAGAAGATACGATACAGGATAAATACAGCATATTCAATCCAGGGGAGTCACAATCTCCATGAGATACCTGGAGACAACAGTCATGATTTAGACCTTCTGAATCAAACCTCAATCAGTCCTGAATCAAACCTCAAACTTGGACTGGCCTCCCAGTCATATTTATATGGTAGGGAAAACAATAGCTACAACTGATGAAAAGAAAAGGTCAAAGGTTCCCAACTTCCCATAGCATAATGAAGCAGATATCACAGTTCCCAACTTCCCATAGCATAATGAAGCAGATATCTCAGTTCCCAACTTCCCATAGCATAATGAAGCAGATGTCTCATGCATTAAACATGTTGTATATAGATAGAAGTGATTACTTATAAAACTATTACTAAGTTTCTTGTAATTCAATAACTAAAGTTATATATGAATATAGACCCATACTACATTCCACCCCTTGGTTTACAAGATTCTTAGTTTAATACTCAAGATAGTCTTAGATACCTATAAAAATAGCAAGATGTTTTACTCAAGGTAGTCTTTTCGCTTCTACTCTAATATAAACATTTCTGGCTTCATTAATTTAATTCTTCATATTTCCAGTATTATGAGTATGTATGCGAAACACTCCTCATTATTAAATATGGTCCATCTCCCATATATCCCACCCCTTGGGTATTTTCCACAAGTAAATTAATGTATAACAGATTTACATCCTTCCACCCCTTCCACCTCTCGTCTTATCTATCTAAAGTTCTATCTCTTGATCCACTTTATATGTCTGATTTACCTGTCCAGGAAATCTCATTCTGCTATGTTAGGGCTCAAAAATATAAAAATATCCAAACTTCCAAAAATATAAAAACAACTATATGTTGGACTAACAGAGTAACACCAAACTTCCTTTTGAAAGTACAGGCATGAACATCAAACTTTCCTTTTCAAGAGTTTAAATGCATAGATACTTGTCAAAGTTCTCCATATCTGGTGATGGACAGCAGAGTCTTATGCCGCGTACACACGGGAGGACTTTTCAACCGGACTGGTCCAACAAACTTTCCAGCGGACTTTCGACGGATTCCCAACTGACTTTCTAATGAACGGACTTGCCTACACACGATCACACCAAAGTCCGACGGATTCGTATGTGATGACGTACACCGGACTAAAATAAGGAAGTTGATAGCCAGTAGCCAATAGCTGCCCTAGTGTCGGTTTTTGTCTGTCTGACTAGCGTACAGACAAGCAGATTTCTGGGTCCAGCAGGGTTACGACGTAAAGATTTGAAGCCTGTTCCAAATCTAAAGTCCGTCAGATTTGCGACTGGAAAAGTCCGGTGAAGCCCACACACGATCGGATTGTCCACTGGATTTGGTCCGTCGGCGTCCGTCAGACCAGTCGGGTCGAAAAGTCCAACCGTGTGTACACCCCATTAGACATCCGGTTACCAGATCGCAGCTGCAACATAGCACTTGCAACACTGTAGAACTGAAAGAACTGTAGAATACAAAGTCCATATCCTTCGGACTATTGTAGCTCACAAGTCATAGATGTGCAGGCACATAACCACATAGTAGCTGGAACTTTTACAGACAGTTCAGGCACATGACCATCAGAGCAGATAAAACAGTTCAAGTACTTCACCATCAGATTCAGGTACTTAACCATGATAGCGGATGGAACAGTTCAGGTACTCGACCCTCAGAACAGGTGGAACTTGCACCAACAGTTCCGCTGCTGATCATTGGTAAAGACTTTATAGACCGTTGCTGCTGTCAAAAGTGTTTGTCTCCTTTATCCAATATGCTTCTAGTTGACATCATGGCAGGTGCGTTACCAAATATGTCAGTCCAAAATTCCATAATTACCAACAATACCCATACAGCCAATTATAGATTTCTGAACAGGCAAATCGTTGATCATTAGTGACCTGGCTTAACATTGAAAAACTAAGCTTTCTACATTAAAGGTGAAATATTATTACAGGTATATTACTCATCCCCCACCCGAACGATACACTACTCTGTCTCAAACTATAGGCCCAACTTTAAACTACTTTGTGTGTTTCCTCTTTCACTTTGATCTCCTTCCACACTGTAAAGACATTACAGCCGGCTAACCTGCTCTTGTCTACACTGATCCCAATATGTTCATATAATATGCCCATGCATATGTGTCACTGTACTCTACATGCCAGTCCCACCCCAAGCAATTGAGGAGAATTGAGGAAAACCAAACCTGAGAACCTATTTTATAACTCATTTTCTTTACCAAGAAAATTTTATGAAAACTCAATCAGGTGTATAGAACAGGGTGGTCAAAGAATCACTAATGCCGCGTACACACGAGCGGACTTTGCGGCAGACTTTGCCTGGCGGACTTTTTGACGTACTTTACGACGGACTTTCTGAATGAACGGACTTGCCTACACACAATCCACCAAAGTCCGTCCAACTTGTACGTGATGACATACGACCAGACTAAAACAAGGAAGTTCATAGCCAGTAGCCAATAGCTCCCCTAGCGTGGCTTTATGTCCGTCGAACTAGCATACAGACGGCGGACTTTTCGACCAGACTCGATTTCGACGGATTAATTTAAAACATGTTTCAAATCTAAGTCCGTCCAACTTTTGAGAAAACAAAGTCTGCTGGAGCCCACACACGATCAAATTGTCCGACCAAATCCCGTCCGCCGGGCAAAGTCTGCCGTAAAGTCCGCTCGTGTGTACGCGGCATGAGTGTCAGATATAACTGACCGTATATATACCACTCATTTTGAAAGACTTAAAAAAAAATTGTGTTCATTGCAATAATATTAACCTAAATGCACAATTATAAGTAGACATAAAAGTACTTTTCTTTCCTTGATAAACAAAATGATTACTTTAAATTTAAACTGTCAATCATGTAGGGAAATGTACTTTATATGTAAAACCCCAGGCACACTCCGACAGTGGTAATGCCTTACAGTTACACCAAGATAATTATGGCAGAATATACAGAAGTAGATGCTGCCATAATTTAGCTTACAAATACACAGAAAGGATCAATATGTAAATGTTTGGGTATTCTTACACCCTTCAAACCATTACAAGTATTATATAATTCCAGATATCAAAACAATCTTGCTGTCAATCTTCAAACATTATTTGTTCTATATCTTTTTAGATTCAACTCAGAGAAAACCCTTATGCCGCGTACACACGATTGGACTTTACGGCATACCTAGTCCGGTGTACCGGATTTCGTCGGACAATTCGATCGTGTGTGGGCTCCAGCGGACTTTGTTTTCTCAAAAGTTTGACGGACTTAGATTTGAAACATGTATAAAATCTGTCCGACGGACTCGAGTCAGGTCAAAAAGTCAGCTCGTCTGTATGCTAATCCGACAGACAAAAACCGACACTAGGGCAGCTATTGGCTACTGGCTATGAACTTCCTTGTTTTAGTCCGGTCGTACGTCATCACGTACAAATCCGTCGGACTTTGGTTGATCGTGTGTAGGCAAGTCCGTTCATTCGTAAAGTCCGTCGTAAAGTCCATCGAAAAGTCCGCCGGGCAAAGTATGCCGTAAAGTCCGCTCATGTGTACGCAGCATAAGAAATCTATCATGCAGCATCGAGAATATTAGCTGCTCTGGTTTACAATCAGTTCCAATGAAAACTTTCAGTACATTTGCATATTACATAAAAATAACAACAAAAACAACATAAATTATTTGAGGAAAAAAAAATGGGGTATGGCTGGAAAAACCTCAAAGGACACGGCACCTCATCCCAAATAGTGGAATTGGTAGATAGAGGTCAAGGGGGATTATAGCGGTGCCAACAGATACGATTAAACAAAGATGCTAAAATTTACAAAATACTTTATTTACATATATCAACAAGTAACACAGACAAAGGATATACGAGCCAACAAAAATAAAAATAATGCAGTACATGTCTGTGTTACTTGTTGATATATGTAAATAAAGTATTTTGTAAATTTTAGCACCTTTGTTTAATAGTATCTGTTGGCACCGCTATAATGACCCCTGACCTCTATCTATCAACATAAATTATTCAGTTTGACTGTAATCTTCATCTTTAGTTCTTGGACATCAAACCATATTAGACAGGTGGATTGATGCTGTTTAATATTGTCTAGGATCTAAACAAAATGAAAGGTATTTAGTGTGATATTATTACAGTTCCCTCCTAGAAAGAAACAAATATTTAGCAACAAACACATTTAACCAACACTTTCCACAAACTACAAAACATATGCCACTATTTCTGTTATTCATGAGTGCACTTTTTATTACCCATATTAATTGAGCTCATTTTACTTAATTAATTAATTAATTATCACCACGTGGATTTTCATTAAAGGACGTCCATTCAAAGTTGTCATTAATTCACCATGGTTGAACTAACATTCACAAGAACATTATATGCTGTTCTTCACATTTGTGCACAAACATTATACATCACCAAACTCATATTGATGTTTCTATTGCAGCCTCTTGTTCAATACCATACAGATCTAAGAAACTTCTAGAAATAGATCTGGTTCCTTCTGTATTAACGAAAAAAAAACGTTAAAAAAAAATAAAAATAAGTGTTTTATCCTAGAACATGACACTTTATTACATTCACCAATAAAACTATAATAATCATGACTGCTATTCAGGATTTTAAATGGTGTTAATATCAATCAGACATTTTCTTTCTTTGTTTCAAATAATCCTAGATTTGCATAATAAAAACTAACAATTTCAACTAGGATGTTATTTTTTCAACATAATTAGACATTTTTTAGATGTTCAGCAATGTCCTGCTTTACACAGCACAATCAATACATTAAGCTCCCCCCAAAAAAAAGCTTAATGTCCCTAGTTTGCCTTGTGGAACACCGAATTGCATGAAACTTCTTGGATAGGTTTGGAAATGTAAAAACTTAGGCTGTGCAAAGTTTCAGGGCAATTGATTGGAATTTAGGCACTTTATTACACGTTAAGCTACATTAAGCCATTTTCACATTAAATGTTTTAGTATGTCCCCTACACATGTGTAGCACTTACCCCCTAAGGAGCTGCTGGTAATTGATCGGGCCTGTACTCTGCTCTTGAATCCCCAATAAATTTGCTCAACCCACTTGACACAGCTGTGTAATAGTGTTAGTGTAAAACTCAATAATAACAATATATAGATATGGTACCTCTCTCGTTACCTGGATATCAGTTTTCCACCTGCTATTAGAGTAAGCAAAGCCTCACACCAGTTATATTTTAACCAGATTGTAAGTTTGCTGAAGGCTGATCTAAAACAGCAATTATAATAACAATACTTATGCAACAATTATAATACAGTGATAAACTAGGTGTACATCAATATTTATTACTCAAAGGTCACCTGAAGTATGCATGTGGCTGTGCCTCCAAGTGGCACTGGTGCTCAGGGTGGCAAGACCTTGACACTGGGCACCTTCCCACTTCCAGTGCGACCACGCCGACACACCAAACCTGCAGCACACTGTGTAGTGCTAGTAAACAATACAATGCAGTATAAATGCTCAAGAGCTCCATCTGCGGTGTAATGCATGTAACGGAAACACAAGGCCTTACAGTGAATGGTATAGTCTTTTGTCTTCTTTCTTCAGCTAGCCAAATTATACTGCAGTATTTGTATTCCAGGGAGTGAGCAGGTTACAAAGTAATACAAAAGTGGTAGATAACAGTGAACTTCAGTTATGCAACACACTCTAACTCTCTTCTGTGAGAATTCAACCCGGACCGTCAGTCACAGCCTAATGTAGTGCAGGCTTTGAGGCCTGATTAAACTCAGTCTATTAGATGAGACCGTTTCGTGGAACTGCAGGTCTCAGCACACTGTGAAGTAGTCTACACCGTGCAGTTAAGTGTTATATAAATCTTGGGCACAGCCCTCTCACCACACCAGTTCTGGACAGTTGGATTGCTCTGCTCCCGTGATCTCAGCCTCACTTCCAGCCAGCCACGTCATGCTGTGCCGCTCCACCAGTAAACGCAGGACCCTCGGTTGGCTCCGTCAAGTGTTCTGGATCCCGCTGATCCGATCACGCAGCTGATCCAGCACACTATGATCTGAGTCTCTCTGGTGACTGTCAACTCTATTCCACAGATAGGCAGGCCGCGGCTCTTCCGAACACACACCCACAGGTCCCTGCAGGCAGGTCTCACGTCGCAGGCAGAAGAGAAAAAGCATGGCCACGCTGGGCCTTTTATTACACTACCCAGCAAGCAGTTCTTTCACTTGGCCTCATGTAGGTAAGTGAGGCACTGTGGGTAAGTGAGTCTTTTCATATAAACTTTAAGTCACTTCCTGCATATACTTATGTGTAAACAAATTCTTGTGTCACAGAGGTGCTCTGGCCACTAGAGGGGAGCCAAACACCAATCCAATAGCATTATATTATTGCATAGCCTTAGATAGCAAAAATTCCAACGCTACACGTGTAATCTAATCATATTATGGTAATGGACTAGGAAACCTTGGTGAAAACCTGTTGAATGTGAAAAATCTGCATCTTTAACCGCAATACCCTGCTGGCTGTGATAACCTCATTTGTGCATTTTTTCATCTGCTCTAGTGCGACCCCCCCTAAATAAGAGAGGTGAGAAAACTGATGAACGGATTGTGAGCAGGTGGTATTATTTTTGCACGGGCTTTGCAAGAATCTGTCTATGTCATGGCAAGCAGACTGTGAAATTTTGTTGAAGGTGAAATCTAAGTACCTGCACTCTGCAAACCTGGCAAAATGTGAAAATCTGGTATATGTACCCATCTGCCTGCCCCAGTGTGACCCCCCCAATGAAAGTACTTATAGGAGAATAGGCAAACTAACTGTGAATAGAAAGAACTATTTTTTTTGTTTTTATTATTATTATATAAGCTATGCTCGCAATTTGCTGATGAGTTGGTAATTGATGGTGAAATTCTGTTGAATGTGAAAATCTTGCACCCTGAACTTGCTTTCGCAAACCCTGCTAATGGTAAAAAAAACTTGCATGTACATCCGGTCATTTGTTACAGTGTGACCCCCCCAGATAGGAAATACCTACAAGGGAGAGATGAGCAAAAGGCCTGTAAGCAGCAAGTAAACACCCTTAAACATATCTTGTATGTAATCTGCTTATGCCGGGGGGGTTGAATATGAAACCTTGTTAAATGGGAAAACCCTGTACCTGCCTATGGGCCGGTAATTGACGGCGAAATCTTGCATTTGCCTGTGCAAATTTTACTGACTGTGAAAAATTTTGCATGCACATCTGTGTGTCTGCCCCAGTGTATCCCCTGAAATCTGTTGATGCACGGCGAATTGACTGTGAAACCTTGTTGAATGGGAAAACCTCGCAGGTGCATTGGCAAACCCTGTTGACTGTGAAAACCCAACATCAGTCTTCTTTCTTATCTATATAAATACTAGAATGAGAAGCATAACTACAAAAGGAACCGTGCTAAAACCCCAAGGGAAAGCTTCAACACTAGTACGAGCCAAAAATATTCAACAAAAGAGGAAAATACAAAAAGCCCTGCCCTTGAAAAACAACAAGCGACTAAAGAAAAGAAAAAAAGAGTCTGCGAAAAAGAAAGGAGAAATACAAGAAACAACTAAAGCAGACGTCAGGATGGACAATGAAGCAGGTGAACAAAGTACTTACGTCCCAATTGCCAACTAAATCAGAAATAATAGAGATGTTTGAAAGATTAGAAAAAAGATTAGAAAATTCTTTTAAGAAATCGCAACAATGCAAACTGACTTGGGCCATCTGCTAAAAAGGTAGAGGAAATGCAGGACAAGAACGAAAAGCAAGCCTCAGAAATACAAGAACTAAAAACACAAGTTAAAACTCTGCAAACCAGTCAGAGGGAAATATTATACAAAATAGAAAACCAAGAAAACCAAAGCAGACGCCAGAATCTAAGGATAAGAGCGCTTCCAGAAGAGAGAGTTGAAGAGCTGAAAAAAAACTATGAAGGAAATATTTAACCCTCTACTGGACAGAGGAGAAGAACTAGAACTCAAAATAGACAGAGTGCATAGGATTAGGACCACGGTAACTGATTAATGAATTTACTGCCACTGACCACGGTAACTGATGAATGAATTTACTGCCACTGACCACGGTAACTGATGAATGAATTTACTGCCACTGACCACGGTAACTGATGAATGAATTTACTGCCACTGACCACCGTAACTGATGAATGAATTTACTGCCACTGACCACGGTAACTGATGAATGAATTTACTGCCACTGGCCACGGTAACTGATGAACAATTCAATGCCACTGGTCACGGTAATTACGTATAGTTTATATACTGATTTTGTGTGTGTTTGCAAAATTAAAGTGGGCCAGTCTGGATGAAGTCCAGGGCCAAATTTTTGTCCAGTCCAGCCCTACTTGCTAGAATCGCCGGCTGCCCGGCATCTAGCTAGCAACCAGTGACGTCAGTCAGAGGCCGTGGCTGCCCCAGCATTCATAGTGCGCCACAGCTGCCCCAGCTCCACCCACCTCTGCCATGTTCTTCAGACAGCGTGGCTCAGAGGGAGCAGAGTGGAAAGACGGCCCTGATTGATAGCTGGCGCTGCCTTGCTGCTGTGAGTGACACACTGCACTGCATCAGGCCGGCGGCCTCAAGTAAGCCTGACTAACACTGTCTAAGTAAGTTCAAGTTGTGCATCAAACACAGCCACTGTCTGTGCCCCTCAAAAGCTGTCACTGTGCCCATAAAACACAGCCACTGTGCCCATCAAACACAGCCACCATGCCCATCAAAGCTGCCACTGTGCCCATCAAACACACAACCACTGTGCCCATCAAACAGCCACTGTGCCCATCAAACACAGCCACTGTGCCCATTAAAGCTGCCACTGTGCCCATCAAACCTGCCACTGTGCCCATCAAAGTTGCTACTGTGCCCATCAAACACAGCCACTGTTCCCATCAAAGCTGCCACTGTACCCCTCAAACACAGCCCCTGTGCCCATCAAACACAGCCAGTGTGCCCATCAAAGCTGCCATTGTGGCCATCAAAGCTGCCACTGTGTCCATCAAACACAGCCACTGTGCCTATCAAAGCTGCCACTGTACCCATCAAACACAGCCACTGTGCCCATCAAAGCTGCCACTGTGCCCATCAAACACAGCAACTGTGCCCATCAAAGCTGCCACTGTGCCCATCAAACACAGGCAATGTGCCTATCAAAGCTGCCACTGTGCCCATCAAACACAGCCACTGTGCCCATCAAACACAGCCACTGTGCCCATCAAAAGCTGCCACTGTGCCCATAAAATGCAGTCACTGTGTCATTAAACGCAGCCACTGTGCCCATCAAAGCTACCACTGTGCCCACCAAACACAACCACTGTGCCCATCAAAGCTGCCACTGTGCCCATCAAAAGCTGCCACAGTGCCCACCAAACGCAGCCATTGTACCATCAAATGCAGCCACTGTGTCCATCAAATGCTTCCACTGTGCCCATCAAACGCAGCCACTGTGCCCATCAAATGCAGCCACTGTGCCCATCAAACACTGCCACTGTTCCCATCAATCATTTCAATCTGTAATTTCTTGTTTTTGAATTTCTTGGTTTTCAAGCTCGTGTTATATTGTCCAAACGTTGTGTTAATGTTTAAACACTGATTTGTTGGAAGTGCCAATAAATATAGCCTTATTGATAATTTGCATTTTCTTTCTCGTGCATGATTGTGTGGACAGGTCCCCAGTGCACTGTATTGCCCGGGGGGCCTATAATGCTCTTAAGATGGCCCTGGCTGAAATGGTTAAGGAGTCTTCTTCTTGCCAGCGTTTCTCACAATAAATCTGAGAATACTTGTAGTTCAGTTCCTTCATATGAAATTCCTACCATCTTCCGGGTGTTTTCCATATTTTAGCTTTCTCTTCATAGTAATGGAACCTTACTATTACATCTCTTGGATTATTGCCCGCCTGGAGTTGATATCTTATAATCCTGTGGACTCTGTCCAGCTTCAATATCTCTGCTGCCTCTCTCCCCAGCATAGGGTTAAACAAATCCTGCATCACTTTGGTTAATTCATCATTTTTATATTTCTCCGCTATGCCTCTTATCCTCAAGTTTTTTCTTCGGCTTCTATTTTCCTGGTCCTCGATTTTATAAAGGAGCAATCTATTTGTTTTTTGGAGAGATTCCATTTGCGCATTTATTTCCACCAGTTTTTGGTCATATTTATCCATTCTCTCCTCTATTTCTTCTACTCGTCCAAGAACCTGCCCAATATCTGCTCTTACTGCCGCTATATCAGCCTTCAATGATATTTCAACTTTAGATAGCGTGTCAGTCAACATCTCTTTAATTTGTCATAGGATTGCTTGGACCACATCTGGCCTTAGGCCCTCTCCAATCTTAGGGGGCGCCCCTCCTTTCCTCTTCTGGTCCCCATTATGTATCATAACACTTCCTTGGGAGTCTTCCCCCCGTATTTATTGACTGTGTGACAGACATGTCATTAATTTTCCCCACTTTAGTCTCTTCATCCGTCACTTTGGGTTTAGCGGTCCCGGCCCGTGCTGCGGTTAACTGCCTAGGGCTACTGTGCCCATTTTCCACCAAGCTTGTTTCTGCGGACATATATCACTGACTACCCCCTGGGCTTACAGTAGGTGGGCCCCTTTTTCCTGTTTTACTTGATTTCCCCCTCATTGTGGTTGATTCTACCTTGGTAAGGTTTCTCTTGGGATTTCTCCGCCGAGGACCCTTCACTCTATAAATACCAGTAGGAGAGTTTATCCATATAAGTTATCTGTGAGCCACTACACTGTTCGAGAATCTCCAAGAGTCACTGAGGCTTCTACAATCAGCTGCAGCTATTCTTCTTAGAAAAAAAAAACGAAATATCCACATATATTGCAGTGATTGTTCGTTACCCTTAGCAAAATATGTAGCAATAGTTGTTTGTGAGAAATAGCAGCATATGTAGCAGCCGGTATTCACCAAAAATGACAGGATATAAAAAACAGCTGTTATTCTAAGGAGGTCACAATTACCAACTGAAAGTGTAGGTAATCCACAGTTAGGAGAAATCTACCAGCTATTTTATCTACCATCAAGGAAGATACTACCAGCAAGGAAGTTGTTCAAAAAATGGCGGTATTTATCAGGAACAGTTCATGATGGCCAATAACAGTTTGTCCAGGAGTGACATCTGTAACAATATTTATCAATCACCCCACCAAGCTCCAGACCTAGTGGAGGTAGGAATAGGTAGCCCTTCGGTTCTCAGCCCCAGTTGTACTCAAATGTAGCCGTATATTCTAATAGCAGTTAATGGTTTGTCAAAATATCATTCTCCCAACTGCAAAAGACACCTCATTTTATAACAAGTGAGGAAAGTAAATGTTCACAGTCATCCACCTACACAGAGCTAAGTTAAAGCTGCTGATAGCAAAAATAACAGTGATTATTAGCAATAGCTTTGCCAGGAGGTTGCAATCATCTGAAAATCGCAGCATATATCAGCAAATGATGTTCATAATAACTGCCAAGGGTACTCCTCAGCCATCGCAGATAATAGCAGTCATTAAATATCCATGAAAGTTTCTAGAAATTAGAAGTACTTTGTCTACAATTGACAGAGACGGAAGCAGTAGTTTGTCAGGTAAGACCAGATCCCTCAGCAGCATTTACTAGCAGTCATTTAAGAAGCCGCAGGGATTTTCCAAAAGTGGAGGCATTTAACCTCTGCA
The DNA here is from genome assembly GCA_037952925.1 of Lithobates clamitans. Taxonomy (NCBI): domain Eukaryota; kingdom Metazoa; phylum Chordata; class Amphibia; order Anura; family Ranidae; genus Lithobates; species Lithobates clamitans. The sequence goes on along the minus strand of JBBGZY010001053.1, from coordinate 927,191 downwards.
CGTAGTGACATAAAACAGCAGTTTGCAAAAAACAAGGCAAAGCCCAGCAGCAATTAGCAAGCAGATAGTTAGTTGTAGGCAGTTTTTTATGCAATTCTAGGCAAACAAATCCTTCACTGTGTTACCGGAGTATCGCCTTTACATTACCGCATCCTCTCAACTGACATGGGGGCAAAGGGGGGGGCAGCCGCCCGGAGTCTGTGTCCTTTTCGAGTCTGTGTCTTTGTCACGTGTCTTCAGATCTCCACCGTCAGGAATAAGGCAACGCTCCGGCAGCTTCTACAATGGAGTGTCCTCCTCAGTGCTCTGGGTGACCGCCGCTTCCCTGCTCCCCTCCAGACAGCATGAGTGCTTGGGACCAAAGCAGGCAGAAGCCAAAGCCATAGGGGAAAGGAGGGGGGAAAGGAGGGGAGGGGGGAGGGCCATGCCGGCCCATGGGTCAAGTCACTGTCCCCCACGAGGGATCATGAGAGGCAGCTCTCGACTCTCCTGCTTTCAGCAGCACGCTCCACCAGCATTACTGGAGCTTCAGCATGGATGGATGGTCGGGTGGAGGCAGAGCTCAGGCGCTCAGCGTGAGCCTGCTACATGCGAGAGCTCCTCCCCCTGTGGAGGACAGATCTGACACTTTTGACACTTTTTTTGGGACCAATGACATTTATACAGCAAACAGTGCTATAAAAATGCTGATTACTGTATAAATGTCATTGGCGTGGAAGGGGTTAACACTAGGAGGCAATCAAGAGGTTAAGTGTTCCATAGGGAGTGTTTCTAACTGTATGGGGGAGAGGAATTACTGGGAGAAGAGAGAGATCACTGTTCCTGATAACTAGGAACAGCATATCTCTCTATCCTCCCCTGTCAGAATAGGGATCTGTCAGTTTACATTGACAGGTCCCTATTCTGGCTCTCTTAACCATGTTCGCAGGTGGCCGGTGGACATCGTGACCACCAGACACACGCATCGAGTCCCCAGCTGTGCAGCAGTTGGTGCACACGCATCTGCTATGGCTCTTAAAGGACCCTACTTACACCTATGGTGATTTGAGGGAATGAGCCAACCTGCCACAGTATAATTACAGCGGCTGGTCAGCAAGCGGTTAATGAGCAAAACTGGACTGAAACAAACATAAGGCACAGACAGGTGTTTTCCTACAAGGATAACGTGCAGTCCTCCAGCTATTGCAGAACTACAAGTCCCATCATGCCTCTGCCTTTGTGAATCATGATTGTTACTGTCAGCCTTGCAATGTCTTGACCCCCCTAATTCAGAACATCAGCTGTGTGAAAATTGATCAGTGGAAAGACAGATTTATTCAGGGAGAATAGACCCAATCAGTGTATGCCTAACTTTTATTTTTACTACAGTGATTTAAGGCACAGTGAAAATGAGTGATGCGATGGGAGGTGGTTTAGGTGCACACTGTTTGTTATTTCAAACAATGCAGCAGAGTACTGTAAAAAAATGTAGCTGATGGTGAGTCACAAGTGAATGCTGCACTATGAGCATGTCCAACCTAAAAAATGGCCTTATCAATGTAAAATAAAATCAATATACTCCCAAGAACAATGAAAATCCCCAAATTCCTAAAACACTCCACCCCCTATAAAAATTAGTTATTTTGCTCAGATATTGTTTTTTTTCTGCAGGTGGTTGTCTTTACTGAGAAGACATGAAGTTCCTTCTAATTTTGCTCATTCCAATCATAACTAAGAAAGGTCAAGTCCTAAGTGCATCAGTAAAAGGAAATACTGACATCCAGGGAGGTTTGAGCCCGACCGACGCAGATGTCAAGAAAAAGGTGGTTCACCAGTCTTGTTGCAATCTTCTCCAGGGGTGGGAAGCTGGTAATGCCATCTTTCTACACAACTTGCTGACCTTCCTGAAGAACTTTCAAGATGATGAACAAAATGATTGCCATGCCAAAATTATGAAGGTCAACTTCCGTCGCCCAAAAGAGACTGAAAAAAAAATTAATGAATATGTGAAGAATAAGACTGAAGGAAAAATTAAGGATGTTCTCAAAGACCTTTCCAAAGACACAAAGGTGGTTCTAATCAACCATGCCATATTTAAGGGTAAGAAGACAGCAGAAGCAGCTAGAGCAGATAATCATTTACTAGTTTACAGTAAGAGCTGGGAAAATGTGGAGTAGACTCCCTCCAGAGGTGGTTCTGGTCAGCTCAGTAGATTGCTTTAAGAAAAGCCTGGATTCTTTCCTAAATGTACATAATATAATGGGGTACTGACATTTATAGATAAAGTTGATCCATGGAAAATCCGATTGCCTCAAGGGATCAGGAAGGAATTTTTTCCACTGCTGTAGCAAATTGGATCATGTTTGTTGGGGTTTTCGCCTTCCTCTGGATCAACTCTGGGTGAAGGACTGTGTATATGGGATTGTATGATATTATTTATTTATTTTTATGGTTGAACTAGATGGACTTGTGTCTTGTTTCAACCTATGTAACAGTGTTAATTTCATCTACTAAAACGACTAAAACATTTTAGTCGACTAAATGAATACTAATTTAGTCGACTAAAATACGACTAAAACTAAAACATATGAGATGACTAAAATACGACAAAAAACTAAAAATGGCATTTTAGTCAAAAGACTAAGACTAAAACTAAATTTAAATTTGACTTCAAAATGAACATTGGTCTGTAGTGCATGTTCATACCTCAAAATCATAAATAATAATAAATGAGATTTTTCACTCCAGCAGTATATAATGAGTGGAAATTGTAGAGAAATGTTAACTAATGCATTACAATTTAATTACACCCATTAGATTTTAGACGACTAAAACTAGTTTTAGTCAACTAAAATGTGCAGGAGATTTAGTCAACTAAATACGACTAAAACTAAAACTATTGCAGAAGACAATAATGGGACTAAAACTAAAATGTCATTTTAGTCCTAAGACTAAAACTAGATGGAAATTTGCTGCCAAAATTAACACTGCTATGTAACTATGTGGTTGATATGATGTCCTTTTTTAGGTGCATTTTAGGTAGTTTATCATTTCTTTATAGTTTACATATTTCTATATATGATAGGACATTATTAAAGTGAAATTCCACTATTGTTGAGAAAAAAGGGCATTCCCCTCTGGCTGATCAATGTACATTGCAGGGATTTTACCAAACTTTGAGGCAGATTTCTACTTTTAGCCCTGGTTCACACTGGTGTGATTTGACATGTCCCGAAAGACAGCTACAGCGCAGGCTCACATTGCCGGGATGTCCTCCCATGATCGCACTTCTCACACGCAGCGTGAGGCATGCATTGGCACAGATCTGTGATCCTTCAGATACAGCTGATCACAGAGTTGTTTGCCATGTGATCAGCTATGTCCAATCACAGCTGATCACATTGTAAACAGAATTTGAAAGTTATTGGCAACCCTCTCCTCACACTGACAGCATTATTGCAGCCCCCACAGTGCCCACAAGTGCTGCCAATCAGTACTCATCAAGGATGCCCATCAGTAATGCCTATCAGTGCAACCTATTAGTACCCATTAGTGCCACATTTTAATGCCCATCAGTATTGTTTATCAGTGCCCATAAGGGACGCCTATCAGTGCCAATCTGTGCCACATATCAGTGCCTCATCAGTGTTGCCCCATCAGTTCCCATTAGTGCCGCCTCATCAGTGCACACTTGTGAAAAAAATGACTTATTTAGAAAATGTTATAACAGAAACTTAGAAAAGCTTTTTTCCAACATATCTGGTCTTTTTTCGTTTTTGTTTTTGCCCCAACAGTGCCCACAAGTGTTTCCAATCAGTGCCCATCACTGCTGCCTGCCAGTGCCTATTAGTGCCGCCTATCAGTGCCACATATCAGTGCCCATCAGTGCTGCCTATCAGTGGCCATCAGTGTCGCCTCATCAGTAAGCACCAGTGCTGCCTCAGTGCCCTGCCCATCAGTGCCACCTATCAGGGTCTCATCAGTGTCGCCCCATCAGTGCAGCCTATCAATGCCCATTAGTGCCGCCTCATCAGTGCACACTTGTGAAAAAAAAATTTATTTAGAAAATGTTATAATAGAAACTAAGAAAAGCTTTTTTTCCAACATTTCTGGTCTTTTTTTATTTTTGTTTTTGCCCCAACAGTGCCCATAAGTGTTGCCAATCAGTGCCCATCAGTGCTGCCTGCCAGTGCCTAATAATGCCGCCTATCAGTGCCACTCATTAGTGTCCATCAGTACCACCTATGAGTACCCATCAGGGTCACCTCTCAGTGCCCATCAGTGCCACCTATCAGTGCTGCTTATCAGGACCACCCATCAGTGCCATATATCAGTGCCACCTATCAGTGCCTATTAGTGCTGCCTATCAGTGTCCATCAGTGCAGCCTCATCAGCGCACATCAGTGAAGAAGAAAATGTACTTATTTAGAAAAGTTTATAACAGAAACTAATGCCATGTACACGCGAGCGGAATGTCCGTCAGAAAAAGTCCGATGGGAGCTTTTCATCATATATTCCGATCGTGTGTATGCCCCATCAGACTTTTGCCATCGAAAATTCAGACAGCCTTAGATAGAGAACATGTTCTAAATTTTTCAGACGGAACTAATTACTATCGGGAAACCCGCTCGTCTGTATGCTGTTCCGACGGACCAAAAATGACGCATGCTCTGAAGCAATTACAAGACGGAAGCTATTGGCTACTGGCTATTGAACTTCCTTTTTCTAGTTCCGTCGTACGTGTTGTACGTCACCGCGTTCTGGACGGTCAGAATTTGGTGTGATTGTGTGTACGCAAGACCGCTTGAGCGGAATTCCGTTGGAACTCCGTCGGTAAAACCTTCAAATTTTATTCCGACGACAAAAACGGTCGTGTGTACGCGGCATTAGAAAACCTTTTTGTTTTCAAAATTTTTGGTCGTTTTTCGTTTGTTTAGCAAAAAATTTAAAATACAGCAAAAGAAAGCTCTATGTGTTGCACAGGAATAGATGGTTCCGTAACAAGAAAAATGTGGACAATTTTCTTTTATTTGCTCTCATAATTATAAAATTTACTAGGACATGATGTTTTAGGTGAATGTAAGACTAGAGTCACAGACCTGAGCTCTGACAGGATTGGTTGTCCCTCTACCTGTAGCCCTTCTGAGGGAGGAGCTTCTCTAGCAGAGCAGGATGATAGACACATCGATAGGATTACATAATGACATCATATGTCTGGAGTCAGCGATGTCTTTTAACCTTTGTTAGATCTCTATAGCAGTATGATAGCGGCCAGTATTTCTGTCATTGCCTCTATTCAGGAGGAACCTCAACTGTGTGCAGTAGGAAGTTGATTTGCTATATAGTATTATGAAGAAGATGGAATATCAGGTAAAACTACAGAGCATGTGTATGTGGCCTTAGGAGTTTATTTCCACATTACTCAGACATTGTGTTTATTTGTATTATTAATGTATACATGTTTTATTTCATTAGGAGAATGGCAGGAACCTTTTGATCCAGATAATACAAAAGTTGAGAAGTTCTTTGTTGATGAGAAGACAACGGTGGATGTTCCATTGATGCATCTCACGGGGCGCTTCAACACTTACCGTGACACAGATCTTCCTTGTACAGTGGTAGAACTTCCATACAAGGATAATGTATCCATGATTATCGCCATGGCCGAGCCAGGCAGGATTCATGAGGTAGAGCAAGGAATGTCTGCTGAGACCATACAACGATGGAAGACATCTACCACAGAAACGTAAGTGAAGAAGACTGTTGGCAAATGTACAACATCACCCTTTAGTTCCACTGTTCATTCAATCAATTACCCACTTCCCACTCTCCACTGTATACCCCCATGGAGCAGAACAGTTCTTACATTTCTGCTATGGACCTATTTATTCATCAATAATCAATGAAAAATGTTTATACACAAAGTTACTTTGTATCTCTCTCCATTCCCTGTCTGATCGCGTTTTATAAACAATTTTACTTTGTATCTGAACTTATCCCCTTTGAAGAAGAGACACTTGAGAGGGGATATGATTTCAATATACAAATACCGTACTGGTGACCCCACAATAGGGATCAAACTGTTTCGCGGAAGGGAGTTTAATAAGATACGTGGCCACTCATTAAAATGAGAAGAAAAGAGGTTTAACCTTAAACTATGTAGAGGGTTCTTTACTGTAAGAGCGGCAAGGATGTGGAATTCCCTTCCACAGGCAGTGGTCTCAGCGGGAGGCATCGATAGTTTCAAGAAACTATTAGATAATCACCTGAATGACCGCAACATACAGGGATATACAATGTAATAATGACATATAATCACACACATAGGTTGGACTTGATGGTCTTTTTTCAACGTCACCTACTATGTAATATCTCTATATCTCCTGTCTGATCAATGTTTATAAACAGTGTTACTTTGTATCTCTCTATCTCCCGTCCGATCAATGTTTATAAACAATGTTACTTTGTATCTCTCTATCTCCCATCTGATCGATGTTTATAAACAATGTTACTTTGTATCTCGCTATCCCCTGTCTGATCAATGTTTATAAACAATGTTACTTTGTATCTCTCTATCTCCTGTCTGATCAATGTTTATAAACAATGTCTTTTTTTTGTAATCACTTTTTCTTTATTAAGACAAATTCCAACATACAACATAGAAATACACATTGCGCAAAATATCTATATATCCCCTTTTATTAACATACACCACACTAACCCCCCCACCCCAAGAAAACACATTGGGTCCTTGACCATGTCCTCTTCAGAAGAGAAAAGAAGAAAAAAAAGAAAAGAAAAAGCCCACTTACTTTCCTACCCATAACTCAAACTCAAATTGTTCAAAACATTCAAAGTACAATTAAGAAAGGAGCTTTGCAGCACCCTATTACGTGTGTCAAACAACCAACAATACAAAAAAAAAGTGTATAATTTCGAATTACTATTTTCATGTCCTATTATGTTTAGTGTTTTAATTCAATATAATCTCACTCTACTATTTCATTTTTATACCTCTCCACATTTCAATCTTTCCTTCTTTATGTGATTCCATTATATGTTGCCCATCCCATGCCTAATTTACTATTATAACTTATCCTCTTCCTTTAATGACATCAATCATCTCTCCACTGTGCCTCCCAGAGGAGGAAAAAAGAAACAAAAAAACAAAAAAAACAAAAAAAACAAAAAAAAACCCACCTCCTCCCAATTTCCCCCCACCAGATGCATCTCATAAACTATCTGATCCATAACGCAGCATTGCCCCCAAAAGGGTTTAATCCACCCCTATTTCTGAGGAGCAATACAGCCACCCTGCCCATGAATCTTTATATTTATTCTGTTGGTCTTTAACCGTATGTATCCATCTCTCCGCTTCCATTATTCTTTCTACCTCACTTTTCCAATCCACTATAGTGGGGACATCCAGACTGTTTCCAAAATCTAGGTATCAATATTTTGGCTGCATTTAGCAAATGGGGAGTAGCATTTCTCCTATAAAACCTAGCAGATGATGGCATCCCATGTAAAAAAAATGTAAAGGAGAGAATTCTACAAGTCTAAGTGTCATTTTCTTAATCCAAGAGGCTATCTCCTAACAGAAAACTTAAATCTTTGGGCAATGCCACCATAAATGCAGAAATGAACCCCTTTGGTTACATCCCCTCCAGCAGTTAACATCCGCTAATTGATATATCTGAGCCAATCGAGCCGGTGTACGATACCATCTTGTCAGGAACTTATAAGACATCTCCTGTATATGGGAACTTATTGAAGTATGGTGTGTCGCTCCCATCAGCCTTTTAATTTGCTCTGATGTAAAATTATAGCCCACTTCATTCTCCCATTCTTGAATTAAATAGGGAGTTGTCATATTTTGGGCACTCAGAACCAACCTATACATTCGAGACAACATATGACCGGGCTCTGATAAGTTAACACATCATTCCTCAAAAGTAGTAAGCGGGTTCGCTGGCCTGATCTGAAGCTTCCACTTATTGAACAAATCTGTCAGTTGACAGTATTTCCATAAATTGGAAATACCGTCAACTTCCCCCAGTACTTTCCCCAGTATTTGAACCAAATCCACCAATGGAAGCAATTTACCCTGTGGGGCCACGCCAGTGCAATTACCCTTCCCGTCCATTCCCCAGCGATCTAAACTCCCTTTCTTTCCCCCCCAGGGAAAACCAGGGAGATCCTTTCAATGATGTTATAAGGGATATGGGGGGGGGGTCGGCAAACTTTACCATACTGTTCATTCTATCCCAAATGGATAGTGTTGTCTTCGTCAATGGTGATGCATATTCCGACAACCCCCTATAAGAAACCGGAATCCAGGGGGCTCCAGCCAAGTTCCTACCTGCTAATGTTTTCTCCAAGGGCACCCGCATTTTACTAGCAGAGTCATGGCACCAGTTCATTATACGAACCAGGGCCATGGCTCTGTAATAAAACCCTATACCTGGGAGTCCCACCCCACCCTCTCGTTTTGGTCTCCTCAAAATTTCGTGTGCCAACCTGGGATGTTTATCTCCCCACACAAAGGTCATAAAAACCCTTCATATTTGTTTAAAGAATATCTGTGGGAGTGTTATGGGTACCGTATGTAAATTGTGGGGGAGGAGGGACGGAGCAGTAGGGCATAACATGTCCTGTGTACGTTGATGACTTGTGTAGAGGATCCAGTGTCCTCAACTGGTTAAGCTTATAGGAAGAAAAAAGGCTCAAGCTGCAGCTTCTGAAGTGTTGTGCAAATTCAATGCTATGTTGCTGTCTTTCCATTTTTTTTTCAAGTGTTAAAATGTGGAAGATCCTCATGATGGATGATGGATTTCTATCACTGTCTTAGTCCCCATTGGAAAGAATTCTCACAACTTTCTGTCAATAAAAAGTGAGAGGTCATCTGATAAATGGGGATAACACACAACCTTTGATATTCTTTGCATATTCTGACTCTTACCAGGACAGAAGCCAAGAGAGAAAATTTTGGCTGATGTTCCATGCAATATTCTAGTTGATGTTGTGGGGCTGAAGGTCCATTCCCTTGCCTACAGCACATATTCACCATTCCTTTGCACACTTCTTCCTCCTTTCAATCAGCAGAAGCGAGCAAACAAAGTCCCTGTGTAGGCTTCAAGTCAGTCTGGTGCAATGATGTTTTGATCGCATTTCAGCAATTGTTTAACCGATTGCCGACCGGCGCACGCCAATGTACGCCGGCAGAGCGGCACGGCTGGGCAAATGGGTGTACCTGTACGTCCATTTGAATTTCCCACCGTGCCCGTGCGTGCGCGCCGGCCGGGAGCTCCGTGAGTCGGGTCGCGGGTCCCGCGGACTCGATCGCCGCGGGGATACCCGCGATCGCCTCACGGAGCGGATGAACGGGGAGATGCCGTTGTAAACAGCATCACCCCGTTCTGCCTAGTGACAAGTGTCACTCGATCTCTGCTCCCTGTCATCGGAGCAGAGATCAGTGACGTCACCCACACAGCCCATCCCCCTACAGTTAGTAATCACTCCCTAGGTCACACTTAACCCCTCCCCACCCCCTAGTGGTTAACCCCTTCACTGCCAGTGTCATTTACACAGTAATCAGTGCAATTTTTAAATTTTTGGTCCCAAAAATGTGTCAAAAATGTCTGACATGTCCGCCATAACGTCGCAGTCACAATAAAAATCGCTGATCGCCGCCATTACTAGTAAAAAAAAAAAAATTATTACTAAAAATGCCATAAAACTATCCCCTATTTAGTAAACACTATAACGTTTGCGCAAACCAATTAATAAATGCTTATTGCAATTTTTTTTACCAAAAATATGTAGAAGAATACGATCGGCCTAAACTGAAGAAAAAAAAAAAATTTTTTTATATATTTTTGGGGGATATTTATTATAGCAAAATAAAATTTTTTGAAAAGATCAGAGTATTTTCCAAAATCTTAATATGACAGAGAGCAATACAGCAGTCCTTGGTATCAGAAGGAGCGATACCACACATCGCCATCGTCACTGCTATGCAGGGTGATGTGTGGTATCGCTCCTTCTGATACCAAGGACTGCTGTATTGCTCTCTGCCAAATTAAGATTTTGGAAAATACTCTGATCTTTTAAAAAAATATTTGCCTATATAGTTTTCTTTGCAATCTTTAAGCCAGCCCTCATTGTTTGTTGTATTAATTGGAGAATATGGCTGTGTTCTGCAATTAAATTGCAACCGGACATCTTTCTGGGGGCCCTTTCGATTGGTGCATGTAGGGTAGATCAGTATGGATGAAGCTGGACCCATTTCCCACCTTCTGGTTCTTTTGATACCGGGGTGGTAGATCCGGGTCATATGTGCCGCTGTTGCTTCAGTAGTGAGATCCTCTTGGTGACCCTTTTCTGGTGTGATCCTGTTGCATGACTTGCACCTGATGAAGGGACGTTTTTATAGTCTCGAAACGCGTCGGACCGTCTGGACAACTGTCATGTATTACCATCTACACCATTGCTTTTACTGATTTTGTATATTTTTGGATATTTTGTGTAATATATATAATCCTTTTTAATGATATTGTGAATTCCAATAAATCTTTTTTATATTTATGTTTTCCTGTGGTTGCCATTAAAGTCCCATTCGGGGGTATCCTCTTTATAAATACATGGAAGAGCGAGTTTGGGGTGGATAAACTTGACTGGCCTGCACAGAGTCCTGACCTCAACCGGATAGAACACCTTTGGGATGAATTAGAGTGGAGACTGCAATCCAGGCCTTCTCATCCAATGTCAGTGCCTGACCTCACAAATGCGCTTCGTGAAGAATGGTCAAACATTCCCATAGACACACTCCTAAACCTTGTGGACAGCTTTCCCAGAAGAGTTGAAGCTGTTAAAGCTGCAGAGGGTGGGCCAACTCAATATTGAACCCTATGGACTAAGGCTGGGATGCCATTAAAGTTCATGTGTGTGTAAAGGCAGGCGTCCCAATACTTTCGGTAATATAGTGTATATATGTGGTTGGAGTTGCCTCTTTTTCTCCCAATGACTGTTGTTGCATCCATTAGTATTGGCCCATATACATTTTATCATTTTTTTTCCTTTGTAGGTCCATACAACTTTCCATTCCTAAATCTTCTATTGATTCAACTATAGATACGGAGAATCCTTTACACAAGCCGGGCATCAAGACTGTCTTCACTGACAGCGCTGACTTCTCAGGGATTACTCACAATATCGGCCTTAAAGCAGGGAAAGTAAGAGTTTGCTTTGATCTTCTTTATATACAGTTCATATGTAACATGTAAACATGGTATATATTGTGACAGACCCAACCGGGACAGGGGCTTTTGAAGGAGACTAGGGGCTAGCCTTCTACCCACTGATTATGGCCCATGGAGGAGACCAGGTATCTTGTCTGCTTCTCCCCGTCAGAGCTTGGTAAAGAGCTCAGTTCAGCCTCTGATCCCATGGAGTGAGCAGATCAACATAATGAACGCTGATCAACATAATGTTCTCCAGGGGTCATACATTACCCCAAAACCTCATTCAGACAACTGGTAGGTCTAGGATACCAATCAAAAATAAACCTCTTCCAGACCGATTTACTCAGCCTAGGATACCAACATGCATGTAAAACCCAGGTTTACACAGAGCTGGGCTAACCCTCTACAGGGGTACCCCTCTTTAAAAAAAAAATAAAAAAATTTCCACCCAGGATATCTCATCCTGTACAATGCACCTTAAGGCACCTACAGTTGAGAAAACCCAACCTGCTATCACAAAGATCTGCCTGGTGAACAGCGATACCCCAACAACAACCACCTGCCCCTCCTAACGCTAGCAAAACACAGCACAACACAATGCAAAACTTTATGTGTTATATGTCTTATGCCCAGTACACACGAGCGGAAATTCCGCCAGCAAAAGTCCGATGTGAGCTTTTGGTCGGAAATTCCGACCGTGTGTATGCTCCATCGGACTTTTGCTGTCGGAATTTCAGCCAGAAAAAGATTGAGAGCAGGTTCACTATTTTTCCGCAGGAAAAAGTTCCGATTGGAAATTCCGATCGTCTGTGGCAATTCCGACGCCCAAAATTCCGACGCATGCTCGGAAGCATTGAACTTAATTTTCTCGGCTTGTCGTAGTGTTGTATGTCACCGCGTTCTTGACGGTTGAAAGTTCAGAGAACTTTTGTGTGACCGTGTTTATGCAAGCCAAGCTTGAGCGGCATTCCGTTGGAAAAACCATCCAAGATTTTTCTGACGGAAATTCCACTCCTGTGTACGGGACATTATTTTTCACTATACAATCCTATATGTATGGATTCATATTTATACACTTTTATTGAAAGGAACAAAAAGATGAAAGTTCTCACATGCATTTGGTTTCCCACGCAGGGGTTTTTCTCCCAAAAACAACAACTGAAAAATGCCAATCCACCTGGCTCTTAAGGCTCGCTCAGCCTTGGGCGCAGTTCCTTGATGTTCCTTGCGGATTGTCCACTTGCCACATCACCTGCCACATGTTGCAGATTGTGCACTTGCCACATCACCTGCCACACGTTGCGGATTGTCACTTGCCATGTCACCTGCGACACATTGCAGATTGTCTACTTGCCACATCACCTGCCACACGTTGTGGGTTGTCACTTGCCACGTCACCTGCCACACATTGCGGATTGTCTACTTGCCACGTCACCTGCCACATGTTGCAGATTGTCACTTGCCACAAGTTGGGGCGGAGAAGGAATAATGCTGGCACTCTGCCACTGACAGTGAACGCTGGACATTTTAACTAGTCTGTCTAAACTCTATCTAAACTCTATCTAACTCTATCTATCTGTCTAAACTCTAAACTGCAGCTACAACTGTTCCCTTATTTATGGCTCCAGTTCCTGTCATGTCGGCTCCGAGACTCGAGTCCGACAAGACTCTGACGTCACTCGTTGCTAGATGCTAGGCGGCCCAGGTGCTAGCAACGAGTGCAGGGAAGAGGCTCCACTCACCTCCTCCAGCTCCTGGTCAGTTCGGCGTAGCCGTAATAACACTAGACAAGTCTTTCTCTTGGCGCCGCTGATCAGCTGATGTGAGAGAGACTCGGGCAGAGGCATGTCAGTGTAGTATTTTCGTGGGGGGGCTTATTGCCCTGTTGCCCCCCCTGGATCCGCCCCTGTCCCACATTGAGTGCTGTCTCAAGGGTATTGCCTGAGTTCTTAAATAGTAGCGCACCTCCCTTTTGTCTGCAACAACTGCTCCGACACCAACTCCTTTCCCACACACACTGAGCTATGCTCAGCTCTGCCTTATAATGGGTGTGTGTACCTGGACACACACAACCTGCAGAGCTTCTGGAAAACCCGGACACATGACTGCAGACTCCATCCCACCCAATGCTCTTTGAAATCTTCAAGTTTCCAGCCCCAATCCAGACTTACAAAATCCAGAGAAAACATAAAGCATAGTTTTCTCTGCTCACCGATCTTTTGCTGGAACTTCTCAAACTGCTTTTTTGAGAGTCCCGTGTCCATTTTACACACATTTTCACTAAGACAGGGGCTCTTACTCTCACAATATATATATATACACAAAGCTAACTGCTTTATTCAATATTGTCTAATTATCAATATATACATACATACACATCACTTGCCAACCGTCCCGATTTTCCCGGGACAATCGCGATTTTGAGACCCTCGTCCCGAACGAAGCTTGTCCTGATTAATTTCCTGGTATTTTGCTTTTCCCGGGAAAATCGGGAATGTTTTAGCAAAACGGCCGGCGGGCTACAAAAAGATGTCCGCCGCCGTGAGGACTAATCCCCTTGTGTTCAGTGGAGAGGAGAGGGGCAGCCAATCGGCTTCTCTCTTCAGTGTACAAGTAGACAATTCTCTTGTACACTGAAGTCGATTGGTTCTACGGCTTGGAGGCCCCTCCCCTCTCCACTGAACACACGGAGAAAGCCGGGAACAACTGACTAGCTGCCGCTAAAGGGGACAGATGTGGCATGGAGGGCTCTGCTGCCAGGGAAACACAGATGTGAGGCCGGCTCTGCTGATGGGGACACAGATGAAAGGAGGGGATCTGCTGCTGGGGAAACAGATTTAAGGAGGGACTCCACTGCCGGGGACACTGATTTGAGGAGGGACTCCACTGCCGGGGACACTGATTTAAGGAGGGACTCCACTGCCGGGGACACTGATTTAAGGAGGGACTCCGCTGCCGAGGACACTGATTTAAGGAGGGACTCTGCTGCCGGGGACACTGATGTGAGGAGGGGCTCCGCTGATGGGGACACTGATGTGAGGAGGGGCTCCGCTGATGGGGACACTGATGTAAGGAGGGACTCCGCTGATGGGGACACTGATGTAAGGAGGGATTCCGCTGATGGGGACACAGATTTAAGGAGGGACTTCGCTGATAGGGACACTGATGTGAGGAGGGTCTCCGCTAATGGGAACACTGATTTAAGGAGGGACTCCCCTGATGGCTCCGCTAATGGGAACACTGATTTAAGTAGGGACTCCCCTGATGGGGACACAGATTTAAGGAGGGACTTCGCTGATAGGGACACTGATGTGAGGAGGGGCTCTGCTGATGGGGACACTGATGTGAGGAGGGGCTCCGCTGATGGGGACACTGATGTAAGGAGGTAAATATAGATATGTGGCGCTAACTCAAGTACATAAATGTGATGAAATAAATATAATCCAATTCTTTAAGTAAAGTGAATATGCGTAAAGAGCAAAATCACATTAATAAAGTGACTAAACATCCATTAAATTCATAAGAAGTGACATCAGATACATAACAGTGAAAATTCATGAAATATGACATTAACTAAATAAATAAACAAATCCAAATGAAGGTGAATAAATCCAAAAATAGTCTAAAAGTGCATCAAGATGAAAAAAATCACAAATTTAGAAAAAAATTGAAAAAAAAAAATCGCATGAGATAAAAAAAGTTGCATGCAATAAAAAAAATCGCATAAAGTGCAAAAAAGTGCAGAAACGCTATAAAAATAGCCACAAGTCGATCCAATTAATGTAATACAGTTCCAGCATGAACAACGGGAGTCTTCATAAAACAGTTCATGCAAAAAATAGATGAAAAAAGTGCAAGTGCAAACAATGATAGGTGACAGATTCCTCTTAATAACCATACTCCGTGGTGCGCCACACATTTCCCCCAGCCTCTCACCTCTAGCAAAGACCCCTAGGGTCAAGTCGAGCCTGCAATCAGGAAGTGGATGAAATACCATCAATCGAACAGTCTCTTCTGATCGTCACAGGTCTGGCAAATCTTCAATGGAAGGCCTCAAGTTCGGCAAGTTGGGTGGAGGCATGTACAGCATAAAATGAACAGCACAGATCCCAGTACTTTCGGTCTCGGCCGCGCCCGGAAGTGATGACACCTGACTCTTCCCTGACGCGTATCGTCACCGCCCACGTGACTTTATCAAAGGATAATGGAGACAGGCATCAGGTGTCTATTTATATAGTCCGTTCTTAATCCGCAAAGTGGATTGGAATACTAATAGGTGTATCCTCACTCAGTAGATTGAATTGGAATACTAATAATTGTATCCTCACTCAGTAGACGGCATAAATAACCATATGAGGTCTAGGCAATTATAATAAAAAGACCCCCTAATAACAGATCCGAATAAAAAATATAAAAATGTAAAAAAGAAAAAAAAAAAGAAAAAGAAAAGCATATAAACTAGCCTATATAAAATCTCCATAGGACAGCGCCATCTGGTGGTGATTCATCAAGAAACACCTTAAAACCCGGCAGACAGGTGACATCTAGTGGTAAGAAAATGGAATCTCGTAAATGAAACATAATCATGAGCAAAAATACTTGTTCTAATTCGACTATATTGCCATCTTGTGGATAAATAGTGATAATGATAAAAAATTCCACACTATAGGTAAATGTGAGGAAATAAAAGCATACGACACAAACAAAAGAGGTAAGTACAGGAAACCAGATAGGGTATAACCTAGCTCTTTATGCAAAAGCACTTTACTTGAAGAATTGGATTATATTTATTTCATCACATTTATGCACTTTGAGTTAGCGCCACATATCTCTATTTACCTTATTGTTTTTCTGTGTGGGAACACTGCGGTATGTGTGGCGGCTTCTTAGTCCTCTTTAGCTGCTTTGGCTCGCCTTGGTTTTGCGCATTAGTTTTCTTCTTTGTTTCTTAACTGATGTAAGGAGGACTCCGCTGATGGGGACACTGATGTAAGGAGGACTCCGCTGATGGGGACACTGATGTGAGGAGGACTCCGCTGATGGGGACACTGATGTGAGGAGGACTCCGCTGATGGGGACACTGATGTACGGAGGGACTCCGCTGGGGGCAGCTGATGTACGGAGGGACTCCGCTGGGGGCAGCTGATGTATGGAGGGACTCCGCTGGGGGCACCTGATGGCATCTGGGGGCAGGCGACGTGGCAGGGGACACGCTCAGGGCTACCACTGATTCTGCATTATGGTGAGTTGAATGATTTAATTTCATATTACAATAATATTAATAACAATGTAATAATAGATATAACGCGCTTCACTCATCCTGACACCACAACAATCATGGTGTCGGGATGATTGAAGCGCTAACACCAGGTGTTTGGAGTATCTTTATCTGCTGATTGTTAAACTTTCTGGAATACACATATTGCTATTGTGGTGTAGGATCTCAGCTATCCCTCCATCTCTCTATCCCTCTATATCTCTCTCTCTCCCTCCATCCCTCGTTCATCTCAGTCTCTAATCACACCCCTCAGAGACATGCCCTTTAAACCACACCCACTATTTAGCTAAAGCCATGTCCATTTTTCCATGCACCACATTTTTATTTTCCCCTATTTCATGCCTATAAATGCATGCCCTGCTCCCTAATTATAATAAGACTCTGACTACAGGCAAGTGTCCTATAATTTTTTTTACAATGTTGGCAACTATGTCAGTGTTCTTCTTATTCAATGTATTTTAAGTTTTAATGAGGGCACAAGCAGACCTTTTTGACCCTGTCAAACTTCATTAATGTACATAACTTTCCCATAGTCCACATAATTACTTTTAAACCAACACTATAAGTATCAGGAACCATGAATCCGACCAAGACAGAAGTATAGTTAAATCACACTTGTTTATTAATAATAATAATTATAATAATAATAAGGTAAACAGAGTAAGCGTAGTCAAAACAAGCCAGAGTTCAGTAACCGAATCGGGTAGTCAGCCAAGCAAATGTCAGAGAGCCAGGGATAAACGTAGTAGTACAGCAAGGAGGATCAGGAGCCAGAAGGAACGTCAGCCGAGCAAGTCTTCAACAGGAACGCAGGAGAAAAGTCTATGTGAGGTTGACAAAGGCGAAGGCAGAGATCAAGTGAGCTGGACGACTTTAAGTAGGCAGGACTGACGAGCAGAATCAACAACAGCTGGGTAGCTGTGGAGAGAGATGGGAGCTGGCAATTAGCCGACAGCTGAGTGGCCAGCTCAGAGAAGGAAGGGCTGAGCCCAGTCCTGACAATAAGAAGTTTTATCACTTATTCTTTACAATGTTTATTTATTACCTTTAAGGAAAATTATCTTATCAGGCTGTATTTCAACTGCTGTCAAAGTGTTTCTCCTCTAATTAGTAGACTTAAAAAACTAAAATGAACTATCCTAATAACCTTTTACCCAGTAAACTTGTGACTGTGTTATAAAAAATTCCAGCATGAAGCAGAGAGGTCATCTTAAAGTTCAACATTTAGAAATAAAGACTTTCTGTATTTATTGGATAACATAGTATACATTAATAAAGATTAAAAACTATTGCTTTACTTTTGAATAATAATATTGATAAGACCACTACTATATAATAATAATAATAATAATATGAATAATAATTATAATAATATGAATAATAATTATATTATCAATAAAACATATGCAAATGAATGTGAATAATATAAAATATATTGGCTAATATGAAATTCTACTACGGCATGTGCAGAATACCTCCAAGACTTTGTACTATCAGCAGAACCCCTGAGGTTCCATGGTGAGTATAACAAGCATGCTTTACTGCATATACAGACTGATTTTACTGTTGTGGGTTTAGTAACACTTTAAATAAAGAGCTAGAAAAGTGCAACCAGAGGCAGGGGTGTGTGGCAATCATACAGAGAAGGAGGGCAGATGGAGCAACATGCTACCTAGGAATGAGGATGACCTGGGTGGGCCTGCTGCTGGCCAGTCATCCCATAGTGGACACTGACCTCCTTGCCCAGCAATGAGAACCTGAGTGCTTCTGAAAGCAGCTGAATGGCAGGGATGGAGGTAAGGATTATTTTTTATTTTTTTTATTTTGCTTGCTGTTATGAGACTTGAATTCATTGCTATCACTTTATTTGCTTCAGCCCTGGAAGATTTTACCCCCTTCCTGACCAGAGCACTTTTTACAATTTTGGCACTGTGTCGCTTTAACTGACAATTGCACGGTCGTGCGACGTTGTACCCAAACTAAATTTGTGCCCTTTTTTTCCCATATATAGAACTTTCTTTTGGTGGTATTTGATCACCTCTCCGGTTTTAATTTTTTGCACTATAAACAAAAAAATGCGTCGGTTTTGAAAAAAAAGAATATTTTTTACTTTTTTCTACAAAAAAATATCCACATTTTCAGTTTCAGTTTAGGCCAATATATATTATTTTAAATATTTTTGGTAAAAAAAAATCGCAATAAGCTTATATTGATTGGTTTGCGCAAAATTTATAGCGTCTACAAACTATGGGAAAGATTTATGGCATTTTTATGGCATTTTTATAATTTTTTTCCCCCTAAAAATGGCAGTGATCATCGATTTTTAGCAGTATTGCAACATTGCGATGTACAGATCGGAGACTTTTGACACATTTTTGGGACCATTGACATTTATACAGCAATCAGTGCTGTAAAAATGCACTGATTACTGTGTAAATGTCACTGGCAGGGAAGGGGTTAACACTAGGGGGTGATCAAGGGGTTAAATATGTGTTCCCTCAGCGTGTTCTAACTGTGGGGGGATAGGAATGACTAGGGGAGGAGACAGATCATTGTTCTTACTTAGTAGGAACACACGATCTGTCTCCTCTCCCCTGACAGCACAGGGATTTGGGTGTTTACACAGGAGAGATATTCTGCAGCAGTAAAAGTATGTGAGCCATTCGGGAACCAATTAAGCTACACAATGTTTTGAATTTTACAAAAAAAATGGGGATTATATTGTGTTTGTGCAAACTGAAATGGTTTAATCTATTTATTACTAAAAATAAGGGTTTATAAAAAGGAAAAAAAAAAGCCCCTGTTAGTGAAAGGGTTAAAATGTATGTCTTTGGAAAATAATAAAAATAAAAAAATACTCAGTACATCACTACAGTACATGCATATTCCCTATGTTTTCTTCCTTTATTATTGCTCCAAGAACAGAAAAATACCCATTGATACTGACAGAAATCCAGTGTGCTTCTAACTTCATGTGCTCTCTTCCCTGCTCCACCAAAATTCCATGCTATGTCGATATATCACCCTTGTGGACTACAGAACACTTCCCATTTATTTCATGTGGATGGGGGGGGTTATTATGTAGCCCAGAAGGGAATATTTTAAACAGTGTGGACAACAGATTTCAGTGTTGTCAGCTCAAACAGGAAGTTAGGAGCTCACTGGATTTCTGGCTGGTCAACAGTTTTTTTTTTGTTTTTTTTTAGCAAGAAAGGAAACACAGTGCTTATGTTGCAGAGATATATACAGCATTTTTTTTTTATTTTTCACAAAAATACACTTGAAGTAAAAAATGTAATTGACATAAACTAAATATTAATTTGGTGTTGTTTCTCTTCTGCAGGTTCTTCACAGAGTTACGATAACTGTAGATGAGAAGGGGACGGAGGCTGCGGAGATCACGGTTCTGGAGGCCGTTCCAAGGAGACTTCCTACTCAGGTTAATGATAACCGTCCATTCCTATTCATCACTGTATAGAACTACAAATCCAGAAGTGTTCTCTTTGTGGGTAGAGTTGAAAACCCAGTGCAATAATTCTCTGTACATCATCACTGTGTTTTAAATTGTGTGGGCACTCTTTAGGGCAACTTTCTACTTTTTTAATATAGCCATGAAAACCAGGAGTAGAATGTAAAACATGGTTTTATATAACATACAAAGATGGAAATGGTTCCTCAAAGTGACCCTGTAAGGCTAAATAAAAATTTTAAAGGAAGATCCCTGCTAAAGAAGAGCCATCATAATCACCTCTCTGGCAGCCCATGTCTTGTTTCAGGAGTGTCAGATTCCTGTGTCCCCTGCCACGTGATATGGTTCTATCCTTGGATTCCTGTGTCCCCTGCCATGTGATGTCGTTCTATCCTCCAACCCTACATCACCACAGGACACAGGTTGGAACCATGAAGCTCAGCGGGGAACAAACACTCTTGAAAGTGTTGAATGCTCAGGAGTCTGATGGACCCACCACCACTGGAACAGAGGGAAGGTGGGGACATGTGCTACCAGAGATCTCTTTTTTATTTTGCCACATTTTTTACACTCCATCCCCTCTAATATAATATAGCAGAAAGTTTCCGTCCCTTTTACCTCTTTCTCCTCCTGCTAAAGGGCATATAGCAGAAATGTTGGGCCTTTTTTTCCTTCCCCACCTGAAGGCACATGGCAGCTACTTTTTAACAGCTGCTAATGTACACTTTTTCTCCTCCTCCTTATTTCCCTCATGCATTTTTTCCTCCTCCTCCTCCTTCTCCTCCCCTCTCCTTCTCCTCCTTTTCTTCTTACCCCTTTTTCGTCCCCTCCTTAAATTTCTCCATCTCCCCCTCCTTCTCCCCTTTTTCTTACTTCTCCTCTTCTCCCTCTCCCCCCTCCTTTTCTTTCCCCCCTACTCACCTTCTTTTGCCTCCTTTTCCTCTTACTCCTTTCTTCATCTCCCTCTCCTTTAATTTTTCCATCTCCCCCTTCTTCTCCTCTTTTCCTTCCTCCTCCTCCTCTTCTCTCTCCCCCTCCTTGGCCTCCCTTGCTTCTTATTCCTCTTCTTTCTCTCGCCCTCCTTTAATTTCTCTATCTCCCCCTCCCTTTCCCCTTTTGCTTCCTCCTCCTCTTCTCTCTCCTCCCCCTCTTTCACTTCCTTTTCTTCTCACTCCTCTTTCTTCTCCTACCCCTCCTTCTTTTCTCCTCCCCCTCTTTCTCTGCTCCCTCCTCCTCCTTTTCTTCCTCCTCCTACTCACACCTCCCCCTCTTTTTCTTCTTACTCTTCTTATTTCCCTACCCTTCCTTCAATTTCTCTATCTCCCCCACCTTCTCCCCTTTTGCTTCCACCTCCTCTTCTCCCTCCTCCCCCTCTTTCACCTAATTTTCTTCTCACTCCTCTTTCTTCTCCTACCCCTCTTTCTTCTTTTCTCCTCCCCCACTTTCTCTGCTCCCTCCTCCTCCTCCTTTTCTTCCTCCTCCTACTCACCCTCCTTCCCCTCTTTTTCTTCTTACTCTTCTTCTTTTCCTACCCTTCCTTCAATTTCTCTATCTCCCCCTCCTTCTCCCCTTTTGCTTCCACCTCCTCTTCTCCCTCCTCCGCCTTTTCTTCCCCTCCTACTCACCTTCCTTTGCCTCCTTTTCTTCTTAATTCTCTTTCTTCCCCTCCCCCTCCTTCTACACTTTTCCTTCCACCTCCTCTTCTCTCCCCTCCCCCTCCTCTTCTTTCTCCTCCTACTCACTTTCCTTTGCCTTCTTTTCTTCCTACTCCTCTTTCTTCCTCTACCCCTCCTTCTCCTCTCTCCCTCCTCCCCCTCCTTATCCTCTTTTCTTTCCTCCTCTTCTCCCTCCTCCCCCTGCTTCGCCTCCTTTTTTTTCCTACCCCCTTCTTCTCTCCTCCTCCCCCTCTTTCTCTGCTCCCTCCTCCCCCTCCTTCTTCTCTTTCGCTTCCTCCTCCCTCTCCTTTTCTTCTTCCTCATCTTCCTCGTTCTTCTTCTCCCTTCTACTTCTCTGCCTCCAACTTTACCCTCTACTCCTTCTCCATATCTTATCCTTCCCTCCTCTTCTTCCTCATTCTCCTCCTAATCCTCCTCCTTCTCATTCTCTTCTTCCTCCTCCTCCTTTCTCCTTCTCCTCTTCCCCTCCATCTCATGTATAATGGTGGTGAGAAGGTGATATGTTACTTCCTAACTGTCTGTTTTAACCCTGTTAATGCCACAACTGTATGCATTGTATGCAACTGTGCAACACTATTCACTTGAATTGGTTGAGTTTGGGCAAGGAAGGGTTTAATTCCCACATGGCTGTGATACAAAGCATTGTGGTCATGGCATGTGTACACCCTCGCCCGCTGCCTTCACAGATTCAGGGGGAGTAGGTGAGGTGGTAAAAACATAGCTCAATCTTGTGTTTTTTTACCACCTCCTAACTATAAGTGTACATACTATAAAATCCAGTTTAAAATGTTATTAAAAAGTATTTTAAATAGAATTCACCTTCCCATGTGCTATATGCACTGTTTTAAAAATGCCTTGTTGAACCTCCTTACATCAGGAGCGGGTTTACCAATATTTCCGGCTGGACATGATGGAATCACAGACTCCTCCCACTGAACAGGTTTCATCAGAATACGACTTCCTCAGGAGCGGTGCTCTCATCTGAGCAATCCTTTATACAAATAAAGCCTCCTCCTTCCTTTCACAATTTATTTTTCAATCTCACAACATATACAGTATATATACAGTATCTCACAAAAGTAAGTACACTCCTCACATTTTTGTAAATATTTTATTCTATCTTTTCATGTGACAACACTGAAGAAATAACACTTTGCTACAATGAGTGTACAGCTTGTATAACAGTGTAAATTTGCTGTCCCTCAAAATAACTCAACACACAGCCATTAATGTCTAAACCGCTGGCAACAAAAGTGAGTACACCCCTAAGTGAAAATGTCCAAATTGGGCCCAATTAGCTATTTTTCCTCCCCGGTATCATGTGACTCATTAGTGTTACGAGGTCTCAGGTGTGAATGGGGAGCAGGTGTGTTAAATTTGGAATTATCGCTCTCACTCTCTCACACTGGTCACTGGAAGTTCAATATGGCACCTCATGGCAAAGAACTCTCTGAGGATCTGAAAAAAAGAATTGTTGCTCTACATAAAGATGGCCTAGGCTATAAAAAGATTGCCAAGACCCTGAAACTGAGCTGCAGCACGGTGGCCAAGATCATGCAGCTGTTTAACAGGACAGGTTCCCCTCAGAACAGGCCTCGCCATGGTCGACCAAAGAAGTTGAGTACATGTGCTCAGCGTCATATGCAGAGGTTGTCTTTGGGAAATAGACATATGAGTGCTGCCAGCATTGCTGCAGAGGTTGAAGGGGTGGTGGGTCAGCCTGTCAGTGCTCAGACCATACGCTACACACTGCATCAAATTGGTCTGCATGGCTGTCTTCCCAGAAGGAAGCCTCTTCTAAAGATGATGCACAAGAAAACCCGCAAACAGTTTGCTGAAGACAAGCAGACTAAGGACATGGATTACTGGAACATGTCCTGTTGTCTGGTAAGACCAAGATAAACGTATTTGGTTCAGATGGTGACAAGCGTGTGTGGTGGCAACCAGGTGAGGAGTACAAAGACAAGTGTGTCTTGTCTACAATCAAGCATGTTGGTGGGAGTGTCATGGTCTGAGGCTGCATGAGTGCTGCCGGTACTGGGGAGCTACAGATCATTGAGGGAACCATGAATGCCAACATGTACTGTGACATACTGAAGCAGAGCATAATCCCCTCCCTTCGGAGAGTGGGCCGCAGGGCAGTATTCCAACATGATAACAACCCAAAACACACCTCCAAGACCACCACTGCCTTGCTAAAGAAGCTGAGGGTAAAGGTGATGGACTGGCCAAGCATGTCTCCAGACCTAAACCCTATTGATCATCTGTGGGGCTTCCTCAAACGGAAGGTGGAGGAGCGCAAGGTCTCTAACATCCGCCAGCTCTGTGATGTCATCATGGAGGAGGGGAAGAGGACTCCAGTGACAACCTGTGAAGCTCTGGTGAACTCCATGCCCAAGAGGGTTAAGGCAGTGCTGGAAAATAATGGTGGCCACACAAAATATTGACACTTTGGGCCCAATTTGGAAATCAGCCAATCACATGGCAGCAACTCAATGAATTTAGGCATCTAGATGTGGTGAAGACAGAATCTGAATGGGGAAGAAAGAGGATTTAAGTGACTTTGAACGTGGCATGGTTGTTGGTGGCAGACAGGCTGGTCTGAGTATTTTTGGGAATTTCACGCACTCTCACCCGCGGAGCCGCCCGCTCACTGACCAGCATTCTCGGAGGGGGCAATTTCCCCGTTGCCCCCCTGGATCCGCCCCGGGACATAGGAGGATCGATCACCCATCACACTGTAAATTGCAGCCAGAACACCTGATCCCATCATTACAAGGTAAGGTAAACAAACTCAAGGAATAGAACTACACTAATACAGAGTTAAAGCAATAACATATAAGAGAGTACAATATCTTTATTCTCACAAAGCTAGATTTTTTGCATTTTTTAATCACTTGAAGATTTATACCCCCTTCATGACCAGACCATTTTTTGTTATAAGGCACTGCGTTACTTTAACTGACAATTGCAGGGTCATGCAGCACTGTACTCAAATAAAATGTATGTAATATTTTTAGTAATGGCAGCAATCAGCGACTTATAGTGGGACTGCGGTACTGCAGCGGACAATCGGACTCTAGCTGACACTTTTGACACTTTGTGGGAACCAGTGACAGTAATACAGTGACAGTAGTAATACAGTGATCAGTGCTAAAAATGTGCACTGTCACTGTACTAATGACACTTTCTGAGAAGGGTTTAAACATCTAGGGTGATTAAAAGGTTAACTGTGTGCCTAGCCAGTGTTTTTGTGTATACCATGTGTTGCTTTTACTAAGGGATGTGATGGATTTTATTCCCTGTTTTTCAGGGAGAGAAAATTCATCACATCCCCGCTGTCTGAACAGAGCTCTGCTTTGTTTACATAGGCAGAGCTTCATTCAGCCTCCCTTACCGATGATCAGCAAGTGTCGGCAGACATTCATTGGCTTCTGCTGTGACTAATCACCGATGATGTGCTCACACTGTCAGGACATGTGTAGTCGCAAGTAGAGTTGGGCCAAACACCCCCGGTTTGGATCGCGATAGAACTCTCAAACGCCACAAACGTTCGGACCCGAACCCCATTAAAGTCTATGGGACCCAAACTTGAAAAATCAAGTGTCCATTTTGAAGGCTTATATGCAAGTAATTGGCCATAAAAAGGGAGTGGGGGCCTGGGTACACTGACACTACACTATACTGACACTATCAGGGCCGTCTTTAATGCGGGGCAAAAGGGGAAGCTGCCCAGGGCCCTGTCATTGTTGAGGGGCCCAAAGCAGCTGTCCCTTGAGCCCCTTGGCATGAGAAGTCCTGGACCCGGAGCAAGGAGAAGCAAGAGCTCGGGAAGGGAAAGAGCTCCCTGACCACCAGAGAGGTGAGGAGCGGCAAGTGCAACCCAGATGCGGTGATGCCACCCAGAGGCTGGATTCCTCCAACCTCCTCTCCAAGCTCCCCCTCTCTCATCCCCAACCCCTTCTCATCCCAAATCCCCCCCTCTCTTTCTTGTCCTCAATCCCCCCTCTCTCATCCCCAATCCCCTCTCTCATCCCCAACCCCCTCTCTTTCCCTCATCCCCAATCCCCTCGCTCTCTCTCATCCCCAAACTCCCTTTTTCTCTCTCATCCCCAATCCCCTCTTTCTCTCTCATCCCCAATCCCCTCTATCTCATCCCCAACCCCCCTTTCTCTCTCCTCCCCATCCCCCCCATATCTCTGATCTTAGGCTGTTGGAGGCCTTTGAAAGTAGCCCCCCTTGTCTGGGGGGTGAACTCAGGCCTGGGCTCAGGTGCAGAAGGGACCCCTCTTCAAGACAATCATGAAGTAGAAGGAAAATGATAAATGTTTTTCAAAATTTTTACAAATAAATATATGAAAAGTGTAGGGGCATTTGGCATTTGCAGAACCCCCTTTCGCTGCAATTACAGCTGCAAGTCTTTTTGGGAATGTCTCTACCAGCTTTGCACATCTAGAGAGGGACATTTTTGCCCATTTTTTCTTTGTAAAATATCTCAAGCTCTGTCAGATTGGATGGGGAGTGTCTGTGAACAGCATTTTTCAAGTCTTTCCACAGATTCTCAATTGGATGTAGGTCTGGACTGTGACTGGGCCATTCTAAAATATGAATATTCTTTGATCTAAACCATTCCATTGTAGCTCTGGCTGGATGTTTTGGGTCGTTGTACTGCTGGAAGGTGAACCTCCGCCCCAGTCTCAAGCCTTTTGCAGACTCTAACAAGTTTTCTTCTAAGATTGCCCTGTATTTGTCTCCATCCATCTTCCCATCAACTCTGACCAGCTTCCCTGTCCCTGCTGAAAAATAGCATCCCCACCACATGATGCTGCCACCACCATGTTTCACAGTGGAGATGTGTATTCAGGCTGATGTGCAGTGTTCATTTTCTGTCACACATACCATTTTGCTTTTAGGCCAAAAAGTTCAATTTTGGTCTCATCTGACCAGAGCACCTTCTTCCACATGTTTGCTGTGTCCTCCACATGGCTTCTCACAAACTGCAAACGGGACTTCTTATGGCTTTCTTTCACCAATGTCTTTCTTCTTGTCACTCTTCCATAAAGGGCAGATTTGTGGAGAACACGACTAATAGTTGTCCTGTGGACAGATTCTCCCACCTGAGCTGCAGATCTCTGCAGCTCCTCCAGAGTTACCATGGACCTCTTGGCTCTTCTCTGATGAATGCTCTCCTTGCCCGGCCGGTCAGTTTAAGTGGACGGCCATGTCTTGGTAGGTTTGCAGTTGTGCCATACTCTTTCCATTTTCCGATGATGGATTGAACAGAGCTCTGTGAGATGTTCAAAGC
This sequence comes from Lithobates clamitans, assembly GCA_037952925.1. NCBI lineage: Eukaryota > Metazoa > Chordata > Amphibia > Anura > Ranidae > Lithobates > Lithobates clamitans. The sequence continues at coordinate 900,241 of JBBGZY010001053.1, read as the reverse complement.
TTGGGAGATTTTTTTATACCCTAACCCTGCTTAATACTTCTCCACAACTTTATCCCTGACCCGTCTGGTGTGTTCCTTGGACTTCATGATACTGTTTGTTCACTAAGGTTCTCTAACAAACCTCTGACTTCACAGAACAGCTGTATTTATACTGAGATTAAATGACACACAGGTGGACTCTATTTACTGATTAGGTGACTTCTGAAGTCAATTGGTTCCACTAGATTTTAGTTAGGGGTATCAGAGTAAAGGGGGCTGAATACAAATGCCCCCCACACTTATCACATATTTATTTGTAAAAAAATGTTGAAAACCATTTATCATGTGGCACTTTGTGTTGGTCTATCACATAAAATCCCAATAAAATACATTTACGCTTTTGGTTGTAACATGGCAAAATGTGGAAAATTTCAAGGGGTATGAATACTTTTTCAAGGCACCGTATGTGATCAGACACTTTGTTTCCAGCAAGCTTCTACACAGCAACTCTCAGGAGCAGTTTTTTTTTTTTTGGTTATTTTGTTTCAATCTGTCTATGGTTAGTATTTTTATTTTCCCTGTGTGATGAGCACCAGACATTCATTTCTTTTTCTTTTTTAGTTGTTTCCCCGATCTTACCTGTCCTCGGGGAAAGTTGACAAAAAATGTGTTCGTTTTCATTTCATTAGCTTTTTTGCTTTTTACGGAAATTTGTAAATTCAGAAATTTTGGAAATTTACGAATTTACGAATTCCAAATTCCGAATTTACGAATTTTCGGAATTAGAGTATTTGGAAATTCGAAAATCCGAAAATTCGAAAAAAAGAGAGAAATTCAATTAAATTTCAAATAATAACTTACTATTAAATTATAGGTATTGTAATTTCCTTTCAAATTTGGCTGTTAGTGAACATAACGAATACGAATGTATCCGAAGTCACGAATTATCTGAAATAACGAATGCCGAATCTAAACTTATGGAACGGAACAAATTCATAATAAATAATAATAATAAAATTTTTGGGGGCGTGTCCAAGATGGCCACCGGAGCGGACGTGCATTGAGAGAGCTCCGCTCGGTCTCCACTTTTCCATCCCTGCTACCCTGCAGCCTGACACTTCTAACCGGCTGAAAACAGACGAGGGAGAGGTGGTGACCGGCATGACCACAGGAAAAGGTACCCTGTCCACCCGTAAGTCCCACAAAGTAGCCCCACTGCACGGACCACTCGTCCCGCCAAAGCAATTAATATGGCGTCTCAGGCGGAGAGCGATGTCCCTGACCCAGCAGAGAGGGAACAGTCCAACTTTGATGCCATTATGCACGCAATTAACACCTGGCAATCGACCCTTGCGGGTAAGATTGAACACATGCAGCTGGATATTAGCTTAATCTGCAGAGATATGGACCGTTTTTGTTCCCGCCTCACTGAGGCTGAGCGCCGGGTGGGGGATACAGAGGACACGCTGCAGGAGCAAACAGTCTCACTCCGCACGCTGCAAACTAAGATTAAAACCCTGGAGACACGGACAGAGGAAGGTGAGAACCGCAATAGACGGAACAATCTCCGCATAGTAGGGCTGCCTGAGGGGGCGGAGGGCAGAGACCCCACGGCGTTCACAGAGCACCTGCTGAGAAACCTTCTCCCAAATGCGGCCTTCTCAAATTTTTTTGTGGTGGAGAGGGCACATAGAATGCCTGCTACCCAGGGGCCCCTGGGAGCTCCTCCACGCACTTTTATCCTAAAGCTGCTTAACTTTAAGGATCATGACCTAGTCCTGCGTGAAGCAAGAAAGGTAGGGCAACTGAGATATGAAGGAGCCAAACTGATGATATTTTCTGATTTCGCCGTAGACACTCAGAAAATGCACCGCTCCTTTGACCACGTGAAGCTCAACCTGCGCAACAAAAAAATCAAATACAGGATGCTATTTCCTGCAAGGCTGCGTGTACAGGATGGCGAATCTGTTCGTTTTTTTACTTCTCCTGAAGACGCATCGCAATGGCTGGAGACTGCCTAGAAGATAATAAGCTGCATGCTACCACTGGTATGTTTCCCTCATCCTTTCCACTTTTATGGTTAACTATTCTTACTGGTATGCGTGACTTATATGTGCACAGACTGTTGTTCAACTTCATTGACACTGTTGCAAGGGATGATACCTGGATATGACATGCTGCTACAGCCCGCAGTGAGGCCGACATGTCTATTAAGCCTGTGCACCTGACTGTTATCCCTGCCGCTACATTAGATGCTGCCCTAAAGTGGAGCTGGATACTTGCTGATTTTTTCTTTCTTTCTGAAAAAGTTTGTAATAAGTTTCTCTTTAAGCCTTGTGGAGCAATTTTTTCCGGGTGCCCACACGATCTGCAGGGACCGTTCATCCATTCTATAATATTGGAGGACTCAGTGTATGTACTGTGACACTCAGGTGTCCCTTTGTTCACTTCCCCAGTGGCTGTTGCCATGTCTGTTTTTGGGAAAGAAGCACACCGAAGTTTGGAGGGTGGTGCGGGTTGGGGGTGGGGGGGTGGGGACGGCTGCTTTTTTTGTGATACTTTATACATATGTTTTTTTCCCTAGCTATGTCTGTGGTTCTGATCTCTCATCACCAGGTGGCGCAGGGGATCCCCCTGGTGAGGATCCCATACAGACGAATATTGTGCTGTTCTATTTGTGCATGTTAATAACTTCTATATTGAGTATGCTGCTCGGTTGCCCCCTGGGATGTGTAGACTTAACAGGATGACTCCCTTAACTATACCATCTTGGAATGTCCGAGGACTGAATTCCAAGATCAAACGGTCATTGGAGTTTAACTATTTGAAAAAATATACCCCTCGTATATGTATATTGCAGGAAACACATCTGGTGGGGAGCAGGACGCTGGCCCTCCAGAAACCCTAGGTAGGGGCTTGTTACCATGCTACTCATTCCTCATTCTCTAGAGATGTCAGTGTCCTGGTCCACAAGTCTCTCGGATTTACCCTGCTGGACCTCCACCTTGACCCAGAAGGGAGATATGTGGCCCTCCATGCTATGTGTGATAGGCTAGAACTCCTGATTGTAGGGCTCTATATACCCCCCCAGCCACCTTGGACATCCTCCAGAAACTTACCCCGCTGATGGCACGGTATCCCTCGACAGGTGTAATAATAGCCGGGTACTTTGACATGATCCCCAACCCTACCCTTGATAGGCTCAATGCTGGACCCCTGGTTGTCTCCCCCCTATCGCAATGGGCGGACAACTATGGGTTCGTTGATATATGGAGACTGAGACATCAGGCAAAGAAACAATTTACGTGTCACTCGGCTACGTTTGCTTCTTTTTCCAGAATTGACCTGATTTATACTAATGACTCCCTGGTCTTGCGGATACAGGAGGTGGAGATCCTGCCCCGGGACATTTCAGATCACGCACCCCTTTTACTGAAATTGCAAACTGACTTGCCGGTGGGATAGGCGCTATGGAGGTTATCCGGTCTATGGATAACTGATGAGCGGGTGGCCACTCTGGTTGAAGGAGAGCTGGGAGTCTATTGGGCACACAATGCTGGTACTGCCCCCCGCAATGCTTTGGGACGCCTTTAAGGCATACACTAGAGGGCAATATAAAATGGCCATTGGGAGGGTCAGGAAAGACAAGAACCTGGCATTTGAAGAGGAGGAAAAGAAGGTTGTGGTATTGGAGGATAGTTATGTAACCAATAAGGACGCTCTGACATATGAAGCCATGCAGTCTCTCCACAGGGAAATTTCCTTGCTGAGAGTAGAGACTACTAAGAAACAATTGCTTTCTCTGTCACAAAGAATTTTTGAACAGGGGGAAAGGGCAGGTAGACTGTTGGCATGGTTGGCCAGGGAGCACTCGTCTACACCCCACATTGCACACATTAAGGATGAAAACGGAGTGGTGTATGATGACCCTGCTGGTATTAATGCTCAGTACGCCAGGTTCTATGAGAACCTTTATACGTCTAGAGCTGACTTTACCCCTGATAGTTTACATAACTTTCTAAACCAGATAGAATTTCCACATCTTTCAGACGAGGCTCGCAATACACTAGACGCCCCCATCACGATCAAAGAGGTACAGCTTGCGGCGGCGACACTCCAATCAGGTAAAACCCCTGAACCTGACGGCCTTCCGTTGGTGTTGTACAAGGCTAACTCTGAACTCCTTGTTCCTAAATTCCACTGCCTGCTCCTAAACATGCTGGAGAAGAGGTGTCTTCCTCCCTCTATGTCGGAGGCAGTTATTGTGGTCATACCTAAACCCAACAAGGACCCTGCAAGCAGTGCCTCGTATCACCCAATATGGCTCTGGAATGTAGATGCCAAAATCACTACTAAAATCCTTACAACTAGACTAAATTCAGTCATTTTATCCTTAGTTAATGTTGATCAAACAGGATTTATGCCGGGCAAAGGTACCGATATAAATCTGCGTCGTCTATTCACCAATATATCTCGGGCTGGGAGGGTGGTCTCTCTGGGTGTCGTGGCCTCACTCGATGCCGAGAAGGCCTTTGACTCGGTAGAGTGGGAGTCCTTGTGGCAAATACATGACAGATTTAACTTTGGTCCCAAATTCATCTCCTGGGTTAAACTAATATACAGACAACCCTCTGCAAGGGTCCGTAGTAATGGCATGCTCTCTCCCCCCTTTCTCCCTGGGTAGGGGCACTAGGCAGGGATGCCCACTTTCTCCAGGGCTCTTTGCTTTAGCTATAGAGCCTCTGGCCATCCTCCTCAGGTCTTTCCCTACAGTTAGAGAGATAGAAGTGGGTCCTCTAACTGAGAAACTCTCACTATATGCTGATGATACACTCCTATATCTCGCAGATGCCTTATTATCCCTGTCAGCTGCACTGGAAATTATCGATTGTTACGGTTCCTTCTCTGGAATAAGGATTAACTGGTCTAAATCTACCCTTTTTTCCCTCTCTCAGACTATCCCCCCCCAGACCCACAGATACCATTGACTATGGTATCCAAATTTAAATATCTGGGGATTGAGGTACAGAGAGATCCCTCTCTGTATCTTGCAGACAATCTATACCCAATTCTACATAAACTGATTGTTAAATGCCAGGCTTGGAAATCACTCCCCCTCTCCCCGGTAGGAAGGATTAATCTCCTTAAAATGACATTCCTGCCTAAATTCCTCTATGTTTTTTGTAACACTCCTGTCCCCACCCCTAATTCCCTTTTCCAGAAATTAGATCGAGTGGTTGTTGCCTGCATTTGGGGGGTGGCTCCTAGGGTTGCAAAGACCACCCTGCAGCTCCCTCTTTCGTTGGGTGACCTGGCATTTCCCTGCTTTAAACAGTACTATTGGGCAGCGGTCACTGTTACGGTCAGGTGGTGGTTCACCCAACCAAAATCTAACCCTTCGGTTAATCTAGAAGCGGCTATTCTAGGGTCGTACTTGGCGCTAAGCAATTTGGTATTCAGAGGCCCCAAGGCACACCCTGAGATCGCGACCCCCATGAGAACAGCTGTCAGAGTCTGGGAGCAAATGTCGGTTAAACTTGGTGGCCCAGGGACCATCTCTCCATATACTCCACTATGGGCCAACCCCAAACACCACTTACAAATGGTTCCAGATCCAGCATTGTGGGCTTGCGTTGAAATTAAAGTGGTGTAGCAGATCATGTCGGGGGGGGGTAAGATCCTTTCTTATGACACACTCAAAAATAATTTCCAGCTTCCCTCCAAGATGTTCTTCAGATACTTACAATTAAAACACGCAATACAGGCACAATTTCCAAAAGGGGTCACAATGAAATCACATGGGGTAGAGAAACTCCTGATCTCTAAAAACATTGACCGTATCCTCTCCTCCCTCTATCTTAGGCTATCATGTGAGGGTACTGATGGAGGAGGTATGCCAAATGGAAGGAGGATTTGCCTGGCCTCGCTGACGACAACTGGAAGGAAGGGATCCAACAGTACATCTCACTGATGGTCTCAGCGAAGGACAGATAAATCCAGCTTAAATTTCTACACAGGGCATATTACACGCCGCAGAGACTTTCTAGAATATACCCAACGCACTCGGATAGATGCCCCAAATGTAACACTGAGCTGGGCACCTTCATACACGTTGTTTGGTCCTGCCCTGTTATACAATTCTGGTCACAAGTAGTAGATACTATTAACTCAGTGGGCCATTTGCAGATAGGGATGAACCCGATTATTCTTCTCTTGGGAGTCTGCGCCTATATCACAGCCAGTACACATAAGAGATTATTTGTGTTTTACGCCTCATTCTATGCTAGAAAATTTATCCTGCTTAAGTGGAAACAACCTGACCCTCCCACGGTCTCCCAGTGGAGGGCCCTAGTGAACTCCACACTCCCGCTATATAAGCTAACTTACATGAATCGCAAATGCCCCAAGAGGTTTGGGAGGATCTGGGGAGAATGGACTAAGCAATAATGACCTAGGAAATTTGGTGGTGCTTCTGGTGGCTCCCCCCCACCTCTTCTCCTGTCTCTACCCTCTCTCTGCCCCCCTCCTCCCCCCTTGCCCCTCTTCTCCCCCCTATAGTTAGACTGCGTGGATGCTAGGAAAGATCCTAACATGAACTATATGAAATTTCGAATATTCACAATTTCAGAAATTCGGAATTTCACAATTTCGGAAATTCGCAATTTCGGAAATTGAAATATTCGGAAATTCTGACATTTCTGAATTAACGAATTTGTCAAAATTCGTTAAGAAAACAAATTTGGAACTAAACGAATTGCACATGTCTAGAAAGTTCTGAGGGAGGAGTTTCTAGTGCTTGTATGTATCTCTGTCTGCATAGTTCTGATTGGTGCTGTGCTGGTCACATGACGAAAAAAAACTTTTAGAACAGAGAAAAAATTAAATAAATGAATAGCAACAAAGTGTTTTAAAGCTTCTCACAAATCTATATATATCAAAGCAAATGTTTATTTTTTTTTAATTTTTTGGGGAATAACATGGTGTAGGTGGAGTTTAAAGGATAAGTTCACCTTTGGGAACATGTTACATGTTCCACCTGATTTTAGGGTGGAACATCTAACATACAGTGGGGACGGAAAGTATTCAGACCCCATTAAATTTTTCACTCTTTGTTATATTGCAGCCTTTTGCTAAAATCATTTAAATTATTTTTTTTCCTCATTAATGTACACACAGCACCCCATATTGACAGAAAAACACAGAATTGTTGACATTTTTGCAGATTTATTAAAAAAGAAAAACTGAAATATCACATGGCCCTAAGTATTCAGACCCTTTGCTCAGTATTTAGTAGAAGCCCCTTTTGATCTAATACAGCCATGAGTCTTTTTGGGAAAGATGCAACAAGTTTATCCCTGTACTTGGCCGCATTCATCTTTCCCTCAATTGCAACCAGTCGTCCTGTCCCTGCAGCTGAAAAACACCCCCACAGCATGATGCTGCCACCACCATGCTTCACTGTTGGGACTGTATTGGACAGGTGATGAGTAGTGTCTGGTTTTCTCCACACATACCTCTTAGAATTAAGGCCAAAAAGTTCTATCTTGGTCTCATCAGACCAAAGAATCTTATTTCTCACCATCTTGGAGTCCTTCAGGTGTTTTTTTTAGCAAACTCCATGCAGGCTTTCATGTGTCTTGCACTGAGGAGAGGCTTCCGTTTTGCCACTCTGCCATAAAGCCCCGACTGGTGGAGGGTTGCAGTGATGGCTGACTTTCTACAACTTTCTCCCAACTGCATCTCTGGAGCTTAGCCATGGTGATCTTTGGGTTCTTCTTTACCTCTCTCACCAAGGCTCTTCTCCCCCGATAGCCCAGTTTTGGCCGGGCGGCCAGCTCTAGGAAGGGTTCTGGTCATCCCAAACATCTTCCATTTAAGGATTATGGAGGCCACTGTGCTCTTAGGAACCTTAAGTGCAGCAGAATTTGTTTTGTAACCTTGGCCAGATCTGTGCCTTGCCACAATTCTGTCTCTGAGCTCTTCAGGCAGTTCCTTTGACCTCATGATTCTCATTTGCTCTGACATGCACTGTGAGCTGTAAGGTCTTATATAGACAGGTGTGTGGCTTTCCTAATCAAGTCCAATCAGTATAATCAAACACAGCTGGACTCAAATGAAGGTGTAGAACCATCTCAAGGATGATCAGAAGAAATGGACAGCACCTGATTTAAATATATGAGTGTCACAGCAAAGGGTCTGAATACTTTGGACCATGTGATATTTCAGTTTTTCTTTTTTAATAAATCTGCAAAAATGTCAACAATTCTGTGTTTTTCTGTCAATATGGGGTGCTGTGTGTACATTAATGAGGAAAAAAATGAACTTAAATGATTTTTTTAGCAAATGGCTGCAATATAACAAAAAGTGAAAAATTTAAGGGGGTCTGAATACTTTCCGCCCCCACTGTATTCCCAGTGCTGTAGCCACCGCCGCCTATTGCCCCCTCCCTGTGGCAGAAATAGGGAGAGAAGTTCCCTGTACTAGCTGCCTCTGTTTAAAAACAGCGCGGCCAAGCGGGACTCCGCCTACACGGCCGCATCATTCAGACACGCAGCTCCATGTATATGAATGAACTACAAACCCCAACATTGTCAGGAGAATTAGTAGACCAGACTGTGTGGACTGCACAGAGATAACCAAAAACGCATGTAAATTGACTAATAATGATATTTATTAAGGTGATAAATAAGAAAATACAAACAGTGCACAACCAATCCAACAAACCCACCAACAACAACAATATATACAGCAAGGGGCAGTACCAGAATCACAGATGTGAGCCAGGCCAGGGTCATACACAGCAGATCAGCAGAAGGACAAGGGATGTTCCAGAAACATAAACATTAGCCAGGTCAGTAGATGAGGGACAGGGAACCAACAGAACAGGGAGGGGATGGATCGAGGTGAAGGGTACAGGAACATGGGAGGGACCGGGTCAGGATAAGCTCGGGAACAAGGTCAGATGCAGGCTCAGGATCGGGTACCAGGCAAGCAAGGTCAGGACCCAAGGAGAGAGATACCAAGGCAAGCAATTGAGTGCAGAAGGTGCTGTCTGCTCCACACTGCCGAAATACACCTGCTGGTGGACACCGGTACTACGGCCCAAGGATCCAACAGTGCCACCAGTAGGCGAGTCCTCTTATTACAGGTCCTGGGTGTTGGAAGACACCCGCTGGTGGACACTGGTACTACGATCCAAGAGACCGACAGCGCCACCAACGGGTGAACCTTTTCATGACAGACATCCTTAGCGGCCCCTACTACCAAAAATAATAAATGCACATTTTTTTACCCTCAAAAAAATTGTGCATTTATTTATTTACTTTTTTAACCACTTGTTAAACCGGTCTGTTTTTATCCCCCCCCCTTCCTGACAAGGCCTTTTTTTGCGATACAGCACTGCGTCGCTTTAACTGACAATGGCGCAGTCGTGAGAAGCTGTACCCAAATAAAATTGCTGTCCCTTTTTTTCCACAAATAGAGATTTATTTTGGTGATATTTGAACACCTCTGAGGTATTTTATTTTTTGCGCTATAAAAAAAAGGATCGCCAATTTTGAAAAAAAAAAAATGTTTTACTTTCTGCTATAAAACATCTCTAATAAAAAAGATTGAGAGCATGTTCTCAATTTTTCGGTCGGAAAAAGTTCCTATCCGAAAATGCGATCGTCTGTGGCAATTCCAACGCGCAACATTCCTACGCATGCTCGGAAACAATTTGACGCATGCTCGGAAACAATTTGACGCATGCTTGGAAGCATTGAACTTCATTTTCTCAGCTGATTGTAGTGTTGTACGTCACCGCGTTCTTGATGGTCGTAAGTTCAGCAAACTTTTGTGCGACCGTGTGTATTCAAGTCAAACTTGAGCGGAATCCCATTGGAAAAGCCATCATATATTTTTCTGACGAGAAGTCCGATCGTGTGTACGCGGCATAAGAACAAAAATCAGAAAATTCTAAAATCTGAAATAATAACGAACTAATAATAACTTTACTAACTATTAAATTATAGGTATGGGAATTTCCTTTCAAATTTGGCTGTTAGTGAACGTAACAAATACAAATTTATCAGAAGTTATGAATTATCCGAAATAACGATGTCGCATCTAAACAAATGGAACAAATTAATATTAATAAATATCAATAACAATGATACATTTGTTTTAATATTATTAGTATTTATTATTAATTTGTTCTGTTCCATTTGTTTAGATGCGTAATGCCTCGTACACACGGGCAGACTTTTCGACGGACTTTCCGACGGACTTTCGAACGAACGGACTTGCCTACACACGAGCAACCAAAGTCGGACGGATTCGTACGTGATGACATAAGACCGGACTAAAATAAGGAAGTTGATAGTAGCCAATAGCTGCCCTAACGTCGGTTTTTGTCCGTCGGACTAGCGTACAGACAAGCGGATTTTTTGACCGGACTCGAGTCCCTCGGAAAGATTTAAAAACATGTTTTATTTCTAGGTCCGTCTGACTTTTGGGAAAAAAAAGTCCGCTGGAGCCCACACACGATCGAATTGTCTGATGGAGTCCAGTCCGCCGGAAAGTCCGCTCGTGTGTACGCGGCATTACATTCACTAACAGCCAAATTTGAAAGGAAATTCCAATACCCACAATTTATTAGTTAGTTATTGTTAGCAAGGTATTCTTTTGTTTCTTATTTTCGGATTTTCGAATTTTCTAAATTTATGAATTTACAAGAAAAATGAATAAATAAATAAATAAATAAATGAATCGAAAACAAAAATGAACACATTTTTCAGCAGTGCACTTGTCTACTGACTAAGTTTTTTCTTTTTTTTTAAACAAAGTTTGGCTTGACTTATAAACCAGATGTTAATGTGGTTTTGTTCCTCCTCTGCAGGTTCATCACAGAGCTAAGAGAAGTGTGGATGAGAAGAGGACGGAGGCTGCTAAGGACGCTGTAATGGAGGCCGTTTCAATGAATCTTCCTATCCAGATTAGTTTTAATCGTCCGTTCATAACTGGTATTTATGATGGGAAACGTATTCTCTTCATGGGTAAACTTGTAAACCCCAAGAAATAATAATAATTCTCAGCACATATCATTGCTGTGTCTTCAATAAAGATTATTCTGCATTCTAACGCTTCCTGACTCCTTTATGTGCGATATTTTCTGGGTGCTCTTTAGGGCCACTTTTTGCACATTTGAATTATCGCCTTGAAAAGTGTAAGCAAATAGACATGCGCACTGCTGAAAAATGTGTTGGTTTTCTTTCATTCATTTTTTTTTTTTCTTCGTTTTTCTGGTCATTCTTTATAATCGCAATTCGTAAAAATTCGAATATTCGTAAATTCAAGAATTCGTAAATTCAAAATTTGAAAATCCGGAAATTCGGTAATTCGAAAACTCAGAAATTCAAAATTTGAAAATTCGGAAAATTGTAAATTTGTGATCGTAAAATCCAAAAATAAGAACTGATATTCAAAAGAACGAAAATCCAAAAACCTGAAAATTCAAGAATCTGAAATAATAACAAACTAACAATAACTTTACTAATTATTAAATTGTTAGGTATTGGAATTTCCTTTCAAATTTGGCTGTTAGTGAATGTAACGAATACTGAATTTATCCGAAGCTACAAATTATCCGACATAACGAATGCCGCATCTAAACAAATGGAACGGAGCAAATTACTAATAAATTTTAATTAAAAAGTTTTTATTATTATTGTTGTTTATTATTTTTAATTTGTTATGTTCCATTCCTTTAGATGCGGCATTCAGATACATTCGTATTCATTACGTTCACTAACAACCAAATTTGAAAGGAAAAAACAATATATATAATTTAATAGCTATGCCACGTACACACGGGCAGACTTTTCGACGGACTTTCCGACGGACTTTTCAAACGAACGGACTTGCCTACACACGATCAACCAAAATCCGACGGATTCGTACGTGATGACGTTACGACCGGACTAAAACAAGGAAGTTCATAGCCAGTAGCCAATAGCTGCCCTTGCGTTGGTTTTTGTCAGTCGGACTAGCATACAGAGGAGCGAACTTTTCAACCGGACTCGAGTCCGTCGGAAAGATTTGAAAATGTTTCATTTCTAGGTCCGTCAAACTTTTGGGAAAAAAAAGTCCGCTGGAAAAAGTCCACACACGATCGAATTATCTGATGGACTCCGGTCCGCCGGACCAAGTCTGCCGTAAAGTCCGCTCATGTGTACGCAGCATTAGTTATTATTTCAGATTTTTTAATTTTCGGGTTTTCAAATTTCCAGATTTTCGTTCTTTAGAATTTTTGTTTTAATTTTTCGGATTTACGAATAATTGGAAAAATTCATTAAACAGGGTTTCGTTAATTTGGATATTTCCAAACGAATTCGGAACTAAACGACTTGCACGTGTCTATAAGCAAACCCGGAGTAGAATGCACACATAATGCCGGCCGCACACGTAGAATTTCCTTCAAAACGTTTTGCCTCGACGACGTTCTTCAATTTTCTAATCTTTGGTGGGGTCAAATGAAATATTCGATTTCAACTGAAGTGATGATGAAATACAAAGGTGCGCGATGGAAACCTTTTCTCAAAAACGCTAATTTCTAACAGTGAATGTGATTATTATTCAAGAAAGTCCTTTTCTCCCAAAATCTCCCGGAAAAAATATCGGCAGAAAATGGTGTTTTCGGCGTTTCTAGAAAAAGGCGCCAAAATCGCATGCAATTTTACCACCGTTTTACAGTGATTTTGCTGCGATTCTCCCGTTTATTTACTGTGCTTATGGTGTGTTTTTCATAGGTCATGTGACTCAAAAACTGCTTAAAAAACATAACACGGGTGCGTTATTCATGCGTTCTTGCTGAGTTTTCAACTATTTCAACGGAGAGGTGTGTTTTTGCTGCATTTTTTTTAACTGAACTAAAATGCAGCAAGCAGGATTTTGAACCACTTCAGCCCTGGAAGGTTTTACCCCCTTCATGACCAGGCCATTTTTTTGCGACAAGGCACTGCATTATTTTAACTGACAATTGCGCGGTAGTGCGACACTGTACACAAATAAAATTGATGTCCATTTTGTCCCATAAATAGAGATTTCTTTTGGTGGTATTGGATCACCTCTGTGGTTTTTATTTTTTGCGCTATAAACAAAAAAAGACGACAATTTTGAAATAACAACATTTTTAATTTTTTTGCTATAAAATATATTCAATAAAAAAATGTAAAAAACTAAAATCACTTCATCAATTTAGGCCAATATGTATTCTGCTACATATCTTTGGTAAAAAAAAATCCCAGTAAGCGTATATTGAATGGTTTTCGCAAAAGTTATAGCATCTACAAACTATGGGATGTTTTTATGGCATTTTTATTTATTTATTTATTTCACTAGTAATGGCGATGATCAGTGATTTAAAGCGGGACTGCGACATTGCGGAGGACAAATTGAACACCTAACTGACACTTTTTTTTAGGGACCAGTGATGTTAATGCAATGATCAGTGCTAAAAATACAGTCAGGTCCATAAATATTGGGACATCGAAACAATTCTAATCTTTTTCGCTCTTTACACCACCACAATGAATTTGAAATGAAATGAACAAGATGTGCTTTAACTGCAGACTTCCAGCTTTAATTTGAGGGTATTTACATCCAAATCAGGTGAACGGTGTAGGAATTACAACAGTTTGTATATCTGCCTCCCACTTTTTAAGGGACCCAATGTAATGGGACAGATTAATAATCATCCATCAAACTTTCACTTTTTAATACTTGGTTGCAAATCCTTTGCAGTCAATTACAGCCTGAAGTCTGGAACACATAGACATCACCAGACGTTGGGTTTCATCCCTGGTGATGCTCTGCCAGGCCTCTACTGCAACTGTCTTCAGTACCTGCTTGTTCTTGGGGCATTTTCCCTTCAATTTTGACTTCAGCAAGTGAAATGCATGCTCAATCGGAATCAGATCAGGTGATTGACTTGGCCATTGCATAACATTCCACTTCTTTCCCTTAAAAAACTCTTTGGTTGTTTTTGCAGTATGCTTTGGGTCATTGTCTATCTGCACTGTGAAGCGCCGTCCAATGAGTTCTGAAGCATTTTGCTGAATATGAGCAGATAATATTGTCCGAAACACTTCAGAATTCATCCTGCTGCTTTTGTCAGCAGTCACATCATCAATAAATACAAGAGAACCAGTTCCATTGTAGCCATACATGCCCACGCCATGACACTACCACCATCATGCTTCACTGATGAGGTGGTATGCTTTGGATCAGGGCGGCATAGTGGTGTAGTAGATAGCAAGTTCCCCTAGCAGTAAGAAGGGTTGCTGGTTCGAATCCCAACCACAACACTACCTGCCTGGAGTTTGCATGTTCTCCCTGTGCCGGCATGGGTTTCCTACGGGTACTCCGGTTTCCTCCCACACTTCAATAACATGCTGGTAGGTTAATTGGATCCTGTCTAAATTGTCCCTAGTATGTATGAATGTGAGTTAGGGACCTTAGATTCTAAGCTCCTTGAGGGTAGGGACTGATGTGATTGTACAATGTATATGTAAAGCGCTGCGTAAATTGATGGCGCTATATAAGTACCTGAAATAAATAAATAAATAAATCATGAGCAGTTCCTTTCCTTCTCCATACTCTTCTCTTCCCGTCACTCTGGTACAAGTTGATCTTGGTCTCATCTGTCCATAGGATGTTGTTCCAGAACTGTGAAGGCTTTTTTAGATGTTGTTTTACAAACTCTAATCTGGCCTTCCTGTTTTTGAGGCTCACCAATGGTTTACATCTTGTGGTGAACCCTCTGTATTCACTCTGGTGAAGTCTTCTCTTGATTGTTGACTTTCACACACATACACCGACCTCCTGGAGAGTGTTCTTGATCTGGCCAACTGTTGTGAATGGTGTTTTCTTCACCAGGGAAAGAATTCTTCGGTCATCCACCACAGTTGTTTTCTGTGGTCTTCGAGTCTTTTGGTGTTGCTGAGCTCACCGGTGCATTCTTTCTTTTTAAGGATGTTCCAAACAGTTGATTTTTCCACACCTAATGTTTTTGCTATCTCTTTGATGGGTTTGTTTTGTTTTTTTTTCAGCCTAATGATGGCTTGCTTCATTAATAGTGACAGCTCTTTGGATCTCATATTGAGAGTTGACAGCAACAGATTCCAAATGCAAATAGCACACTTGAAATTATCTCTGGACCTTTTATCTGCTCCTTGTAAATGGGATAATGAGGGAATAACACACACCTGGCCATGGAACAGCTGAGCAGACAATTGTCCCATAACATTTGGTCCCTTAAAAAGTGGGAGGCACATATACAAACTGTTGTAATTCCCACACCGTTCACCTGATTTGGATGTAAATACCCAAAAATTAAAGCTTAAAGTCTGCAGTTAAAGCACATGTTGTTACTTTCATTTCAAATCCATTGTGGTGGTGTATAGGACCAAAAAGATTAGAATTATGTTGATGTCCCAATATTTATGGACCTGACTGTATGCACTGTCAGTGTACTAATGATACTGGCAGGGAAGGGGTTAACACCAGGGGCGATCAAATGATTAAGTGTGTCCCTAGGAGGTGCTTTCTAACTGTGTTGGACAGTCTGACTGGATGAAGACAGAGATCCCTGTTGCTGCTTAGCAATCTGCTTTGTTTACATAGGCACATCACGATCTGCCTCTCTGCGGTCTGCTGGTGGCGGACATCGGGGTCAAATCAGCGCGTGACCGTGCCTCTGACGGAGTGCGCACGCTCCACCCAGTGGCTATTGCACGAAATGAAGTACAGGTACTTTGCGCAATAGAGCTGACCTGTCACAGTAAATATGTGGTAGGTGGTTGGCGAGTGGGTAACACCACAACAGATGCGTAACGGACCAGCGCGAAGAGAGATGTAGCACCCTGGAGTTTAGGCAGGGTTGTTCCTCACAAATTTACTTGCCAGGAACAATTATTCTGGTTGATTGCTAGAGATCTTTATGATTTCTCCCTAAGTTTGGCCTTGTTGCACTTTTCTCTTCTACCACTAGGTGGCCGGGTACTTGGTGCGCTTGTTGCAACTTTTTATGTCACACTGTATTTGCGCAGCAATATTTAAAACATGTTTTTTGGGGGGAAAAAAACTTTCATGAATAAAAACAAAACACTAAAGTTAGCCTGATTTTTTTGTATACTATGAAAGATGATGTTACGCTGAGTAAATAGATACCTAACATATCAAGCTTTAAGATTGCGCACACTCATGAAATGGCGCTTAACTTCTGTACTTAAAAATTTCCATACGTGACACTTTAAATTTTTTTACAGGTTACTAGTTTAGAGGAGGTGCAAACAGCAATAAATAAATATAAATACAATTCATAAATTGAAATCACTAAAAAGTCCATATGTGTGAAATGGCATTGTGAATAAATAACACAAAAAAACCCAAAAAACAGTCCAAACAGGTCAAATAAAATAACAAGTGTTTAGGTAGAAATAAATGTTGAAATTGAAGATATATTCGACCTCTGAAGGATAGGCCACCATTCAGTAAGGAAATCACCATAGATTGTGAATCCACCACCGATGAAAAAAATGTGATACTCTTACCGGACTCAGTGGACCCAATGCCAGTGGCACGGAGTCAAACAGGCATGGAAATGGGAACGTGGTCACTCTCAGGAAACAACATGTGAGGTCTGCCATTGCCACCAGATGTGGATTGTCACTGCATTGGTGGCAACACTGGTTCATTTAGCACAGAGGCAGGCCTCGGAGCACTGGTCGTTTCTGAGCTGGGGGGGCGGGCGGTGAGAAATGATGTCATCTCTGCTCCCCACTGCAGCTCTGACATTGAAGAGACCCGCGCTGTGAGGGCGGAAGAGCGGTGATGTGGGGCGGGCAGCAAGAGATGATGTCATTTCTGCTCGCCAACCCACTTCTCTCATCCGCCCGTCCGCCTCTTTGATCCAACCGGTTCTCTCATCTGCCCGCCTTGCTCTCTCATGCCGCCCGCCGCACCCGTGGCCCGGCTGCAGAGAGGCCACGGCTCAGTAGTGGGCCGTGGCCCAGTGGCTGGAGACCCCTGATTTAGAGGATAAGTTTGTTTAAAAAAAAATGCACATTTTTTTGCAGGTAAAAATTGTGCATTTATTTTTTTTATTTCCATCCTGAATATGGGTGTAACATGTAGCATGTTATGAAACGCGAACTTATCCTTTAAAGTCCGGGACGTTTTATTACATCCTAAGGACATGAAGTGGTAAAGAAAGAAGACATTGTGCATGTATTGCAGAAATGTAATGAATATGATGGGGGTTTTTGTCCAAAATTACATTTTAAGAAAAATATTGAATTGATATAAAGTTGTAGCACCCTGGTTGTAGGCAGGGTTGCTAACAAATTTAGTTTGCTAGGTGGTAACTAGCCTGGCTAATTGTTAGGGGAATCCACTGACTTTTCTCTAACTCTGGATTTGATGCACCTCTCTCTTCTGTCATTAGGTGTCATTGTTGACTGTGGCAATAGAATAACTAGGACATAGTGAATTCAGACAAGGAGTGGATGGGTTGTCTCAGACCATTGGCAGGGGTTTCTTTGGCCCCTTGGCCTGTTGGGAGAGCCTATTTATTCAGGAGGAGTCAGGTGATCAGGGTTCTGTGCCACCTGGATGGCTGTCTGGGTGGACATGTGTTACAAGGCTCCTAGTTGCTAGGCCAAAATCCAGAGGTCTCTCCCGGGAGCACCTGGCTGCTAGGCTGTCTGAGGCCTATCCAGGTTTGAGAGAGGCAGTACGGGGTTGGGATTTCAGGCCGGAAGCCCAACCAAGTTGCAGAGGTTCCGCCAGACGGGCAACCGAATTGTTGCCAGGGGCAAGTAAGGACCAAGGCCAGAGGTAATGGGGAAGCAGTCCCCACCAAAGGACAACCACTCCTGTTATCAGAGGCCAGTCTATGGAAGTCTGAAGAAGTACCAGAGCATAGATTGTGGACAAGAAAAAATTTTTTTACTCCTGCGCTTGTGAGGGTCTGATTTGATTTTGGGAAGAGTAGTATTGTAAACTGTAACGAAGCTAGAAGAGATGGTAATGCTTGTCCCGCTGCCCAGAGAATGACCCCGGGGTGGTCAGGTAGGCTAAGTGGAGAAAGATGGATGAAGGGCGCGTGATCAAGCTCACATCAAAACATGTAAAATTTATTTCAGAGGAAATAAAGAGCAAATAAAAACAGCTCACTTAAGACAGAGTGACTGCTGCAAACACACACGGCTGCAGCATTCTCCCGTGAGACTTCCACCCCCTCCATCCTCCAATTACTGGACAATACCTTCCCAGGAGCGCTACAAGACAAAAGATCCCCCCTCCACCCAGCCAGTGACAGGTTCACACCACCCCATAACCATCCCTCTACATACTTAAAGGAGAACCCACACACCATCTACTATCGCATAGGCCGCTTTGTCCAAACTAGCCATCATGTTGATGTACATACTTTGGCCTACTGGCGATTAAAGACTGCACCCTGGTTCTCAAACAGGCTCTGATGAAGAGGTCATCCTCGAAACGCGTTAGCCGACTCTAAATACCTACCTTAACATGGGCTCTTGATATTTTTAACCCATTTTTAATTTTTGATGTCTTTTACATTTTGTCACCTGTTTGCATGATATGTAGTATTGAAGTACCAGAGCAGCCTTTTCACCAGCCAGGGATGGTGAAGAAGTGGGAAAGCTTCAGCACAGTGCCAAGGCAGGGACCCATCTGGTTAGCAAGGGTGAAGCTTGAGGAGTATACAGCGGGATAGCTGTGAAAGAGCTCAGAGGATCCAGTGATGACTGGGATCTTGAAGTCTAGTGAGAGACTGGGAGCTCAGTGAGTGAAAATCTACAGTGGGATACTGTGAGACGTGAGAGAAGATCTGTAACGGGTTACTGTGAGTTAAGTGTACAGATCTCTAGTGACTGTTGAAAGTTCAGTTGCCATAAGAGACTCTGACTCTGGCGGTCACCGTATTGGAGGCCATGTCAATGAAACGTCCTATCCCGATTATATTTAACCATCCGTTGTTACATTTTATAAAATATGAAACCAAAATAATCTTGGACGGGTAAAGTTGAAAACCCAGAGAACTAATTCTCTGCACATAATTGCTATGTTTTGAATAAACATTATTCTTCATTCTAACGCTTCTTGACTCCCTTATGTGCGATATTTTCTGGGTGCTCTTTAGGGCCACTTTTCACTTTTGAATTATAGCTGTGAAAACCGTAAAATTATAATTTATACATATAGGAGAAGAATATACACATAATGCCAGCCGTACACTAGTACTAGTAATCTCTTTGCCTCAAGAACGTTCTTCGATTTTCTAATCTTTAGTGGGGTCAAATGTTTGTTTTGGACTGAAGTGATGAGAAAATTCAAAGGAGCAGTATAGAAATACTTTCTTAAACAAACAGATTTCTAACAGTGAATGTGGATCTCATAATTACATAGTTAAATAGTAGGTGAGGTTGAAAAAAGACACAAGTCCATCAAGTCCAACCTATGTGTGTGATTATATGTCATTATTACATTGTATATCCCTGTATGTTGCAGTCATTCAGGTGCTTAACTATTAGTTTTTTGAAACTATCGATGCTCCCCGCTGAGACCACCGCCTGTGGAATGGAATTCCACATCCTTGCCGCTCTTACAGTAAAGAACCCTCTACGCAGTTTAAGGTTAAACCTCTTTTTTTCTAATTTTAGTGAAGTACCTTTTGTGGAAAAGTTTTCTCCCTATTGTGGGGTCACCAGTACGGTATTTGTACATTGAAATCATATCTCCTCTCAAGCGTCTCTTCTCCAGAGAGAATAAGTTCACAGCTCGCAACCTTTCCTCATAACTAAGATCCTCCAGACCCTTTATTAGCTTTGTTGCCCTTCTTTGTACTCGCTCCATTTCCTTTACATCCTTCCTGAGGACTGGTGCCCAGAACTGTACAGCATACTCCAGGTGCGGCCGGACCAGAGTCTTGTAGAGTGGGAGAATTATCGTTTTATCTCTGGAGTTGATCCCCTTTTTAATGCCAATATTCTGTTTGCTTTGTTAGGAGCAGCTTGGCATTGCTGAGCCTATCATCTACTAGGACCCCCAGGTCCTTTTCCATCCTAGATTCCCCCCAGAGGTTCTCCCCCTAGTTAGTAGAATGCATTCATATTTTTGCCACCCAAATGCATTATTTAAAATTTTTCTACATTAAACCTCATTTGCCATGTAGTTGCCCACCCCATTAATTTGTTTAGATCTTCTGGCAAGGTTTCCACATCCTGCCGAGAAATGCATTTCTCTGCTTAGCTTAGTATTGTCCGCAAATACTGAGATGGAGCTGTTTATCCCATCCTCCAGGTCATTTATGAATAAATTAAATAGTATTGGTCCCAGGACAGAACCCTGGGGGACCCCACTACCCACCACAGACCATTCCGAGTACTCCCCATTTATCACCACCCTCTGAACTCGCCCTTGTAGCCAGTTTTCAATCCATGTACTCACCCTATGGTATGCATTGTGGGCTAGCTATGAAATTAAAGTGGTGTAGCAGATCATGTCGGGGGGTAAGATCCTTTCTTATGACACACTCAAAAATAATTTCCAGCTTCCCTCCAAGATGTTCTTCAGATACTTACAATTAAGACACACAATACAGGCACAATTTCCAGAATGGGTCACAATGAAATCACATGGGGTAGAGAAACTCCTGATCTCTAAAAACATTGACCGTATCCTCTCCTCCCTCTATCTTAGGCTATCATGTGAGGGTACTGATGGAGGAGGTAGATTGTATGCCAAATGGAAGGAGGATTTGCCTGGCCTCGCTGACAATGACTGGGAGGAAGGGATCCAACAGTACATCTCACTGATGGTCTCAGCGAAGGACAGATACATCCAGCTTAAATTTCTACACAGGGCATATTACACACCGCAGAGACTTTCTAGAATATACCCGACGCACTCGGATAGATGCCCCAAATGTAACACTGAGCTGGGCACCTTCATACATGTTGTTTGGTCCTGCCCTGTTATACAACAATTCTGGTCACAAGTAGTAGATACTATTAACTCAGGGGACCATTTGCAGATAGGGATGAACCCGATTATTCTTCTCTTGGGAGTCTGCAACAATATCACAGCCAGTACACATAAGAGACTATTTGTGATTTACACCTCATTCTATGCTAGAAAATCTATCCTGCTTAAGTGGAAACAACCTAACCCTCCCACGGTCTCCCAGTGGAGGGCCCTAGTGAACTCCACACTCCCGCTATATAAGCTAACTTACATAAATCCCTAATGCCCCAAGAAGTTTGGGAGGATATGGGGAGAATGGACTAAGCAATAATGACCTAGGCAATTTGGTGGTGCTTCTGGTGGCTCTCTCCCCCGCCTCTTCTCCTGTCTCTACCCTCTCTCTACCCCCTTGGTCCCTTGCCCTGTTCTCCCCCCCCCCTGCCCCTCTTCTCCCCCCTATAGTTAGACTGTGTGGATGCTAGGAAAGATCCTAACACGAGCTATACATTGGAAGACAACTGAGTAAATAATAATTAATATAACACTGTACTTAATAATTGCTTTTATTCAAGTGATGTAACCATACCTGTTAAACAATTCATGCACAACCTTATACGTGATATTTCCCTATTTCACTTATGACAATATTCAATGCACCTTAATGGATACCATGTACAACCGCAGAATGTTTTATTGTATGTATACATTTATCCGTTTAGAGACAAATAAAAACTTTTCTGTTAAAAGAAAAAAAGGTTTTATTATTATTATTATTAGATTGTTACGTTCCATTTGTTTAGATGCGGCATTCATTATTTCAGATAATTTGTGACTTCAGATAAATTTATACTCATTACGTACAGCCATATTTGAAAGGAAATTACAATACCTATAATTTAATATTTATTATTAGTTAGTTATCATTTCAGATTTTTGGGTTTTTGCATTTTCAGATTTTCATTCTTTAGAATTTTCATTCTTATTCTTGGATTTTCAAATTTCCAAATTTTAGAATTTTAAAATTTATGAAATTTCGAATATTCGAATTTCCGAAATGTTCCAATTTCCAAAATTTTCCAAATTTCGAATTTCCAAATTTCGAATTTCCGAATTTTGAATTTTCCGAAATAATGAATTTTGGAAATTCAGAATTTCGCAATCTCGGAAATTCGGAAATTCGGAAAATTCGCAATTTCGGAAATTCGGAAATTTCGGAGATTTGAACATTTGGAAATTCAGAAATTGAAACATTCGGAAATTCTGAAATTTCGGAATTAAGGAATTTGTCAGAATTCGTTAAGAAAATGAATTCGGAACTAAATGAATTGCACATGTCTAGAAAGTTCAGAGGGAGGAGTTTCTAGTGCTCTACTGATGTATGTATATCTGTCTGCATAGTTCTGATTGGTGCTGTGCTGGTCACATGACAAAAAAAAAAACTTTTAGAACAGTTAAAAATTAAAGAAATGAATAGCAACAAAGTGTTTTAAAGCTTTACACAAATCTATATATATCAAAGCAAATGCTTTTTTTTTTTTGGGAATAACATGGTGTAGGTGGAGTTTAAAGGATAAGTTCACCTTTGGGAACATGTTACATGTTTCATGTTCCACCTGATTTTAGGGTGGAACATGTAACATACAGTGGGGACGGAAAGTATTCAGACCCACTTAAATTTTTCACTCTTTGTTATATTGCAGCCATTTGCTAAAATCATTTAAGTTAATTTTTTTCCTCATTAACCAGTTGATATCAGCGCTATAGCCGAATGATGGCTACATCAGCCAATGACAGCTGATCACATGATCAAAATGTTTTTTTTCTCCTCGTGCTGACAGTGCGAGGAGAAAAAAAAGCCAATCACCGGCTTATCAGCAAGGGACATCGGTCCCGAAGAGGAGGAGGCAATAATGCCTCATACATGCCACCAGTACCCCCTGCCAGTGCCACCTGCCATTGCCACCTGACAGTGCCCACAGTGCCCACCAGTGCCACCTATCAATGCCCATGAGTGCTACCTATCAATGCCTACAAGTGCCACCTCTCAATGCCCACAAGTGCCACCTATCAATGCCCACCAGTGATGCCAATCAGTGCCACCTAGCAGTGTTGCCTCTCAGTGTACCAGATCAGTGCCCATTATTGCCACCCATCAGTGCCCATCACTGCCACCCATCAGTGCCCATCACTGCCACCTATCAGTGCCCATCAGTGCCACCTCATCAGCGTACATCAATGAAGGAGAAAAATTACCTTTTTTAAAATTTTATAACAAAATATAAAAATTTTTTTTTTTTTTTTTTTAGATTCGGTCTTTTTACATTTTTTTTTAACAAAAAATAAAAACCGCAGAGGTGATCAAATACTACCAAAAGAAAGCTCTATTTGTGGGAAAAAAATTATAAAAATTTCATTTGGGTACAGTGTTGTATGACCGCACAATCGTCATTCAAAGTGCATCAGCGCTGAAAGCTGAAAACTGGTCTGGATATAGGAGGGGGGTTTAAGTGGCCAGTAAGCAAGTGGTTAATGTACACACAGCACCCCATATTGTACACACAGCACCCCATATTGACAGATAAACACGGAATTGTTGACATTTTTTTGCAGATTTATTAAAAAAAAAAAACTGAAATATCACATGGTCCTAAGTATTCAGACCCTTTGCTCAGTATTTAGTAGAAGCCCCTTTTGATGAGTCTTTTTGGGAAAGATGCAACAAGTTTTTCACACCTGGATTTGGGGATCCTCTGTCATTCCTTCTTACAGATCCTCTTCAGTTCTATCAGGTTGGATGGTAAACGTTGGTGGACGGCCATTTTTAGGTCTCTCCAGAGATGCTCAATTGGATTTAAGTCAGGGCTCTGGCTGGGCCATTCAAGAACAGTCACGGAGTTGTTGTGAAGCCACTCCTTTGTTATTTTAGCTGTGTGCTTAGGGTCATTGTCTTGTTGGAAGGTAAATCTTCGGCCCAGTCTGAGGTCCTGAGCACTCTGGAGAAGGTTTTCGTCCAGGATATTCCTGTACTTGGCCACATTCATCTTTCCCTCAATTGCAACGAGTCGTCCTGTCCCTGCAGCTGAAAAACACCCCCACAGCATGATGCTGCCACCACCATGCTTCACTGTTGGGACTGTATTGGACAGGTGATGAGCAGTGCCTGGGTTTTCTCCATACATACCGCT
This sequence comes from Lithobates clamitans, assembly GCA_037952925.1. Classification (NCBI taxonomy): domain Eukaryota; kingdom Metazoa; phylum Chordata; class Amphibia; order Anura; family Ranidae; genus Lithobates; species Lithobates clamitans. Next base: position 876,044 of record JBBGZY010001053.1, on the reverse strand, counting down.
TAGAATTAAGACCAAAAAGTTCTATCTTGGTCTCATAAGACAAAAGAATCTTATTTCTCACCATCTTGGAGTCCTTCAGGTGTTTTTTTTAGCAAACTCCATGCGGGCTTTCATGTGTCTTGCACTGAGGAGAGGCTTCCGTAGGGCCACTCTGCCATAAAGCCCCGACTGGTGGAGGGCTGCAGTGATGGTTGACTTTCTACAACTTTCTCCCATCTCCCAACTGCATCTCTGGAGCTCATCCACAGTGATCTTTGGGTTCTCCTTTACCTTTCTCACCAAGGCTCTTCTCCCCCGATAGCTCAGTTTGGCCGGACGGCCAGCTCTAGGAAGGGTTCTGGTCGTCCCAAACGTCTTCCATTTAAGGATTATGGAGGCCACTGTGCTCTTAGGAACCTTAAGTGCAGCAGAATTTTTTTTGTAACCTTGGCCAGATCTGTGCCTTGCCACAATTCTGTCTCTGAGCTCTTCAGGCAGTTCCTTTGACCTCATGATTCTCATTTGCTCTTACATGCACTGTGAGCTGTAAGGTCTTATATAGACAGGTGTGTGACTTTCCTAATCAAGTCCAATCAGTGTAATCAAACACAGCTGGACTCAAATGAAGGTGTAGAACCATCTCAAGGATGATCAGAAGAAATGGACAGCACCTGAGTTATATATATGAGTGTCACAGCAAAGGGTTTGAATACTTAGGACCATGTGATATTTCAGTTTTTGTTTTTTTTTAATAAATCTGCAAAAATGTCAACAATTCTGTGTTTTTCTGTCAATATGGGGGGCTGTGTGTACAATATGGGGTGCTGTGTGTACAATAATGAGGAAAAAAATGAACTTAAATGATTTTAGCAAATGGCTGCAATATAACAAAGAGTGAAAAATGTAAGGGGGTCTGAATACTTTCCGTCCCCACTGTATTCCCAGTGCTGTAGCCACCACCGCCTATTGCCCCCTCCCTTTGGCAGCAATAGGGAGAGAAGTTCCCTGTACTAGCGGCCTCTGTATAAAAACAGCGCGGCCAAGCGGGACTCCGCCTACACGGCTGCATCATTCAGACACACAGCTTCATGTAAATGAATGAACTACAAACGCCAACATTGTCAGGAGAATTAATAGACCAGACTGTGTGGACTGCACAGAGATAACCAAAAACGCATGTAAAGTGACTAATAATGCTATTTATTAAGATATGATAAATAAGAAAATACAAACAGTGCACAACCAACCCAACAAACCCACCAACAACAACAGTATATACAGCAAGGGGCAGTTTTTGGGGACTTTTTGTCACTTTTTTGGGGACCAGTGACATTAATACAGTGCTAACAAATATGCACTGTCACCGTACAAAAGACACTGGCTGGGAAGGGGTGATCAAAAGGTTAACTGTATGCCTAGGTTGTGCTTACTCAATGTGTGGAAGTTGTTTTGACTGGGGAAAGCAAAGATCTGTGTTCCTGCTTAGCAGAAACACAGGATCCAGGCCTTCCCTTCAGATAGAACAACAACCTCCCTTGCTTACATAGGCAGAATGTCGTTCTGCCTGTGCCATGTGTAGTCGGTGGGTGCCAGCAGACATAGAGTCTGCGGTCCTTGCTGCTGGGCTTCTGCTGTGCAGAATCACAGCGGGAGGAGGTTGCCGGTGGCGCACGCCCCCCCAGACCCGAAAGTGTCAGATCATGTACTAGGTATACGTTATTTGGCACAGAGAAGCCGCCCTGCCGCAGTAAATGTACAGTGGGCGGTCCTCAAGTGGTTAAAGTGAACTTATCCTATAAGTTGACTGACAATAGCTTTCACCTTGTTTACACTGTAAAGAGATGTGGAAGATGTTCTGTCAATCACAGACTGTGTCACACCCATCCAGCCTGTGTCTATGGTGTGTATGTGCTGGGAGTAAAAGGGAGGCGAAGCCTCCATCAATCAACATCTTATAATCTCCCCCTCCAGCCAGCAAAAGATTGAGAGCATGTTCTCAATTTTTCGGTCGGAAAAAGTTCCTATCCGAAAAAGGCGATCGTCTGTGGCAATTCCGACGCGCAACATTCCTACGCATGCTCTGAAACAATTTGATGCATGCTCGGAAGCATTGAACTTCATTTTCTCGGCTCGTCGTAGTGTTGTACATCACCGCGTTCTTGACGGTCGTAAGTTCAGAAAACTTGTGTGACCGTGTGTATGCAAGGCAAGCTTGAGCGGAATCCCATCGCAAAAGCCATCATATCTTTTTCCGACGAGAAGTCCGATCGTGTGTACGCGGCATAAGAACAAAAATCAGAAAATTCTATAATCTGAAATAATAACTAATAATAACTTTACTAACTATTACATTATAGGTATTGGAATTTCCTTTCAAATTTGGCTGTTAGTGAACGTAACAAATACAAATTTATCTGAAGTTACGATTTATCCGAAATAACGCATGTCACATCTAAACAAATGGAATGTAACAAATTAATAATAATAAATATCAATAACAATAATACATTTTTTTATTATTATTATTTATTATTAATCTGTTCTGTTCCATTTGTTTAGATGCATTATTTTGGATAACTCGTAACTTCGGATAAATTCATATTCGTAATGCCGCGTACACACGGGTGGACTTTGACGGACTTTCCGACAGGCTTTCCGACGGACTTTCGAATGAACGGACTTGCCTACTAGGGATGAGCTTCGTGTTCGAGTCGAACCCATGTTCGACTCGAACATCGGCTGTTCGACCGTCCGTCGAATTGCGAACGATATGGGCCGTTCGCGCCAAATTCGTGTGGCGCGTCACGGCCCATAATTCACTGCGGCATCGCAGTGCATTGCTGGCTGATGATTGGCCAAGCATGCACTATGACCCGCATGCTTGGCCAATCACAGCGCCGTCAGTAGAGAGAGCTGTAATTGGCCAAAGCCAGGGTGGCTTTGGCCAATTATGGCTCAGGGGATTTAGTACACACCCCACACTATATAAGGCCGCCTGCACGGCGGCCCTGTGTAGTGTGTGTTCCGGTGTGCTGAGCGATAGAGAGAGAGAGAGACAGTGTCATTTGATTTGAGTTAGATAGATTAGGCAGAACAGTCAGTCAGTTAGCTGCACTTACAGTGTATTGTGTATATATATGCATCCCAGGTGTTGCATATATATATATACACTGTATTCAGTTTAGCTAGATCCGTTCCTGTTATCTTCTATCTAGACTATTTACATTCAGTGCAGTGTGTCCTGCTCACAGTGTTCAGCTAGATCCGTTCCTGCTATTTACATTCAGTACAGTGCGTCCTGCTCACAGTGTTCAGCTAGATCCGTTCCTGCTATTTACATTCAGTGCAGTGCGTCCTGCTCACAGTGTTCAGCTAGATCCGTTCCTGCTATTTTTTTCACAATAGATCTGTTCCTGCTATTTACATTCAGTGCAGTGCGTCCTGCTCACAGTGTTCAGCTAGATCCGTTCCTGCTATTTACATTCAGTGCAGTGCGTCCTGCTCACAGTGTTCAGCTAGATCCGTTCCTGCTATTTACATTCAGTGCAGTGCGTCCTGCTCACAGTGTTCAGCTAGATCCGTTCCTGCTATTTACATTCAGTGCAGTGCGTGCTGCTCACAGTGTTCAGCTAGATCCGTTCCTGCTATTTACATTCAGTGCAGTGCGTCCTGCTCACAGTGTTCAGCTAGATCCGTTCCTGCTATTTACATTCAGTGCAGTGCGTCCTGCTCACAGTGTTCAGCTAGATCCGTTCCTGGTATTTACATTTAGTGCAGTGCGTCCTGCTCACAGTGTTCAGCTACATCCGTTCCTGCTATTTACATTCAGTGCAGTGCGTCCTGCTCACAGTGTTCAGCTAGATCCGTTCCTGCTATTTACATTCAGTACAGTGCGTCCTGCTCACAGTGTTCAGCTAGATCCGTTCCTGCTATTTACATTCAGTGCAGTGCGTCCTGCTCACAGTGTTCAGCTAGATCCGTTCCTGCTATTTACATTCAGTGCAGTGCGTCCTGCTCACAGTGTTCAGCTAGATCCGTTCCTGCTATTTACATTCAGTGCAGTGCGTCCTGCTCACAGTGTTCAGCTAGATCCGTTCCTGCTATTTACATTCAGTGCAGTGCGTCCTGCTCACAGTGTTCAGCTAGATCCGTTCCTGGTATTTACATTTAGTGCAGTGCGTCCTGCTCACAGTGTTCAGCTACATCCGTTCCTGCTATTTACATTCAGTGCAGTGCGTCCTGCTCACAGTGTTCAGCTAGATCCGTTCCTGCTATTTACATTCAGTGCAGTGCGTGCTGCTCACAGTGTTCAGCTAGATCCGTTCCTGCTATTTACATTCAGTGCAGTGCGTCCTGCTCACAGTGTTCAGCTAGATCCGTTCCTGCTATTTACATTCAGTGCAGTGCGTCCTGCTCACAGTGTTCAGCTAGATCCGTTCCTGGTATTTACATTTAGTGCAGTGCGTCCTGCTCACAGTGTTCAGCTACATCCGTTCCTGCTATTTACATTCAGTGCAGTGCGTCCTGCTCACAGTGTTCAGCTAGATCCGTTCCTGCTATTTACATTCAGTGCAGTGCGTCCTGCTCACAGTGTTTAGCTACATCCGTTCCTGCTGTTTACATTCAGTGCAGTGCGTCCTGCTCACAGTGTTCAGCTAGATCCGTTCCTGGTATTTACATTCAGTGCAGTGCGTCCTGCTCACAGTGTTCAGCTAGATCCGTTCCTGCTATATACATTTAGTGCAGTACGTCCTGCTCACAGTGTTCAGCTAGATCCATTCCTGTTATCTTCCTACTGACAGGCAGGCTTGTCTGGTTACAGTATATAAAGCTACCTTAAGAAAATTACAGGTGTTCTATCCCAGCTTAGTGCAGCTACAGGCCATTAGTATGTCTGGAAGGCCAAGAAGGAGAGGCAGACAGTCACAAGCCAATAAGAGAGGGCAAGCAGGCTCTGTGTCTAGTGCTGGTCGTGGAGACGGTGCATCCTCATCAGCACGTGGCCATGGGACACGCTTGGCCTTTTTTTCGGCAGCTGGCCGTGTTGAGCCGCAACATGCGGAAGACTTGGTCGAGTGGATGACCAAGCCGTCCTCATCCTCCTCATCCTCTCTCACCCATGCCCAGGGTGCTTTGTCTGGCAAAGCAGCGGCCTCTTCCCTCAGCTCAATGTCATCAGTGACTCCTTCCCTAGCTCCACCATGTCCTCATGAGGATTCCCTCGAACTGTTTGACCACAGTGTTGGGTACATGCTCCAGGAGGATGCCCAGCGTTTGGAAGGCTCTGATGATGATACTGAGCTCAATGAAGGCAGTAACATGAGCACGGACAGAGGGGGTGCCCAAGAAGGACAGCAATCTGGCAGTCATGCTCCCCCTGCTGCAGCATACTGCCAGGTTTGCTCCAGTGATGAGGAGGGAGGGGATGATGAGGTCACTGACTCAACGTGGGTGCCTGATAGGAGAGAGGAGGAGGAGGAGGAGGAGGAGGAGGTGGCACATCACCAACTAGGCAGGATGCCCTCCAGGGGCCAGCCTTAGGGCAGCACATTGACTGCATCACACCCCAAAGCTCCACATGTGCAGGGCGCTGCAGTCTCTGCGCGTTATTCAAAAAGTTCTTTGGTGTGGGCCTTTTTTGAGACGAGTGCATCAGATCGCACCGCTGCTATTTGCAATATATGTCTCAAGCGTATCTCGCGTGGCCAAAACATCTCCCGCTTGGGTACCACATGCTTGACCAGACATATGTTGACCTGCCATGCAGTTCGTTGGCAAGCGTATCTAAAAGACCCACACCAAAGAACAAAGACGATCTCTCCTTGCTCCTCATCAGCTGAGATTTCCAACCCCACTAGACCTTCAGTCCTCTCTGCGACCTGCAGTGAGAGGAATGAAGGTGTAGAATTAGGTGTGTCACAGCCAAGTACTTATGGGCAATCTGCTTTTGGTACACCGACGTCAGATTGTACCAGGCAAATTTCCCTGCCCCAGCTGCTGCACCGCCGAAAGAAGTTTGCTCCCAGCCATCCACATGCCCAGCGGTTGAATGCTAGCTTGGCAAAATTGCTAGCACTTCAACTGCTGCCTTTTCAGTTGGTAGACTCTGCCCCCTTCCGTGAGTTTGTGGAATGTGCGGTTCCTCAGTGGCAGGTACCCAAACGCCACTTTTTCTCACGGAAGGCGATTCCGGCTCTCTACCGGCATGTGGAAGGCAATGTCCATGCCTCGCTGGACAGGGCGGTCAGCGGTAAGGTGCATATTACCGCTGACTCATGGTCCAGCAGGCATGGACAGGGACGTTACTTAAGTTTCACGGCGCATTGGGTGACTCTGCTGGCAGCTGGGAAGGATGCAGGACAAGGTGCAGTAGTGTTGGAGGTTGTTCCGCCACCACGCCTCCAAAATGCTGATTGTGACACACCTCTCTCCTCCACCCCCTCCTCTTCTTCTTCCTCCATGGCCTCTTCCTCGGAACCAGCGGTGCTCCGTAGGCGTTCAAGGGGCTACGCAAGTACGCAGGCCAAAAGATGCCATGCGGTGCTTGAGCTGGTGTGCTTGGGGGACAGGAGCCACACTGGGGCAGAGGTTCTGTCAGCTCTGCAGGGGCAGGTTCAGAGGTGGTTGACGCCACGCCAACTTAAGGCAGGAATGGTGGTTTGCGACAATGGCACCAACCTCCTCTCTGCCCTCCGACAGGGACAACTGACCCATGTGCCCTGTTTGGCTCACGTCCTTAACTTGGTGGTGCAGCGGTTCTTGGGCAGGTACCCGGGCTTACAGGATGTCCTGAGGCAGGCCAGGAAAGTCTGTGTGCATTTCCGCCGGTCATATAATGCCAGTGCTCGGCTGACGGACCTCCAAAAGGAGTTTAACCTGCCCAAGAACCGCCTAATCTGTGACATGCCCACCAGGTGGAACTCGACGTTGGCCATGCTGCAGCGGCTGCACACGCAGCAGAGGGCCATCAATGAGTACCTGTGCGACTATGGCACCAGGACAGGGTCAGGGGACCTTGGTTTTTTTTCCCCACGCCAGTGGGCCATGATCAGGGATGCATGCACTGTCCTGTCACCATTCGAGGAGGCCACGAGGATGGTGAGCACTGACAGTGCATGCATCAGTGACACTGTCCCCCTTGTCCACCTGTTGGAGCACACGCTGCGTGGAATAATGGACAGGGCACTTGAGGCAGAACAGAGGCAGGAAGAGGAGGACTTCCTTAGCTCTCAAGGCCCCCTTTATCCAGACAGTGTTCCTGCGTGCCCGCCGATCACACAGGAAGAGGACGAGGAGGAGGAGGAGGAGGAGGAGGAAGATTGTGTCAGTATGGAGGTGGAGCCTGGCACTCAGCATCAGCAGTCTTTAAGGGATCAGTCCCAAGGAACACATGGACTTGTACGTGGCTGGGAGGAGGTGGCTGCGGACGTTGTTGTCCTTAGTGACCCAGAGGACTCCGGACCGAATGCCTCAGCAAACCTACGCTGCATGGCCTCCCTGATCCTGCAAAGCCTGCGTAAGGATCCTCGTATTCGTGGTATCAAGGAGAAGGACCAATACTGGCTGGCAACCCTCCTTGATCCACGTTACAAGGGTAAGGTTGCGGACCTTATCTTGCCATCGCAGAGGGAGCAGAGGATGAAACATCTTCGGGAGGCCTTGCAGAAAGGTCTGTGCAACGCGTTCCCAGAGACTGGGAGGTTACAAACTCCTGTTTCTGGACAACGTGTTGCTGAGGCTTCGGTCAGTCAAAGAAGGAGCGGTGGAGAAGGTGGCCGTCTGACCGATGCGTTCAGACAATTTTTTGGTCCGCAGCCCCAAGGTATGATCGGTTCCAGCAACCATCGCCAGCGTCTGTTTTACATGGTGCAGGAATACCTAGGGGCAAGATCAGACTTGGACACCTTTCCCACCGAAAATCCTCTGGGTTACTGGGTCTTGAGGATGGATCACTGGCCAGAGCTTGCACAGTATGCAATTGAGCTACTGGCCTGTCCTGCATCCAGCGTTCTTTCGGAACGCACATTCAGTGCTGCTGGAGGCGTGGTAACCGATCACAGGGTGCGTCTGTCCACCGACTCGGTCGATCGGCTGACCTTCATAAAAATGAATCAGTCTTGGATCACCACCAGCTACCAAGCACCTGATGCAGATGTAACCGAATAATTTTTTTTGAAATCTCAGATCCCTTCAAAGACTGCCTATGCTGATGCTGAGTGACTATCCCTGAGTAATTATCCTCTTCCTCCTCAATCATCACGCTGATAGCTTGTAAGAACATTTTTGGTTCTGGGCGCCACCACCAGTGCCTAAGGCACAATTTTTCAGCCCCTGTTTAACAGGGGCGTGTAATTACAATTTTTGATGTAATACTTTGCAGCAGGGCTCGTTCCTGCATTCCAACTAGAGTGTCTGTGAGGGGTTGCAGTGTTGTGGCACCAGCACCAGTGCCTAAGACCCAATTTTTCAGCCCCTGTCTAACAGGGGCGTGTAATTACAATTTTTGATGCAATACTTTGCAGCAGGGCTTGTTCCTGCGTTTCAACTAGAGTGTCTGTGAGGGGTTGCAGTGTTGTGGCACCAGCACCAGTGCCTAAGACCCAATTTTTCTGCCCCTGTCTAACAGGGGCGTGTAATTACAATTTTTGATGCAATACTTTGCAGCAGGGCTCGTTCCTGCGTTCCAACTAGAGTGTCTGTGAGGGGTTGCAGTGTTGTGGCACCAGCACCAGTGCCTAAGGCCTAATTTTTCAGCTCCTGTTCAACAGGGGCATGTAATTACAATTCTTGATCTAATATTTCACAGCAGGGCCCTGTGAGGGCTTACAGTGTTTTGGCCACAGCAACACCTAAGGCCCAAATTTCTGCTGAGTATATAGGGCAGGACCCTACTTTCAAACATCTAACTTACAAACGACTCCTACTTGCAAACGGAAGGAGACAACAGGAAGTGAGATGAAATCTACCCCTAAGGAAGGGAAATTCTCTCCTGTAAGAGTTAATATGGGAAAACAATTTTTCCTTTCCACTGATGCTTTCCAATCCTTGTTCCACAAAAAAACCCAAATTTTCAAAAAACATTTTTCATTGGGACAAAAAAGTGAGGTGAAATCTTCTGAAGAGGAGGAAAGACGCAAAACAAATGTCACAGGGGTGATAACCCTTCCCTATGTTTTCCAAAAAGCTTAGAAAAGATTTTTTGGCTGGAGCTAAACACATTAAAAATGTTCAAAATTACAAACAGATTCTACTTAACAACAAACCTACAGTCCCTGTCTTGTTTGCACCGCCTGTATACTGCTGTTCAGAGTATATAGGGACCTTTCCTTATTTTAATTTGGGTGCGGGGTTCCCCTTAATATCCATACAAGACCCAAAGGGCCTGGTAATGGACTGGGGGGTACCCATGCCGTTTGTCTCACTGATTTTCATCCATATTGCCATGACCCGACATGACATTAAACCCGCAAGCAGTTTTAAATGAGATTTTTTCCTTTAAAAATGACATTTGGTGCAGGGACTGTTCTAAACATGGGAAACACGCGTCACTTTACAGGCATACTATAGACACCCCCCAGGTACGATATTTAAAGGAATATTTCACTTTTTTTTTTTTACTTTAAGCATCATTAAAATCACTGCTCCCGAAAAAACGGCCGTTTTTAAAAGTTTTTTTTGCATTGATACATGTCCCCTGGGGTAGGACCCGGGTCCCCAAACCCTTTTTAGGACAATACCATGCAAATTAGCCTTTAAAATGAGCACTTTTGATTTCGAACGTTCGAGTCCCATAGACGTCAATGGGGTTCTAACGTTCGTGCGAACTTGCGGTCCGTTCGCGGGTTCTGGTGCGAACCGAACCGGGGGGTGTTCGGCTCATCCCTATTGCCTACACACAATCAACCAAAGTCCGACAGATTCGTACGTACGACCGGACTAAAATAAGGAAGCTGATAGCCAGTAGCCAATAGCTGCCCTAGCGTCAGTTTATGTCCGTCGGACTAGCATACAGAGGAGCGGATTTTTCGACCGGACTCGAGTCCGTCGGAAAGATTTGAAACATGTTCTATTTCTAGGTCCGTCTGACTTTTGGGAAAAAAAGTCCGCTGGAGCCCACACACGATCGAATTGTCCGATGGCATTACGTTCACTAACAGCCAAATTTGAAAGGAAATTCCAATACCCACAATTTAATAGTTATTGTTAGTAAGTTATTCTTTTGAATTTTCAGATTTTCTTTCTTATTTTCGGATTTTCGAATTTTCAAAATTTATGAATTTACAAATTTTCAAAATTATGAATTGCAATCATAACAAATGACACGAAAAATGAAAAAAAAAAAAAAAAAACAAATGAATCGGAAACAAAAATGAACACATTTTTCGGTAGCGCACTTGTCTACTGAATACGTTTTTTTTTTAAGACAAAGTTTGGCTTGACTTATAAACCAGATGTTAACGTGGTTTTGTTCCTCCTCTGCAGGTTCATCACAGAGCTAAGAGAAGTGTGGATGAGAAGAGGACGGAGGCTGCTAAGGACACTGTAATGGAGGCCATTTCAATGAATCTTCCTATCCAGATTAATTTTAATCGTCCGTTCTTACATATTATTTATGATGAGGAAAGAATTCTCTTCATGGGTAAACTTGTAAACCCCAAGAAATAATAATAATTCCCGGCACATATCATTGCTGTGTCTTCAATGAAGATTATTCTGCATTCTAACGCTTCCTGACTCCTTTATGTGCGATATTTTCTGGGCGCACTTTAAGGACCACTTTTTGCACATTTGAAATATCGCCTTGAAAAGTGTAAGCAAATAGACGTGCGCACTGCTGAAAAATGTGTTGGTTTTCTTCATTTGGTTTTTTTTTTTTTTTTTCTTTGTTTTTCTGGTCATTCTTTATAATCGCAATTCGTAAATTCAAATAATCGTAAATTCAAGAATTCGTAAATTCGAAATTTGAAAATCCAGACATTCAGTAATTCGAAAACTCAGAAATTCAAAATTTGAAAATTCGGAAAATTGTAAATTCGTGATCGTAAAATCCGAAAATAAGAACTGATATTCAAAAGAACGAAAATCCAAAACCCTGAAAATTCAAGAATCTGAAATAATAACAAACTAATAAATACCTTTACTAATTATTACATTGTTAGGTATTGGAACTTCCTTTCAAATTTGGCTGTTAGTGAATGTAACGAATACTGAATTTATCCGAAGCTACAAATTATCCGACATAACGAATGCCGCATCTAAACAAATGGAACGGAGCAAATTACTAATAAATTTTAACAAAAAAGTTTTTATTATTATTATTATTGTTGTTTATTATTAGGGATGAGCTTCGTGTTCGAGTCGAACCCATGTTCGACTCGAACATTGGCTGTTCGACCGTCCGTCGAATTGCGAACGATATGGGCCGTTCGCGCCAAATTCGTGTGGCGCGTCACGGCCCATAATTCACTGCGGCATCGCAGTGCATTGCTGGCTGATGATTGGCCAAGCATGCACTATGACCCGCATGCTTGGCCAATCACAGCGCCGTCAGTAGAGAGAGCTGTAATTGGCCAAAGCCAGGGTGGCTTTGGCCAATTATGGCTCAGGGGATTTAGTACACACCCCACACTATATAAGGCCGCCTGCACGGCGGCCCTGTGTAGTGTGTGTTCCGGTGTGCTGAGAGATAGAGAGAGAGAGAGACAGTGTCATTTGATTTGAGTTAGATAGATTAGGCAGAACAGTCAGTCAGTTAGCTGCACTTACAGTGTATTGTGTATATATATGCATCCCAGGTGTTGCATATATATATATACACTGTATTCAGTTTAGCTAGATCCGTTCCTGTTATCTTCTATCTAGACTATTTACATTCAGTGCAGTGTGTCCTGCTCACAGTGTTCAGCTAGATCCGTTCCTGCTATTTACATTCAGTACAGTGCTTCCTGCTCACAGTGTTCAGCTAGATCCGTTCCTGCTATTTACATTCAGTGCAGTGCGTGCTGCTCACAGTGTTCAGCTAGATCCGTTCCTGCTATTTACATTCAGTGCAGTGCGTCCTGCTCACAGTGTTCAGCTAGATCCGTTCCTGCTATTTACATTCAGTGCAGTGCGTCCTGCTCACAGTGTTCAGCTAGATCCGTTCCTGGTATTTACATTTAGTGCAGTGCGTCCTGCTCACAGTGTTCAGCTAGATCCGTTCCTGCTATTTACATTCAGTGCAGTGCGTCCTGCTCACAGTGTTCAGCTAGATCCGTTCCTGCTATTTACATTCAGTGCAGTGCGTGCTGCTCACAGTGTTCAGCTAGATCCGTTCCTGCTATTTACATTCAGTGCAGTGCGTCCTGCTCACAGTGTTCAGCTAGATCCGTTCCTGCTATTTACATTCAGTGCAGTGCGTCCTGCTCACAGTGTTTAGCTACATCCGTTCCTGCTGTTTACATTCAGTGCAGTGCGTCCTGCTCACAGTGTTCAGCTAGATCCGTTCCTGCTATTTACATTCAGTGCAGTGCGTCCTGCTCACAGTGTTCAGCTAGATCCGTTCCTGCTATTTACATTCAGTGCAGTGCGTCCTGCTCACAGTGTTCAGCTAGATCCGTTCCTGCTATATACATTTAGTGCAGTACGTCCTGCTCACAGTGTTCAGCTAGATCCGTTCCTGTTATCTTCCTACTGACAGGCAGGCTTGTCTGGTTACAGTATATAAAGCTACCTGAAGAAAATTACAGGTGTTCTTTTTGATCCTATTAGTACCACGGTCAGGCAGCTAGACTATTTACATTTAGTACAGTGTGTCCTGCTCACAGTGTTCAGCTAGATCCGTTACTGTTATTTACATTCAGTGCAGTGCGTCCTGCTCACAGTGTTCAGCTAGATCCGTTCCTGCTATTTACATTCAGTGCAGTGCGTCCTGCTCACAGTGTTTAGCTACATCCGTTCCTGCTGTTTACATTCAGTGCAGTGCGTCCTGCTCACAGTGTTCAGCTAGATCCGTTCCTGCTATTTACATTCAGTGCAGTGCGTCCTGCTCACAGTGTTCAGCTAGATCCGTTGCTGCTATTTACATTCAGTGCAGTGCGTCCTGCTCACAGTGTTCAGCTAGATCCGTTCCTGCTATATACATTTAGTGCAGTACGTCCTGCTCACAGTGTTCAGCTAGATCCGTTCCTGTTATCTTCCTACTGACAGGCAGGCTTGTCTGGTTACAGTATATAAAGCTACCTGAAGAAAATTACAGGTGTTCTTTTTGATCCTATTAGTACCACGGTCAGGCAGCTAGACTATTTACATTTAGTACAGTGTGTCCTGCTCACAGTGTTCAGCTAGATCCGTTCCTGTTATTTACATTCAGTGCAGTGCGTCCTGCTCACAGTGTTCAGCTAGATCCGTTCCTGCTATTTACATTCAGTGCAGTGCGTCCTGCTCACAGTGTTCAGCTAGATCCGTTCCTGCTATTTACATTCAGTGCAGTGCGTCCTGCTCACAGTGTTCAGCTAGATCCGTTCCTGCTATTTACATTCAGTGCAGTGCGTGCTGCTCACAGTGTTCAGCTAGATCCGTTCCTGCTATTTACATTCAGTGCAGTGCGTCCTGCTCACAGTGTTCAGCTAGATCCGTTCCTGCTATTTACATTCAGTGCAGTGCGTCCTGCTCACAGTGTTCAGCTAGATCCGTTCCTGCTATTTACATTCAGTGCAGTGCGTGCTGCTCACAGTGTTCAGCTAGATCCGTTCCTGCTATTTACATTCAGTGCAGTGCGTCCTGCTCACAGTGTTCAGCTAGATCCGTTCCTGCTATTTACATTCAGTGCAGTGCGTCCTGCTCACAGTGTTCAGCTAGATCCGTTGCTGCTATTTACATTCAGTGCAGTGCGTCCTGCTCACAGTGTTCAGCTAGATCCGTTCCTGCTATATACATTTAGTGCAGTACGTCCTGCTCACAGTGTTCAGCTAGATCCGTTCCTGTTATCTTCCTACTGACAGGCAGGCTTGTCTGGTTACAGTATATAAAGCTACCTGAAGAAAATTACAGGTGTTCTTTTTGATCCTATTAGTACCACGGTCAGGCAGCTAGACTATTTACATTTAGTACAGTGTGTCCTGCTCACAGTGTTCAGCTAGATCCGTTCCTGTTATTTACATTCAGTGCAGTGCGTCCTGCTCACAGTGTTCAGCTAGATCCGTTCCTGCTATTTACATTCAGTGCAGTGCGTGCTGCTCACAGTGTTCAGCTAGATCCGTTCCTGCTATTTACATTCAGTGCAGTGCGTCCTGCTCACAGTGTTCAGCTAGATCCGTTCCTGCTATTTACATTCAGTGCAGTGCGTCCTGCTCACAGTGTTTAGCTACATCCGTTCCTGCTGTTTACATTCAGTGCAGTGCGTCCTGCTCACAGTGTTCAGCTAGATCCGTTCCTGCTATTTACATTCAGTGCAGTGCGTCCTGCTCACAGTGTTCAGCTAGATCCGTTCCTGCTATATACATTTAGTGCAGTACGTCCTGCTCACAGTGTTCAGCTAGATCCGTTCCTGTTATCTTCCTACTGACAGGCAGGCTTGTCTGGTTACAGTATATAAAGCTACCTGAAGAAAATTACAGGTGTTCTATCCCAGCTTAGTGCAGCTACAGGCCATTAGTATGTCTGGAAGGCCAAGAAGGAGAGGCAGACAGTCACAAGCCAATAAGAGAGGGCAAGCAGGCTCTGTGTCTAGTGCTGGTCGTGGAGACGGTGCATCCTCATCAGCACGTGGCCATGGGACACGCTTGGCCTTTTTTTCGGCAGCTGGCCGTGTTGAGCCGCAACATGCGGAAGACTTGGTCGAGTGGATGACCAAGCCGTCCTCATCCTCCTCATCCTCTCTCACCCATGCCCAGGGTGCTTTGTCTGGCAAAGCAGCGGCCTCTTCCCTCAGCTCAATGTCATCAGTGACTCCTTCCCTAGCTCCACCATGTCCTCATGAGGATTCCCTCGAACTGTTTGACCACAGTGTTGGGTACATGCTCCAGGAGGATGCCCAGCGTTTGGAAGGCTCTGATGATGATACTGAGCTCAATGAAGGCAGTAACATGAGCACGGACAGAGGGGGTGCCCAAGAAGGACAGCAATCTGGCAGTCATGCTCCCCCTGCTGCAGCATACTGCCAGGTTTGCTCCAGTGATGAGGAGGGAGGGGATGATGAGGTCACTGACTCAACGTGGGTGCCTGATAGGAGAGAGGAGGAGGAGGAGGAGGAGGAGGAGGAGGAGGTGGCACATCACCAACTAGGCAGGATGCCCTCCAGGGGCCAGCCTAAGGGCAGCACATTGACTGCATCACACCCCAAAGCTCCACATGTGCAGGGCGCTGCAGTCTCTGCGCGTTATTCAAAAAGTTCTTTGGTGTGGGCCTTTTTTGAGACGAGTGCATCAGATCGCACCGCTGCTATTTGCAATATATGTCTCAAGCGTATCTCGCGTGGCCAAAACATCTCCCGCTTGGGTACCACATGCTTGACCAGACATATGTTGACCTGCCATGCAGTTCGTTGGCAAGCGTATCTAAAAGACCCACACCAAAAACAAAGACGATCTCTCCTTGCTCCTCATCAGCTGAGATTTCCAACCCCACTAGACCTTCAGTCCTCTCTGCGACCTGCAGTGAGAGGAATGAAGGTGTAGAATTAGGTGTGTCACAGCCAAGTACTTATGGGCAATCTGCTTTTGGTACACCGACGTCAGATTGTACCAGGCAAATTTCCCTGCCCCAGCTGCTGCACCGCCGAAAGAAGTTTGCTCCCAGCCATCCACATGCCCAGCGGTTGAATGCTAGCTTGGCAAAATTGCTAGCACTTCAACTGCTGCCTTTTCAGTTGGTAGACTCTGCCCCCTTCCGTGAGTTTGTGGAATGTGCGGTTCCTCAGTGGCAGGTACCCAAACGCCACTTTTTCTCACGGAAGGCGATTCCGGCTCTCTACCGGCATGTGGAAGGCAATGTCCATGCCTCGCTGGACAGGGCGGTCAGCGGTAAGGTGCATATTACCGCTGACTCATGGTCCAGCAGGCATGGACAGGGACGTTACTTAAGTTTCACGGCGCATTGGGTGACTCTGCTGGCAGCTGGGAAGGATGCAGGACAAGGTGCAGTAGTGTTGGAGGTTGTTCCGCCACCACGCCTCCAAAATGCTGATTGTGACACACCTCTCTCCTCCACCCCCTCCTCTTCTTCTTCCTCCATGGCCTCTTCCTCGGAACCAGCGGTGCTCCGTAGGCGTTCAAGGGGCTACGCAAGTACGCAGGCCAAAAGATGCCATGCGGTGCTTGAGCTGGTGTGCTTGGGGGACAGGAGCCACACTGGGGCAGAGGTTCTGTCAGCTCTGCAGGGGCAGGTTCAGAGGTGGTTGACGCCACGCCAACTTAAGGCAGGAATGGTGGTTTGCGACAATGGCACCAACCTCCTCTCTGCCCTCCGACAGGGACAACTGACCCATGTGCCCTGTTTGGCTCACGTCCTTAACTTGGTGGTGCAGCGGTTCTTGGGCAGGTACCCGGGCTTACAGGATGTCCTGAGGCAGGCCAGGAAAGTCTGTGTGCATTTCCGCCGGTCATATAATGCCAGTGCTCGGCTGACGGACCTCCAAAAGGAGTTTAACCTGCCCAAGAACCGCCTAATCTGTGACATGCCCACCAGGTGGAACTCGACGTTGGCCATGCTGCAGCGGCTGCACACGCAGCAGAGGGCCATCAATGAGTACCTGTGCGACTATGGCACCAGGACAGGGTCAGGGGACCTTGGTTTTTTTTCCCCACGCCAGTGGGCCATGATCAGGGATGCATGCACTGTCCTGTCACCATTCGAGGAGGCCACGAGGATGGTGAGCACTGACAGTGCATGCATCAGTGACACTGTCCCCCTTGTCCACCTGTTGGAGCACACGCTGCGTGGAATAATGGACAGGGCACTTGAGGCAGAACAGAGGCAGGAAGAGGAGGACTTCCTTAGCTCTCAAGGCCCCCTTTATCCAGACAGTGTTCCTGCGTGCCCGCCGATCACACAGGAAGAGGACGAGGAGGAGGAGGAGGAGGAGGAGGAAGATTGTGTCAGTATGGAGGTGGAGCCTGGCACTCAGCATCAGCAGTCTTTAAGGGATCAGTCCCAAGGAACACATGGACTTGTACGTGGCTGGGAGGAGGTGGCTGCGGACGTTGTTGTCCTTAGTGACCCAGAGGACTCCGGACCGAATGCCTCAGCAAACCTACGCTGCATGGCCTCCCTGATCCTGCAAAGCCTGCGTAAGGATCCTCGTATTCGTGGTATCAAGGAGAAGGACCAATACTGGCTGGCAACCCTCCTTGATCCACGTTACAAGGGTAAGGTTGCGGACCTTATCTTGCCATCGCAGAGGGAGCAGAGGATGAAACATCTTCGGGAGGCCTTGCAGAAAGGTCTGTGCAACGCGTTCCCAGAGACTGGGAGGTTACAAACTCCTGTTTCTGGACAACGTGTTGCTGAGGCTTCGGTCAGTCAAAGAAGGAGCGGTGGAGAAGGTGGCCGTCTGACCGATGCGTTCAGACAATTTTTTGGTCCGCAGCCCCAAGGTATGATCGGTTCCAGCAACCATCGCCAGCGTCTGTTTTACATGGTGCAGGAATACCTAGGGGCAAGATCAGACTTGGACACCTTTCCCACCGAAAATCCTCTGGGTTACTGGGTCTTGAGGATGGATCACTGGCCAGAGCTTGCACAGTATGCAATTGAGCTACTGGCCTGTCCTGCATCCAGCGTTCTTTCGGAACGCACATTCAGTGCTGCTGGAGGCGTGGTAACCGATCACAGGGTGCGTCTGTCCACCGACTCGGTCGATCGGCTGACCTTCATAAAAATGAATCAGTCTTGGATCACCACCAGCTACCAAGCACCTGATGCAGATGTAACCGAATAATTTTTTTTGAAATCTCAGATCCCTTCAAAGACTGCCTATGCTGATGCTGAGTGACTATCCCTGAGTAATTATCCTCTTCCTCCTCAATCATCACGCTGATAGCTTGTAAGAACATTTTTGGTTCTGGGCGCCACCACCAGTGCCTAAGGCACAATTTTTCAGCCCCTGTTTAACAGGGGCGTGTAATTACAATTTTTGATGTAATACTTTGCAGCAGGGCTCGTTCCTGCATTCCAACTAGAGTGTCTGTGAGGGGTTGCAGTGTTGTGGCACCAGCACCAGTGCCTAAGACCCAATTTTTCAGCCCCTGTCTAACAGGGGCGTGTAATTACAATTTTTGATGCAATACTTTGCAGCAGGGCTTGTTCCTGCGTTTCAACTAGAGTGTCTGTGAGGGGTTGCAGTGTTGTGGCACCAGCACCAGTGCCTAAGACCCAATTTTTCTGCCCCTGTCTAACAGGGGCGTGTAATTACAATTTTTGATGCAATACTTTGCAGCAGGGCTCGTTCCTGCGTTCCAACTAGAGTGTCTGTGAGGGGTTGCAGTGTTGTGGCACCAGCACCAGTGCCTAAGGCCTAATTTTTCAGCTCCTGTTCAACAGGGGCATGTAATTACAATTCTTGATCTAATATTTCACAGCAGGGCCCTGTGAGGGCTTACAGTGTTTTGGCCACAGCAACACCTAAGGCCCAAATTTCTGCTGAGTATATAGGGCAGGACCCTACTTTCAAACATCTAACTTACAAACGACTCCTACTTGCAAACGGAAGGAGACAACAGGAAGTGAGATGAAATCTACCCCTAAGGAAGGGAAATTCTCTCCTGTAAGAGTTAATATGGGAAAACAATTTTTCCTTTCCACTGATGCTTTCCAATCCTTGTTCCACAAAAAAACCCAAATTTTCAAAAAACATTTTTCATTGGGACAAAAAAGTGAGGTGAAATCTTCTGAAGAGGAGGAAAGACGCAAAACAAATGTCACAGGGGTGATAACCCTTCCCTATGTTTTCCAAAAAGCTTAGAAAAGATTTTTTGGCTGGAGCTAAACACATTAAAAATGTTCAAAATTACAAACAGATTCTACTTAACAACAAACCTACAGTCCCTGTCTTGTTTGCACCGCCTGTATACTGCTGTTCAGAGTATATAGGGACCTTTCCTTATTTTAATTTGGGTGCGGGGTTCCCCTTAATATCCATACAAGACCCAAAGGGCCTGGTAATGGACTGGGGGGTACCCATGCCGTTTGTCTCACTGATTTTCATCCATATTGCCATGACCCGACATGACATTAAACCCGCAAGCAGTTTTAAATGAGATTTTTTCCTTTAAAAATGACATTTGGTGCAGGGACTGTTCTAAACATGGGAAACACGCGTCACTTTACAGGCATACTATAGACACCCCCCAGGTACGATATTTAAAGGAATATTTCACTTTTTTTTTTTTACTTTAAGCATCATTAAAATCACTGCTCCCGAAAAAACGGCCGTTTTTAAAAGTTTTTTTTGCATTGATACATGTCCCCTGGGGTAGGACCCGGGTCCCCAAACCCTTTTTAGGACAATACCATGCAAATTAGCCTTTAAAATGAGCACTTTTGATTTCGAACGTTCGAGTCCCATAGACGTCAATGGGGTTCTAACGTTCGTGCGAACTTGCGGTCCGTTCGCGGGTTCTGGTGCGAACCGAACCGGGGGGTGTTCGGCTCATCCCTATTTATTATTATTAATTTGTTATGTTCCATTCATTTAGATGCGGCATTCAGATACATTTGTATGCATTACGTTCACTTACAACCAAATTTGAAAGGAAAATCCAATACCTATAATTTAATAGTTATTATTTCAGATTTTTTAATTTTCAAATTTCCAGATTTTCGTTCTTTAGAATTTTCGTTCTTTTGAATATTCATTCTTATTTTTGGATTTACGAATAATTGGAAAAATTCATTAAACAGGGATTCGTTAATTTGGATATTTCCAAACGAATTCGGAACTAAACGACTTGCACTTGTCTATAAGCAAACCCGGAGTAGGATGCACACATAATGCCGGCCGCACACATAGAATTTCCTTCAAAACTTTTTGCCTTAACAACGTTCTTCAATTTTCTAATCTTTGGTGGGGTCAAATGAAATATTCGATTTCAACTGAAGTGATGAGGAAATACAAAGGAGCGTGATGGAAACCTTTTCTCAAAAACGCTAATTTCTAACAGTGAATGTGATTATTATTCAAGAAAGTCCTTTTCTCCCAAAACCTCCCGAAAAAAATATTGGCTGAAAAAGGTGTTTTTGGCGTTTTGACATAGAGAAAAAGGTGCCGATAATGGCGCTGAAATTGCATGCAATTTTACCGCCGTTTTACAGCGATTCTCCCGCACTTTTACTGTGCTTATGGTGTGTTTTTCATAGGTCATGTGACGCTATTCATGCGTTCTTGCTGCGTTTTCAACTATTTCAACAGGGAGGTGTGTTTTTGCTGCATTGTTTTCAACTGAGCTAAAATGCAGCAAGCAGGATTTTCAACCACTTCAGCCCTGGAAGGTTTTACCCCCTTCATGACCAGGCATTTTTTTTTGCAACAAGGCACTGCATTATTTTAACTGACAATTGCGTGGTCGTGCGACACTGTACACAAATAAAATTGATGTCCATTTTGTCCCACAAATAGAGATTTCTTTTGGTGGTATTTAATCACCTCTGCGGTTTTTATTTTTTGCGCTATAAACAAAAAAAGAGCAACAATTTTGAAAAAACAACAATATTTTTAATTTTTTTGCTATAAAACATATTCAATAAAAAATTTTTAAAAAATAAAATCACTTCATCAATTTAGGCCAATATGTATTCTGCTACATATCTTTGGTAAAAAAAAAATCCCAATAAGCGTATATTGAATGGTTTTCGCAAAAGTTATAGCATCTACAAACTATGGGATGTTTTTATGGCATTTTTATTTATTTATTTATTTATTTTACTAGTAATGGCGATGATCAGTGATTTAAAGCGGGACTGCGACATTGCAGAGGACAAATCGGACACCTAACTGACACTTTTTTTTAGGGACCAGTGATGTTAATGCAGTGATCAGTGCTAAAAATACAGTCAGGTCCATAAATATTGGGACATTGACACAATTCTAATCTTTTTGGCTCTATACACCACCACAATGGATTTGAAATGAAACAAACAAGATGTGCTTTAACTGCAGACTTTCAGCTTTAATATGAGGGTATTTACATTCAAATCAGGTGAACGGTGTAGGAATTACAACAGTTTGTATATGTGCCTTCCACTTTTTAAGGGACCAAAAGTAATGGGACAGATTAACAATCATCCATCAAACTTTCACTTTTTAATACTTGGTTGCAAATCCTTTGCAGTCAGTTACATCCTGAAGTCTGGAACGCATAGACATCACCAGACGCTGGATTTCATCCCTGGTGATGCTCTGCCAGGCCTCTACTGCAACTGTCGTCAGTTCCTGCTTGTTCTTGGGGCATTTTCCCTTCAGTTTTGTCTTCAGCAAGTAAAATGCATGCTCAATCGGATTCAGGTCAGGTGATTGACTTGGCCATTGCAGAACATTCCACTTCTTTCCCTTAAAAAACTCTTTGGTTGCTTTCGCAGTATGCTTCGGGTCATTGTCCATCTGCACTGTGAAGCGCCGTCCAATGAGTTCTGAAACATTTTGCTGACTATGAGCAGATAATATTGTCCGAAACACTTCAGAATTCATCCTACTGCTTTTGTCAGCAGTCACATCATCAATAAATACAAGAGAACCAGTTCCATTGGCAGCCATACATGCCCACGCCATGACACTACCACCACCATGCTTCACTGATGAGGTGGTATGCTTTGGATCAGGGTGGCATAGTGGTGTAGTAGATAGCAAGTTCACCTAGCAGTAAAAAAGGGTCGCTGGTTCGAATCCCAACCACGACACTACCTGCCTGGAGTTTGCATGTTCTCCCTGAGCCGGCGTGGGTTTCCTCTGGGTACTCCGGTTTCCTCCCACACTTCAATAACATGCTGGTAGGTTAATTGGATCCTGTCTAAATTGTCCCTAGTATGTATAAATGTGAGTTAGGGACCTTAGATTGTAAGCTCCTTTAGGGTAGGGACTGATGTGATTGTACAATGTATATGTAAAGCGCTGCGTAAATTGATGGCGCTATAAAAGGTACCTGAAATAAATAAATCATGAGCAGTTCCTTTCCTTCTCCATACTCTTCTCTTCCCGTCACTCTGGTACAAGTTGATCTTGGTCTCATCTGTCCATAGGATGTTGTTCCAGAACTGTGAAGGCTTTTTTAGATGTTGTTTTTGCAAACTCTAATCTGGCCTTCCTGTTTTAGAGGCTCACCAATGGTTTACATCTTGTGGTGAACCCTCTGTATTCACTCTGGTGAAGTCTTCTCTTGATTGTTGACTTTGACACACATACACCTACCTCCTGGAGAGTGTTCTTGATCTAGTCAACTGTTGTGAAGGGTGTTTTCTTCACCAGGGAAAGAATTCTTCGGTCATCCACCACAGTTGTTTTCCGTGGTCTTTCGGGTCTTTTGGTGCTGCTGAGATCACTGGTACGTTCTTTCTTTTTAAGGATGTTCCAAACGGTAGATTTGGCCACACCTAATGTTTTTGCTATCTCTCTGATGGGTTTGTTTTGTTTTTTCAGCCTAATGATGGCTTGCTTCATTAATAGTGACAGCTCTTTGGATCTCATATTGAGAGTTGACAGCAACAGATTCCAAATGCAAATAGCACACTTGAAATTATCTCTGGACATTTTATCTGCTCCTTGTAAATGGGATAATGAGGGAATAACACACACCTGGCCATGGAACAGCTGAGCAGCCAATTGTCCCATTACTTTTGGTCCCTTAAAAAGTGTGAGGCACATATACAAACTGTTGTAATTCCTACACCGTTCACCTGATTTGGATGTAAATACCCAAAAATTAAAGCTGAAAGTCTGCAGTTAAAGCACATCTTGTTACTTTCATTTCAAATCCATTGTGGTGGTGTATAGGGCCAAAAAGATTAGAATTGTGTTGATGTCCCAATATTTATGGACCTGACTGTATGCACTGTCAGTGTACTAATGATACTGGCAGGGAAGGGGTTAACACCAGGGGCGATCAAATGATTAAGTGTGTCCCTAGGAGGTGCTTTCTAACTGTGTTGGACAGTCTGACTGGATGAAGACAGAGATCCCTGTTGCTGCTTAGCAATCTGCTTTGTTTACATCTCCGATCTGCCTCTCTGCGGTCTGCTGGTGGCTGACATCGGGGTCAAATCAGCGCGCGACCGTGCCTCTGACAGAGTGCGCGCGCCCCATCCAGTGGTTATTGCACGAAATGAAGTACAGGTACGTGATTTCGCGCAATAGAGCTGACCTGTCACAGTAAATATGTGGTAGGCGGTCGGCGAGTGGTTAACACCACAACAGATGCATAACGGACCAGCGCGAAGACAGATGTAGCACCCTGGAGTTTAGGCAGGGTTGTTCCTCACAAATTTACTTGCCAGGAATAATTATCCTGGTTGGTTGCTAGAGATCTTTATGATTTCTCCCTAAGTTTGGCCTTGTTGCACTTTTCTCTTCTACCACTAGGTGGCCGGGTACTTGGTGCGCTTGTTGCAACTTTATATGTCACACGGTATTTGCGCAGCAATATTTCAAACATGTTTTTTTGGGGGAAAAAAACAATTTCATGTATAAAAACAAAAAAAACAAAACACTAAAGTTAGCCTGATTTTTTTGTATACTATGAAAGATGATGTTACGCCGAGTAAATAGATACCTAACATATCAAGCTTTAAGATTTCGCACACTCATGGAATGGCGCCAAACGTCTGTACTTAAAAATTTCCATAGGTGACGCTTTAATTTTTTTTACAGGTTACCAGTTTAGAGGAGGTGCAAACAGCAATAAATAAATATAAATACAATTCATAAATTGAAGTTACTAAAAAGTCCATATGTGTGAAATGGCATTGTGAATAAATAACCCAAAAAAAACAAAAAACAGTCCAAACAGGTCAAATAAAATAACAAGTGTTTAGGTAGAAATAAATGTTGAAATTGAAGATATATTCGACCTCTGAAGGATAGGCCACCATTCAGTAAGGAAATCACCATAGATTGTGAATCCACCACCGATGAAAAAAATTTGATACTCTTACTGGACTCAGTGGACCCAATGCCAGTGGCACAGAGTAAAACAGGCATGGAACTGGGAACGTGGTCACTCTCAGAAAACAACATGTGAGGTCTGCCATTGGCACCAGATGTGGATTGTCACTGCATTGGTGGCAACACTGGTTCATTTAGCACAGAGGCAGGCCTCGGAGCACTGGTCGTTTCTGAGCGGGGGGGGGCAGGCGGTGAGAGATGATGTCATCTCTGCTCCCCACTGCAGCTCTGACATTGAAGAGACCCGCGCTGTGAGGGCGGAAGAGCGGTGATGTGGGGCAGGCAGAGAGAGATGATGTAATTTCTGCTCGCCAGCCCACTTCTCTCATCCGCCCGTCCGCCTCTTTGATCCAACCGGTTCTCTCATCCGCTCACCTTGCTCTCTCATGCCGCCCGCCGCACCCGTGGCCCGGCTGCAGAGAGGCCACGGCTCAGTAGTGGGCCGTGGCCCGGTGGCTGGAGACCCCTGATTTAGAGGATAAGTTTGTTTTTAAAAAAATGCACATTTTTTTGCAGGTAAAAATTGTGCATTTATTTTTTTTATAACCTTTTCCATCCTGAATATGGGTGTAACATGTAACATGTTATGAAACGCGAACTTATTCTTTAAAGTCCGAGACGTTTTATTACATCCTAAGGACATGAAGTGGTAAAGAAAGAAGACATTGTGCATGTATTGCAGAAATGTACTGAATATGATGGGGGTTTTTGTCCAAAATTACCTTTTAAGAAAAATATTGAATTGACATACGGTTGTAGCACCCTGGTTGTAGGCAGGGTTGCTAATAAATTTAGTTTGCTAGGTGTTAACTAGCCTGGCTAATTGTTAGGGGAATCCACTGACTTTTCTCTAACTCTGGATTTGATGCACCTCTCTCTTCTGTCATTAGGTGTCATTGTTGACTGTGGCAATAGAATAACTAGGACATAGTGAATTCAGACTAGGAGTGGATGGGTTGTCTCAGACCATTGGCAGGGGTTTCTTTGGCCCCTTGGCCTGTTGGGAGAGCCTATTTATTCAGGAGGAGTCAGGTGATCAGGGTTCTGTGCCACCTGGATGGCTGTCTGGGTGGACATGTGTTACAAGGCTCCTAGTTGCTAGGCCAGAATCCAGAGGTCTCTCCCGGGAGCACCTGGCTGCTAGGCTGTCTGAGTCCTATCCAGGTTTGAGAGAGGCAGTGCGGGGTTGGAATTTCAGGCCAGAAGCCCAACCAAGTTGCAGAGGTACCCAAATTGTTGCCAGGGGCAAGTGAGGATCAAGGCCAGAGGTAAAGGGGAAGCAGTCCCCACCAAAAGACAACCACTCCTATTATCAGAGGCCAGTCTATGGAAGTCTGAAGAAGTACCAGAGCAGCCTTTTCACCAGCCAGGGACAGTGAAGAAGTGGGAAAGCTTCAGCAGAGTGCCAAGTCAGGGACCCATCAAGTTAGCAAGAGTGAGCTTGAGGAGTATACAGCGGGATAGCTGTGAAAGAGCTCAGAGGATCCAGTGATGACTGGGATCTTGAAATCAGGTGAGAGACCGGGAGCTCGGTGAGTAAAGATCTATAGTGAGATACTGTGAGACGTGAGAGAAGATCTGTAACGGGTTACTGTGAGTTAAGTGTACAGATCTCTAGTGACTGTTGAAAGTTCAGTTGCCATAAGAGACTCTGACTCTGGCGGTCACCGTATTGGAGGCCATGTCAATGAAACGTCCTATTCCGATTAAATTTAACCATTCGTTGTTACATTTTATAAAATACGAAACCAAAATAATCTTGGACGGGTAAAGTTGAAAACCCAGAGAACTAATTCTCTGCACATAATTGCTATGTTTTGAATAAAGATTATTCTTCATTCTAACGCTTCTTGACTCCCTTATGTGCGATATTTTCTGGGTGCTCTTTAGGGCCACTTTTCACTTTTGAATTTTTGAATAGCTGTGAAAACCGTAAAATTATAATTTATACATATAGGAGAAGAATATACACATAATGCCGGCCGTACACTAGTACTAGTAAACTCTTTGCCTCAAGAACGTTCTTCGATTTTCTAATCTTTAGTGGGGTCTAGGGATGAGCTTCGAGTTCGACTCGAACATTGGCTGTTCGCAAGTTCGCCGAACAGCGAACAATTTGGGGTGTTCGCGGCAAATTCGAATGCCGTGGAACACCCTTTAAAAGTCTATGGGAGAAATCAAAAGTGCTCATTTTAAAGGCTAATATGCAAGTTATTGTCATAAAAAGCGTTTGGGGACCTGGGTCCTGCCCCAGGGGACATGGATCAATGCAAAAAAAAGTTTTAAAAACGGCCGTTTTTTCAGGAGCAGTGATTTTAATAATGCTTAAAGTCAAACAATAAAAGTGTAATATCCCTTTAAATTTCGTACCTGGGGGGTGTCTATAGTATGCCTGTAAAGGGGCGCATGTTTCCTGTGTTTAGAACAGTCTGACAGCAAAATGACATTTTGAAAAAACTAATTTAAAACTACCCGCGGCTATTGCATTGCCGACAATACACATAGAAGTTCATTGATAAAAACGGCATGGGAATTCCCCAAAGGGGAACCCCGCGCCAAAAAAAAAAAAAAAAAAACGGCGCGGGGTCCCCCCAAAAATCCATACCAGACCCTTATCCGAGCACGCAACCTGGCAGGCCGCAGGAAAAGAGGGGGGGCGAGAGTGCGCCCCCCCCCCTCCTGAACCGTACCAGGCCACATGCCCTCAACATTGGGAGGGTGCTTTGCGGTAGCCCACCAAAACACCTTGTCCCCATGTTGATGAGGACAAGGGCCTCATCCCCACAACCCTGGTCGGTGGTTGTGGGGGTCTGCGGGCGGGGGGCTTATCGGAATCTGGAAGCCCCCTTTAACAAGGGGACCCCCAGATCCCGCCCCCCCCCTGTGTGAAATGGTAAGGGGGTACTTACCCCTACCATTTCACTAAAAAACTGTCAAAAATGTTAAAAATGACAAGAGACAGTTTTTGACAATTCCTTTATTTAAATGCTTCTTCTTTCTTCTTTGCTTCTTTCCTTCATCTTCTGGTTCTTCTGGCTCTTCTGGTTCTTCCTCCGGCGTTCTCGTCCAGCATCTTCTCCGCAGCGTCTTCTATCTTCTTCTCCTCGGGCCGCTCCGCACCCATGGCATGGGGGGAGGCTCCCGCTCTTCTCTTCATCTTCTTCTTCATCCTCTTCTCTTCTTCTCTTCTTCTCACCACCTTTTGATTATTCATGTTCGTGTCCCATAGACTTTAACGGTGTTCGCGTGTTTGAGCGAACTTTTTTCCTGTTCGCATGTTCTGGTGCGAACCGAACAGGGGGGTGTTTGGCTCATCCCTAGTGGGGTCAAATGTTTGTTTTGGACTGAAGTGATGAGAAAATTCAAAGGAGCAGTATAGAAATATTTTCTCAAACAAACAGATTTCTAACAGTGAATGTGGATCTCATAGTTACATAGTTAAATAGTAGGTGAGGTTGAAAAAAAGACACAAGTCCATCAAGTCCAACCTATGTGTGTGATTATATGTCAGTATTACATTGTATATCCCTGTATGTTGCAGTCGTTTAGGTGCTTATCTAATAGTTTTTTGAAACTATCGATGCTCCCCGCTGAGACCACCGCCTGTGGAAGGGAATTCCACATCCTTACCGCTCTTACAGTAAAGAACCCTCTACGCAGTTTAAGGTTAAACCGCTTCTCTTCCAATTTTAGTAAATTCCCTTTTGTGGAAAAGTTTTCTCCCTATTGTAGGGTCACCAGTCCGGTATTTGTATATTGAAATCATATCCCTTCTCAAGCATCTCTTCTCCACAGAGAATAACTTCAGTGCTTACAACCTTTCCTCATAACTAAGATCCTCCAGACTCTTTATTAGCTTTGTTGCCCTTCTTTGTACTCGCTCCATTTCCAGTACATCCTTCCTGAGGACTGGTGCCCAGAACTGGACAGCATACTCCAGGTGCAGCCGGACCAGAGTCTTGTAGAGTGGGAGAATTATCGTTTTATCTCTGGAGTTAATCCCCTTTTTAATGCCAATATTCTGTTTGCTTTGTTAGCAGCAGCTTGGCATTGCATGTCATTGCTGAGCCTATCATCTACAGGCCCTTTTCCATCCTAGATTCCCCCCAGAGGTTCTCCCCCCAGTGTATAGATTGCATTCATATTTTTGCCACCCAAATGCATTATTTTAAATTTTTCTACATTGAACCTCATTTGCCATATAGTTACCCACCCCATTAATTTGTTCAGATCTTCCTGCAAGGTTTCCACAACCTGCGGAGAAGTTATTGCCCTGCTTAGCTTAGTATCGTCTGCAAATACAGAGATTGAACTGTTTATCCCATCCTCCAGGTCGTTTATGAACAAATTAAATAGGATTGGTCCCAGCACAGAACCCTGGGGGACCCCACTACCCACCCCTGACCATTGTGAGTACTCCCCATTTATCACCACCCTCTGAACTCGCCCTTGTAGCCAGTTTTCAATCCATGTACTCACCCTATGGTCCATGCCAACGGACCTTATTTTGTACAGTAAACGTTTATGGGGAACTGTGTCAAATGCTTTTACAAAATCCAGATAAACCACGTCTTCGGGCCTTCCTTTATCTAGATGGCAACTCACCTCCTCATAGAAGGTTAATAGATTGATTTGGAGGGGGCGTGGTTTGCCTTGAGAGAAGATGGCTGCTTAAACCCTCGGCTCCCGCTCACCACAGTCTTTTCTTCAGCTAAACCTGGGGACCTACGAATTTTTTCACTACCCACTATGGGAACTTCCTCCCGCGGAAGCTCGCAGTCACGATCCCGCTCCCCGAGGGAACCTACCGGCCGCACAAACCACACTATACCAGAGATCTTCCGCACCCAGAGGCCTAGCAGGACGACTCCCTTTCCCGCCTCGACTCCCTCTCAGGAACTGACAGGAATTCTTCTAACTCCGACCGATCCTCTCACACCACAGATGGAGAACGACAGCACATCTCTCCGCCAACCGAGTCTGAGGGATCTCCAGGCTGTGGCGACGGACATTAAAGACACTCTGTTTTCGGCCATTTCGGACCTGCGCCATGAATTACAGGCTATTTCAGGGAGAATGCAACGCGTTGAAGAAGACGT
This sequence comes from Lithobates clamitans, assembly GCA_037952925.1. Taxonomy (NCBI): domain Eukaryota; kingdom Metazoa; phylum Chordata; class Amphibia; order Anura; family Ranidae; genus Lithobates; species Lithobates clamitans. The sequence continues at coordinate 846,839 of JBBGZY010001053.1, read as the reverse complement.
AGCGCTACAAGGCTCAGCTACAAAAGCAATCCACCACAAAGTGAACTCCCATACCATGCAGCTTAGAGATCTTCAACGTCACGTTGAAGATCTCGACAATCGCGGTCGCAGACACAATCTTAGAGTGAGAGGCCTACCTGAAACCGTGGAACAAGACCAACTCCCTCAAGTTGTCACGGGCCTCTTCAATCAACTCCTCGATAGGCCCCGTCCCACTCCGGTGGATATGGAACGCATTCACAGAGCGCTCCGTCCCAGAGGCAGAGACGCAGACCCCCCACGAGATGTCATCTGCTATGTCAATGATTATCTACTCAAAGAAGACATCCTCAAAAAAACACGAGATAAACCGCAGATGGAATATGAGGGCAGCCATATATACATCTATCAAGATCTCTCAGCGATCACACTGCGACATCGCAGAGACCTCCGGCCTCTTCTAGATGTTCTGCGGAACAATGGAATCCGCTACCGATGGAAGTTCCCGTTCGCCCTCTCTGCCTCCCACCAAGGCCGCTCGGCCTTACTAAGAGTTCCAGAAGACCTTGATGGATTCTGTCGCACCCTGGACATCCCGCTTGTGTCAGTTCCACACTGGTATGAGGAATTCAACATTCTACCTCACGCCCGCCACCCTACAGCAGAAGAACCGATGGACGCTCACAATACCAGCTTCCGCAGACGCAGATCGCCCACACCCATCAGCCGATATTCTCCAGAGGGACCCCGCCATCCACCTCCTAGCCCCATGTCAGCGCCTCTGCCTCGCAGAGCTCGCCGGGACCGTTAAAATGCCTTCATACTCCTGAATTCCTTACCTGACGACACCGCTGACGGCCTATGATACACTTCTACCACCTTCTCCTTTCTACAGGGGCCTGGACCTGTCTCGACTACCTCTCCCACACTCAACAGCATACCCCGGTGGAAACACCGCCTCCTCCACTCTCTTCTACAATATCGCCCGAGACCCGATCTTCATACCTTCAAAGACCTCTATCACTACACAATGACTGCCTCTGACGATTACCCCAGCAAACGGCTACGGACATCTTCCACTTCTGTTCCCTGTTGTTCCCCCACTTGACGAAACATCGGACCAGACCAGCCAAACATTATTCGATGCAGTCATCGTTATGCCCGACCACCGGTTCCACTCCCATGGAAAACATTACCTGCTTTCTTCACAGATCTCTGCCTACACTGATGATTCACGTCGGCACCGGAACCCACAGAACAAGTACCACCAGACTCAATACATACGGACCCTGTATACCTGGTGACTATTTTGAAGGGTAACATGTTCAATGTTCAGGTTTATTGTTTATTGTTAACAGTTATAAGATTTAAGTGATTACTGCCTCCCATTCCGGGAAGACACGGTCGTGATGCACCACACGCTGACAACACATCTGAGCCATATCATCTACGCAATCCTTATGCTAATTTATTCTCCCTACACGACCTAAGTCCTTGAGCCACACTACACTCCCTACAGTATGGCCCTCTACTGCCATCTACTGACTCTGAATCAGAGATATCTGTGACTCACTAAGCCTTACACCCTCATTTAAACTCATACATCAATACAGCAGAGATCAACAATGCTTAAACTTTGCATAACCAACGCTCACCCTTGCACTGCATACAACAGGGTACAATGCTTACCGATATTATAAATATACTTATTGCAACCCATTACTCACCTATATGTTTACACCTACGGCAATTCAGGGAAGTGACTCCCCATGACTCTGCTATTTATACCCGGTTTAACCACATATATTTGATGAACGATGTGAGTGATCTCTGCCTCCTGTATAGGGCAGACACTGCTACATAGCAACACACACTGACAACACTCGAACTGTAAATTCCTTCCACATTCCCAAGATCTAACCCACTTCTCTCAAACTGAAGGAATTTTCGAACTTCAGCTCTCTTCTGCCACCTACTGGCTTTGAGCACGCTCTCTCTACATTCCTACACAATATATCCCCTCATCCATCTTCACACACCGAAACTAACAGGACTAACAATTCTTTAATCTACATCACCACTTCTGTTGCTACACTACAACACACTAGAGGAATACACTTACTCTCATACTCATCACTACTCATTCTTCCCCCACGACTCTACAAATACAATAAATTCGTGCTCTGACCCGCTGCAATATTGTATTCACATGAGTTAACTACACACATCTATACCCACCACACACAGAACACGTTCTATTAACTTTCTACAACTAACCACTTTATATGAACACTACTTTATTTCTATGAATGATCGTTATCACGCATGTTTTGTTAACCTGTTTACTTAGCCTTGAGCTTATTATACTGAATAGACCATTAATCTGGTAACTATTGTTTATATACTTCTATAACACTGTTTATTAAGATCTCTCCTTTTTTGTGCCTTCCCACCTCACTGATCTGACCCTGCCAGCAACCATTACCCGAATACTCAATTCCCTCCACTCGTTCTACGGTATAGCTAATAGCTAATACTCAAATAACTTTCTCGCCATTCCAAATAGTCGGCCATCCTATCACCCATTCAACTTCACTCTGCCAAGTTCCCCGACTGGAACATCACATGCCTTTTCCCCAGGCTCCACCGTATAAATGTCATAAGACTGTTGGTGGGCCGGACCCCACGAACGAATTCTTCCTCCTCCTACTGTAGTACTTCTCTCAATTGTTAGACCAACCCCCGCACAGTGGTTACACTTATCTTATCTAGCACATCCTCTAACCGAAACTTCACGCACCACTGATCCTATCCGGTTAGTAAATTTTTGTGATCCTAGTCACTGCCTTAAGTGATCGAGATCACATTTATTACCGGCATTGTTAACCCCCTCCTACCCCTGTTCCCCTACTCACCCTACCCACAAGAACACACCCTTCAAATCAACTAACCACCCCCACCAAAGCAGCGCATACTATCATCCTAAATACAGTCACACATCTATACAATGATGAATTCGTCCAGCATCAAACACAGCACTAAACTAAAACTGATCTCACTGAATGTAAAAGGCCTCAACACGCCTGAGAAACGTTCCAAGCTACTCCTCACAATGCACCGTAACAAAGCAGATATAATTTTCCTTCAAGAAACTCACTTTCGATCCAATTCTACGCCGAAGCTACAAAATTACAGATATCCCACGGTATTCCATGCTACCAACCCGCTACACAAAACAAAAGGTGTCTCAATACTCATTGCTAAATCCTGCCCCATTCAAATCACAGACTCTTTAATAGATGTGGAAGGCAGATACATATTTCTCAAAGGATCCCTTTTCAACAGAACGTTCACATTAGCTAATATATACGCCCCCAACCGTGGTCAAGTACCTTTCTTTAGAAAAATTACAAATGCACTCACGACATTCCAGGAAGGAACCCTCATCCTGGGCGGAGACTTCAATGTTCCACTTAACCCTACCCAAGATACATCTACCGGCTTCTCCTCACTCCCTTACTCGGCCCTTAAAACGATTAAATCATTACTCAATCAGCTATTACTACATGACTCCTGGCGCACCCTGAACCCTAATGTTAACGACTTCACATTTTATTCTGCTCCCCATGACAGATATTCAAGGATAGACTACATCTTTTTAACGCAAAAAGACTTATCCCTAATCCATCACACTTCCATTGATCCCATGCTTATCTCCGACCATCACCCCACCTCTTTAACGCTTAAAATCCCAAACACGATACCCCGCTCGCAAACATGGAAATTGGATCCATCATTACTGACTGACCCCACCATCAAGGATGAGGTCGAATCTAACCTCAAACATTTCTTTCAAGAAAATGTTTCGAATGACACGTCCCCACTTATCATCTGGGAAACGCACAAATGTGTAATCAGAGGAAACCTAATCGCGGCGGCGGCTAAACGTAATCGCATACGGAAAAAACAATATATAGACCTCACCAACAAAATTCACAGGCTAGAATCCGCTCACAAACGATCCCAAGCCCTCTCCACTATGACTGAACTGATTCAAGCTAGAAAAGATCTACTGGATATCTTAGACCACCAAATTCGACGCAAATACATTCTCTCCAAAAAAACGTTTTATGAATATGGCGACAAAGCCAGTAAAATGCTGGCTCGAGTTTTACAAGAGACTAAAGCTCGCACAACAATTCACTCCATCACTGACCCAACAGGCTGTAAACTTACCAAAACCCCAGACATTGCCAAACAGTTTGTCCATTATTATAGTAAATTATATAACCTTCACCCATCTGATTCCGCCCTTGACAAACAAAAACGAACAGAAATGATAGCAGATTTTTTGCGACAATATGGCCCTACCCCTATCTCGACCTCCGTAGCCCAAGATCTGGCCTCACCTCTCACAAGAGAAGAAATAGACCTAGCCTTGAAACAACTAAAATCAGGTAAAAGCCCCGGCCCCGATGGCCTGACAGTCGGATACTATAAAACTTTCTCAGAAACACTCACCCCCTTCTTCCTAAAAGCTTTCAATTCTTTCGCAACCCCTACGACACCGCCTCGAGACCTCCTAACTGCCCACATAGCAGTAATTCCAAAACCAGACAAAGACCCCTCCCTTGTTACCAACTACAGACCCATCTCGCTTCTTAATGTAGACTTAAAATGGTATGCGAAAACCTTAGCTAATCGTATATTACCATTGTTGCCCCAACTTGTAGACATGGACCAAGTCGGCTTTGTCCCGGGAAGAGAAGCGAGAGATAATACTCTAAAAGCTCTCAATATACACCATTGGCTTACATCTAGCCGTTCAAGCGGATTTATGCTCTCCCTTGACGCGGAGAAGGCGTTTGACAGGGTGGCCTGGGACTACATGTTAGAGACGCTACGGATGATAGGTCTTCCTCCAACGATGCTCAATTTCATATCGGCCCTTTACTCTAACCCTACTGCAAAGGTCCATGTAAACAATCACCTGTCAGACGCCTTCTCCGTGTCCAATGGAACCCGCCAGGGATGCCCGCTCTCCCCTCTAATTTTTATTCTTACCCTAGAACCCTTCCTAAGACGCCTGAGAGCCAACCAAGACATTAAGGGAATCACCATCAAACGTCGCACGTACAAAGTAGCCGCCTTCGCGGACGATATACTCCTCTTTCTTACTGACCCCCTCACGACAATACCTAACCTCCTCGCAGACTTCAAAAATTTTCATACCCTTTCTAACCTCCAAATAAACTACTCGAAATCGACAGCCCTGAACATCACCCTCACCCCAGAAATTTGTCAACAATGCCAGATTAATTTCCCGTTCTCGTGGAACGATAAAGCAATCCCATATCTAGGTATTCTCTTACCAACCTCCTTGAATAACTTATACACCCTTAACCATGCAGCAATTTTACAAAAAATACAATTGGACCTTAAAAAATGGTCCACAGGACTATTTTCCTGGTTCGGTAGAGCCGCAATAATCAAAATGAACATTTTGCCCAGACTTCTATATATTTTGCAAACCGTCCCCATTAAACTCCCGAAAACTTTTTTCTTACTCTACCAACAGGCCTGTACGTCGTTCATTTGGGCCAAACAACGCCCGAGACTAAGCTACCTGAGACTAACCGCCCCTAAACTTCTTGGAGGCATAGGTCTTCCTGATTTACGTAAATACCAACAAGCATGCCATCTTACGAGAATTGTAGATTGGAACGTACACCCCACACTTAAAGATTGGATCCACATAGAGCAATCATTCTCTGACCTTCCATTGTCTCACCTCCCCTGGATCACTAACTCCAATATCCCCCCTGACTGCAAACTCCACCCATTAATCGAACCCACACTGACCTCCTTCCACACCACCTGCAACCTCCATAAACTCTCTTCACTTCATGGCCCTCTAACCCCACTGAGGATGAACCCAGATTTCTCACCTGGGATGCACCCCACCTTCTTAGCTGAACATTGGCCCCACCCTACTGTAAGAGCAGAACACTTCTTTGAAGGAAATCAACTCTTATCCCAAACAGCACTTGCATCAAAACTGAATGTGAGATCCTTCCCATTCTGGACTTACATCCAACTGAGACACTTCTTTAACAAACCCAAACCCAGACCAGACTGGTCCAGACAGACCACCACATTTGAGCACCTATGCTCCAGTGGGGAACCACAAAAACACCTGATATCCCAGACATATGCACTCCTATTCACATCCCGCACACCTACAAAACACTGGACCACCAGACAATGGGAACAGGACCTCTCGTTGCCCCTTACTGATGCAGACTGGGAGAAAATATATACCTTGATCCACAAAGGATCCATTAATGTGCAAATACAGGAAAACGCCTTTAAAATACTTTCAAGATGGTACAGGACACCGCTGACACTGCATCATATTGACTCGTCAATCACCCAAACGTGTTGGAGGTGTAAAACTGAGATTGGTTCGTTCTTACATATATGGTGGTCCTGCACAAAAATTCAACCCTTCTGGAAAGAAGTACATAAAAAAATCAACCAAATAACAACGTACACGTTAGACTTCCATCCTGCATCATTTCTACTTCATCACTCCAAATTGCCACTGTCAACATATCTACGCTCTCTGGCCATGCACATGGTGAATGCCGCTAAGCTATGTGTCCCCCTCAAATGGCGCTCGACAGACCCACCATCCATTGCAGAATGGTTTACACGCATACAAAAAACGATGGTCATGGAGGACCTCATACAAGCCAAAGAAACACAACCTAAGTTCGTCAAAACATGGACATGCTGGATACACTTTACCACCACTGATGAATACAAACAATACTTCATATAACAACTGTGTAGACATTACAACGTTGCTTAGAAGAAACGTACATTCCTCACCCCGGAAAAACTCTGCCCCTCGCATCTTCTGTCCGCAAATGACATCTCCACACACCCTCAAACTCATGACAACACCTACGTACGCAATACCCTCTGCTGATACTATTCATTATAATCCACAGGCTGCTACTTTCCCAACCCATCTCCTATTGATCCTCTTTACAAACACTTACCTACGTCTACAGTAAAACCGAACCTCAGACATTGCCTAACTTCCAAACAAACCTTAACGGATGCATCTTACGACTAGATAATTCACGCTCCCACCCCCACCCCCACCCACCCTTAAGCAACCATCACCCTTGATAACATATAAAACGAGAGTACTAAGATTTAGAAACCATAGACAATCTGTATAGACTCATTACAGCTTTACGGAATATTTACTCTACTAACTGATCTAATACTACGATTTATATGCCATGCCTTCATTTTGTATTTTTTTATTCGCCAGAAAAGCGGCTGCGTCCGCAACAATATACTGTATTTGATTTGAATTATCCCTGTGTTGTGCTCCCCTTGGTATGTATCTTTCCCTGTCATTTCTGTTACAAAAACCCAATAAAAATATTATAACAAAAAAAAAAATAGATTGATTTGGCAAGAACGATTCTTCATGAATCCATGCTGATTACTGCTAATGATATCGTTCTTATTACTAAAATCTTGTATATAGTCCCTTATCATCCCCTCCAAGAGTTTACATACTATTGATGTTAGGCTAACTGGTCTGTAATTCCTAGGGATGTATTTTGGGCCCTTTTTAAATATTGGTTCTACATTGGCTTTTCTCCAATCAGCTGTTACCATTCCAGTCAGTAGACTATCTGTAAAAATTAGGAACAACGGTCTGGCAATCACTTGACTGAGTTCCCTAAGTACCCTCGGATGCAAGCCATCTGGTCCCGGTGATTTATTAATGTTAAGTTTCTCAAGTCTAATTTTAATTCTGTCCTCTGTTAACCATGGAGGTGCTTCCTGTGTTGTGTCATGAGGATAAACACTGTAGGTTTGGTTACTGAAGCCCCCCGATTCACTCGTGAAGACTGAGGAGAAGAATAAATTCAATACCTTCACCATCTCCCCATCCTTTGTAACCAGATGTCCTTCCTCATTCTTTATGGGGCCAATATGGTCTGTCCTCCCTTTTTTACTGTTTTACTATACTTAAAGAATTTCTTGGGATTTTTTTGCTCTCCTCCGCTATGTGTCTTTCATGTTCTATCTTTTTTTTTTTTTTTTTAAATGATTTTTATTGAGTTTTGCATGTTATACATAGAGTACAGTGTTACATTATTACGTTATGTTGTACCATATTACATTAATATAAGTATATCTATTTTATTTAGACAATGTAATATCAAGATGTTATTAAGGTAATGGTCTCGTGAGGCGTATTAACATCATTATTATAGTTATAACTGAATAACATGTTATCCGTATGCGGATATAATATTGCTTGAAGTTTAACGTGTAAAGAACAAAATAACATAAAGGGAAGGAAGGTAGGAGGGAGGAAGGGAGGGGGGGTAGGGGGGGGAGGGGGAAAGGTTGAAGAAGGTTCATCCATGGTCTGATCTCATGTGGACATAGTGGAAGCATCTAGATTTTGAATAGTTCATCTAATTATTTGTTAAAGTCAGTTACCTTTAAACCATGTTGTCCAGATTTTCCAATTTTTATCAAACTTTTCTTTCTGGCCATTCTTGATGGCTATCAGAGATTCATATACATAGTGTGTCTGGGTGTTTGTGAGGACTTCAGATACATTTGGAGCTCTGTCTGCCTTCCAATGTTTGGCTATTAGTGTTCTAGCAGCTAGGAGAATGTGTGTGATTACAGTTTTGAATTCAGGAGGGAATTTCTCAATACCCACATTTAAAATTGCCAAGCTTGGTTTAGGGCGGGTCAGAATCCCCGTGATGCTAGAAACAATCCGGAAGACAGAGTTCCAAAAGCTAGTTAGGTGCCTACAGGACCAGAACATATGTAAAAGGTTACCTATGGAGCCGCATTTCCTCCAGCATAGTGGGGAGCCATTGTTTCCAAATTTTGAAATCCTGTAAGGTGTAAGATACCAGCGTAATGCAATTTTCTGGGAAAGTTCCCAGTGGTTGACACATTTTGAAGCTTTATAGATTGATCTAAATGCACCCTGCCACTGTGAGTTCGCAATGCGCACGTTCAGATCTGTTTCCCATTTCTGGAAAGGTTGGGATTTGATAAAATCAAGTTTGTTTTGAAAAATATTGTAGAACAGAGAGATACCTTTTGGAGGAGTGGGTTTAGAGGTGAGATATTTCCACGCCTCTTTTGGTAGGTATATATGGTGTGATTTAATAGAGCGTAGGAAATGAGCTATTTGGTTATATTTATATTGATCTGCAGGGCATAGATTATATTGGTCCTGCAGTGTGGTGAAGGGGATGAGGGAGTTATTGGAATATAAATCCGTGATGAATTTTATACCTCTGTTGTGCCAATCTCCCATGTTAAGATTGGGGATGGCTTGGGAGATGATTGCTATGGGTATAGGGATTTCTTGGAGTTGGGGTGGCCTGGTTGGATTTTTACATAGGTCTCTCCATGCAGATAATGATGCTTGGAGGGTGAGTGGAAGGGTGTGTAGTGGGTGTGGTTTCCATACATCAAAAAGTAGGAAGCATTGTAGGTTGTTAGAAGAAATCATAGTTCTTTCAATTCCACACCATAGGTTGTCAGATGTTGGGTCAAACCATTCTTTAAGTTGTGTAAGAATTGCGGCACGATAATAGTCCCTGATGTCCACTAGTCCCATCCCTCCCGCTCCTCTATGTTTGACCAGGAGGATTTTAGAGCATCTTGGTCTTTTGGATTTCCAGATATATCTGGAAAGTAGAGTATTTAAGGCTTTGATATGTGTGTTGTGTATTGGGACAGCTAGTGTTCGGAATATATATAGTATTTGGGGTAATATTAACATTTTGAATGAGGCAAGACGGCCTGACCAAGTTAGTTCTGTTTTGGCTAGTCTATTTGTTTCTTTGGTGAGTTTAGTAATTAAAGAGGAGTAGTTGGTTTCTGCTAGATCATTTGGGTTTTTGGTTAATGTAAGACCTAGGTAGGTGATGCTCTTCTTGCTCCATGTATAGGGGAAGGATGTCTGAAGTTCGGATTTTAAGGAGGGGGGTATTCCTAAATCTAATATGATTGATTTTGTAAAATTGACTTTATAATATGAGATGTTGCTAAACTCGTTTAAGGTATTGTGTGCATGACTTAATGATATTTTGGGTTGGGAGAGGAATAAGATGATGTCATCTGCAAATAGATTTATGTTGTGTGATTTCCCTTGAATGGAGAAGCCTAAAATATTCGGATGTGTTCTGATTCTTTCTGCAAGGGGTTCGATCAGTAGGTTAAAAATTGAGGGGGAGAGGGGACATCCCTGTCTGGTCCCATTCGATATGTTGAAGGTATCAGATAGTAAATTAGATGTAAAGACTTGTGCACAGGGAGAAGAGTACAATGCCTGAATAGCAGATAGGATGGGGCCAGCGAACCCGTATTTTTGCAGGGTTTGGTTCATGTAACCCCAATGTATCCTGTCGAACGCCTTCTCCGCATCCAAAGAGAGGAGCAGAGAAGGCGTTCGACACGACCCGGCATGTTGTATTATGTTGATGACCCTTCTGGTGGCATCGGCAGGTTGTCTTCCCGCCGTGAAGCCAGATTGGTCAGGTTTTATAAGATGTGGGAGGATTGGAAGCAGTCTGTGGGCCAATATTTTTGCATAAAGCTTAACATCTGTGTTAAGTAAAGATATTGGCCTGAAGTTGGCCGGGGAGGTAGGTTCTTTACCAGGCTTTGGGATAGTTACCACATATGCTTTAAGCATTTCTGGGGGAAAGGAGGCAGAGGACACCGCAGCAGAGTAAACTGTCTGTAGGGTTGGGGCTAGGATGGATTGGAATGCCTTATAATACCCATTAGGGAGGCCATCTGGGCCTGGAGATTTGCCCAGGGGGAGTGATCGTATTCCCTTTTGGATCTCAGACTCAGTTATAGGGGCATTTAGGGTCTCAAGTTGTGTATGAGATAGAGAAGGAAGATTGAGTTGCGCTAGAAAGGCCTGAATTTTCTCTTCAGTTGGCTGTGGGGTATCAGGGTCTGTTTTCAGATTGTATAGTGTAGAGTAGTATTCAGCAAAGGAGTTTGCTATGTCTTTGGGGTTGTAAATGTTGTGTTTAGTGATGGGGTGTGTCAAAAAGGGAATTTTGGATTTGGTTCTAGCTATCTTGAGCCTCTGGGCTAAAAATTTGCCTGCACGGTTACCTGATGAGTAGTGAGACATTCTAAGGTATTGTATGTGTTTGTCATAATTTTCGATCAATAGGAGTCTGAGATCCAAGCGGAGCTGGGATAATTTTTGGGCATTGTGAGAGGTGGGGTTTTGTTTGTTTGCTGTCTCCAGGTTTTTTATATCATTTATTAGTGAGTTTAGCTTATGCGTCCTCTGCCTCTTCTCCCTTGCACTTATCTGAAGCAGCAACCCTCTAACAAACGCTTTATGGGCGCACCACAATACTGCCGGATCAGATACCGAACCAGTATTGGCTTCAAAAAATTCAGTTAGATTTTTACTTAAATTTTTAACATGCTGTGGCATTTGAAGAATACGTGTGTTGGCTCTCCATATATATGCCGGGCTTGGAGTGTGCCCCTCCACCACCACGATTGATACAGGAGCATGGTCAGACCATGTTATGTCATGTATGGTGGAGGAGGACACTGCCTGCAATAATATTTTATCAACCATAATCAGATCTATTCTGGAATATGAATTATGTCTAGCAGAATGAAAGGTGTAGTCCTTCTCGTTTGCATGTTGGCAGCGCCATACATCGAATATATTTTCCGAGTGTAGCAGAGGCTGAAGTGAAGGAGGAGGACGCTTGGCCTTGGAGGTAGTGTCCAGAGAGTGATCAGGTGATATATTGTGGTCTCCACAGACAATCAGAGATCCCTGTTGAACGGTAAAAATTTTACGGTAAAGTCTCCTCAGGAAACGGAGTTGGTGGGAATTAGGAGCATAGAGATTAGCGATGGTGAAGGGTTTGTTGTTGAGCTTTCCTATGAGTATTATGTATCTTCCAGCAGGGTCTACGTGTGTTTCTAAAAGTTGAAAGGCCACAGAGTCTCTGATAGCGATAAGGACCCCTTTTTGTTTTGAAGGAGCTGAGGCAAGAAAAACATGAGGAAATTGCTGGTGTTGAAAATGTGGGGTATTACCAGTGGCAAAGTGTGTCTCTTGAAGGCATAAGACATCTGCTTGGAGCTTTATTGCTTCTTTCCATGCAGAAGCTCTCTTGGCTGGGTGGTTGAGACCGTTTACATTAAATGAAACTATTTTAAGCGCCATTTAGTGTAGTGTGGGGAGTGGTGCGTAGTAGTACCTTGGTCTCTTTGGAGTAGTCCATCTTGTTTCGATGAGTCAACGTTGGTTGGGCTGGTTGTTGTTTCTTGGGTCCACTTTGATGAGGATGTCCACTTGGAGTCCAGACCAGTAGAAGGAGAGAGAGGTCATAGTAGGGGAAAAAATAAAAGGTAATAGTAAAAAAAAACAAGTATTGCATAATAACTGTGGGGTTTAACTTGCATCTGAGGGCATAGTAAATGCCCATATCTCAAGCGGGGGGGAACTTTGGTACATGCTCCAGGCTTTAGTAGGAACCTTGATGCGATGATGTAGAATTAATTTTTGTATTTGGGTGTTTTTGAGTTGTTTCGTTTGGTGCTGCTCTTTCTGGACACTGTTTGCCATTCGTATTGAGTGTCGAGTTTTGCAGGGGGTGAGGGGCCCTCTGAAGGGCGATCAGGTAGTATGTCTAGTGATCGGAGTAGTTTGAGTCCCTCCTCTACGTCCGTGATTACCGTGGTGTTACCATCATGGGTAACTGTTATTTTCACGGGGTATCCCCACCTGTATGGTATATTGTGGTTGCGGAGAGCTTTGGTCACCGGCAATAAGGCTTTTCGTTTTTGCATGGTGAATTGTGAGAGGTCTGCGAACAGTTGGAGATGTGCAAATCTTTCTGGGGGTTGTTGGTTTTTACGGAACGCAGACATGAGTTGTTCCTTGGTCTGGTAAAAGTGCACTCGCATCAGCACATCCCTGGGTATGTTGTCAGGGAGGTGTGCTGGTTTTGGGAGTCTGTGAATGCGGTCTATATAGATTTCATTTTCTGGAATGTTAGGTAAGAAGGTTTGGATTAAATCTTGTGCATATTGCTGTAGTTGTGGGGGAAGAACATTTTCAGGGACCCCTCTAATCTTAATATTATTTCTTCTTGACCTGTCTTCAAGGTCGGCGACCTTTGACCTGAGCCATGTGATCTCATCAGACTGGTCATTATGAGCGTCAATCAGAGTATTGTGAGATGCTGCAAAATCCCCCATTTTATCCTCTATGTGATCAACTCTTCCCCCTATAGCTCCTAGTTCAGTTTTAAAATTGTGTACACACTGCATCATATCTGTATGCATAGAGCTGCGTAGGGAGACAAGCATGTCTTTTAAGGTGGTGTCTGATACAGGCTTACCCGTTGTTGGGAAGGCTGTGAACGGGTCCACCAGCTCCCTTGTGTCCTCCATGGTGTCCGGAGTCATGCTGTCATGCTGGATGTTCTCCGCCATCCGAGGTTTGGACTTTGCTGGGCTGCGGGACATGGGTGTGGAGGCTCCAGGAGAGCTGTGCTTAGAGCCCGCTTGTGAGCCCGGGCTGGAGATCGCAGGCCGCACGCTGCCTGTGGGGGAAGGAGGATCTTGCATGGCGCCGGCGCCATCTTGGAGAAGGCCGCGGTCTTTCATCTGGAAGAAATCCGGTAATTTCTTCAGCTGTTCGTTGTCCTTTTTCTTGCGGGTCATCTTGCGATAGTTGCAGGGCTTTTAGGCTCGTTTTTGAGGTTGAGCAGGTTCGTTGTGTCGTTCCCAAGGCTTCGGTTCCTGAAGCTGGAGCGGAGCTGAGGGTTTAAGCGTCCATTCAGCTGCGCGGTAGCCACGCCCCCCCTTTCATGTTCTATCTTAGCTGTCCTAATTGCACCCTTACATTTCTTGTTGCATTTTTTTAAAGTCTGAATGCTGAGGATGATCCCTCAACCTTGTATTTTTTGAAGGCCTTCTCCTTTGCTTTTATATGCATTTTTACATTGGAGTTAAGCCATCCAGGATGTTTGTTCGCTATTTTAAATTTATTACCCAATGGGATACATTGGCTAATGCCCTTATTTAATATGCTCTTAAAGCAAACCCATCTCTCCTCCGTATTCTTTGTTCCTAATATTTTATCCCAATTTATGCCTTTTAGCAAGGTTTGTAGTTTAGGGAAGTTGGCTCTTTTGAAATTCAGTGTCTTTGTATTCCCTTTATGTTTCCTATTTGTGTGATTTATACTGAAGCCAATTGACCTGTGATCGCTGTTACCTAAATTGCCCCGTATTTCCACATCTGTGATCAGGTCTGTATTGTTGGTAATCAGTAGTTCCAGTAATGTTTTATTTCTAGTTGGTGCATCTACCATCTGACCCATAAAATTGTCCTGCAAGACATTAAGGAACTGGCGAGCCTTAGATGAATGCGCGGTTCCCTTCGCCCAGTCTATGTCTGGATAATTAAAATCCCCCATTATGATAACACTTCCCATCCTTGCTGCTAATCCAATTTGTGATAGGAGATCCGTCTCCACTTCCTCCCTCAGGTTAGGGGGCCTATAGCATACTCCCAGTATTATTTTCCCCTTAGCTTCATCCCTTTGGAGCTCTACCCATAAGGATTCCACCTCCTCTCTAGCTCCCTCAGTGATGTCATCTCTCACATTCACTTGTACATTATTCTTGATATATAGGCATACCCCTCCCCCTTTTTTACCCTCTCTATCCTTGCGGTAAAGGGTATACCCTTGAATGTTTGCCAGCCAATCATGAGAGCTGTTGAACCAGGTCTCTGAAATTCCCACAAAATCCAAATCCTCTTCGTACAACAGTATCTCTAGTTCACCCATCTTGTCCGCCATGCTCCTGGCATTGGTGAACATGCCACGTAGTTTAGACCGGTCGCATATTGTCCTCGTATTGGGTGTTTTGAGATTGCAACTAGGACTTGCTACTATACTTACCTTGTGTTTTTGTGCTTTGGTTAACCTACCACTAATGCCCCCAATACTACCCTCTGGAATATCTTCCGCGCTGACTATCTCTGCCTCTGGACCCTCCCCCCATTGCGTAGTTTAAAAACCCCTGTAACTTTTTGGCCACTTTCATTCCCAGCAGATCTGCACCCTCCTCATTTAGGTGCAGTCCGTCCCTTCTATAGTACCGGTTACCGACTGAGAAGTCGGCCCAGTCCTCCAGGAACCCAAACCCCTCCTTACTACACCAGCTCTTCAGCCACTTGTTTACTTCCCTAATCTCCCTCTGCCTTTCTGGTGTGGCTCGATGTACCGGTAGTATTCCTGAGAATACTACCTTGGAGGTCCTTTTCCTCAATTTAGCTTGAAAGTCCCTAAAATCGTTCTTTAGGACACTCCATCTGCATCTGACTTTGTCATTGGTACCAACGTGCACCATGACAGCCGGGTCTTCCCCAGCCCCTCCCAGTAATCTGTCCACAAGATCCGTGATGTGCCGAACCCGAGCGCCCGGTAGACAACATACTGTTCGGTCTTGGTTACAGATTGCCCTCTGTCCTTCTTATGCCCTGTACACACGGTCGGAAAATGTGTGATAGGACCTTGTTGTCGGAAATTCCGACCATGTGTAGGCTCCATCACACATTTTCCATCGGATTTTCCGACACACAAAGTTTGAGAGCAGGATATAAAATTTTCCGACAACAAAATCCGTTGTCGGAAATTCCGATCGTGTGTACACAAATCCGACGGACAAAGTGCCACGCATGCTTAGAATAAATAAAGAGATGAAAGCTATTGGCCACTGCCCCTTTTTTTTTTGTTTTCAAATAGTTTTATTGAGAGTAACAAAATCAGTACACAAAATAGATATACATGTACATCCTTCAGAGTCATAGGGATATCATTTTAAAACAATATGATGAGGTGTAGGTATGATAGGCTATAAGACCGTCCTGAGATCACAGTGGCCCAATGCATTCTGTTCATGACTCATATGAAATTATCACCCTGAAGGGTATCTACTTTGGTAAAATAATAAAAGAAAGAATAGGAAAGAAAAAGGGATTTTCAAAACAGATGGAACAAATAATAGATTATTAATAGTCAGTCTATATAATCAAAGAGTGGTCAGTCTTGGAGCCTGAATAAAAACCATGGATTCCATTTGGCATCGTATGTCGGAATGGAATCATGTAGGGTATGGAATATTTTCTCAGACACCATCATACTATCTATACGTGAGATAATTTGTGCAAAGGGGAACGTAGAGGATTTCCAGTGTAGTGCAATGACCCAAAGTGTAGCAATACAGATAGAGTGTATTAATCTCATCATAGGTTTAGTCACTTCTGGAATGTCTTGGAAAAGAATACAGTGGTGGAATGTGAGATTAATGGGTTTCTCTGCCAATCTATCAATCATTTTAAAAACCTCCTTCCAAGAGGGTTGTAGTTTATCGCACTCCCAGAATATATGTAGGTATGAGCCTAAGTTGGTGCAACCACGGAAGCACCTGGGAGACACCTGCGGATAAAACCTGTGGAGACGGGTTGGGGTATAATACCATCTTGTTGTAAGTTTGATGGCTGTCTCCCTGATAGTTAATGATTTTGTGCATTTGCGAATGTTCTGCCAGTTTTTATCCCAGTCTAGTTCCTCCTGGTCAGGAGCTAGCTCTTGTTCCCATTGTGATCTGTATTTTAGGGTAGGAGGGTCATTAGAAGATTCTAGCATACCATGGATTAAAGAGATAAGGCCTTTTTGACGAGGGGATGTGTGGCACAAGTCCTCATAGAGTGTCGAGGAGTCTGTATTAGGGTTGGGGTAGTGTAGCTGAAAAAAATGTCTTATTTGGAGATAACGGTAAAATTCACTGTTAGGTAGTTGGCATCTGGTCTGAAGTGCCGAGAATGTGGTAAATGTGGAGTTGACTAGAAAGTCCCCAAGAGTAATCAGATTATTTTGGGTCCACTCTAGGAAGGCCTCTGGGTGGTCATATGCAGGGAGGAATCTAGGGTCCCCGAGATATGAGGCTCCAGTGGATATCGGAGAGGAGAGACAATATTTGGTCTTATACATTTTCCAAAGTTTCAAACCAGCTGTCACTACCAGGTTTCGGGTGGAAAGGTCTGGGATGGAAGGGTTTGAGGACCAAAGTAGGCCAGGTAGGTAGAGGGGGTCGATGGAGTCTTGTTCAAACCTAACCCATGGGACTTTGGAACCTCTAATGTTCCATTGTGCTTGCTGTGCAAATCTGCTGGCTATGTAGTACAGCCAAATATTTGGGACTCCCAGCCCACCCCTTTTGGAGGAACGGTAAAGGGTCTCTCTAGCGAATCTCGGGGGTTTGTCTTGCCAAATGAATCTATTAAGGTGTGCTTGAAGAGTAAGTAGGTATGATTTGGACACTCTAATAGGGAGGGAACGAAACAGGTAGAGTAGCCTGGGAAGTATTGTCATTTTGAGGGCCGTGATTCTTCCAAGGAAGGATATATGGAGATGATTCCAGAGTTTAAGAGTTTTTTTAAGTTTTGTGGTCAGGGGGGGATAATTGGCCTCAAAGAGTCTGCAGAAGTCTCCAGTCAGCTCAATGCCCAAATATTGTAGGTGAGTAGTGGCCCACACAAAGTGAAAAGCATTCTTCAGTTGTTGGGTTTCCAACTGTGAAAAACCTACTGGGAGGGCAACAGATTTAGAGACATTAATTTTGAGGCCAGAGACTCCCGCAAAGTCCGAGAGAGTCCGTAAGAGGTTGGGTAGAGATATGAGGGGGTTAGTGAAGAACATGAGGACATCGTCCGCGTACATACAAAATTTGTAAGAGGAGGGGCCTTTGGTGTAGCCAGAAATATTTGGGTTTGTAAGTATTGCTATAGCGAGTGGTTCTAGGGCAAGGGCAAAAATTAAGGGGGAAAGTGGGCATCCCTGCCTCGTGCCCCGACCTATGGAGAAAAAGTCTGAGCTACAACCTGGGATCTTAATGCGGGTTTTGGGGTTTAAATAGAGAGTTTGAAATGCATGGAAAAATTCGTCTTTAAATCCCATTCGTTGTAGGATGGTAGAAAGGTAGTTCCAGGATACGCTGTCAAATGCCTTGTGTATATCCAGGCTAAGCATAAACAGTTTCCGGGAGGTTAGGTTGGCATCTTGGATAATGTTAGTGGCTAAGCGTATGTTGTCAGTAATGAATCTATGGGGTATAAATCCTGATTGATAGGGGGAAATAAGTGAAGAGATAATGGGTGCCAGTCTGTCAGCTAGGATTCTACTAAAGATTTTTAGATCGTTGTTTATTACCGAAATTGGTCTATAATTCTGAGGGAGTAAGTGGTTTTTGTTTGGTTTGGGAATCATGGACATGTTTGCCAGGAGCATCTCCTCAGGGAAGCTTCCTCCTTGTAGAACCCAATTAAATAATTGTACTAAATTAGGGGCCAGAAGATTGACAAATTTCTTGTAGTAAATGGCTGAAAAGCCGTCTGGGCCCGGAGCAGAGCCTAACTTTAGGGATTTAATAACCCTAAGTACCTCTGAGGTAGTGATGGGGGCATTGAGTTTCTCAGTTTGAGATGGGGTGAGGGAGGGCATAGGTAGTTCTCGGAGCCAGTCAGTTTCAGCTTGGGTGGGAGGCTTTTGGGTGGGAGCCAGAAGGGTTGAGTAAAATTGTTTGAAAAGTTGGAGTACTTCTTTGGGATGGGAAGTGGGTAACCCTGAGCTCTGTGTTAATTTATAGACATGTGGAGGGCGGGAGGACTGATTGAGCCGTCTTGCAAATAAGGTCGAGGCGGTATTGTTATGAAGTAGAAATTTCGCTTTCGACCATCTAAGTGCCTTCTCCGTCTTAGAAGAGAGAAGGGAGTCTAGTTCTAGGCTTTTTTGGTCAATAAGCTGTCTAGTGGACTCCAAAGCCAGAGAACCGGTGTCCCTGTATAGCCTATCAAGGTCTTTTGTGAGGTCGACAATTCTCTGTCTATGGAGTTTGTTATGAGCGGAGGCGAGGCTGATTAATTTGCCCCTCAGCACTGCCTTATGGGCTGTCCAGACAATAGAGGGTGGGGTTTCAGGGAGAGCATTAAGTGAGAAATATTCGTCAATGGACTTGGCAACCTCTGACTCTACAACCAAGTCCGAGAGCAAAGCCTCATTAAGTCTCCAGGTATACGGAGTGGGGGCAAGTCTGACAAAGTCAGTGGTGAAGGAGGTTACGTGGTGGTCTGACCAAACACAAGGGTGGATCTTGGCACCAGTGGAATTGGCTAAAATGATGGGGGTAGTATACACATAATCTAACCTGGCATAACTTTTATGTGGGTGTGAGTAGAAGGTAAACTCTTTAATGCCCATATTGTGCGTTCTCCAGGTATCTACTAGTTGGTGGTTTAAAAGACCCTGGGTTAGAGACCTGGGGAAGGCTTTGGTAGCAGTAGTGGAGGAGGATCTATCCAATGTGGGGTTAGCTACTAGGTTTAAGTCCCCTCCTATAATCATATGGGGAGACTCCAAGGAGGCTAATTTGTCAAAAAACATTTTAAAAAAGGAGGCAGGGGCATCATTGGGTGCATAAATACTGGCTATGGTGATTTCCCTATTATGTATTACACCTTTAATTATAACAAATCTGCTTTCCTTATCCTTGAAGCATTGTTTAATTTCCATAGGAACTGAGGAATGTAATAGAATGGCAGCACCCCTGCTTTTGGATGTGTGGAGGGAACAAAATGATTGTGGAAAGCTTCTATGAAGGTATTTTGGGTGTGAGGAGTGGGAGAAGTGAGTCTCCTGGAGTAGGAGAATCTTGGTGCCCAGCCGGTTATAAAGATCAAATGCCTTGCGTCTTTTAATAGGGGAGTTAAACCCCTTAACATTATGTGATGTATAGGTGATTGCCATGGTAGGTCAATATTGTGTAGTCAGGCAGAAAAGGTACCAAACTATGCATGTAAGAGGGGTTGTGTGCCAAGCAAGCCAGGCCCAGCAGGGGTGCTGTCATTAAATCAAGCATCAAGTGGAGAATGTGGTACATAAAATTCACATTCAGGCCAATACTAGGGGAGAACATTTCTATCACATTAGCATAATATCGGGAGAGCAAACATTCCAGACTGTAAGGTGACTGACCAAATAAAAAGAGAATAGCTGTAAAAAAGCATTGAATGAAAAAACGAAAAAAAACATCTAAAATTGTATAGCTAGACATGAAGTCCAGTATCAAAAAAAAGGGTAAACGAAACTTTACCTGTTAACAGTGAAGACTAATAAAAGAAACCTTTATTAGCGAGACAACTCAGTCTCGTACCCAGCTGGTTTACTAATTCCCACTATGGGGAAAAACCTGTGAGGCTCGCAAAAAAGCAGAAAAAGAAAAAAAAACAGGAAAAGAAAAAATTCAAACTAGTACGTAGCCTGTGGTTTCAAACGGAACTCTTGCTGGGTGGGGAGGACATGCCACGGCTCCGCGGGACTGTCGCCTGTAATAAGGTGGTGGGAGAAACAGTGTCATGCGGCATATAGGTGGAGGAGTGGTAGGTATCAGGAATGTCACCGTGGAAGTTCTGCGAGGCCCTCTCCAACATCGTAACGGATTCTCCTCCTTTCTCTGCGTGATGGAGGGGTTTGCCAGATGGGGGCTGGACGAGGGGTCAGCGGTGGACGACGGATGGCAGCTGCATCAAGGAGGCCCAGTTTCACCAGGATTTCCTGGCCCTCAAGTAGAGAAGTGGCTGAAAAGGTGGTGCCATTGTGGGGGACCAGCAACTTAAACGGGAAGCCCCATCTGTAGCGGATGCGGGCGGATTGGAGTGCGGTGGTTACTTCTTTTAAGCCTCTGCGTCTGTCAAGGGTGGCAGGGGAGATATCCGGATAGATCTGGATCTGATGATTGTCCAGCATAATCCTTTGCTTGTTCCGCGCGGCCCTTAGGATATCCTCCTTGATGAGAAAATCCTTCAGGCAGAGGATCACATCTCTGGGTGGTTTATCATCAGGAGGCTTTGGGCGAAGCGCTCTGTGAATGCGATCACATTTAAAAGCAGAGGAGTCACACTCTGGGAGCAGTGATTTAAATAAACGAATAACAGCAGGGATAAGTTCAGTCTCTGATTCCGGGATACCTCTAAGGCGCAAATTGTTGCGCCTGTTTCTATTGTCGAGATCTTCGACTTGGGCTTGGATCGCAGATAGAGCTGTGGCTAATGAGTCATGTTCCCGACTAAGGTCGTTGTAGGCCAGAGCCAGCTCATCGTGCTTGGTCTCAAGGAGCTCGGTGCGTGAGCCTAAGGCCGCAATTTCTTGTGATAGTGTATGGGAGGTTTTCTGCAATTCCATCTGAAATTTGGAAGCCAGTTTGGTATACATAGCTTCCAGACTGCTGTCCAGGTCGGCCTTAGAGAGGGTAGTGTGGTACTCACTCGTGCTGTGTGTAGACCGGGATGGCGTCTGTTGCGATGTAGGAGTTTGGGCCGGAGCGTCCCCTTTCCCTGCCGCGCCATCTTGGGACATACTGTAACGATCCCGCGTGCGGAGGAGATAGTGAGTTAGGGTATTTTGAGCGGAACCACGGGAATTCCTTCTCTTCGACGGCATGCACCAGTGTTAAGTGGCTCGAGGGGTGCAAGAAACGAGGATATTTGAGCAGTTAATAGCCCTCGGGATGCCGTGAAAGGCCCGGGTGGAGCGGAGCTACTGTGTCAGACGTCCATTTCCTTTGGCGCCGCGCATGCGCCCCCCGGCCACTGCCCCTTTTATAGTCCCGACGTACATGTTTTACGTCACCGCGTTCAGAATGAACGGATTTTCCGACAACTTTGTGTGACCGTGTGTATGCAAGACAAGTTTGAGCCAACATCAATCGGAAAAAATCCTAGGATTTTGTTGTCGGAATGTCCGAACAAAGTCCGTCCGTGTGTACGGGGCATAAGAATTGAGTCCCCTACCACCAGAATCTGTCTTTCCTTTCCCTTTGCTGCCCCCCCACTCTCACTGGAGGAGTTCTTCCCCCGGGAGCTAGGAGAGTCCCTCAGCTCCAGCAGTGCTGGCCTCTGACTGGTTTCACCAATGTCACTCAATGGAGCGTACTTATTGGGATGCTCCAGTCCTGGATCGGCCTCCCTGGCACTTCCCCCTCTACCCCTCCTGACTGTCACCCATCTACTCTTTGTCTCCACCCGCCTCTGTGCTGGCCCCTGCCGTGTACGTTCCTGGCTCTCCTTTAGTATGGAGGGACTTCTCAGTGCTGACAGTTGCTTCCCCAGATTCAGAACCTGGGCTTCCAGGAAAACAATGTGCTTACATTTTGCCCAGCAGTATTCGCCATCGGATGATCAAGGAATGCATACATGCAGCAAGATGTACACTGAGTCTCCTCTCCACACCCGCCGGGCATCGTACCTATTAAATTTAGTGAGGATTTGGGGATTTTACCCTGTCCAAATTACCTAACAGCTAGCTTCCTGGCACTAATACTCAAGACAATACACAGGTACACAACAAGACAATACACAGGTACTCACAGACATACGTGCAATCGCAGAACAGTCGCAGACCTACGTGCACTCACAATACTCAAGTATACAGTACACAATACACAAGTACTAACGATCCACACACACTACTCTGACAACACTCAGATACTCACACTACACATGTACTATGACCCCTGTTATAACCTCCTGTTTTAAACTCTGGTTTTAACTCACCACTTAGACCAGTTCCACTAACTCTGGTTTTAACTCACCACTTAGACCAGTTCCACTAACTCTGGTTTTAACTCACCACTTAGACCAGTTCCACTAACTCTGGTTTTAACTCACCACTTAGACCAGTTCCACTAACTCTGGTTTTAACTCACCACTTAGACCAGTTCCACTAACTCTGGTTTTAACTCACCACTTAGACCAGTTCCACTTGGACTGAGTTCCAACAGCCTCACAATGAGCAGGCTCAGGATGAGTCCTACACACAGTTATATAGCCCGCAAGCACCTGTGAGAAATTACCCCCTCCCCTTAATTGATAGCCTGAAGGATTTTTTTCCCTACACTAGTAATAGAATGGAAGATCCTTTGTCTCAACCATGGGAGCTGAACTCCTCTATGTGGGAGAACTGAAGGGGATACATCCTATACACTGGTGGCCACTAAATAAGAGGTAATGAGGAGGGGGAGGGGTGCTCCAGCCCATAAAAAACCTGGTCAGGGTCTATTCCAATATACAAGTAAATATTTGGGGGGCACACCCTACAATGCTTTTAAATTCAAGATGGTGCTGCTATTAGACCTACAAACAGTACAAAATATTTTACAGCACACACATACAAGAATGAAATTTCCTGTAGGGCTAGTTAAAAACACCTGAACATATTCCAAAAATACGGGGGTTTGGTCACACTATATGGTCATATAGTGCTAAGCCCACTTACTGTGACAAAGTACCCCGAATTAGTGGGAAACTGACACACACTGACCTACATATACTGACCTACCTGACCCACACTGACCTACCTGACCCACACTGACCTACCTGACACACACTGACCTACCTGACACACACTGACCTACACTGACCCACACTGACCTACCTGACCTACACTGACCTACCTGACACACACTGACCTCCCTGACCTACACTGACCCACACTGACCTACCTGACACACACTGACCTACATACACTGACCTACACTGACCTACCTGACCTACACTGACCCACACTGACCTACACTGACCTACCTGACACACACTGACCTACATACACTGACCTACCTGACCCACACTGACCTACCTGACCCACACTGACCTACCTGACACACACTGACCTACATACACTGACCTACCTGACCCACACTGACCTACCTGACACACACTGACCTACATACATTGACCTACCTGACCCACACTGACCTACCTGGCCCACACTGACCTACACTGACCTACCTGACACACACTGACCTACCTGACCTACACTGACCTACCTGACACACACTGACCTACATACACTGACCTACCTGACTCACACTGACCTACCTGGCCCACACTGACCTACACTGACCTACTTGACACACACTGACCTACCTGACACACACTGACCTACCTGACCTACACTGACCTACCTGACACACACTGACCTACAAACACTGACCTACCTGAACCACACTGACCTACCTGACCCACACTGACCTACCTGACCCACACTGACCTACCTGACCTACACTGATCTACCTGACACACACTGACCTACATACACTGACCTCCCTGACCCACACTGACCTACCTGACACACACTGACCTACCTGACACACACTGACCTACATACACTGACCTACCTGACACACACACACTGACCTACCTGACACACACTGACCTACCTGACCTACACTGACCTACACTGACCTATCTGACATACACTGACCTACATACACTGACATACCTGACCCACACTGACCTACCTGACACACACTGACCTACCTGACCTACACTGACCTACCTGACCTACATGACATACATACACTGACTTACCTGACACACACTGACCTACCTGACATACACTGACTTACCTGACACACACTGACCTACACACACTGACCTACATACACTGACCTACCTTACCCACACTGACCTACCTGACATACATACACACATACACTGATCTACCTGACATACATACACTGACCAACCTGACACACACTGACCTACCTGACATACATACACTGACTTACCTGACACACACTGACCTACCTGACATACATACACTGACCAACCTGACACACACTGACCTACCTGACATACATACACTGACTTACCTGACACACACTGACCTACCTGACCTACACTTACCTAACTGACACACACTGACCTACATACACTGACCTACCTGACACACACTGACCTACCTGACACACACTGACCTAACTGACATACATACACTGACCTACCTGACCAACACTGACCTACATACACTGACCTACCTGACACACACTGACCTACCTGACTTACACTGACCTAAGTGACACACACTAACCTACCTGACCCACACTGACCTACCTGACCCACACTGACTTACCTGACACACACTGACCTACCTGACACACACTGACCTACCTGACATACATACACTGACTTACCTGACACACACTGACCTACCTGACATACATACACTGACTTACCTGACATACATACACTGACTTACCTGACATACACTGACCTACACGACCCACACTGACCTATCTGACACACACACTGACCTACCTGACATACATACACACATACACTGATCTACCTGACATACATACACTGACCAACCTGACACACAC
Source organism: Lithobates clamitans (assembly GCA_037952925.1). Lineage (NCBI taxonomy): Eukaryota > Metazoa > Chordata > Amphibia > Anura > Ranidae > Lithobates > Lithobates clamitans. Next base: position 821,496 of record JBBGZY010001053.1, on the reverse strand, counting down.
TGACCTACCTGACATACATACACTGACTTACCTGACACACACTGACCTACCTGACCTACACTGTCCTACATACACTGACCTACCTGACACACGCTGACCTACCTGACCTACACTGACCTACCTGACACACACTGACCTACATACACTGACCTACCTGACCTACACTGACCTACCTGACACACACTGATCTACATACACTGACCTACCTGACACACACTGACCAGGCAAACACTGACCTACCTGACACACACTGACTTGGTACTTGACATACACACACACACTGACTGACCTACCTCAGTGACAAGGAGGAGACAGACTTCATGTGTCCAGGCAGGTCCTGCAGAAGCAGCAGCAGCTCCGCCGTGGTGCTGGTGTGCGAGGCAGCCAGAGGAGAGGAGGAGAGCCGCTCGCTTGAGCGGGGATCAATGTGGCATGGCGGCCGAATTGTAATTCCCGTCTTCTTCCTGTTCCAGTCACAGCAAGCTGGGAGAGGACTGATAGGTGGAGTGCAGGCTCTGGGAGGCGCTGGGGATGCTGCTCAGGGTGTCAGTGTCTTCTCTCTCTCTTCCTCCCTCCTGGGCTCTTCCCGGCTGCCCAGGTATCCCCCTCCCTGCTGCTCTGCACTCCATGTCGCCACCGGAGCAGCGGCGGGACACTCCAGTCCAGAACTCGCAGGCCAGGCCCCACGAGCACTAGCGCAGAGGAGGAGGAAGTGTAATCCTCCTCCGCTTTGAATTCTGGGCAGTGACATCACCGGTTGCTAGCCGCTAGGCGGCTATAGCAACCAGTGACCAAGAGTAGAGTCGGGTGGAGGCGGGGGCGGAGCTGGAGCCAAAGCCAGCACTACCATGGCTCAGTGCACCCCTGTCCCCTGCATTCTGGACCGGGACAAGAGACTCGGGGCTATTGGTCCCAGACTCGGGGCTGTAGCCCCAATAGCCACCCCCTGACGGCGCCTCTGTGTGTGTGTGTATATATATATATATATATATAATAAATACAAATAAATCATTCTATCACCTACTTCAAGTCACCCATACACCTACTGTATATCGTCTATTGCATTAATACATAATGACATGTACCACAAGAATGAAATCTACAGTATCTCACACAAGTAAGTACACCCCTCACATTTTTGTAAATCTTTTCTTCTATCTTTTGATGTAACAACACTGAAGAAATGACGCTTTGCTACAATGTAAAGTAGTGATTGTACAGCTTGTATAACAGTGTAAATTTGCTGTCCCCTCAAAATAACTCAACACACAGCCATTAATGTCTAAACCGCTGGCAACAAAAGTGAGTACACCCCTAAGTGAAAATCTCCAAATTGGGCCCAAATTGTCAATATTTTGTGTGGCCACCATTATTTTCCAGCACTGCCTTAACCCTCTTGGGCATGGAGTTCACCAGAGCTTCACAGGTTGTCACTGGAGTCCTCCTCCCCTCCTCCATGATGACATCATGGAGCTGGTGGATGTTAGAGACCTTGCACTCCTCCACCTTGCGTTTGAGGATGCCCCACAGATTCTCAATAGGGTTTAGGTCTGGAGACATGCTTGGCCAGTCCATCACCTTTACCCTCAGTTTCTTTAGCAAGGTAGTGGTCATCTTGGAGGTGTCTTTGGGGTCATTATCATGTTATCATGCCCTGTGGCCCAGTCTCCAAAGGGAGGGGATAATGCTCTGCTTCAGTATGTTACAGTACATGTTGGCATTCAAGAGAGTCACGGAGCCAAAAGGGGGACCCTAAGCGTAGGGACGGCATGACAGTGCTGGACTGCACATATGCCTGTTTCAGTATGGGACAGTTCTCCTTTTAGAGAAGGGGAGGGGCTGTAGGAGGAAAGTGTAGGAGAGGTAGGAAGGGGAAGTGACCTCAGTCGAAGAGCGGTGCACGAGATTCCCACCCACCCTCCCGATGGTTGGCAGTTGTTGTTTTTCCTTGAATAGGATAAGTTCTGTTACAAGTTGTAACATGTGTACCCATCCAAAGATGGGGTGTTGGTTGATGGTACCCATCCAGATGATGGGGGGTTTTGCTGGTACCCATACATGGAAGGATGGGGATTGAAGTTGGTACCTGCAGGCCTTAAGGGTTAACCTGCAGGAGTTAAAAAATGCTTGGTTTATCCACCCAGACCAAACAGGATTCATAACGGGCAGAGAAGCCAGGGACAACTCTATCAGAGCGGTACTCCTTACTCACTGGGCCCATACCCACCGCGAGCCACAGCCGTACCTCATATTATCAACAGACGCTGAAAAAGCGTTCGATCGCGTTGACTGGTCTTACCTGACGGAGGTGCTTCGATCACTGCGAATGGGTCCGAGAATGCTGTCCTCTATTTTAGCACTATACTCGACACCTTGCGCACAGGTTAAGGTAAATGGAACCCTCTCGGCTCGCTTCCCCATCAGAAATGGCACGAGACAGGGGTGCCCCCTATCACCTCTCTTGTTCGCCTTAGTGCTAGAGCCTTTGCTCTGCACAATACGCGCTAACCCCGACATTAGGGGTCTCACGGTTGGTAACACGGAGCATAAACTCTCGGCTTATGCTGATGATGTCCTGTTCCACGTTTCAAACCCCCTGATCTCGCTGCCCAACCTGATGAAGGAACTGAAGCTCTTTGGGTTTCTGTCAAATTTTAAAATTAATTTTTCAAAGTCAGAAATACTCCCTATTTGCATGTCACCCCAATTAACAATGAGCCTTAAATCAGCCTTTCCTTTCACCTGGGCCACGTCGGCTATTCGATACCTCGGTATACAACTCACAGATAATTTTAATAGCCTATATAATGCAAATTACCTCCCACTGATAACTACCATTAAGAAAGACCTAACCCAATGGACACAGACGGCCTTCACATGGCTGGGAAGGGTGAACATAATAAAAATGAATATTTTACCACGCATACTGTTCTTTTTACAGATGCTACCAATTCGATTACCCCGATCTTTTTTTGATAAAATATCTAGCATACTGTCCGAATTCATATGGAATGCGCGCAAACCTAGGATAGCGCTACGAGTCCTACGATGCTCGAAACAAAATGGAGGCCTAGGCCTTCCAGACGTCAGAAGATACTACTGGGCTATAGCGATACAGAGGATGCTCAACTGGCGTTTCCACTCTGGCTCTAAGATATGGGTACCACTAGAGAAATGTTTAGCGGGTAGGAACTTATCATATGCTCCCTGGCTATCTCGAGAGCATAGAGGACTGTCGGAGACAACGTCCCCCCTGACGACCCAGGTACTGTCAACCTGGGATAAGATTAACCCGCTGCTAAAATTGGCTCCCTCGGTGTCCCCTCTGGCCCCATTGGGAGGTTTCCTTTGGTTCCCTCCGGGAGAACAAATGGGTTTTTTTGAATCATGGTTGGAGGGTGGGGACGCCAGTTGTGGCAAACTCATGAAAGACGGCAAACTCCTGGGCTACGAAACTCTGCCTACAGGCAGACAGGGCACCCCAATGAATTTCTGGAAATATAGACAACTACATCACTTCTTTCAATTACAAGGCCATAAGATTAGAGACCCTTCTTCCCTCACCCACCTTGAAAAACTCTTTATTGCAGAAGAACCTACACCACACTTAGTCTCGGAACTTTATAAATTACTGGGTTCCTCATTCTCTAACACCACACCCGCATTTATCAGACGTTGGGAAAAGGACCTGGGCATCGTATTTGCAAAGACAGACTTAACTCACTTGTATCAGCTTACTCATTCATCCTCAATAGAGTCTAAGACCCAGGAAACGAACTTTAAGCTGCTATCCCGTTGGTACAGAGTACCTGCGGACTTGGCCCGCTTCTACCCTTCCACATTCGAGCTGTGCTGGAGAGGATGTGGTCAGAAAGGTACACTGAAACACATATGGTGGGATTGCCCTCAAATCCTTTTGGGAAGATATATGTAACCAAATCAAAATAGTGACAGAGATAGAAATCCCCTTCCTCCCGACCCACTTTCTCCTGCAGGTCCCCCCGGTCTCACTACGAAAATACAAGAAAAGTGTGCTGCCGCACTTATTAAATGCGGCTAGGCGCCTGATCCCAATCCATTGGAAAAAACATACAACCCCCACACGTGCTGAGTGGATCGGAAAGGTTAGTGAGATCCGGGAGGCCGAGGATTGGGTGGCGACCAATAAAGGCTACAAAGACCGATTCCATACAATATGGATGCCATGGACTGAATAAACCTCTGACTCCACCGCAGTGCCGTCTAGTCTAGACGTTGCACTACTGGAACTGGCAGACCCTACTCTTAGAGTACTTAGGCTAACAAAAACTCAACCCTGTAGGTAAGACCCTAAAACTTGACTCATCCGAGGAATAACGAATCCAGCTCCGAGGGGTCCGTCACAGAGGCAGAGGAAGCTTACCAGTATTTGCAGGTAACCTGACCCATTCCCTCTCCCTTTCCCATCCCCCCCCTTCCCTCTCCTATTCCCTCTTCTCACTCTTACTGTACCCCCCCACCTCTCTCTTTTTTATTATTCCCTTTCTATTTTTGTGTCTCTTTATTGTTATTCTAGTATAATATTAGGGAAACTCATGCGAAACAGCTAAGTATGGGTTGTTCAATATAGAACTGAAATCCGCTGGGGGAGATCTCTGGATTTCCAAGAGCCAGATAAATTTTACATGAATAGACCACTGTTGCGGGGTCGCGGGGGCCCGCGGGGGAGCGGGAGGTGGATTGATGGAGGTTTTGAGCCCCCCCTTCCTGCTCCGGGCGTGGGCCACCGGGCTGTGTACCCCGTTCATTCCAGAGAGTCCCCCAACTTATACACACCCTCACGAGCCCTTAGGCGGGCCCCGCTTCATTTGCATACTTCATGAAAACATGGGGCTTCCAGAGCTCCTGATTACTCCCTTGGCGGGTCCCACAGAGTTATCCCTAGAAGAGCACTTTACATTAGATTAAAAGTAATGTTTGTGTTTGTTCAACCCACATATCGAATATTGTTACTGAAATGACCCTGCGAGGCCATTGTTTACAGGATTTGCACTGTTGGACATGTCATGTAATGTCTTGTTTTAAAAATAAAAACTTATTATACAAAAAAATGCTTGGTCACTGGGGTATGTTGTGATAATGCCGTGTCAGGGGTTTCCGACTGGCAGGTTAAATTAAGGAGGTTGTACCAGTGACCAGGGTCATAATCATCATTCTTACTGAGAAAGTTACCTTCACAAGTTATTTAAGAAAGGACAGTTATTTATAATATTTATGTTAATTTATATGTTTGAATAAAAGGCCGCAAGGCCATTTTACTCCAAAAACTAGTCCGAGTCATCCATGATGTTTTTGGAGGGAGGGTATGTACGGGTAGGTTGGTATTAGGTATATGGAGTAAGTCCTACAGTGTCATGGTTCCCTCAATGAACTGTAGATCCCCAGTGCCGGCAGCACTCATGCAGCCCCAGACCATGACACTCCCACCACCATGTTTGACTGTAGGCAAGACAAACTTGTCTTTGTACTCCTCACCTGGTTGCTGTCACACACGCTTGTCACCATCTGAACCAAATATGTTTATCTTGGTCTCATCAGACCACAGGACATGGTTCCAGTAATCCATATCCTTAGTCTGCTTGTCTTCAGCAAACTGTTTGCGGGCTTTCTTGTGCATCATCTTTAGAAGAGGCTTCCTTCTGGGATGACAGCCATGCAGACCAATTTGATGCAGTGTGTGGCATATGGTCTGAGCACTGACAGAATGACCCCTCCACCCTTTCAACCCCTGCAGCAATGCTGGCAGCACTCATACGTCTATTTCCCGAAGACAACCTCTGGATATGACGCTGAGCACGTGCACTCAACTTCTTTGGGCGACCATGGCGAGGCTTGTTCTGAGGGGAACCTGTCCTGTTATACCGCTGTATGGTCTTGGCCACCGTGCTGCACCTCCGTTTCAGGGTCTTGGCAATCTTCTTATAGCCTAGGCCATCTTTATGTAGAGCAACAATTCTCCTTTTTTCAGATCCTCAGAGAGTTCTTTGCCATGAGGTGCCATGTTGAACTTCCAGTGACCAGTATGAGAGAGCGAGAGCGATAACACCAAATTTAACACACCTGCTCCCCATTCACACCTGAGACCTTGTAACTCTAACGAGTCACATGACACTGGGGAGGGAAAATGGCTAATTGGGCCCAATTTGGAGATTTTCACTTAGGGGTGTACTGACTTTTGTTGCCAGAGGTTTAGACATTAATGGCTGTGTGTTGAGTTATTTTGAGGGGACAGCAAATTTACACTGTTATACAAGCTGTACACTCACTACTTTACATTGTAGCAAAGTGTCATTTCTTCAGTGTTGTCACATGAAAAGATAGAAGAAAAGATTTACAAAAATCTGAGGGGTGTACATACTTATGTGAGATACTGTATCAACCAATGGTGTATCACATTAGTAAAAAAATAAAAGCACAACAACAAATCTCTTTTATCCACATAAAAAAATCCAAAACATTAATATATTGCAAACAAAAGACAATTTCCATAAATTACATATTTTAATATTCTTGTGCAATGTGTGAAATCAGAAATATGGAAATAAAGATATATGCCAGGAAAATGATATAAATGACTGTATGCTAACTCAGTCCTTTTCAACCAGGGTGACTTATGAGTTCTTTAGGGGTGCCAAAAAATTGCCCCAAATTGCCCAAAAACTGTGTACAAGCCAGATGAATCAAGCTTGCTTTTTGTTACAAAAAGTCACAGGTTTTCATAGTGTAACATTACAGCCTTGGGCACCATGTGGGTCGGCCACCAGCGTCCTAACAAGTGATGATGCCATTGGTTGATATGGAGGACATCGGGCATCTGCACATCCTCCTTGTTTGACCCCCCTCCCCACCCATCTTTCTCAGCAATAGGGTCACATTAGCTGCAGGGAGGAGAAACTGAGAAGAAATGCTGGAATACTAATCAGTACCAGTGTGCAAAAGTGTTTTTTCTTTGTATAAAGCTCCTCTAATGTTGAGTGTATTACATGTGTGGTTGCTGCTGTGTAGGGATGGGCAAACGGTTCGGCCCGAGCATAAGTTCGGGCCGAAGTTTGGTTGTTCGGATTTTCTGCGAACAACGAACAATATGCAGTGTTTGGGGCAATTCGAAAGCCTCCGGAACACCGTTAAAGTCTATGGGACACTAACATGAAAAATCAAAAGTGCTCATTTTAAAGGCTAACATGCAAGTTACTGTCATAAAAAGTGTTTGGGGACCTGGGTCCTGCCCCAGGGGACATGTATCAATGCAAAAAAAACATTTTTAAATATAGATAAAACTCATTGAAAAAAAAGAGCATGGGATCCCCCCCAGTCCATTACCAGGCACTTTGGGTCTGGTATGAATATTAAGGGGAACCCTGAACCAAAATTTTTTTAAAAATTGCATGGGGGCCCCCCTAAAATCCGTACCAGGCCCTTTGGGTCTGATATGGAAATTAAGGGTAACCCTGCACCAATTTTTTTTTAAATGGCGTAGGGGTCCCCCCCAAAACCCATACCATACCTGAAGGGTCTGGCGTGGATTTTAAGGGGAACCCTGTGCCAAAATAAAAAATGCCTTAGGGGTCCCCCCAAAATCCATACCAGACCCTTATCTGAGCACGCAACCTGGCAGGCCGCAGGAAAAGAGGGGGGACGAGAGAGCGCCCCCCTCCTGAACTGTACCAGGCCACATGCTCTCAACATGGGGAGGGTTCTTTGGGGTAGCCCTCCAAAGCACCTTGTCCCCATGTTGATGGGGACAAGGGCCTCATTCCCACAACCCTTGCCCGGTGGTTGTGGGGGTCTGTGGGTGGGGGGCTTATCGGAATCTGGAAGCTCTCTTTAACAAGGGGACCCCCAGATCCCGGCCTCCCCCCTGTGTTAAATGGTAATGGGTTCAAGTACCCCTACCATTTTACAAGAAAAAGTGTCAACAATGTTAAAAACGACAAAACACAGCTTGGGATAAGTCCTTTATTAAAAAATAAAAATGTCCCACGATGTCCATTCATCTTCTTTTCTTTTTTTTTTTTTAATTCTTTATTTATATTTTCAAAATACAAAAATCCATATATTGACATACATATAAATAAAATCCATCTTTAATGACCCCCAACTTAAGAGAGAAACAAAAAGAACAAAAAAACAAAAAACAAATACCCACCCCCCCTCCCTTCCCAGACCTGCTGAGTTACAGTAATATAATTCAATAACCTAATTCCCTCACCTAGTTCCCTTGTTTTATACCCGTTTAACGTTTAGCCAGTAATCTCCTCCACATAGCTCCAGGTACTCTTATACCTTCGCCACCCTGCCCATTTATCTTTTGGTTCAGTCCCCTCCTCAAACTCTGCTTTGGCACCCTCCTCACTCTCCATTAAATAAATTTCATTGACAGAGAGCAACCATTCACAAATTTTAGGGCTCTCAGGCTCCATCCATTTTTTGGGAATCTGACTCTTGGCAGTATCCAACAAAATGGGAACTATCGATGTTTTATATTGCTTGATTGCCTCCTCAGTCCCATGGAATAAACAGATCCATGGGTCTTCTTGGATCGTCTTATTAGTAATTTCTTTTATTAGGTGTATAATTTTCTTCCAATACACTTTGATGGTGGGACACTCCCACCATATATGGGCCATTGTGCCAATATTTTTACACCCTCTCCAACATTCCCCCGATTTCTCCGGTTGGAATTTGCTAAGTTTGTCTGGGGTCGCATACCACCCTGCCAAGCACTTGAAATTTGTTTCCGTCATCCTCGTGCTCACTGAGGAGGTATGCAGCATTTTCAGGATTTTCCCTATCACGTGATTACTACATTGTGTCCCCAATTCCCTTTCCCATTTCCTGATGTAGGGAGGCACATCCAGCTCCTCACTAGTCATTAAAATTTTATACAGCCGAGAAATGATATTTCTGGATTCCTTTCTCAAACAAAGCTGCTCAAACGGCCTATAATCTTCTTCGCCTCTGAGTGGTTTCTGAAGATTCTTTACAAACTGTGTCAGCTGGATGTACCGCCACTCATCAATCTTCATTAAATCTGTCTCAGTTTTCAAATCGTGAAATGTGCGAATTTTCCCTTCTTTAATTACGTCTTTTAATTGTGTATTAACGTTCTTAATCCAATTCCCCCCCACCTCCCTCATCCCGGGTTCAAAGAATCTATTATCCCTCAAATAAATCAGAGGAGAATTATAACTCCATTTATTTTGAGTGTGAATCTGATCCCATAATTTTAGTGTATTAAGTGTTATATCCGATGTGTTTGTGCTAAGTGCTCTGTATTTTGCTCATATAGTGTGCCCTAAGTGTGTGCTACTTAAACTATGTTCGATATTAACCCATCTTTTTTCTGATGTCGACTTTGACCAGTCCATCACCCGTGAAAGCTTCACTGATTTATAATATTTACTAAAGTCCGGTAGGGCAAGCCCACCCTGTTTTTTACCCCTAATCAGGACCTTATATGCTATTCGTGACTTTTTATTACCCCAGACAAACTTTGCCATTAGGCCTCGCAAGGCTCTCAAATATGGCTGTGGTAGGGAAATTGGAAGCATCTGAAATTTATAGAGGATTTTCGGGGCCAACACCATTTTTATTGTATTTACGCGGCCAAACAGAGAGAGTGGTCGCGTGGACATTTTTTGTATTTCTTGCTTAATTAAATTCAATAAGGGTATATAGTTAATTGAATACAATTTCTTCAGAGAGTTGGATAGTTTAACTCCTAAATATTTTATCTCCCTTCTCCAGGGGAAGTGGAATTCCCCTGAAAGTTTTTCTTCTTCCTATTTGTCTATGTTAATATTTAAGATTTCAGACTTGCTGAGATTTACCTTAAAATTTGAGATGTCACCATATCTTTTTAAAATCTGCAGCAAGTTTGGAATCAATATCCGGGGATTCGTAATATAGAAAAGGACATCATCGGCATATGCCGCTAGCTTATGTTCCTCGGTTCCTATCCTTATCCCACTACAGTCTGGGTTTTTTCGGATAGTCGCCAGCAAGGGTTCCAAGGTTAAGATGAATAATAGGGGAGACAATGGACACCCTTGCCTAGTTCCATTCTCCATCTTAAATGGCCTTGAGAGGACCCCGTTAACCTTAACGGATGTTGGCGGGTGATTATACAACATTCTGACCCAAGCAATAAATCTTGGGCCAACTCCCAGATATTCCAATGTTTTAATCATGAGTCCCCAGTCTACCCTGTCGAACGCTTTTTCGGCATCCATTGACAGGAATAGAGCTGGGGACCCACCAGACTTGGCAGACTCGAGGAGGAGAAGCGAGCGAACTCCATTGTCCCTCCCCTCTCTACCCGGGACAAACCCCACTTGGTCTGGGTGTACCAGAGTCGTCATTTTGTCCTTCAGCCTGCCCGCCAAGACCTTAGCGTATAATTTGGTATCCGCGTTTAGAAGGGCAATAGGCCTATAGCTGGAGCACAACATATTATTTTTTCCCTCTTTTAGTATCAGGGTAATAGTTGCGGACAAGGAATGCTCCCCCATCACACTTTTGGTACCTAGATCATTCCAGCAATGGCAGAGCTTTGGCACCAAGGTTTCTTTATATTTATTTAAAAAAAAAGTAGTGAACCCGTCTGGGCCCGGGCTCTTTGCTGCTGGAGAATCCTTTAGTGCGGAGTAAATTTCAGCTTCAGTTATAGGTCTATCCATGTCTGTCCTGTCTCCTTCCGCCAGCCTTGTCAGCCCTGCTTCACTTAGGAATTCCTCGACCCTCCTACCCTTTGTCTGCTCTAGGTGTCCCTTTTGACCTACTGTATAGAGTGCCTCATAATATTTCCTGAACTCTTCTGCTATACCTTTAGTTGTGAATACTGTCTCACCCTTTTTATTTTGGACTTTTTCGATGAAGTTTAGGTCTCTCTTACTTTTTAATAGCCTTGCAAGGTGCTTACTTGACTTGTTTCCCCAAAAATACCTGTCTCTTTTTATTTTATTTAATGACCTCCTCGAATCCTGGTCCAGAAAATCCCTTAACTCCTCCCTTTTGATGGTCAACTGGTGGAAGCTATCCCGATGGTGTCCCTTATGTTTTTTATGTTGTTGTTCCAGTGAATGTATTTCCTCTATAAGTTGTTCCCTTCTTTTTGATCTCTCTTTTTTTTCCTTTGCCCCAATGGATATAAGGATCCCTCTAATATATGCCTTAAAGGCCTCCCACAGTATAGAGGATGCTATTTCTCCCCTTTCATTAGCCTTAAAAAAAAATCGATCTCTTTCTGTACTAATTCTGCCGTGTTATCATCTTTTAATAAACTTTCGTTTAATTTCCATGAGAATGGTTGTCGATGAGGCCCCGGTAGCCTGATCCTCATTGAAATCGGCGCATGGTCCGAAAGCGTGGTAATCCCTATTCTGGTTTCCTCCACCAAATCCAATAAACTATGGTCAGCCATGATGTAATCTAATCTTGAGTACGTCCCGTGCACAGGGGAGAAGAAGGTGTAGTCTTTTACCTTTGTATGCTGCACTCTCCACACATCCATAATGTGGCATTGGTGCAGCTTACGCCCGATTTTCTTTAGTTGAACCCCGCTTGTCCCCTGTGCCCGGGACGTACTATCCAGAACAGGATTAAGACAAAAATTAAAGTCTCCTGCCAAAACTACCTCCCCTGTTTTAAACTCCCTCAGATTGTCCAACACCTGCTTCAAGAAAACAGTTGGATTTTTGTTCGGGCAATACACATTGGCTAAAGTCATTACTTTACCGCCCAGCTTACCCTTCAGAAACAGAAAACGTCCCTCCGGGTCAGCCAATCTGTTAATTAGGGTGAAATTAACCGACCTTGAGAAGCCAATTGCAACTCCCTTAGCTCTCCTTGTGGGAGAATCACTATAATACCAGACCGGTAAAGCTGAGGAGTATAACCTAATGTTTGTATCCTGGGCAAGGTGAGTCTCCTGGAGGAATACCACATTCGCTCTATAATGATGCAACTCTTTTAACACTTTGTGCCTCTTCACCGGGGAGTTCAGGCCCTTCACATTATAAGAAAAAAAGTTTAACTCCATAATTTTTTCTGATCTATTGGGGGGTTTTGTCTACCTACCACCACCAGCTTTACAAGGGAAATTTGTTCACATCCCAGCAGGGTCCCTACCCACCCATCCCCTCCCTCCCCAAGCCCTCCCCCCCCATGCCCTCCCCCGCCCCCCCACAAAACCCCTTCCCCAAACCTTCCCCCACCCCCTCCCACCCCCTCCGGCCTAGGTCTGGCCCTGCGCCCGACAACATGGATCTCGGCTGATCCCATGCCGCACGCTTCCATACCCTGGGTGCGGCTCTACCTACGGCAACCGGTGCCCCCCCCACTCCGCCACAAACGGCGCGGTGGGGGGGGGGGAAAGGGGCCGGGGCGGGCATTCCGAACCACACATCGTCCTACCCCGTAACCCCCCACACCTGCATCACATTCTGCCAGTATTAGTCCCCCCCGCCCCCCCCCAGACCCCACCCCCCTCCCCAAGCCATATTGATTATTAAGAACTGAGAGAGATACAAGCCCTGTGCCAATAATCACCCCAGTCCAAAACATTCTCCTCTGTACAAAAAAAAAAAAAAAAAAGAGACTCAGTCCCTCTTTCCCTTTAGCTTGGTATGTCCGGAACTGGAATGCCCAACTTTTCGCAGAAGTCCTGTAGGTCTTCCTTCTTTCATGACTCCTAGGGAAGAGGGAAATCCCCAACTGTACTTTATGTTAGACTTTCTTAATTGATCAAGCAGCGGTCTTAGCTGCCTTCTCCATGCCAGAGTCCCAGCTGATAGATCCGAAAAAATTTGTAATTCCGTATTCTCAAAACATACTGGGGAAGTCCCTCGAAGAACTCTCCAGATCTTCTCTTTTTCTTCATATGAGTGGAATTTGATGATTACGTCTCTAGGTACCTCCTTCCTCAAATTTGGGGGCTTTCTGATTCTATGTACTCTGTCGATCTTTAGTACTTCTTCTTCCCTTCTACCCAACATTGGGTTAAAGATTTTTTTCATTTTGATCGTCAGATCTTCATTCGTTTGTTCAGGTAAAGATCTAATCCGCAGATTTTGGCGGCGGCTCTGATTTTCCTGCTCTTCAACTTTGTGTAACAGGGTGCAATAGTCGCTCTGCATCTTCTTCATCTGCAACTTTAAATCTAGTATTTCTTTATCCTGAATTCCTGATGCTTCTTCTGCCTCCTCGACTCTTTGCAGCAGGTGGCCCATGTCAGTGCGTACATTCAGTATCTCTGACTTTATAGAGTTTTCTAACTTGGAAAACATTTCAAGCATTTCAGGCTTGGTGGGTATTAACGCAAAATTTCTCTGCTCCTCCATCATACTGCGATCAAGCGATCTGAGGTGTTCTGGGTCGTCCCTGATATTCTCCCCCGTTTCCCCCTTTTGTTTCGCCAGGTCTTTCTTTTTCTCTTTTGTCCCTGTTTGTTTCTTATCCAGTCCAGGGCTCTTTGCGCTAACGTCTTTAAGATATTTCTGTATTGTGCTAGAGTTTAGGCTTTCTCTTGGGGTCTTGGGTTCAGCTGCTTTTTGTGATCGACCTTTCATATTACCTCCTTTTTCTTATACCCCCACCTCTTTATTTGCCCCGCACTGCTGCTTGCGTTTTAATCAGGGGGGCTCAAGTGGCAGATTTTCCCCCTAGGCCCCCTAAAAACCAGGGGGGCAACGCTGTTGTAGTAGTATGATCTTGTTAAAGGATCTATCACAGAACGCTTGCAAGTGTTATATTAGGAAGTGATTAGTGAGTTTCCATCACAATGACCATCTCAGTCTCTTTTAACTTGCCCAACACAGGTAGAGAGGCAGATACACACTCAAGGAGAAAAAAAAAAAAAAAAGGGTCTCTTTTTCCTCTTCTCCCTTAAAGTGCTATACCAAAGTACCAAACAGTCAGTGAGGATCATTTATCTATGGCAGTCTCTTGTGGGGTCTCTGGATAGCTTTAAATAGACTTAATAACTTTCAAAAGCATAAAACTGCAGTTCTTTGAGGTAAGAGAGGGTTAATTTTCATACCTTGAGATGAGTCATTATCTTATCTCCATACCTCCATGCTGTTCTAGGAAACAAACTTGTTTTCTGCAGGCTGCTGTGCTTAGCTGATAGTTGCTCCGTGTCAGGGCGTCCAAGTTCGCCTAAGGCATAGGCTGTTCACCCCCTCTTCCTCAGTTACTCTTATATTGTCTTTGCTCGGGCTGATATCAGCTCCGGATGGCTTATGAATGGCTTAAGGGGAGTGAGACGGGCTGCAGGGGGGGGATCTCACAAGGGGAGAGACGTTCTCCCAGCTACACAGGGACAAGCTTCCCACATGGAGGGATCGTTAGCCTCCAGCTTCTCTCAGCGGCTGCAGTAGCTCTGAAGTGATGCAGAGTGAGGTGGTCTATCCCAGGGCTTCCTCTGTCAAACCCTCTGCAGGCTCTCACCCTGCACTGCGTCCTTACTGCTCGGTCCGGTCATCCCTCCTCAGCTCCCACACACCAGCCCCGCAGGCAGGCCCCTCCCCACGCTCTGACGTGTCACGTCAGCATCCTCCCCCATTCATCTTCTTTTCTCACACCGCCCGGACCGAAAAAGAAAAAAAAATCTGCCACTGACCCACCTCCATTGGAGGCTCCTGCCATCTAATGCGTCTTGGCTTGTGACAGCTCTTATATAACTGAGGGTGGGGCCACCCGGAGACCCCGCCCCCTCTGACACCACAGGACTTCCCCATGGCTTCTCTGTGGCATCAGAGGGGGGCCGGGGTCACCTGTTTACGTAACCGGGTTGCCCACCCCCCTCTGACACCACTGTCACGTACCTGGTGATGGAGCCTGATATGCAGAGGACAGCCTCTCTTACAACTCTGACTTGGAGCCCCTGATAGAGCTGACAGGAAGCACCGAGATGCAGAGTTGCACGAGTGCCTGGCGGGATCACTGAACCTGGAGCTGGATCGGAGCACTTGGCCGGGCTGTAGAGGTGTCTGTGGGAATCCCAGAGCAGTGGTAGGCAGGTAGCTGCAGTGAGTAGACAACCGGTCCCCACAGGCAGAAGTGCAGGTGCAGCAGAAGGGATGGTGGCACCCTCGAGGCTGAAGAGAAGGCAGGAACAGGCAGGCCGGGACATACACAAACGGGCACGTCAGGAACAGAGGCTGAAGCGGAGGCGGAATCAAATTACAGGCCGGGTCATCAGCAGACTGGCAGCGAAGTGGCAGAAGGAGCAGGCAGATGCAGAGTAGAGGACAAGCCGGGGTCGGATGCAGGCAGGAAACAGGAACGTCAGGAAGCAAGCCGGCTCACAACAGGAACGGAAGTCAGGTAGGTAATTGCAGGATACACAGGGAACGCTGTAGAGCAGACAGCACTGAGTCTGGAAACTGACTGAGTTTAAGTAGCCTGTTTGGGTGTCAAAAGATGTCACAGGGTGTGTGTGCACCAATGGAATTCTGACAGGGGCAGAGGTAACAGGTTGTCTTCTTCGGCAGCCATCTTGGGTGCTGGCATGCCCTTCCTGACACTGCCCCCCCCAAAGGGCAGCCTCCGGATGCCCAACTTGGCCCACTTGTCAGGATGGGAGTTCTTAAAAGCTTGAACCAAATTTTGGGCATGGATATTACCTTCAGGTTCCCAGGAGTTGTCCTCTGGCCCATACCCTTTCCATTTTATCAGGAACTGGATCTGATTTCTTCTCTTCCTGCAGTCTAAGATTGTTTCCACCTCAAACTCTTCCTCCCCGTCAATAATTACAGGTTCAGGCGGGCCGGAACTTCGTCCTGGGAAGGGGTCAGGAATGGCAGGTTTCAACAAGGTTATGTGGAACACAGGGTGGATTCTAAATGACTCAGGCAACTCTAATTCATACGCAACCTCATTGATCCGTCTCTTCACCGGAAATGGTCCTATAAATATAGGGCCCAGTTTCTTTGAGGGACAGGCCAGTTTCAAATTAGTAGTTGCTAGCCACACTTGGTCACCAGGGTTCAAGATCAATTCTCCCCTTCTTTTCCTGTCATAAACTTCCTTATTGTATGCCTGTGTCTTGGCCATTGTTTCCTGTAGCAGTTTGTTATTGGCGTTGAAGAAATTTATAGTTTCGGAAACAGCTGGTACAGGGGAATCTGGAATTGTATTAGACAAAAAAGAAGGGTGGAAACCGTAGTTTGCAAAAAATGGAGATTGCTTTGTAGCAGAGTGTACTGAATTGTTATAAGAAAACTCGGCCAGGGGAAGCAGAGAAGCCCAATCGTCTTGAGAAAATGAGGAGAAACATCTCAGGTACTCTTCGAGTGTTTGATTAGTCCTCTCTGTCTGCCCATTCGTTTATGGGTGATATGCAGAAGAAAATGAAAGTTCAATCCCGAGTGCATCACATAAAGCTCTCTCCAGAATCTGGATGTAAACTGCACCCCACGGTCGGACACAATATTGGCCGGAATCCCGTGAAGCCTTACGATCTCCTTGACAAAGGTTTGAGCTGTTTCTCGAGCAGATGGTGTGCCCTTCATGGGCAGGAAGTGTGCCATCTTAGATAGTCTATCGACAACTACAAAAATGGTGTTGTGGCCCTCAGATGGGGGAAGTTCTACAATAAAATCTATTGAGATCATCTTCCAAGGTCTACTGGGGACAGGTAAGGGTTTTAGCAGACCCCAGGCTCTGGATCTGCTGGTTTTATTGCGGATGTAAGTGGTGCAAGATTCCACATATTTCCTACAATCTTTTTCCACCCCAGGCCACCAAAATGTCCGTTGTACTAATTCAGTTGTCTTGCCAATGCCAAAATGACCTGCCAGCACATGATCATGTCATCGCACCAGGATGGCCATTCGGAGGTCTTCCGGCACAAAGACCTTGTCTTCATGCCAAAGTAGCCCATCCTTTGCCAGTAGAGAGACCCCGGCTGGTGAAGGGTTCCTTACTAGAGTTTGTTTAATTTGTTTTATTAACTCTCCTTGAAGTAACAGGAAGTTCCCAGGGGACAGAATGGTATCCGGAGATGAGATTTCTTCAGGTTTGCTGAACATGCGTGATAACGCATCGGGTTTTGCATTCTTGGATCCGGGCCTGAATGTTAAGTGAAAAGTAAATCTAGAAAAGAATAGTGCCCACCTGGCTTGTCGGGGTTTCAATCTTTTTGCTGTTCTTAAATACTCGAGGTTCTTATGATCAGTATAGATCAAGATTGGGTGTGCGGCCCCCTCTAGAAGGTACCTCCATTCCTCCAGGGTGGCTTTGATGGCCAAAAGTTCACGGTCCCCGACGTCATAGTTCCTTTCGGCATTTGACAGCTTGCGGGAAAAAAAAGCAACTGGATGCAGTAGAGCCTTAGCTCCCCGCCTCTGAGACAACATTGCTCCTACCGCTGTTTCTGAGGCGTCTACTTCCAAGACGTAGGGCAAGGCTGGGTCAGGATGTTTCAGGACAGATGCAGATGTGAAAAGTCTTTTTAGGGTGTCAAAAGCTTTCTGAGCTTCCAGAGACCAAGAGAATCTTGTACCTTGTTTGGTTAAACTTGTAATGGGGGATATGATTGCAGAAAAATTTCTGATGAATTTTCGATAAAAATTTGCAAACCCCACGAAACGTTGGACACCCTTCTTATCACTGGGAGCAGGCCAATCCAGGATGGCTGTAACCTTCTGGGGATCCATCTGGATGCCTTCAGTGGAAATGATTAAACCCAAGAATTGGATGCTTTGGCGTTCAAATACACATTTCTCTGGTTTTGCATAAAGTCTGTGTTGTCGAAGGCGACTCAATACATTCTTGACGTGACTACGGTGGTGATCTAGAGAGGGAGAGAAGATTAGTATATCATCAAGATAAACAACAACAAATAGATCCAGGAAAACTCTGAAGACATCGTTGATGAAGTGCTGAAAGGTAGCTGGGGCATTGCAAAGTCCAAAGGGCATCACAAGGTATTCAAAATGCCCAAAGCGTGTGCGGAACGCCGTCTTCCATTCATTCCCCTCTCGTATGCAAACCAGATTATAAGCACCCTGTTAGGTACCTGGTAGGAGAGCCTGACTGTACGAGAAGACCTCTCATACAACGCTGGTTCAGGAGCCACTGGAGTGGGGACAGTGGTCTCCTGAGCGCAGTGGGGTAGGAGTGCCTGTTGGAGTATAGGCTCTGATGAAGAGGTAGAGATCCCTCCAGGGATGGCAGGACTGCAGGTGAGTGGAGACTGGAACAGCAGCAGACTTGACACACTGGAGGTGAGGGATCACAGGAGCTGAAGCTGAAGGTGCAACAGCAAGTAGAGCGGCAGGCACAAGCAGAGTCAGACAGTCCGGGTCGGCAGGTAACTGGCACAGGTAATCACAGCAGGCAAAGGCAGAGTCGGTGAACAGGCAGAGGTCGGCAACGGTAGCAGATACAGACAGCAGGATGGTCAGGCAAGCCAGGTCGGGATTGGAGCAGGTCGGATGGTCAAACAAGCCGGGTCAAATCAGGTAGCAGACAATCAGATACAGGTTCAAGCAGAATCACAGAGCTGAGACGAAGCAGCGATGTTCCCATGGAACAGGAGAACTTTTATGTGCTAAATGGCGCCAAACCAGCTTGCTGCCATGTCTGAACAGGGGCGCGCCGGCGCATAGGCGCATGCAAGCTCCCTGGTCTGGTGCTGGTAGATCCCTGACATTGCCCCCCCCCAAGGGGCAGCCTCCGGATGCCCAATAACCTCTTTTTCTCAGGGTGAGTGGAAAAATAGGCGCGTACTAAACGCCTAGCATGCACATTACTGTCCGGTTCCCACAAATTACTTTCTGGGCCGTAGCCTTTCCACTTGATTAAGAATTGGTTTTGCCCTTGCCTTCTTCTACAATCAAGGATAGCCTCAACTTCAAATTCCTCGCTGCCATTAATTACAACAGGTTCAGGAGGTCTTGTCCCTCTAGCAGGAAAGGGATCAGGTACAACAGGTTTGAGCAGAGATACATGGAATACCGGATGAATTTTAAATGAATCAGGTAAAGTCAGTTCATAAGATACTTCATTGATTTTCCTTCTAACTGGAAAGGGTCCCATGAATCTAGGTGCCAACTTCTTAGAAGGACATGCTAATTTTATATTAACGGTAGAAAGCCATACCTGGTCCCCAATTTGTAAGTTCAGCTCCCCCCTTCTTTTCCGGTCGAAGATTCTCTTACCATCTGCCTGAGCCTTGGACACTGTTTCCTGCAACAACCGGCTGTTGTGACTGAGGAACTCCACTGTACTTTGTACTGCTGGAACCGAAGACTCTGAAAGGAAATCAGGTAGAAAGGTTAGGTGAAAGCCGTAATTGGCGAAAAAAGGAGATTGACCGGTAGCAGAATGTTTGGCATTATTGTACGCAAATTCTGCTAAGGGTAGTAGAGATACCCAATCATCTTGTGTGAAAGATGTGAAACATCTGATATATTGTTCCAGGGTCTGATTAGTCCTTTCTGTCTGACCATTCGTTTGAGGATGAAAGGCCGAGGACAAGGCCAATTCAATCTTTAGGGTTTCACACAGGGATCTCCAGAAACGAGAGGTGAATTGAACCCCTCTATCAGAAAATATGTTTAGGGTTGGGGGCGTGGCTCGGACATGGACGGGTGAGGACACGCTTGGATAGAGCTCCGGGGCTCGTATCTCCACTCAGATAATACTCATGGACTAGAGGCTGACAGTGCGGGATGAGTACAGGCAACAGATATCAGACACACTCCGCAAAAGAGAGAGTACATCCCCGTATCGCCCAGGGAGATATTCAACAGTATTTCACTATACCACCACGTACTCCCCCTGGTGCTGTGTCGGATGCGCTGCGGCATCGAGGTCAGCGTGACGATTTGAAAACGCCGGCAGCGCCGGCGGTCGGGTCTCGTGTAATAGGTTTGGAGACAGACTCGGTGATGGAGAGCCCGGCGTCTCTGCTTGTGAAACCCGCCCGTGAGCCTGCATGTGAAACGGCTTTTGCTGGATTGCCGAGAGAGGAAGGAGGTCTAGAGGGAGATATCCGTGGCATCCGAGCATTGTTAAGCACTTTACCTACCTGTCGAGATATTGAAGCTCTGATAATCAGAGTAGAGGAGACACACCGTCAAGACATCCAAGCGGTAAGGTCTGAACTAACCACTCTGACAGAGAGAACTAAGGTGGGAGAGGAAACGGTATCCCTAGTGGAACAAAGAGTGGAGACATTAGAAAAAACGTTGACCACCCAGACATCTATGATGGTAGACCTGCAGCTCCACACTGAGGAACTTGAAGACAGAAGTCGCAGGAACAATCTGCGGCTTCGGGGTCTTCCAGAGACACAGGGAACCGAGGATCTCCAGGCAACAGTCATTGCAGTTTTTCAGATAATATTGAAATCTCCTGAAAAGGTGATAGATATAGATAGAGTACATAGAGCTGCGGGCCCTAGACCAAAAGACTCAGAGAAACCGAGAGACATTGTTTGTCGGATCCACAGCTATCAAGAGAAGGAGAGAATACTTAGAGCAGCGTGGGGGGCAGGAGACATCAATTTCAATGGGACCCCTATTAAGATCTTACCAGATATATGCCGAGCAACCCTTCAGCGTAGAGCCTGCTTACGCCCTATCCTGGATTTAGCTAAAAAACAGGGGTGCACCTATAGATGGGGTTACCCGTTGGCGGTGAGATTCCGTAGGGATGCAGCTTCATTTTCTGTCTATACACCTGAAGACCTCCCGGCACTATTTACTTTCTTAGATGTCGCCCCTATTCAGATTCCCAATTGGCTTTCATATATTCCTCATATGGGGGGGCGGTTAGATCCTTTGAACAGACAAAGACACCGGATAGACTCCCAAAGAAACCAACGATTATCTCAAGGGGGACCTTAAAAGGATGAGGGGGACTACTGATAAATATTGCATAGATTGAAGGGGAGAGGGGGGTGGATGAGATAGATTTGAGATGAAGTAGATCAATGAGGGTAAAGTGAATCAATGGATCCTAATTAAACTTAAGTGTAAGATAGAATATAATAACAGCCACCTTTATTTAGAGAGATAGGAGATTAGATTTTTGTTTTTGAATTTTTAATTTTTTTTTTTTTTTTTTTTTTTTTTTCTTTAAGAGTACTTACAGACTATAGAATATAGATCTTTTTGGCCTCGGCTGTATCTTTAGGTTTATGGTTCTGGGGGGAGGGAAATGGGGAAAGAAGGGGATAGAAGGGTGTGGGGAGGGAAGAAAAATGACTCTTTGAAGGTTGGCATTTTGGATTGCGTGTTGTATTATTTTTATTTATTTATTTATTTTTTGTTTTTGTTTACTTTTCCTCACTGAGATTTGGTTGAGATTGTATAGAGATATAGCACGTGACACTTGATTGACAATTATATTTGCACAGGCACGTTGATTGCCACACGTTATTGTTGAGAGGTGGTTGTAGTTTTGGCAGTCCATATGGGTGGGGGGGGGGAGAGGGGGGAGTTCCCTCTCTCTTCTCCTCCTTTTAACCCCCCCCCGCCCTCTGATAATGACTATGTTCACACACGGTATAAGTTTTTTTTTTTTTGTTTTTTTTTGGGTCACTTAATTTTCACTCCTTATTTAATTAATTTATTGATTTACTTATTCTCTATTTGTCGGTGCCGTAATAGATATATATTATACATTTTTTTTTTCCCTCCCAGGTAGGAGCCTTATAAATAGGGATAGTTAAAATATGATATGAAGTGAAGTGTAGGAATATTAGTCCCCCTTTCCACCCCAATCCCCCCCCCCCACCACCACCACCGGTTTCTGTGTTTTTTTTTTTTTTTTTTCCTCTCCCTCCCCCTTGTTTTGTCTTGACTGTATCTTCAGGTTTTTTGGCTTGAGAGACGGGAGGGGGAGAGAGGGAGGGAAGAAGGAAAGGAGGGGGATAGAATGGTAGAAGGAGGGAAGGTAAATGACCTTTGAGAGCCTACGTTTGGGCTATGTGTCTTATTTTTTTACATAGTAATTTATTTAAATTTTTTTTTTTTTTTTTTTAAGAATGGTTGTGTCTGTTCAGAGATACAGTAGGTGATACTTGACAGCACAATTAAAAAGGCACGTTGGTTGCTACATATTAAATATTTATTGAGAGGGGGTTGTAGCCTTGGTGTTTCATTTGAACTTCTTACCCCTCTCTTTTGAGTACCATCATAAACCAAATTTATTTTATTTTTTGTTTTGTTGGGTGGTTGTTTTTTTTTTTTTTTTTTTATATATTTCTTTCCCTTTCCTAGTAGGAGTTCTATATATATGAGCAGAATTGTAGGGTTTAAAATGAAGTTCTTAAAATACAGATCCTTCCCCTTGTGTCCTCCCCTTTCTTATAATATATTTTTTTTTTTTTTGTTATATTTAGAGTTATACTTCTAGGATGGGCTGAAACAGAATAGGCAGCTAAGTTAGCTGCTAGGTCTTAATTATCTGAATTAGGGAATTCAGGAAGCTGCCTTTTTTCCCCCTCCCCCCCCCCCTTTTTTCTTTTTTTTTTTTTTTCCCCCCATTGTTGGTTAGCCTTGGTCCTTAAAAACGCCCGACCACTAAGAGGAGAGATGGCCCTGGAGCTTTTCATCCGACCATCTCTGGCCACAACCCCTGATAAGCTGACGCTCAGATACCGAATTTAAGCGGTGAGCGTTTATTTAGCAATATATTGCTTTTTTTTGTTGCTGTGTTTTGTGTTTTTCTTTTTTTTTTTTTTTTTAGAGCCATTCCATGGAGACTTTAAAAATCATATCATTGAATACCAAGGGCTTGAACACCCCAGAAAAAGGCGGATACTTTTACATGACTTGCAGCATTATGGATCAGACGTGGTATTTATACAGGAGACCCACTTTAGACAGGATAAAATACCTACTTTAAAAAGTCGGGCATTTCCGTCAGTCTATCATGCTGCAAACCAAAATGCAAAATCGAAGGGAGTCTCTATTCTCCTTTCAAATAGACTACCTTGGCTCTTTACGGATATGATTAACGACCCTGAAGGACGTTTCTTGTTTGTAAAGGGCAGGGTAGGTGATGTTTGTATCACATTGGCAACGTTGTATGCCCCCAATGAACACCAAGAGATCTTCTTGGGTAAGGCGCTTAAGCAACTGATTAAATTTACAGAGGGTCAGCTGATCATTGGGGGAGACTTAAATGTTTCATTGAACCCAGCCGAAGATACCTCCTCTGGGATATCATCAATCTCTTATAATGCTCGTAATCGCATAGCTAAAACCTTACATAAAAGTCAATTGATTGATATATGGCGTTTATTCCACCCCACAGAAAAAGATTACACCTTTTTTTCATCGCCCCATAAATCTTATTCTCGCATAGATTATTTTCTCGTCCCACATGCCCAACTCCACTCAGTACGTGAGGTCAATATTGGTTTGATTACTTGGTCAGACCACGCACCTATTTTCATGATATATGACTTACAGGATACTCGGAATAGGAGATCAAATCAGTGGAGACTGAATGAAAGTCTCTTACAGGACCAAGAAGTTTTAGAAGATGTAATCAAAGAACTTGATTTCTATTTTTCTACTAACGACACCCCAGATTGCGATCCAGGAATTATATGGGAGGCGCATAAAGCAGTCATTAGAGGAGTTTTGATCAAACATGGGGCTAGGATTAAACAAAAGCGGGGGGAACAATTAAAACTATTACTAGAAGAATTAGCTAAGCTAGAAACCTGTCATAAACGGACTTTGTCACCTGGCTGGCGTAGTGCCCCGATTCCCTGCAGTAGAGGCAGAGGTTGTGTGCCCGCCTACGTGACTTCTCCTCTGGGGTCAAAGAAGGACGGAACAGACCAAGCTGCATTGGTTCAGGTGCATCATAGGTAGAGGCAGGTGGCGGAGCAGGAGATCTACTGGGTGGACAGGGTACTTGTGGAGTCATCCAGGTGGGACGAAGGGTACTGGTGGTTCTCTCGGTACGTCGTTCTCGCAGTCTACGGTCTATTTGGATAGATAGATTGATAAGGTCTTCCAGGGTCTGTGGTACCCCTACTCGTGCCAACTCATCTTTGAGAGGTTCTGACAACCCCATCCTGAACTGATGGCGCAATGCTGCGTCATTCCAAGCCGTGTCGGAACTCCAGCGTCTGAACTCGACGGCATAGTCTTCAGCTGCTCGGCGGCCTTGACGAAGGGCCTGTAAGGAGGCTTCTGCGGTGGCAGTGAGCTGGGGGTCTTCGTATAGTTGGGACATGGCTCCAAAGAAGGCCTCCAGACTATCCAAGGCGACAGACTTTTGCTCCAAGAGTCGGTGGGCCCATGTTTGTGGTTCACCAGTCAGCAGGGAAATAACAAAGCCCACCTTAGTGGCTTCCAGGGAGAACGTGCGTGGCTGAAGGGCAAAGTACAGGTTGCAAGCATTCCGGAAGGCACGATACTTGCTCCGGTCTCCGAGAAATCTTTCGGGTACTGGTACTTTGGGCTCAGGAGGTAACATGACCACAGAAGGTGTTGAGGTGGCTGCTGCGGACCCTGGTGGACCGGAAGGTGCGGACAGAGCCTGCACACGTTCTTCCAAGCTGGAATATCCCTCTTGTAGGCTTTTCACTGCCTGGGTTAGACCCGCCAAATGTCGGCAAAGTTCATCCATGGGGAGGCCCCCTGCCCGGACTCGGTCATGGCTGCCTAATACTATCAGGCTCCTCCTACTTACCAGACCGGCGAGTCCTGTCGGGCAGAGGGTTGGCTCCCTTACCCTCCGACTATTGGCCCCCTGATAGAGTAAACAGGGGGTACAACAGTACGGAGTGGTATGAAGGCCTGTATGGCTGTTCAGGTATTGCTGTCCGGAAGTCACAGGGTTAACTGTAGCAAAGACTGAGTAGACTGGAGCACCTTCGCTGAGCAGAGCAGGCTGATGTGGACAACAGACAGGAAGACTGCAGACAGGCTGACAGGATCCCAGGGAGCAGGCAGATGGATGGTCAGGAGACAGGCCGGATTTGGCAACAGGCAGACGGCAGAGGTACAGTGGAACAGGCAAGCGGATGGTCAGACAAGCAAGGGTCGGTGCAGGCAGAGTTCAGAGAGTGGACGGGGGACAAGCCGGGTCAGTAGGTATAACAGGAACAACAAGGTACACGGTCAGGCTCTGGAACTACTAGCTGTTGATTAGGCAGCACTGGTCACCAGAACTCACTGGCTTAAATAGGGCTTTTGGCGCCAAACGACGTGCACGCGCGCGCCCCGGCACACACAGGCACGCGCGCCGATGCACCCTGACGCACACCACCGCGGGCGCCCCGCCTGCCAAGGTAAGAACCCTGACACTAGGTCACCTTCCCAAGCTCAAATAGATTTGTATCTGTCTCGGTCATTAATGCCTCGGCTGGCAGAGACAGATAGAGATGACATGGAAAAACCTATTACAATGGAAGAACTTCAGAGAGCAGTAAAGATAACCAAATTGAAGAAAGCTCTGGGCCCTGATGGGCTGACAGCCCAATATTACAAAACCTTGCTCCCCTCATTAGCCTCATATATGCTCAAATTATTTAACGCTCTTGGATCATCAGCAACATTCATAAGAGACACAATGTTAGCACATATTTCGGTAATACCGAAAGAGGGAAAAGATCCGACTTCCAGTGGTAGCTACCGCCCAATCTCTTTACTTAATGTAGATTTTAAGCTTTTCACAAAAATTTTGGCTAATAGAATTCAACAATACATTCCAAATTTGATACATCTGGACCAAGTGGGATTCGTTCCAACGCGCGAAGCAAAAGATAATACAACAAAAGTGCTTAATCTTCTTCATGTAGTGAAAAATTCTCAGATCCAATGTGTGTTTTTGAACACAGATGCAGAGAAGGCCTTCGACCGGGTAAATTGGAATTTTATGTTATCAGTTTTGCGATATGGAGGTTTCGGGAATAAAATGCTGCAATGGATTGCTTCTAGCTATTCTTGCCCGACAGCCCGTGTCCGGGCTAATGGAGTACTATCAGAAACCTTCCAGATCGCAAATGGGACACGTCAGGGATGCCCCCTTTCACCACTCCTTTTTGCCCTGTCGTTGGAACCATTTCTCTGCACTATACGCTCCAATCAAGATATTACAGAAGTAAAGGTAGGAGAAGCACAATACAAGATCTCGGCCTACGCGGATGACATGATGTTCTCCTTGACGAACCCTCTAGTTACGATCCCTAACTTAATGAAGGAGTTTGAGAAATACAGCCAATTATCCAATCTTCGTATTAATTTTACCAAATCGGAGGCAATGGGGATTAATTTCCCCCAAACATCAATTGAACAATTAAAAAAAAATTTTAAATTCAAGTGGACGGATAAGGCACTTACATATTTGGGCACGTTGTTGGTGCCCAATATTGATAAGATCTTTGGGTTAAATTTCCCCCCATTGCTGCAAAGAGTGAAGACATTACTAGATAAATGGAAATTGGGTTTACACTCATGGATAGGACGCTGTAACATTGTTAAGATGAGTGTTCTCCCCAAATTTCTTTATCTTTTACAAGCACTACCAATACGGATCCCAGCTAATTATTTTAAACAGTGCCAGAAGTCGATTTTTGATTTTATATGGGCGGGTAAGCAACCACGACTACGTCGCAATCAATTAACTCTCCCGAAGAAACAGGGGGGATTGGCGGTGCCAGACATATGCAGATATCATCGGGCTATACACCTTAGCAGAGTAGTGAACTGGAACAGACATAGAGATTTTAAACTTTGGGTACAGTTAGAATATGCCCAGTCGCCTGTCTTATTAGGAAGAGTTCCCTGGTGTTTGGCATATGCCCCCAAAGAGCTTATTAAACATCCCCTGATAGGAAATACTCTTAAAATCTGTGCGACTACGTTTCCTACTATTGGCGTAATACCCGAGACATCCCCCTTATACCCAATAATTGGGAACCCCCTGTTTCCCCCTGGGAACGAAGACAAAGCGTTTAAACATTTAACAAATATGGGGGGTACACAAGTGTCCACTTATATAAAAGGAGGGACTTGGTTAACAGTTACAGAGATGATGGAGTTATTTAGACTTAGATTCTGGAGTGCTCTCCAGATTACCCACTTTCTTGGCTCCCTCTCAGACCCAAAGAAGTTTGAAAGGCCTCTTGGTAGTTTTGAGAAGATGTGTTCAGATAGGGGAGCAAAATCGCATATTCTATCAGCGAATTACGAGATATTAAAAGTATCGAGAGAAATCGACTCCTTGAAATGTATCCGGGATTGGGAACGAGAGTTGGGAAGGGACTTTAGTACAAAGGAGTTGCGACAAATTATTAGGTTTACACACGAATCTTCTATTTGTGTGAAAACCCAGGAGACTAATTTTAAAATCTTGACTCGATGGTACAGGACACCAGAGAGATTGAAGAAGTTTTTTCCCAACTCTTCAGATCTTTGCTGGAGATGTCACGGGGATAGAGGTACGCTGTTGCATATATTTTGGTATTGTCCTAAGTTGAAGAATTTTTGGGCAGAGATCAGACATATCCTCCAGACTGTCACTAACTATAGGATACCGGAAGACCCAGTCTTTTTCCTCCTTCATGGGTCTCAGATATCAGAAAAGGTATATAAGAAATCCGTGATACGACATCTATTAGATGCCGCTAAGGCGTGTGTTCCCTTGACGTGGAGATCGACGTCACCACCGACGATAGAGATGTGGCTGCGTAAAGTGAGAGAGATTAATAAATTGGAAGAGCTGGTTCTTTCTGCGCGAAATCAACAGGAAAGATATTCCGAGACCTGGTCTCCTTGGAACTCTTTCCTGGCTTTGGAAGAGGGAAGGACCCTCCATGAGGGTAACCAAAATGGTTAAAGTAGCTATCTAAGGAAGATCTACCTGGATTCTCTTTTGTAGGACGCAAAGGCCCTTGAGAGATATTTCCATGGATTGGCTCTCCCCTTTTTTATTTTTTTTTTTTTTTTTTTTTTTTTTTGGGTGTGTGTCTGTTTTTGTTTTATATAGGGGTATAAAAATGACTGGGACCGGCTCGAGACTATAAAAGAGGCAGGGTAATGGTTGAGTAGGAGTTATTATTGACATAGACTCAACTTACTGTTAGATGATATGAAATTGTGTTTTAAGTATGCCTAAAAATGTTAATGTTTGAGATTCTCTTATTGTTTTTTGTGTTCTCGAGATTGTCCTATGTTTAAAAATAAATAAAGTGAAAAAGAAAATATGTTTACAGGTACTCCATGAAGTCTGATGATCTCCTTGATAAATATGCGAGCTGTTTCGGTGGCAGACGGGGTTCCCCTTAACGGTAGAAAATGAGCCATTTTGGTTAGACGGTCCACTACTACAAAGATGGCTGAGCACCCTTCAGAACATGGAAGCTCCACAATAAAATCCATAGAAATCATTTTCTATGGTCTGTCGGGTACAGGTAACGGTTTCAATAGGCCCCAAGCTCGATTCCTGGATGACTTATTCTGAATGCAGATGGAACAGGAACTGACATACCTTTCACAAAAGTCTTTCAGATTGGGCCACCAGAATGTACGCTGTACTAGGTCCAGGGTCTTACGAACTCCAAAGTGGCCCGCCAATGGATGATCGTGGAGAAGTGTCAAAACCCTGACCCGAATATCTTCAGGAATGAAAATTTGGCTTCCCTTCCAGAACAGACCATCTCTTCTTACTAAAGAAATCCCAGTAGGCCTGGCTGACTCAGAGGATGCTTCCTTAATCAGGGAAAGTAAATCTGTTTGTAGCAGTAAAAAACTGTTTGCGGGTAAGATGGTGTCAGGAGTGGATAAGTCCTTAGGATTGTCATGCATACGTGATAATGCATCCGGTTTAATATTTTTTGAACCTGGGCGGTACGTGATATGGAAAGAGAAACGTGAGAAAAACAGAGCCCACCGGGCTTGACGAGGCTTCAACCGCTTGGCAGATTGTAAGTATTCCAGGTTTTTATGGTCAGTATAAATTAGCACTGGATGCATAGCCCCCTCCAACAGGTACCTCCACTCTTCCAGTGCAGTCTTAATGGCTAGAAGCTCTCGGTCACCAACGTCATAATTCTTCTCTGCAGGGGAGAGTTTACGGGAGAAGAATCCTACAGGATGCATTATCTCTTTGCTACCTTTACGTTGTGAAAGAATCGCACCTACCGCAATCTCGGAGGCATCAACCTCTAAGATAAACGGTAGAGATGGTTCAGGGTGACTGAGGATAGGTGCTGAAGTAAATAATCTTTTGAGATTTTCGAAGGCGTCTTGAGCAGATTGGTTCCAAGAAAAATGGGTATTTTGTTTGGTTAACTGCGTGATGGGTGCAATTATGGCTGAGAACCCCCTGATGAACTTTCTGTAGAAGTTTGCAAACCCCACAAACCGCTGAATTCCCTTCTTGTCCAAGGGTGCCGGCCAGTCCAGAACAGCGGAAACTTTTTGTGGGTCCATCTTGATGCCCGTTGCAGAGATAATTAACCCCAGAAATTGAATGCTCTGTTGTTCGAACTCACATTTCTCCGCTTTTGCGTACAGACTGTGTAAGCGGAGACGACCCAACACCCTGCGGAAATGTTCTTGATGCAACTCACGGGATTCTGAAAAAATCAAAATATCGTCCAAGTATGCGATTACAAACACATCTAAGAAGTCCCTGAGGACATCGTTTATCAAGTGTTGAAAGGTTGCTGGGGCACTGCAGAGTCCAAAGGGCATGACCAGGTATTCATAATGCCCGAATCGGGTTCGGAATGCTGTCTTCCACTCATGCCCAGCCCGGATACGGATCAAATTATACGCCCCTCTCAGGTCAAGTTTAGTGAAAATGACGGCAGTCCTTAATTTTTGGAAGAGTTCAGGTATCAAGGGTAGAGGGTACCGATTTTTGACCGTGATTTTGTTTATTTCACGATAGTCTATACACGGACGGAGAGACTTGTCCTTCTTGGTGACAAAAAATATTCCGGCACCAGCTGGAGAGGTAGAGTGGCGTATAAAACCCTTGGCCAGGTTCTCATCTATATATGTCTTTAGTACTTCCTGTTCTTTCTCTGACCATGGAAAAATGCGTCCGAATGGTATTTCGGATCCTGGCAGCAATTCAATGGGGCAATCGTAGGGGCGATGCGGTGGAAGAGAGTCTGCCCCCTTCTTGCTGAAGACATCAAGGAATTCATGATACTGTTTAGGTATGACCTGACAAAGTTTCTGGTCGGTGTCCAAACAAAGTAGGGTGGATGAGGAATCCGAATCTTTCTTAAAACAGTGTTCATGACAGTAAGAAGATGAGAATTTCACTTCTCCAGATGTCCAATGAATGTATGGATTGTGGGCCTGCAGCCAAGGAATGCCCAGGATGATGGGAAACATAGGAGAGGAGATGGCATCAAGAACCAGCAGTTCCTTGTGTTGGGAGGGAGTAGAAGCAGGCAGAGGCAGGGTTTCCTGGGTTACATGTCCTGATCTGATGCGGGATCCATCAGCTAGAAATACAGCGAGTCCATGGGTCTTGGTTCGTAATGGGATGTTATGCTGGCTGGCAAAGTTTGAATCAATAAAGCAACTGCATGCTCCGGAATCAATGATGGCGTTGATTGTTATTGTCCCTTCTTGCAGCTGCAAAGACAGAGGAATGGCAATGTGGGTAGAATTCGCAGACAGAGCAGAGAGACTGGTATACACAGAAGACGGGCACTTACTTATTTTGACTGGACAGTTCAGGACATAGTGCCCAGTCCCACCGCAGTAGAGGCACAGATTGAGTTGCCGGCGTCGGGCCCGTTCTTCAGGGGATAAGGCAGGTCGCATCAGTCCTAATTGCATAGGTTCTGCAGAGTCAGGCGTGGCATTAGCTGGATTTGAACTGGATGGGGGTACATAGCGTGTGGCTGGAAGTGGTGCTCTGGCTGTCATCCAAATCGGGCGGGATTGTAAAGTAGATCGTTCAGATCGACGTTCCCGGATACGTCGGTCGATTTGAAGAGTCAAGTTAATCAAAGCCTCAAGAGTATCTGGTACACCCACTCGGGCAAGTTCATCCTTTAATCCTTCAGATAGACCCAAGCGGAACTGGTGACGCAGGGCCGCATCATTCCACTGAGTGTCCGCACTCCAACGTCTAAAGTCCATGATATAGTCCTCCGCAGGTCTGCGGCCTTGCTGAAGCATGAACAGAGCTGATTCAGCTGTAGCAGTCTGTTGAGGGTCTTCGTATATTTGCGCCATGGCTTCAAAGAAAGAAGATAAGGACTGGGTTAGTGCTGAGTCCCCCTCAAGTAGACGATGGGCCCAGGTCTGAAGCTCTCCTTGTAGGAGGGAGATCACGAACCCCACCTTAGTGGCTTCCAATGAGAAAGTCCGGGGCTGTAATGCGAAGAAAAGCTTACAAGCGTTGCGAAAGGCCCGGAACTTGGTCCGATCTCCAGAGAATCTATCAGGAGTGGGAACCTTTGGTTCAGGTGGAAGCATTACAACGGAAGGACCAGGAGTCGTCTGTGCCGGGGTTGCGGCTGAGGAGGAGGCCAGGGGGTTAGGCCCTGCAAGGTTCTGGACCTGTCCCTCCAATCTGTTGTAGTTATCCTGGAGGGATTGCACGGCTTGAGTGAGGGCCGCAAGGTGGGTGCATATTTCTTTCAAGGGAGAGGTATCTCCTGCAGGCTCAGTCATGGCTGCTTCGTACTGTTAGGTACCTGGTAGGAGAGCCTGACTGTAGGAGAAGACCTCTCATACAACGCTGGTTCAGGAGCCACTGGAGTGGGGACAGTGGTCTCCTGAGCGCAGTGGGGTAGGAGTGCCTGTTGGAGTATAGGCTCTGATGAAGAGGCAGAGATCCCTCCTTGGATGGCAGGACTGCAGGTGAGTGGAGACTGGAACAGCAGCAGACTTGACACACTGGAGGTGAGGGATCACAGGAGCTGAAGCTGAAGGTGCAACAGCAAGTAGAGCGGCAGGCACAAGCAGAGTCAGACAGTCCGGGTCAGCAGGTAACTGGCACAGGTAATCACAGCAGGCAAAGGCAGAGTCGGTGAACAGGCAGAGGTCGGCAACGGTAGCAGATACAGACAGCAGGATGGTCAGGCAAGCCGGGTCGAGATTGGAGCAGGTCGGATGGTCAAACAAGCCGGGTCAAATCAGGTAGCAGACAATCAGATACAGGTTCAAGCAGAATCACAGAGCTGAGACGAAGCAGTGATGTTCCCATGGAACAGGAGAACTTTTATGTGCTAAATGGCGCCAAACCGGCGCTAACGCGAACGCGCGCACGCACCCGCGCCGCGTGCCCGAGCGCCGCGCCGATGCACAGCAACAGCAGCAGCTTGCTGCCGTGTCTGAACAGGGGCGCGCCGGCGCATAGGCGCATGCAAACGCCCTGGTCTGGTGCTGGTAGATCCCTGACACACCCCGCAGATCCAATTTTGTGAAAATGGTGGCCGTACCGTGTCGCTGGAATAATTCAGGCACAAGTGGAAGAGGGTAACGTTTTTTTACAGTGACCTTATTAAGTTCACGGTAGTCCACACAGGGCCATAATGAGTGGTCCTTTTTTTCTACAAAGAAGATCCCCGCACTGGCAGGAGATGTGGAGGGGCGAATAAACCCCTTTTTAAGGTTGTCATCAATGTAGTGTTTCAAAGCAACAAGTTCAGATTCAGATAGAGGAAAGATCCTGCCAAAAGGAACTTCAACCCCAGGAAGGAGCTCAATTGGACAGTCATAAGCCCTATAAGGAGGAAGCGTTTCTGCCCCTTTTTTGCTGAAAACATCCAGAAAGCCGTTATATGCTACTGAAACGACTTGGCGGGCTTCGGACTCCAAATCGATGCATAGCAGATGAGATTGGTCCTGATGATTCTCTTATATATAAAATAAGTGCAGCGCTGAACTGTAACCATAAAACATATAAATACCAAAAAAAAAAAAAAATTATCACATATGAAATTGTGCGTGATATGGTAATTAACAGTAAAGTGAATCAACATACGTGATATAATAACTAATAATAATGTGAAATACCACAAAGGTTACTGAAGTAAGTATAAGTGTCTGTGATAACATATGTTAAACTCTGTAACCAGAGTCCAAAAATAAAGATGAAAAGAGTCTCCTCGAACAGCGAAAGTTCTTAGACACTGGGTGTTGACTTGAACCCGAACCACACAGGAACCACAGGTAATGCGTCATAAACATCTAAAGTTGGACACTCTTACCAGATGTAGTGTGACATATCTGCCATATGGCAGTACGTCTGACAGAGCCTGTGGAGATGGTCTCCCATGGAATCCAGCAGATTATCCCTTCGGTCCTGGTCTTGGATGGGCAAGATGTGTCCTTTGGGTCGCAGTCACCGACAGCCCGGATGGTCCCAGATGGCAACTATCCCCTCACTGTCACACTCTCCCGCATCAGATGGGTTCAAAAAGTCAGAGGCAGTCAGATCGTATGTGGAATCATGGAGAAAAAAGAAAAAAGGGGGCTCCACATGGCATAGGTCAAAAAGTAAAAGGGTTTTATTGTATAAAAAACCTTACAAGATAAAAAAGTGATCACTAAATAAAATAATGGCAACGTGGGAAGCAAACGCCCTACGCGTTTCGACTGAAAAGCCTTCAACTGGGGCATAAAACAACCTCCCCACGTTGCCCCAATATATAAACTGCAAACATCATGTCAAGATAATTAGGTCCGCCCCCATCATGGCGGGACGGGAAGTACATTGTTTAATGTTATAATCATAATAAACAAGTTTTATATAGTGTTATTTGCACCTACAATGACATAAATCGTCAGGTTGTATCTGGGGGAATGAACCTTGGGGTTAAACTGGAATAAACACCATGGAGGGGGCCCCGAACGTCGAATCGCCGAGTGGGCTTGCGTTCCAAGCCTCACCTCCACAGTGACAGTCCCGATGATGTAGGGTCCTTACTAGTTTTGTATCCTCTAGATGACAGGATGGGGGGTGGCCAACCTCTTAGTTTTCCCCTGAGTGATCTGACCTATCCTGGGGTCAGATGTGGTCAATATGGGAGCGGCCGCTCCTCCCCTTCACACAGTAGGCTGTGAGCGCACGTCCTGCGGGATTGGAGGGTGGATGCTAGCGGCGTATCCGCCGTCAACACGCATCCGTTTCCTTGGTTACGCCTAGGACCTACAGCGCATGCCCTCGGAGGTTGTTTACGTGAGACGTCAGCGGCACACTGTTCGCCAGCTGCTCTCTCCTTCCGAGTCACGGGTCTGACAGACTTGGAACGCAAGCCGCTTACATCATCGGGACTGTCACTGTGGAGGTGAGGCTTGGAACGCAAGCCCACTCGGCGATTCGACGTTCGGGGCCCCCTCCATGGTGTTTATTCCAGTTTAGCCCCAAGGTTCATTCCCCCAGATACAACCTGACGATTTATGTCATTGTAGGTGCAAATAACACTATATAAAACTTGTTTATTATGATTATAACATTAAACAATGTACTTCCGGTCCTGCCATGATGGGGGCGGACCTAATTATCTTGACATGATGTTTGCAGCTTATATATTGGGGCAACGTGGGGAGGTTGTTTTATGCCCCAGTTGAAGGCTTTTCAGTCGAAAAGCGTAGGGCGTTTGCTTCCCACGTTGCCATTATTTTATTTAGTGATCACTTTTTTATCTTGTAAGGTTTTTTATACAATAAAACCCTTTTACTTTTTGACCTATGCCATGTGGAGCCCCCTTTTTTCTTTTTTCTCCATGATTCCACATACGATCTGACTGCCTCTGACTTTTTGAACCCATCTGATGCGGGAGAGTGTGACAGTGAGGGGATAGTTGCCATCTGGGACCATCCGGGCTGTCGGTGACTGCGACCCAAAGGACACATCTTGCCCATCCAAGACCAGGACCGAAGGGATAATCTGCTGGATTCCACG
The DNA here is from genome assembly GCA_037952925.1 of Lithobates clamitans. Classification (NCBI taxonomy): domain Eukaryota; kingdom Metazoa; phylum Chordata; class Amphibia; order Anura; family Ranidae; genus Lithobates; species Lithobates clamitans. The sequence continues at coordinate 786,591 of JBBGZY010001053.1, read as the reverse complement.
GGAGACCATCTCCACAGGCTCTGTCAGACGTACTGCCATATGGCAGATATGTCACACTACATCTGGTAAGAGTGTCCAACTTTAGATGTTTATGACGCATTACCTGTGGTTCCTGTGTGGTTCGGGTTCAAGTCAACACACAGTGTCTAAGAACTTTCGCTGTTCGAGGAGACTCTTTTCATCTTTATTTTTGGACTCTGGTTACAGAGTTTAACATATGTTATCACAGACACTTATACTTACTTCAGTAACCTTTGTGGTATTTCACTTTATTATTAGTTATTATATCACGTATGTTGATTCACTTTACTGTTAATTACCATATCACGCACAATTTCATATGTGATAATTTTTTTTTTTTTTTGGTATTTATATGTTTTATGGTTACAGTTCAGCGCTGCACTTATTTTATATATATCTCTTGTGACTTGGTTTGTCTGTGTGCTAGCTGCTACTTGCTATAATATTCACATAATTGTATTTTCTGGGCCAACGCAGTTTCTTTTATATATTCTGATGATTCTCTTACTAACAATGCTGAAGGCAATAGGGGGAAAGAAACTTGATTTCTTCTGTAACCCAGTTAATGTGAGGGTTATGAGCTTTTAACCATGGCATACCCAGAATGATTGGGAACAGAGGGGAAGCGATTGCATCTAGGCGTAGAAGCTCTTGATGGTTCTCGGCAATGGTGGTAGATAACGGGATGATTTCATGAGTAACCAATCCAGATTTAATGGTGGATCCGTCTGCCATAGGCATGTGCATTCCGTTTCGTTCCGAATCGAAATTCGGACGAATTTTTCATTATTCGGAAATTCGGATGCATCCGACTTTCCGAATTACAAAAGTAAAGAATTTAAACGAATTTGAAAAAAACGAACGAATTCGAAAACATATTCGAATCGAATTTGAAGACAAATTCGAATCAAATTAAAAAAAAATAGAAAATGTTTTTGTTTTAAATAAACAATAAGATAGAATATAAAATAATAAAGCAATAGAATATATATATATATATATATATATATATATATATATATATATATATATATATATATATATATATATATGTATATATATATAATTTTTTTTTTTTATTATTATTCTCTTCTATTGTTTTTTTATGCTTTTCTTTTCTATTATTTTATATTCAATAATAGTCTTTTCAATTCAAATTCAAAATCATTCTATACGAAATTCGAATTTCAGAATATAGCTCCTGAAGTTTAAATTTGATATAGAATGAATTCGAATTTGAATAGAAAAGATTAGAAACAGAAAATAATAGAAAAGAATGAACTAAAAAAACAATAGAACAGAATAGAAGAAAATATAATATATATATTATATTTTCTTCTATTCTGTTTTATTGTTTTTCTAGTCTATTCTTTTCTATTATTTTCTATTCTATTTTAATCTTTTATATTCAAATGTGATTTCGGTCTATATGAAATTCGAATTTTGGAAGATGTTTTATATATATTAGAATTAGATTAGAATAGAACAGAAAATAGTATAAAAGAATAGCATAGAAAAACAATAGAACAGAATAGAAAAAAATATAAAATATTCTATTCTAATCTTTTCTATTCGAATTCATTCTGTACCAAATTCCAATTTCGGAAGATGGTTTTATTTATATATATATATATATATATATATATATATATATATATATATATATATATATATATATATATATATATATATATATATATATATATATATATATATATATATATATATATATATATATATATATATATATATAAATATATATATATATATATATATATATATATATATATAATATTTATTTCTATTCTGTTCTACTGTTCTATTGTTTTTCTATTCTATTCTTTTCTATTAGAATTTGATTTCATTCTATTTCTATATAACCATTTTCCGAAATTCGAATTTTGTATAGAATGAATTTGAATAGAAAAGATTAAAATAGAGTAGAAAGAATAGACTAGAAAAACAATAGAACAGAATAGAATAAGATATAATATATATATTATATTCTATTCTGTTCTGTTCCATTGTTTTTCTAGTCTATTCTTTTCTATTATTTTCTATTCAAATTCGAATTCATTCTATACGCAATTCAAATTTCAGAAGCCATCTTCCAAAATTCGAATTTCGTATAGAATTAATTCAAATTCGAATAGAAAAGTTTAGAATAGAATAAAAAAAAATAGCATAGAAAAACAATGAAACAGAATAGAAAAAAAAAAAAAATATATATATATATATATATATATATATATATATATATATATATATATATATATATATAATATTTTATTCTCTTCTGTTCTATTGTTTTTCTAGTCTATTCTATTTCTATTATTTTCTATTCTAATCTTTTCTATTCAAATTCGAATTCATTCTATACGAAATTCTAATAGAATCTTCCGAAATTCGAATTTCGCATAGAATTAATTCAAATTTGAATAGAAAAGTTTAGAATAGAATAGAAAAGAATAGCATAGAAAAACAATGGAACAGAATAGAAAATTATATATATATATATATATATATATATATATATATATATATATATATAAAACCATCTTCCAAAATTGGAATTTGGTACAGAATGAATTCAAATAGAAAAGATTAGAATACAATATATTATATTTTTTTTCTATTCTGTTCTATTGTTTTTCTATGCTATTCTTTTATACTTTCTATTCTATCCTAATCTTTTCTATTGGAATTCGATTTCATTCTATACGAATTTCAAATTTCACGAAATGGTTATATATAGTTTACTTTTTCAAATTCAGTTAATGTTTTTTTCGAATGTGGTAGAATTTTTTCGAATTTGACAGTTTTTTTCGAATGTGGTAGAATTTTTTCGAATTTGATAGTTTTTTTCGAATGTGGTAGAATTTTTTCGAATGTGGTAGAATTTTTTCGAATTTGACAGTTTTTTTCGAATGTGGTAGAATTTTTTCGAATTTGATAGTTTTTTTCGAATACGGTAGAATTTTTTCGAATGCAGTCGAATTTTTTCGAATTCGAATACGAAACAAATTCCGAAAACGAATGTAACAAATGCAACTAATTTAACTAAACTAATTTAGTTAAATAACGAACCGAAACAAAACAAAACTAAACAAATTTTTTCATCCTGCACATGTCTAGTCTGCCAGATGTACAGAAAGTCTCTGAGCCTTGGGTAGTAAAGGAATTTGATGTTTGGCAGCAAAAGCTAAATCTATGAAACAGCTGCAAGCTCCAGAGTCAATTATAGCGGGGGTCTGGATAGTTCCTCCTGGGAGCTGTAGCACAATGGGAAGAGCAAGATTGGGTAGAGATGGAGGAGAAGTGGATGTAACTGAGAAGCACTTGTGGATCTTGACCGGGCAAGACCTCACATAATGTCCTGATCCTCCACAGTACAGGCAAAGATTTCGCTGGCGTCTGCGCTGGTGTTCTTCTGTAGTCAGAGAAGGACGGAGGAGACCAAGCTTCATGGGTTCAGGTGCGTCGGAAGCAGATGCAGCAGGAGCAGGTGAAGCGAGACTGAAAGAACCAGACACTCGTGGAAGCATCCATACTGGACGGGACTGGTCGGTGGTTTGTTCCGACCTACGTTCCCTTAAGCGACGGTCAATCTGGATTGACAAATTTATAAGTGTCTCCAAGGTGGAGGGGACACCTGTTCGTGCTAGCTCGTCCTTGAGATTATCAGAAAGGCCCATGTGGAACTGGTAACGCAGGGCAGCATCGTTCCAGTTGGTGTCGGAACTCCAGCGCCTGAATTCTGAAACATAGTCCTCCACGGCCCTGTGACCCTGCTGAAGCGTGTGAAGGGTGGCTTCCGCAGTAGCGGCTTGCTGGGGGTCTTCATATAACTGAGCCATGGCTCCAAAAAAGGAGGCTAAGTCCGTCAGAGATGTGGCCTTTTGTTCAAGGAGTCGGTGAGCCCTGGCCTGTGGTTCCCCCTGAAGCAAGGAAATGACAAACCCGACCTTGGTGGCTTCCAGGGAGAAGGTTCGTGGTTGTAGCGAAAAATAGAGTTTGCATGCATTGCGGAAGGCTCTGAACTCGTTGCATAGTAGATAAGTAAGATGAGACCATAAACGGCGCTGCCCTCTCTATTATTAATGGGTACCAGGTCAAAATATCACAAGATCCACACTGAATCCAGATGACTCCGATACATAAAAACTCCACCAGTATCAAAACATACTACGGTTTAGGCAAAAAATGAACCATATATTTGAAGGTGAGCAAAATTGCAAAAAACACCAATACTTAAAAATTGCTAAATAGGATGTGTTCCCCCAGCGGGATATAAGTGTCATCCAGAGTGAAATATATAATACCTGAGTGAAAATATATAATCCCTTAGTGGAGAAAATTTAAGTTGGACAGTGCAAACCAAAAAACAGTATAAAGAAAGGAAATTGTTTTAAAAAGCTTTTTAACCCCAAAGTTCAAAAGTATTGGGACAAGATGGCGCCAAAGGAAACCTATTGGGTATTATAAGAATATGTGTGCTTAGTATTATAAGTGTAGTGTCTGTGTGTCCCCTTCCATATTTATATGCAAAAAATATTAAGTATGGTTGTGTTTGATCCCAATGTTCAAAAATATTGGGACAATATGGCGCTTAAGAAACGTGAGATGCGAAATATCCTTTTGTGCGAAACGTGAATTGTCCTTCTATGTGATAAGCAAATAATAATAAAACCACTCCCTATTTTTAAATTACAGTTAATAAAAAATATATACAATACAAATTTCCTTGATTGAAACAAGTAGTATAATTAATTTATTTCTAAAAAGTTCATATATATAATCCATGCAGAACAAATATTGTTAACCAGGTGGGGAGAACAGAGTTCAGCTGAAAATGCTGTTTATTTCACCCAAGGGGGTACACCGTAGTGACTTCTGTGCGATATTTTTCATAAGGTGACTTGAAGTGCTCGCCCCCCTGTGCTACCCCGAATCACCCCTCAAGAGGCACAAATGTCCTTATCCCGGCTGTGACAAGGTCTACGGCAAGTCCTCCCATCTCAAGGCTCATCTCAGGACACACACAACCCCTTGTGTTTCTCTTTTCTCTGGATTTCTGGAGTGTTTAACAGCTTAAGGTGGTACACTGCTGGAGTAGCATGGTCATGTCAGAGCACACAGCCATAAGGATCGCACAGAGTAGAGGAATGGAAGCAATTTTGAAGTGAACATCATTCGCCCTGAAGCACCCACTTGGTCGCTTGGTACCCCTGCAGGGGTGATTATTTCTGGTGAGTGGGGTAGCACAGGGGGGCGAGCACTTCAAGTCACCTTATGAAAAAAATCGCACAGAAGTCACTACGGTGTACCCCCTTGGGTGAAATAAACAGCATTTTCAGCTGAACTCTGTTCTCCCCACCTGGTTAACAATATTTGTTCTGCATGGATTATATATATGAACTTTTTAGAAATTAATTATACTACTTGTTTCAATCAAAGAAGTTTGTATTGTATATATTTTTTATTAACTGTAATTTAAATATAGGGAGTGGTTTTATTATTATTTGCTTATCACATAGAAGGACAATTCACGTTTCGCACAAAAGGATATTTCACATCTCACGTTTCTTAAGCGCCATATTGTCCCAATATTTTTGAACATTTGGGGTCAAACACAACCATACTTAATATTTTTTGCATATAAATATGGAAGGGGACATACAGACACTACACTGATAATATTAAGCACACATATCCTTTTAATACCTATTTATACTTATTATTGTCCCAATACTTTTGAACATTGGGGTCAAACACAACTCTACTTAATATTTTTTGCATATAAATATGGAAGGGGACACACAGACACTACACTGATAATACTAAGCACACATATTCTTATAATACCCAATAGGTTTCCTTTGGCGCCATCTTGTCCCAATACTTTTGAACTTTGGGGTTAAAAAGCTTTTTAAAACAATTTCCTTTCTTTATACTGTTTTTTGGTTTGCACTGTCCAACTTAAATTTTCTCCACTAAGGGATTATATATTTTCACTCAGGTATTATATATTTCACTCTGGATGACACTTATATCCCGCTGGGGGAACACATCCTATTTAGCAATTTTTAAGTATTGGTGTTTTTTGCAATTTTGCTCACCTTCAAATATATGGTTCATTTTTTGCCTAAACCGTAGTATGTTTTGATACTGGTGGAGTTTTTATGTATCGGAGTCATCTGGATTCAGTGTGGATCTTGTGATATTTTTACCTGGTACCCATTAATAATAGAGAGGGCAGCGCCGTTTATGGTCTCATCTTACTTATCTACTATGCAATTAGACCCTTAGGGGTACTAATTAGAGATAGGCAGCAGCTCTTATTCTGTCCTAAGCGCGGATTTATTCTTTTATAGCTCTGAACTCGTTGCGTTCTCCGTGGAACTTTTCAGGAGTTGGGACTCTGAGTTCAGGTGGTAGCATAACGACTGCGGGAGCTGCTGGCATCCCAGAAGTGGAAGGTGCTTGAGCAGCAGAGGCAGACAAGGTCTGTATTTGGCCTTCCAGCTGGGTATAACCCTGTTGTAAGTCCTTTACATCTTGTGTTAATCCGGCTAGGTGTTGGCAGAGTTCCTCCATAGGAGAGGGTCCTTGCACAGGCTCAGACATGGCTGTCTGCTACTGTCACATACCTGGTGATGGAGCCTGATATGCAGAGGACAGCCTCTCTTACAACTCTGACTTGGAGCCCCTGATAGAGCTGACAGGAAGCACCGAGATGCAGAGTCGCACGAGTGCCTGGCGGGATCACTGAACCTGGAGCTGGATCGGAGCACTTGGCCGGGCTGTAGAGGTGTCTGTGGGAATCCCAGAGCAGTGGTAGGCAGGTAGCTGGAGTGAGTAGACAACCGGTCCCCACAGGCAGAAGTGCAGGTGCAGCAGAAGGGATGGTGGCACCCTCGAGGCTGAAGAGAAGGCAGGTACAGGCAGGCCGCGTCATACACAAATGGGCACGTCAGGAACAGAGGCTGTTATATAAGAGCTGTCACAAGCCAAGACGCGTCAGACGGCGGGAGCCTCCCATAGATTTTTTTCTTTTTCTGTCCGGGCGGCGTGAGAGAAGAAGATGAATGGACATCATGGGACATTTTTCTTTTTTAATGAAGGACTTGTCCCAAGCTGTGTTTCGTCGTTTTTAACATTCTTGACACTTCTTTTTGTGAAATGGTAGGGGTACTTGTACCCATTACCATTTCACACAGGGGGGAGGCCGGGATCTGGGGGTCCCCTTGTTAAAGGGGGCTTCCAGATTCCGATAAGCCCCCCGCCCACAGACCCCCACAACCACCGGGCAAGGGTTGTGGGGATGAGGCCCTTGTCCCCATCAACATGGGGACAAGGTGCTTTGGGGGGTTACCCCAAAGCACCCTCCCCATGTTGAGGGCATGTGGCCTGGTACAATTCAGGAGGGGGGCGCTCACTCATTCCCCCCTCTTTTTCTGTGGCCTGCCAGGTTGCATGCTCGGATAAGGGTCTGGTATGGATTTTGGGGGGACCCCTATGCCATTTTTTTTTTTACATTTTGGCGCAGGGTTCCCCTTAAAATCCATACCAGACCTGAAGGGCCTGGTATGGATTTCAGGGGGACCCCCAAGCAATTTATTTTTTTTAAATTTAGGTTTGGGGTTCCCCTTAATATTCATACAAGACCCAAAGGGTCTGGTAATGGACTGGGGGAATCCCATGCACTTTTTTTCATTGAGTTTTATCTATATTGCCGAGACCCGACAAAATCATTACAGCCGTGATCAGTTTTAAATGACAATTTTTCCTTTAGAAATGTAATTTTGCTGTTCATGTGTTCTGCCAAATTTGTTTCCTGTTTGCATGTTCTGCTGCGAACCGAACATTAGGGTGCTTGGCTCATCCATACTGCTGTGTTATGTAAAACTATTAGTTTAGTTTTTACATTTTATAAGAAGGTGCCTTGAGATCATCCAAAATTTGAAAGGTTGCCTTAACTGGAAAAAGGTTGAGAAACACTGTGCTAACTCACAGAAAGTACATGTGATCCTGGTGGTCTAAGAAAAACATTACAGTATATGAAACAAACAGTTCAGGGCATAGTCATCCTGAAAAAGGACCACCATATAGGACCTGTATGGCTTGCACTCAGCCAATATCAGCTGTGTCTGGATGAGGTGGAGCTAGCATGCCTAGAAGGAGAACCTCGCCTTTTGAACGCACATGGCTTCAAACATGGCGACTCGATCCAGGCATGGGCCCCTGACTCTTAGGCTGGGTTCACACTAGAACACAGAGCGGCTCACAGCAGGGGTCCGGTGGGTCCCCATTCACTTTCATGTCTGATTTCAGCCAGAATTTTTGTCTGAATTTGGACCTTAAACAGACCAAAAGACGCTCCATAGAGAGCTGGTCACAATTGCCTGCTATGCGAAACCCTCATCCAATTTGTAACAGTGTGAACCCAGCCTTAGTAAAATATTTATTAAAAATACATTGGTGTCAGTGGGGAATTGTGTCCCACCATTGGTACCATTGGGCCCCATCATTCATAACACTGGAAGGAATTGTGTCCCATCATTGGAGTTATTGGGTCCTATTGTTGGCGTCATTGGGAGAAATTGTGCCCTTTCATTGGTGTCATTGGGAAGAATTGTGCCCTGCTGTTGATGTCATTAGGAGGAATTTTTCCCCTTCATTGGGGTCAGTGGGGGGGGGGTTAAGCCCCATTGTTCCATTGTTGGTATCAGTGGATGAAATAGTGCCCAAAGGGCCAGATAAAAGGAAGTACAGGGCTGCAGTTTGGAGACCACCGCCTTAGAGAGTAGTATAAAGCCAAGCACAGCAAGATACCTGAACACTTATATAAAAATTATGATATTTATTAATTCACATTAAAAAAAGACAACAAAACAAAAAGAATATTAAAGAAATAAAAATCTTGGCCAAGAACAATCTTAGATTGACCTTTGTATCAAAAGGTCATGCAGAATATGTCTCCTTTAAAGTCAGGACAGGTTGGTTGATTTATTTCCTGAAGCCCCCATTCACACCGGTGCGACTCGTCAAGCGATTTGACAGTTCCAAATCGCATGACAGGTCACACCCCATTGCCAGAAATGGAACCGTTCATATCGCCGCGACTCATGTTCCAGTGATTATGAAAAAAGTCCCTGCACTACTTTTTACCAATTTCATTGCGACTTGCAAAGACTTCTGTTGTATGAAGTCACAAATAGCAATGAAATCAGTAGTGAAAATCGCACTGATGTACAGCTTTAAAATTGCGCTGAAGTAGCGTGACTTTAAAGCTGCGCTCATGTGAATAACAATAATGCATAACTAAAGGTAAAACTTTTTTTAGTTTTGGACAGAGTGGATACGGATTAGAGTCCCTGCCAGTCTTGTTTTGCCTGACTGCACTCCCATTAGGGAGATTCTCCCTAACAAACTCCTAAACCTCACAGTCTGTACATAGCACATTCCTGAACTTCGCACTCTGTACATAACGCACTCCTGAATCCTTCCACGCTTTGTGTAACACACTTTTCCACAGTGTGTGCCAAACCTTTGTAATGGAAGTTTTTTATTCTTTTTTTTAAATGATTTTCATGGAGATTGTGTCTGTGAGACTCTTGCTTGTGGCAGAGCTATCAAAGCAGGAAGCCCGAGTTTGGTTTAACCATGCCCCAAAAGCCCCTCCCACTCTTAATCATTTGGTCACACCTGTTTTTTGCCGCGGCGTGCGTAGGGACACTTCCTCTCTCAAGCATCCCTCATTCTGAAGTTCAAAAGTTGGGATTTACTAAAACTTGAGAGTGTAAAATCTGGTGCAGCTCTGCATAGAAACCAAATCAGCTTCTAATGTCAGCTTGTTCAGTGAAGCTGATTTGGTTCTCTATGCAGAGCTGCACCAGGTCTCGCACTCTCCAGCTTTAGTAAATCACCCCCCAAGTGACTTCTGATTGCCCGCATGCTGGGCAGGTCATTATATTGGACTCCTGCCAAGACAGATTATAAAAATACGTGGTTATCTTCACAGATCACATCCCCACATCAGTCACTGATAGACCTCCATATAAAGCACACATCTGATAAAGCACAGGTGTGTGTAGACTTCTGGAGAAGAGCACAGAGCAAGGAGAAAGCATGCAGCCAGGGAGATGAGAGAAGAAGATGAAAGTATAAATTGCCATGTATGATACTGGCACCAGCCATCCAAGAATTGCCTGAATCATGGGTACTATACCGTGCTGTCATCTGGGTTTACATTGAAGGAACTCACAATTGCAGTTTTTTGTGCCTACAGTTGAATGTATATCCATCCAATTCTTCTCATCTCAGGTCCATCCACACCTCATTAGTATCCAGGTGGTCTATCACCTGCTGTGCTCCACAAGGGCAGTACAGCTGCAGCTCTCATGTGATTGCTGGAGGAACAAACTCCAACGTCTTCTATCTACTTGTGTGTGGACTTTGTCAAGGTGCCACAACTTATAGCATTTTATCTGCAATTTTCTTTTTTATGTCTAAATGTGTTTGTTACGCATTAATACTTTTTATGTCTAGGTGTGCAATATATGTAATCCCTTATCTTTATAGCTTGGTAGGAATTTGGCAGCTACTGTATTTATGTGCCCTAAAAACAGACTTAACAGTTGTGCTCAAAAGTTTACCAGTGGCGACTTGTGCCCATCATATGCAGCCACTGTGCCCATCAAATGCAGCCACTTGTGCCCATCATATGCAGCCACTTGTGCCCATCATATGCAGCCATTGTGCCGAAATGCAGCCACTGTGCCCATCGAATGCAGCCACATGTGCCCATCATATGCAGCTACATGTGCCCATCATATGCAGCCATTTGTGCCTGTCAAATGCAGCCACTGTGCCCATCATATGCAGCCACTTGTGCCCATCATATGCAGCCACTTGTGCCCATCATATGCAGCCACTTGTGCCCATCATATGCAGCCACTGTGCCCATAAAACGCAGCCACTGTGCCCATCATATACAGCCACTTGTGCCCATCATATGCAGCCACTTGTGCCCATCATATGCAGCCACTTGTGCCCATCATATGCAGCCACTTGTGCCCATCAAACGCAGCCACTTGTGCCCATCATATGCAGCCACTTGTGTCCATCATATGCAGCCACTTGTGCCCAGTATATGCAGCCACTTGTGCCAAACAAATGCAGGCACTTGTGCCCATAAAACACAGCCACTTGTGCCCATCATATGCAGCCATTGTGCCCATCATATGCAGCCATTGTGCCCATCATATGCAGCCACTTGTGCCCGTCGTATGCAGCCATTGTGCCCATCATATGCAGCCATTGTGCCCATCATATGCAGCCACTTGTGCCTAGTATATGCAGCCACTTGTGCCCATCATATACAGCCACTTGTGCCCAGTATATGCAGCCACTTATACCAAACAAATGCAGCCACTTGTGCTCGTCATATGCAGCCACTTGTGCTCATCATATGCAGCCATTGTGCCCATCATATGCAGGCACTGTGCCCATCATATGCAGGCACTTGTGCCCATCATATGCAGCCAGGCTCGGCTGTCACTTCACTAACCCCCCCTGCGGCCAGTCCGGTTGCAGTTACCGCTAGTGTGGCGGGGCTCTGCTCCTCTCCTGGAGAGATGGGGCTCTCCTCCTTGGCAGGAAGCGGTGCCTGCGGCTCATGTGTCCACTCATCTTGTCTTCAGGCTTCCTCCACCGTGTCTCCTCTTCCACCAAAGCGTTAGGCATCCAATAGGATCACCTAATGCTTTGGCCAGTCAGGAGACAGGTCTCACTGACCTGCCTGCAGATTGGCAGGGAGGAACATTAGTGTGAAAATAGTGAAAATGCAGCCACTTGTGCCCATCATATGCAGCCACTTGTGCCCATCATATGCAGCCACTGTGCCCATCACATGCAGCCACTGTGCCCATCATATGCAGCCACTTGTGCCCATCATATGCAGCCACTTGTGCCCATCATATGCAGCCACTTGTGTCGATCATATGCAGCCACTTGTGTCCATCATATGCAGCCACTTGTGTCCATCAAATACAGCCGAGTGCCTGTCAAATGCAGCCACTTGTGTCTGTCAAATTCAGCCACTTGTGCCCGTCAAATGCAGCCACTTGTGCCCGTCAAATGCAGCCACTTGTGCCCGTCAAATGCATCCACTTGTGCCTGTCAAATACAGCCACTTGTGCCCATCATATGCAGCCACTTGTGCCCAGTAAATGCAGCCACTTGTGCCCATCATATGCAGCCACTTGTGCCCATCATACGCAACCACTGTGCCCATCATATACAGCCACTTGTGCCCATCATATGCAGCCACTTGTGTCCATCATATGCAGCCACTTGTGCCCAGTATATGCAGCCACTTGTGCCCGTCAAACGCAGCCACTTGTGCCCGTCATATGCAGCCATTGTACCCATCAAATGCAGCAATTGTGCCCATCAAATGCAGCCACTGTGCCCATCATATGAAGCCACTTGTGCTCGTCATATGCAGCCATTGTGCCCATCATATGCAGCCACTTGTGCTCAGTATATGCAGCCACTTGTGCCCATCATATACAGCCACTTGTGTCCATCATATACAGCCACTTGTGCCCAGTATATGCAGCCACTTGTGCCAAACAAATGCAGCCACTTATGCCAAACAAATGCAGCCACTTGTGCTCATCATATGCAGCCATTGTGCCCATCATATGCAGCCAGGCTCAGCTGTCACTTCACTAACCCCCCCTGCGGCCGGTCCGGCAGCAGTTACCGCTAGTGTGGCGGGGTTCTGCTCCTCTCCTGGAGAGATGGGGCTCTCCTCCTTGGCAGGAAGCGGTGGCTGCGGCTCATGTGTCCACTCATCTTGTCTTCAGGCTTCCTCCATCGTGTCTCCTCTTCCACCAAAGCGTTAGGCATCCAATAGGATCGCCTAATGCTTTGGCCAGTCAGGAGACCTGCCTGCAGATTGGCAGAGAGGAACGTTAGTGTGAAAATAGTGAAAATTCATTCGCTATGCCACACAACAGGGTGGGATCTGCCCCCCGAGCCCACCCTATTTTGAAGCCTATTAGAGCCTCTGGCTCTAACCATGTGCTTTTAAGTTAACCCTCGCCTATTCCTGCCATAGTATGTTTCATGCGTCCTGAAAGGGGCCGGTCACATGAATAGGGAGGGCGGCGGGCCGCCACTGAAGTTTACCCCCCCATTTGGAGAATTGGTAATGTAAAGGATGGACCATTTTTGAAGTAAACTTGAGTGAGCCAGATAAACAAAATTTTTTTTTTATTTCTGATTGGTTTCTCTATGCAGAGCTCCACCAGGTCTCGCACTCTCCAGTTTTAGTAAATCACCCCCCAAGTGACTTCTGATTGCCCGCATGCTGGACAGGTCATTATATTGGACTCCTGCCAAGACAGATTATAAAAATACGTGGTTATCTTCACATCACCACATCAGTCACTGATAGACCTCCATATAAAGCACACATCTAATAAAGCACAGGTGTGTATAGACTTCTGGAGAAGAGCACAGAGCAGGGAGATGAGAGAAGAAGATGAAAGTATAAATTGCCATGTATGATACTGGCACCAGCCATCCAAAAATTGCCTGAATCATGGGTACTATACCGTGCTGTCATCTGGGTTTACATTGAAGGAACTCACAATTGCAGTTTTTTGTGCCTACAGTTGAATGTATATCCATCCAATTCTTCTCATCTTAGGCCCATCCACACCTCATTAGTATCCAGGTGGTCTATCATCTGCTGTGCTCCACAAGTGCAGTACAGCTGCAGCTTTCATGTGATTGCTGGAGGAACAAACCCCAACGTCTTCTATCTACTTCTGTGTGGACTTTGTCAAGGTGCCACAACTTATAGCATTTTATCTGCAATTTTCTTTTTTATGTCTAAATGTGTTTGTTACACATTAATACTTTTTATGTCTAGGTCTGCAGTATACATAATTCCTTATCTTTATAGCTTGGTAGGAATTTGGCAGCTACTGTATTTATGTGCTCTAAAGACGGGCTTTACAGTTGTGCTCAAAAGTTTACCAGTGGCGACTGGTGCTCAAAATTTTTTTGGGGGCACAAACAAACTGAAAAATACCAAACCCCCCATCAACTCACTGTGCCCATCGAATGCAGCCACTGTGCCCATCAAACGCAACCACTTGTGCCCATTATATGCAGCCACTTTTGCCCATTATATGCAGCCACTTGTGCCCATCACATGCAGCCACTGTGCCCATCACATGCAGCCACTGTGCCCATCATATGCAGCCACATGTGCCCATCATATGCAGCCATTTTTGCCTGTCAAATGCAGCCGAATGCAGCATTTGTGCCCATCATATGCAGCCACTTGTGCCCAGTATATGCAGCCACCTGTGCCAAACAAATGCAGCCACTTGTGCCCTTCAAACGCAGCCACTTTTGCCCGTCATATGCAGCCATTGTGCCCATCATATGTAGCCACTTGTGCTTGTCATTTGCAACCACTGTGCCCATCGAATGCAGCCAGGCTCAGCTGTCACTTCACTAACCGCCCCCCCAGTGCGGCCGGTCCGGCAGCAGTTATTGCTGGTGTGGCGGGGCTCTTCTCCTCTCCTGGTGAGACGGGGCTCTCCTCCTTTGCAGGAAGCGGTGGCTGCGGCTCCTGTGTCCACTCGGCTTGTCTTCAGGCTTCCTCCGCTGTGTCTCCTCTTCCGCCAAAGCATTAGGCATCCAATAGGATCGTCTAATGCTTTGGCCAATTGGGAGACAGGTCTCACTGACCTGCCTGCTGACTGGCAGGGAGGAACGTTAGTGTGAAAATTCATTTTCATTTGCTATGCCACATAACAGGGTGGGATCTGCCCCCCGAGCCCATCCTATTTTGAAGCCTATTAGAGCCTCTGGCTCTAACCATGTGTTTTAAAATCCCCCCCCCCGCCTATCCCCGCCATAGTATGTTTCATGCGTCCTGAAAGGGGCCAGGCACATGAATAGGGAAGGCGGCGGAGGTTACAGGGGGGATCGTGCCGTGTGCCCACAATGCACGGGCCACCACTGAAGTTTACCCCCCCACTTGGAGAATTGGTAATGTACAGGATGGACCATTTGTGAAGAAAACTTAAGTGAGCCGGTTAAACCCATTTTTTTTTATTTCTGATTGGTTTCTCTATGCAGAGCTGCACCAGGTTTTGCACTCTCCAGTTTTAGTAAATCACCCCCCAAGTGACTTCTGATTGCCCGCATGCTGGGCAGGTCATTATATTGGACTCCTGCCAAGACAGATTATAAAAATACGTGGTTATCTTCACAGATCACATCACCACATCAGTCACTGATAGACCTCCATATAAAGCACACATCTGATAAAGCACAGGTGTGTATAGACTTCTAGAGAAGAGCACAGAGCAAGGAGAAAGCATGCAGCCAGGGAGATGAGAGAAGAAGATGAAAGTATAAATTACCATGTATGATACTGGCACCAGCCATCCAAGAATTGCCTGAATCATGGGTACTATACCGTGCTGTCATCTGGGTTTACATTGAAGGAACTCACAATTGCAGTTTTTTGTGCCTACAGTTGAATGTATATCCATCCAATTCTTCTCATCTCAGGCCCATCCACACCTCATTAGTATCCAGGTGGTCTATCACCTGCTGTGCTCCACAAGTGCAGTACAGCTGCAGCTCTCATGTGATTGCTGGAGGAACAAACCCCAACGTCTTCTATCTACTTCTTTGTGGACTTTTTCAAAGTGCCACAACTTATAATTACACCTTATAGCATTTTTTCTTCAATTTTCTTTTTTAAGTCCAAATGTGTTTGTTGCACATTAATACATTTTATGTCTAGGTGTGCAATATATGTAATTCCTTATCTTTATAGCTTGGTAGGAATCAGTGCCGGTGCTACCACTAGGCAAACTAGGAAGCCACCTAGAGTGCCCGGCCACTGGTGTTCCCACTCTCTTCTCTCTGAGGCTGCAATGATGGGGGCCGGTGAGGCTGCATTTGATGGCCGCCGGTGAGGCTGCATTTTATGGGCACTTCATTAAAAAGGTGGGGTATACATGGGCAGGGCAAAGGGGGTGTAGTCAGGGGTGGAGCAAGAGGGGGGTGGCAAAATGAGGTTTCGCCTAGAGTGTCAAAAATCCTTGCACCAGCCCTGGTAGGAATTTGGAAGCTACTGTATTTATGTGCCCTAAAGACAGGCTTTACAGTTGTGCTCAAAAGTTTACCAGTGGCGACTGGTGCTCAAAATTTTTTTCGGGCGCAAACAAACTGAAAAATACTGAACCCCCCCATCAACTCACTGTGCCCATCAAATGCAGCCACTTGTGCCCATCATTTGCAGCCACTTGTGTCCATCATATGCAGCCACTTGTGCTAAACAAATGCAGCCACTTGTGCCCTTCAAATGCAGCCACTTGTGCCCAGTATATGCAGCCATTGTGCCCATCAACTGCAGCCACTTGTGCTCATCATATGCAGCCACTTGTGCCCATCATATGTATCCACTGTGCCCATCATATGCAGCCACTTGTGTCCGTCAAATGCAGCCACTTGTTCCCATCATATGCAGCCATTTGTGCCCATCAAATTCAGCCACTTGTGCCCATCATATGCAGCCACTTGTGCCCATCATATGCAGCCACTTGTGCCCCTCAAATGCAGCCACTTGTGCTCATCATATGCAGCCACTTGTGCCCATCAAATGCAGCCACTTGTGCCCATCAAATGCAGCCAGTTGTGCCCATCAAATGCAGCCACTTGTGCCCATCAAATGCAGCCACTTGTGCCCATCAAATGCAGCCAGGCTCGGCTGTCACTTCACTAACCCCCCCCCCCCCGTGCGGCCAGTCCGGTTGCAGTTACCGCTAGTGTGGCGGGGCTCTGCTCCTCTCCTGGAAAGATGGGGCTCTCCTCCTTGGCAGGAAGCGGTGGCTGCAGCTCCTGTGTCCGCTCGGCTCGTCTTCAGGCTTCCTCCGCCGTATCTCCTCTTCCGCCAAAGCGTTAGGCATCCAATAGGATCGCCTAATGCTTTGGCCAATCGGGAGACAGGTCTCACTGACCTGCCTGCTGACTGGCAGGGAGGAACGTTAGTGTGAAAATAGTGAAAATGAATTCACTATGCCAGGGTGGGATCTGCGCCCCAAGCCCACCCTATTTTGAAGCCTATTAGAGCCTCTGGCTCTAACCATGTGCTTTTAAATCCCCCCTCCCTCTTGCCTATCCCCGCTATAGTATGTTTCATGCGTCCTGAAAGGGGCTGGGCACATGAATAGGGGGGGGGGCGGCGGTGGTTACAGGGGGGATCGTGCCCGTGCACAGGCCGCCACTGAAGTTTACCCCACTTGGAGAATTGGTAATGTTCAGGATGGACCATTTGTGAAGAAAACACGAGTGAGCGGGATAAACCCATTTTTTTTTCATCATTTCTAATGGGATTCATATTCTGTAACTGGAGGTGATAACAGAATGGGCCAATCATAAAACAAAACATGGCAACAAGTAAACCAATGAAATGCCCCCCCCTCCTGTTCAGAAGTCTTCACCCCCAATACACAGTTATTCCTGTATATTGCCCCCTTTAGCATCAATGACAGCGGTCAGTCTTCTGTAATAGTTGTCTATGAGGCCCCGAATTCTTGCAGGTGGTATAGTTGCCCATTCATCTTGGCAAAATGCCTCCAGGACATACAAAGTCTTTGGTCGTCTTGCATGAATGAAACTTTTGAAATCACCTGTGAGATGACATTAAAGTGGGACTTCAGTAATTGTTTATCTTTCCATCTATTAAATCTTCTGCCCTTTTTGCTGTTTTAACGTTGATTAGTAAAACTTTTTTTCTCTGCCAGTAAAGACCTTATACAGCCCACTTCCTGTTTCTTGTCTGGAAAAAAAGCCTAGTCTTATGACATCATGCACAGGAAGGGAAGGGGGGAATGAGTCATAAGAGGGCCAATGAGAGCTGCAGAGCTGGAGGTGTGCCTCTGTGTGTCTGTCTAAATCCAGGAAGTGAACAGACAGCAGCGTGTCACTGGAGATGATGCGCGTGCCCAGCGGGTATGATGACTGTCGGGGCACCCGCGATTGCTCGTGACAGAGCGAGAATCAGGATCTGTGTGTGTAAACATACAAATCCCGGCTCTCTCAGGGGAGACAGATCGTGTGTTTATACAATGTATGAACACCGATCTCTCTCCTCCTCTAGTTGGTCCCATCCCCCCTACAGTTAAAACACACCTAGGGAACACAGTTAACCCCTTGATTGCCCCCCCTAGTGTTAACCCCTTCCCTGCCAGTGTCATTTATACAGTAATCAATGGCTATTTTTAGCTTCGATTTCTGTATAAATGTCACTGGTCCCAAAATAGTGTCAAAATCTATCCCCTATTTTGTAGATGCTAGAACTTCTGCGCAAACCAATTTATATAAGCTTATTGTGATTTTTTTTATTTATTTATTTTTTTTTATTGGGATATTTATTATAGGAAAAACTGCAAAATATTGTGTTTTTGTTCTTCAAAATTATTGCTCTCTTTTTGTTTATAGCGCAAAAAATAAAAATTGCAGAGGTGATCAAATACCACCAAAAGAAATCTCTATTTGTGGGGAAAAAATGACATAAATTTTGTTTGGGTACAACGTCACATGACCGCGCAAATTATGTGAGCAGACTGCAGTTCCTCTTTAAGGTCCTCTTAATGTAAACATCCCTTGTAATAGGAATGGCGTGTGACCGGTCCTCTTTATGGAGAGATGTGGGGTCTATAAAACCTCCAGGCTTCAAAGCATCAGATCAAAAAAAAAAATATCTAAAAAACAAACTTTTTCTTGCGAGCCACCATATAAAAATCCAACTAGTAATTAAGGACAGCTGCTAGCATTGATCATGTCCCATATCTTCGTGCCAACCCAGGGAAAAATAATAATAAAATGCATAAGTTTGACATTGTAAATATTGCATAGGAGTGCAATGTTGTAATCACATGGGATTGATATTTATGTATAGTGGGTAGTTATGTGGGATTGCAGCATTCCACAATACCTTTTGTAGATGGTTATGTCAATTCTGAATGTGATGGTTATATGATTTTGTTTGTATAGTGCAGCGTTTTATTATTATTATTCAAAAAAAGAAAAAGACAGATCTGATGCTTTTCTAGCCGAGATCTCGGCTTTGTTTACTTGTGCGGCCCGGATGTGACGTCATAATGTCGAGCCCGGGGACCATCTGTCCCTCGGAAATCTCTATGCCTCTCTTTCGGTGCCGGACGATTCGTTCTCCGGGTCCCTGATAGCACAAGAGAGCCCTGAGAAGCGCGGGGCGCGAGGGGGGGGGGGGACGTCACCTCCCATTGCTGCTAAGAACGATCAAGTGTCTGAACAGCCACTGTGATCATTCTTATTGTACTCAGAATCACCAGGTAGAAAAAAACGATATCTGGATGATGCCTGTATGTCAGTGCTGTTATTTACCATAAACCTCCCAGGGAAGAGCTTAATTAATAACCTCGTCCTGCCCAACTGGCACAGCCCTTTAACTGGGCATTAAGAAGAGTGGAAGAGGATGAACTTCCGGATCAGATGAACACTCTGATTGGCTGTCACAGTGGTCAAATGATTGAGAGCCCATAGCCCCCCCTCCTGATCCTAACTAGAGACTGGGAGTTGTCATTGACAGATCAGTCACTGTGCTGGGAACATGCACTCTAAGCAAGAAAACTTGGCCACCATAAATGCATATGTGCAGAGCGTGGACATTAAAGACCATCCCCTTGCCACCATACTTGTGTGTTATGTGGATGGCAAAAAGGTAAGATTGGCATGGTAATAATGTGCAGAGTAGTGAGGAGAAGGAATATCAAGATCACAGTTCTCTCAACTACTTCCCAAGAATAAAAGGAGACAGGAAAGACATAATATATACTATATTACCAAAAGTATTGGGACGCCTGCCTCTGACACATGAACTTTTATGGCATCCCAGTCTTAATCCGTAGGGTTCAATATTGAGTTGGCCCGCCCTTTGCAGCTATAACAGCTTCAACTCTTCTGGGAAGGTTGTCCACAAGGTTTAGGAGGGTGTCTATGGGAATATTTGACCATTATTCCAGAAGAGCATTTGTGAGGTCAGGTACTGATGTTAGATGAGAAGGCCTGGCTCGCAGTCTCCACTCTAATTCATCCCAAAGGTGTTCTATTGGTTTGAAATCAGGCCAGTCAAGTTCCTCCACCCCAAACTCATTCATCCGTGTCTTTATGGACCTTGCTTTGTGCACTGGTGCGCAGTCATGTTGGAACAGGAAGGGGCCATCCCCAAACTGTTCCCACAAAGTTGGGAGCATGAAATTGTCCAAAATGTCTTGGTATTCTGACGCCTTAAAGGAGAAGTCCAGCCTGAGCTTTTTAGGCTGGGCTTCTCCAATGGGTCACAGGAGTGCAATTCGTTAAGCCCCTCAGGGGACAAAGTTTGTAAATCATGAATACATCAGCCTTCCCTTTGTAACTGCAGGCATTGGCAGCACCCCCACCCCCCACCCCCCCAGGTAGGGTTGGGACATGGTCAATCAGAGTGAACTTTATCCACTAGCCGACCTGCCGCCGTCATTATACTAGGCTCTCCTGGGCAAATTGGCATAGCTGTACATCGGCCCTTTAAATAAAGGGGGAACACAAAGTCCAGAGAAGCAGAGATTGCCGGCTGTGCCACAGATGAGGAGGTGTGGAGATCTCTCCGTAGGGGGATACCAGGTGAGGTGAGCAGTAGGACCCAGTGGAGCTGATGATGGTGCAGACTGCACACAGCAGAAAACAGGTTGCCGTGGAAAGTGCAGCAAGCTGGATACAGCAAGTAGGGATTGCAGGCTGGAGCAGCAAGTACTGCAGGTAGGTACAGAATATACAAAAAGAGAAGAAAGGATTCTCCAAGAAGGACACTACTGCAGGACACTTACGGTCAATTTTCATAAATTTTATTTGTAGAAAAAACACACCATCATATTAGCAAAAAAAATCAAAGTATATATCCTTCACAGCAATTATTAAAAAGACAAGTTGTCATTAAAAGAGGAATCGCAGCTGCACATACATCCATTCAACCAGTCACACTGACACGCTAACAGCTCCAGGGATTGGGGATTCATTTAAGTATTGGTTACTAAGAACTTCACAAAATACTCTCATGTTCCCAGTATAGTCCCGTTTCGCTATTATCCCAAAGTATTTATCAGGGGGCTGGTTTAGGTATTGGTGCGACTGAGCAGTTAGGTATTCAGAGCCGCCCTATAGTCCTGTACTGGGTATTTTAGTCCAAAAAGTGATTGAAAATCCTTGTAGTTAGGGGCTTGGCTCTCATCTACCTACATGAGGCATTAGTAATTAGCTTGCATAGGCTTATATTGTCCAGGAGTGACCTGCAGGGAATCGCCTTGTTAAAATAGTGTTATCAGGCTAACAGCTTCAGGGATTGGGGATTCATTTAAGTATTGGTTACTAAGAACTTCACAAAATACTCGCATGTTTCCCAGTATAGAACGGTTTTACAGAAAGAAAAGATGTGGATATATTATTTGTGTGACAGACCTAGCCAGGACAGAGGCTTTTGGAGGCCACTGAATGCTACCCTCTTGCCCACCGATTATGGGCCCTGGCATTTGGGGGAATGGTGCTCTTTGTGAGCTGTATGCCTGGGGACCCTGGAGTTGGTGTTACTTTGGATTCAGGTCCATATCCCCCCAAGACACACAGACTCTGGGAACCCTTTATTTGCCATATTAGAAATAGTGACTGATTCATACCGTTGGGACTCATACTGTTAGATGCTAATGTCATCAACCCCACTCACCTGTCTGTTGTCTACTATAATGTGTTTATTGTAAATAAGTCTAGTGTGGCTCATAAGAGTCTTTTCACCCATTGTTGTTTGTGTAAATTAACTCTGCTACTGTGTGAAGCTTGGTGACCACAAGTCTGTCCAAGAGGTTATGTCTCTGAGTCACCTAGGCTGTCTAAAGAATTAGATTATTAGCTCATGTTAATTAGGTTAGGGTTTAGTCGTCCTGCTGTATATATTGGTGTGAGATCTCAAATAAAAGGCTATTCCTGATGTACTTCAAGACTGGTGTTGTCTGGTTCTTGGGGGTTCCTATAGCCAGATCCATTGGACTTGTGTTGCAGGACTTAGGAAGCGATATACTGACGGAAGCACTCAGGCGGAGTGTGGGACGTTTCATCACAGTTTGGATTCTCTATTTCCGCAAGGATTATCCTCAATGATCATTATCCTCAATAATGAGTGCAATTTGCAACCATTTTTGGAAAAATAATGGAAGAAGGAGGATAAATACATCTTTCTGGCTGGGCTTATTCACCTGTTCATTCCTCCTTTCTTTTCAGGGTTTTTTTTCCTTCCTTTCATATCCTTATTTTATTTATATTTATTTTATTTTTCATTTTTATTTTTATTATCTCTATTTTTCACATTTATTTTCAGTTCTATTTTTCTTCCTCTTTTTAATTTTTTCTTCATTTTTTTCTTTATTTTTAATTAAATAATTAATCCCTTTCCATATTCTGGTCTTCAAAATGAGCCAAAAGTACTTCGTGATTTGTTTCTATGTGCCGAAAGTTGAATGGAGGAGAATGTATGGATGACATCTAGCGGCAGAAAGAAGATATAGCAGTTAATTATGTGGATATTTAAGCCAGCATTCCTAACTCCTCCTTGCTCTGAAGGAGCTAGCTGTCATTGGCTAACGAAACGCGTCAGTTGACATAGTTACATAGTTAGTAAGGTTGAATAAAGACACCAGTCCATCCAGTTCAACCTGAGTGAGTGTGGGTCTACAACCCTGACCCTTGTCCCTAACCCTGAACATCACACACTCACATCAATCCCTACCCTCAATCCAAGGTCCCCATTCATATACTAGGGCCAATTTTGGACAGAAGCCAATTAACCTACCAGCATGTCTTTGGAGTGTGGGAGGAAACCGGGGTACCCGGAGGAAACCCACGCAGGCACAGGGAGAACATGCAAACTCCAGGCAGGTAGTGTCGTGGTTGGGATTCGAACCAGCGACCCTTTTTTACTGCTAGGCGAGAGTGCTAACCACTGCACCACTGTGCCGCCAAACGTCAGCACATTTGTGACGATCATGGGATCTAAGCCCACAACATGAGCAGCATACTGAGGAGGCGGTAAAGTGGCGGCTGAAAGTTTGTTGGAGGTAGGGACGGCACCCTATTCAGGGAACGGGCGGATCCATGGTGGAATCTTCTGGTGATCTACGGAGCGTAGCTCGAACCAAAGGGATGGGTGGAGGTATGAGGAAGCAGATGAAGCAGGGGAAATGGTGAGGGTATCTCTACCTGCTTTATTGCACAGAATTAACTGATCAGCTGTGGACAGGCAAGTTTCGTTTTTTTCACATTCTGCTTTAATCCTTCCTCCCCATTCTCCACTATATGGATGAATGACCTTCTCAGACAATACAATTTTAACAAGGTGACTCTCTGTAGGTCACTCCTGAACATTATAAGCCTATGCAAGCTAATTACTAATGCCTCATGTAGGTAGATGAGAGCCGAGCCCCTATCTACAAGGATTTTCAATCACTTTTTGGACTGAAATACCCAGTACAGGACTATAGGGCGGCTCTAAATACCTACCTGCTCAGTCGCACCAATACCTAAACCAGCCCCCTGATAAATACTTTGAGCTAATAGCAAAATGGGACTATACTGGGAGCATGTGAGTATTTTGTGAAGTTCTTAGTAACCAATACTGTTGCGGATATTCCACTATACTCTTGCGCTAATAGGCGCCCATTTCGTCTAATGGTATAATACATCTTACCTATCACTCTATTTCCCGCATATCCCCAATGAAACAGACATGACCACAGCTTACTTCCTCATCTCAGCATGACTGCCCCCTCCTGTCCTCTTGCTTTTATTCACACACACAAAGGAAGTCACAAACAGGATACTCTGGCCCTAACAGCCAATCGCTTCCTCAACAGGATGTGACAACACAGGATGTGACCAAACAAGGATATGAGTTTATACAACAACCAATGACTACTGTTCCTGCTGATGGGAGATTATCTGCAGGTGTATGTCATGGCACCCCAAATATGTTGATCAGGCATACAGGGGTGACACGAGCGCACATCCGCTAAACCGATAATGTGTTTTCAGAGCGAACATATCCCCCCAGACGAACGTCTGTGCATCGCACAGGGGCCCTTTCGCCTCTCGACATACCCTCACTCCGCAAACACCTCTCTCCAACCTCAGGAAGTTTTCCACTACCAAACGGATCTCAACCAGCGTCAGTCTGCCCCAGTCAGCTCTTTAGAGCGGATTGCGGGAGAACTAACACTGGGAGACACTATGGGGTTGATTTACTAAAGGCAAAAAGACTGTGCACTTTGGAAAGTGCAGTTGCACACGGCAAGAGCAGTTGCTCCAGAGTTTAGTAAATAAGCAGAAGCTCTGCTGACTTTCGTCAACCAATCATGTGAAAGCAAAAACGCTGTTTTTTTTTTTTTATTTTCCTTGCATGTGGTTGGGTATTCTTTGCAAAGTGAAGCTTTACCTCATTTACTAAGTTCTGGAGCAACTGCACTCGCATAATTTTTATCCTTTCTATTGATTTTTTTTTTGTTTTTCATACCAGTGTGCAATCATAAAAGGTAGAAACAAAGAAAAATTCTTGCGAGCCACAATAATCCAATACCTTAATGGAGAACCAACTGAAATAAATGCCCAGCTGCAAACACAGATCACGTATTCATAACCGTGCAGTGAAACATAAACAAAAAATTGCGCTGCGCTTAGGAATATATCTAAGTATCCGTACAACCTAGTGGTGTCATATAAATTGATATAAAATGCAGTGTGCAGATAATATGGATCTGAGATCAACTCTGCATACTTAAATAAAAAAAATATGTCAAAAAGTGCAGCAAAGTGCCATACACAGTAAATCCCAAAGTGTAATGTGCAAATAATATGTATCTGAAACCATCTTTGCATATATAAATAAATAAAGAAATATGGATCTGAAATCACCTTTGCATATATAAATAAATAAATGAATACAGCAAAACATTAATTACTCCATGATACTTGAAAAAAATGTGCACTATAAATGATATACTGTATATATATCACATCCAAAAAGAAATCTTTAGTATAATAGTGCTGCAGAGAAAAGTTCCAGTTGCTGAATCAAAGTGCCCAAACCATGCCGTGAAGTGCCTCGGTGACCCCCAATGTGGTTGTGCTCACCTTAGAGCATGTGACACAGTGTTCACCTGCGTCAATACATGCTAGAGCCACCCTGGGCTCAATGATTGATAACAGATGATTCTCCAAGCAGACTCTCTATGGCTCCACAAACATCATACCTATTCTTAGATGTAATGGCTGCATTAGTTTCCTTTTTTAGGCTTTCTTTCTTTTTTTTCATCTGGTATACCAGCAAGCAAGTCAGCGACAATTTTGAAAAAAAAAGCAATATTTTAAACTTTTTGCTACAACAAATATCCCAGAATGCCCTCCTGGGCATTTTCCCGCCTTTTTCCATCAGGTTGATGTCACTTCCTGTGCGCCTCCTGGGTATTTTCCCGCCTTTTTCCATCAGGTTGATGTCACTTCCTGTGCGCCTCCTGGGTATTTTCCCGCCTTTTTCCATCAGGCTGAGGTCACTTCCTGTGCGCGTCCTGGGCAGTTTCCTGCCCTTTTCCATCAGGTTTTCTATGCAGGTGCGGGTTGGCGCCCTGAAGCGTCTTTGGCGCATGCTCAGTTGGCACGGATTTCCTCTTGTGGCAAGACACCATTGGTGCATGCGTAGTAAGCCCTGGACTCTTACACTGGATCTACCGCTATTGCTGTTATTTAATTAACTTACTTAAATTCCAAAGTATATTTAAATATCTCAACCTTTTGCCTTGTAGTGATTACCACAAGGCGCATTCCATGTGGCCAGAAAAACGCATATACAAAAAGAGAAGAAAAGATTCTCCAAGAAGGACTACTGCAGGACACTTACAGTTAATTTCAATACATTTTATTTGTAGAAAAAACACACCATGATATTAGCAAAAAAATTGAAGTATATAACCTTCAGAGCTATTATTAAAAAGACAACATTGTCATTAAAAGAGGAATCGCAAATACATCCATTCAACCAGTCACACTGACACGCTAACAGCTCCAGGGATTGGGGATTCATTTAAGTATTGTTGTGGAAATTTTATGAAGATGTATTTTAATATGTATTGTCATAGGGGTTGATTTACTAAAGGCCAATAGACTGTGCACTTTGGGTGTACGGATACTTAGATATATTCCTAAGCGCAGCGCAATTTTTTGTTTATGTTTCACTGCACGGTTATGAATACGTGATCTGTGTTTGCAGCTGGGCATTTATTTCAGTTGGTTCTCCATTAAGGTATTGGATTATTGTGGCTCGCAAGAATTTTTCTTTGTTTCTACCTTTTATGATTGCACACTGGTATGAAAAACAAAAAAAAATCAATAGAAAGGATAAAAATTATGCGAGTGCAGTTGCTCCAGAACTTAGTAAATGAGGTAAAGCTTCACTTTGCAAAGAATACCCAATCACATGCAAGGAAAATAAAAAAAAAAAACAGCGTTTTTGCTTTCACATGATTGGTTGACGAAAGTATATAGAGATATAGAAGGGGATAATATCAATCCACAACTAACTTTGCTGAAACTTATAATAAACAGTATAGTATAGAACAGTTTTGAACATAAACAAAATAAGGCAGTGAGTGAGGAGAGGGTTCTTAGCACCTTTTACTTCTCAGGGGGAAAGAGTGTGAGATACATGTAGCGCTGTCCTCGAGAGGGGCGCTGGTTAAATCAGTACCCCACTGGTTTCCCTGACCCTGCAAGTCCTCCGCGACCTCTGACACCCTGGGTTCAGACATTTTCCCTTTGGGAATGATAGTAATAAAGCAGGTACACCATAATTGATTAAAACCAATTAACTTGTTTACTTAGTGAACTGAGAACATTGGTAAACCAACGCAAGTTTACAATTTAGAATGATATCTCTTACAGAAACATTATCAATAACTGAGAGACAATCACATATCACTATTAAACATTCAACAGTGAGGACTATAATTTCTGTACTCAGCAAGGCACATACAATGCCTATGTGAACAGGTTACAGGAAAGCTCACATTAGAGATCTGGAGGAGCAAGTTGCAACACTGGGCAGAAAGGACAGCCTTGAAAGGGGTCCTCTGCTCGCTGAGCTTGTGGTCAGTAGGGTTGATGAAGAGGGGCAAGTCAGGATTATCAGATAGGAAGATGGGTTAATACAGTTAGAGGGAGTGGAAGGGGCTCACAGAAAAGGAAGGCCAGTCCTGTGTTTGCATTAAAACAAATTTGCCAAGTTGAGTAAAGATGTGGAGGTGGCAAACACAGAGGTGGTAGCCCTGGAAGTCACTGCTACCCCTAACAGCCGGGAGAGCAGCCCATCTAGTAGGGGTGGTGAGGGAAGTGCAGGTAGGCCTAGATATTTGGTGGTAATAGGGGATTCTATAATCAGGACTGATAGAATAATTTGTCAGCAGGATCGCCTCAACCGAATGGTTTGCTGTCTCCCTGGTGGCAGGGTTCAGGGTGCAGTGACCATAACATGATTTCATTTTATGTTATCTGTAAGCAAAAAACACATACGGGAAAGATAAAAACACTTAATTTTAAGAGAGCAGATTTTCCAAGGATGAGGGCTGCTCTACAGGACTTAGACTGGGAGGGAATTATGGCATCAATGGACACAGAACAGAAATGGGAATTCTTCAAAAAGACTGTGAACTCACTTCAAAGTACCGTATTTATCGGCGTATAACACGCACCGGCGTATAACACGCACCCCACTTTAGGAGGGAATTTTAAGGGAAAAAAAACTTTTAGGAGGGAAGTTGAAGGGAAAAAAACTTACATTTAAATGCCCATCATTGCAGCCTTCTCAGTGCAGCCTTGCCCCAGTGCAGCCTTGCAGCTCGCAGTTTGATCCCCTGAGCTTCAAAATCGCCGACCGCGATTTAAAAATGGCGACGCCGGCGCCGAAATACACAGAGCCGGTCCTCGGCTCTTCTCGTCGGCTCTCGTTCATTTTCGGCTCCACTCGTAGTCCCGCCCGGGATGGGCGTGACTGTGAGCGGAGCTATCCGAACCTAGCCGAGTACACTCGGCTAGGTTCGGGCGGCGCTCGAGTGAAGCCGAAAGTGGGCGAGAAAAGCCGAGGACCGGCTCCGTGTATTTCGGCGCCGGCGGCGCCATTTTCAAATCGCGGTCGGCGATTTTGAACATCCATCAGCTCAGGATCGCAGGGGATCGGCGTATAACATGCACCCGCGATTTTCCCCTGATTTTAAGGGGAAAAAATTGCGTGTTATACGCTGATAAATACGGTATATTCCCATGAGCAATGCGTTTAAAAGGCTAAAAATAAAACCTATGTGGCTCAACGCCAAAGTTAAAAAAGCTATTAACAATAAGAAAAGAGCTTTTAAAAATATATATAAAAATGAAGGAACACTATTATCGTTTAAATGTTACAAAGAGTATAACAGAATAAGTAAAAGGGAAATCAAGGATGCAAAAATTAAAAACGAACAACAGATTGCAAAAGATAGGACAAATCCCAAACAATTCTTCAAATATATTAATAGTAAAAAGGTCAGGTCTGAACATGTAGGCCCTTTACACAATGATCTAGAGTGGGTGACTGGGGACAAAGATATGGTTACTTTGTATTTCTAATTGCCGCCTGCATAGCCACCACCTCAGCTCCCAGGGGGGTTGTCTCTTGCCTCCTAGTACCTCCGGTGTACCATCAATATCATTACTACCCATATTCTATATTAGCTATTCATAGGTAAGAATTACCATTGATGAAAGATTTTTTATTTATTATAGATACCTCCAAGCTGCTCCTGATGAGTGGAAACAACCCACGAAACGCGTCGAGCATGTAATTTTGATGCTATGCCACAGCAATCATGGGTTTACTATGGGTTTAACTGTTTGAATCAATATTATAACCATTAATGCAATTTTATATCTTTTACAATGTTTTTTCATATATTGGGGATGTTGCTGGTTCATTATTTAATGTGTGCAATAATGTCTACTATATTACTTGGATCGTTATATGATTTATTAATCATGTCCTTCTTTATTCTGTATTGTACATGTTGGTCAATTACTATTAATGTTACCTGTATACAGTGCCCAATTATGGCTAACAATAAACATTCTAATTATTTAATTGATTGATTCATTCTACCCAAGTGAATGTGTATCATATAAAGTCCCAATTTTCCCAATTTTCCCCCTCCCCTATTTTTACCTCAAACAATAGGGATGGAGACCAATGCACGGCTTGTCATGGCCTCATATAAAGTCCCAACATTCTTTCTCTTTTCCCAATTATAGTATTCAACTTTAAAGGACGTTCTAAAGAAACCTAAAGAAAGGTATTTGAGCTTCCCTGCATTTTCCCTCCTGCCTCTTTCCTGCTACTTCCTTCGTTACTTGGTTCAATAAAGCATTGGAAAACCTACTCAAGTGTTTGGTGCTTGTATCTTCCAGAGGTAAACTCAACGGAACCCTAGACCCGGTGCCGGTGAAACGAGATATCGAGAGTGAAGGTAACAAGCCTGCTTAAACCAGCAGCTCCATCGAGAGTTATTGCTACAAGTAAAAATATGGGAGTGCACAAATTATATAAATGCTGCGATGGGATAAATTACAGGAAAATGACATTTTTTTTACTCCGGGGCATAGATGTGCCCCGGACAATGTCTATATTGTGGCAAAACACATTGGTCAGAGCTAAGTGGCGATGTTATCTTGCCTGCTTGGTTGAGCTGGATTCATATTTGCATTTTGTGAGTACCTACCTGTCTTCCTTTTAGTAAATGGTGTGTTAATTTACTACTCTGTGTTGTTCCTCTTATATTTCCTCCATGCTGGATACTAATTTATGCTGGACATTAATACTATGAGACCTCAAAAGGGAGAGATTAATCCATCCTTTTATAAGATTTGAGAATTAAGGGAACAGCGCAACATGTTTTTTGTTTTATACATGTATAACCAGGTGTTGTCTAAATTGTCTGTGTCGTCAAGGGGGGGGGGTAATTTATAACATTAGCCCCAGTCAGACTGTTCCTTCCAGCGCTCAGCTCAGACCTTACGGTGTTATATCCTGGAAGCAGAGTGAGAGCCGACAGAAGAGCAAAGGATCTTGGGACATGTAGTTCAAAGAGCCAAATCTACACTGAGGACAGATCAGCATGACTACAAGTTCCAGCCAGCTGGAGGGAGAGGACAGAATGCTGGGAGAAGTGATAAATAGCCTGTGTTGGGGAAGAGTCAGTCTCTTGGGACCATGGTCTTCAGCTGCGAGCAGAGACCTGGACAATCGAAGGGGTACGAGCCAGCGCTGCGGCCTAGGCAGCCAGGGAAAGCCTCCGGCGGGTGTGTGTGTGGACACATCTATCATAGTCAGCTTCTCTTAGTCCGGTGACAATTGGGGGTCACACTCATTGCCCGCATTACAGATCCAGCTGAACCGCAGTGCTGCTTAGTGTGCGGTCAGGCGCCTTCCTTCTGACCATGGAATCTTCAGGAGCCTGCTCCAGGATTTCCCCACTATTCTTTTGAGTCGGGTATTGTCTGGACTGGTGAGCGGGCAGAAGTCCACCCTCTTTACACCCCAAGAGACACTGCATGCAGACACCTTTACCTTGTTTGCCTTTCCTAAAGTTCTAATAAGAGGACACTTTGCATTTGCTACTCGAAACTTTGGATGCTATGGTACAGGGACTCTCCTAGGCCCTTGTTTAGGCTAGCTGAAAACATCTACAGCACGTGGACTTCCCTACCCTCCCCCCACTCAAGGGACTTTAAGCAAAATATTTGCCCATATTAAGAAGGTACTCTTCTCAGAGACCAAGACGTTATATTTTGGGCAATCTGTTGGGATATTCTGGTGTACCTGTGTTCGTTGGCCTGTGGCGACAGGTGCTAAAGGGAGTAGCCTGACATTAAGACAGCCATTCTCCTTCCCATTTCTTACCTGTGGTCATAGGCCTTATTCAAGTTACTGGTTGCTACTATTTCATTGACGCTCTATATGCATAGTTATCCTGTTTATGTGTGTTGAGAGTTTAGTACTAACTGTTTATTTGCCTAAGCCATATTCTGTTGACATGTCTGACTGCAAAGCTTTAAATAAAATACTTGATTATTGTTTCACAGTTTGGTTTTGTATAATTACATTGTCATTCATAAATGTCCAAACCCAGGGTGTCAGAGGTGTCGGGAGACTTGCAAGGGCAGGGCAATCTTTTGAGGTCAGTCATCTTCAAGCGGCTCTCACAGGGCTGCTGTTAGAAATTATGGGGCCCTATACAGCCTTCCTGACAGGGCCCCCCCCATTCCACCCACCTGGGGACAGCGAAACAGCGGCATTTACATTACCCACCTACACCCAATAAATGAGAAAAAAGTCCCACTTCCTGGACTCCTCTGTTGACCTGAAATGTAATTTAAGTCCTGGTAACCTGGTAGGAGCAGGCGTGTGATCTAGTAAAAATCCATTTATTCATTTAGATAGTAATGAACAATAAAGTTGTCCTGGGCCCCTCTGTTTAGCTGATGAGGTCTGTGTCCTGTACAACAGGACCAGTTGTACTGCCTTATCAGCGGCCTTACATACAAAAGGCAAAATAGTCAAGGACTTTCTAGGTGTGTGCCTGACGAACATATGCACTAAACTCAATACATTCATCCATTTCATTCCTGTTTGCTCATAGATTTTAGTTTGTTTTTCAAAGTAGCATTATACAAATTCATTTTTTTACTAGTTTGTGAGAAACTAATGAGACACCCATGAGCCTTTAACATCTCCCCTTCTTCCAGAGTTTTCTCTGTGCAGTTAAAACTTGTGAATCCTCTGGTGTTCGATTAGCCCGACATTAACTGTAAAAGCTTTGTCACATGTAGATCATTGAGATGGATTCTCTCCAGTGTGAACCATCTGGTGTGTGATAAGGTTTGACCTCACTGGAAAAGCTTTGCCACATTCTGAACATTTTATATGGTTTCTCTCCAATGTGACTCATTGTCAGGAACCATGAATAAGACTGAGACTGAAGTACAGATAAATCACACTTGTTTAATAATAATAAAAAAAAAGGTAAACAGAGTAAACGTAGTCAAAACATGGCCAGAGTGCAGGAACTGGAAAGGGTAGTCAGACAAGCCAAAACATCAGGGAGCCGGAGAACAGCGTAGTAGAACAGAAATCAGGATCTGGAGCCAGAAGGAATGTCAGCCAAGCAAGTCTTTAACAGGAACACAGGAGAGCGTCTCTAGAGATGTGACCAAGGCGAAGGCAGAGATCATCTGGACTGGACAGCTTAAGTAGGCAGGACTGATGAGCTGGATATCATCAACAGGTGACTCACTGTGGAGAGATAGGAGCTGGCAATTAGCCGACAGCTGAGCGGCCAGCTTTGAGAAGAAAGGACTGAGCCCAGCCCTGACAGTACCCTCTCCTCAATGACCGCTCCCCCTCAGAGGACCACCAGGCTTGAGGGGAAAACGTCTATGGAAATCACGGAGGAGGACAGGTGCATGTACGTCTGAGAATCCAAGAGCAATCCTCCGGACCATACCCTTTCCAATGCACCAGGTACTGTATGTGCCCACGGAACCTACAGGAGTCAACAATGGACTGTACTTCATACGCCTCATAGTTCTCACCCTGTAGAGGGTGAGGACGAGGCACCGAGGTGGTAAAGTGGTTGCAGACCAAAGGTTTTAATAAGGAGACATGAAATACGCATATTAAAAGTGAGTTCTAATGCGGGTTAATCCTGCAAAGAATATGGAAAGGCCCAATAAACTGAGGTGCAAACTTCAGAGAGGGAATACGAAGTCGGAGGTTGCGAGATGACAGCCAGATCCTGTCCCCAACCTGGTAGGAAGGCGCAGGCAGGTGTCTGCGGTCAGCATGGAGTCTGTACCTATCATTAGCATGTCTCAAAGCCTCCTGGACTTGTGACCACTGGAATGAAGACCACGGAGATGCTCCTCTAACACAGGAATAGTCTGTGGAACAAATGAGTCAGGCAACATGGAAGGTTGGAAACCAAAGTTCGCCATAAGCGGGGACAATCAGGAAGCAGAATTCAAGGCACTATTGTGGGCAAACTCCACCCACGGTAAGAGGTCTGACCAGTTGATACGCAGAGGAGAAAGCAAGTTGAATTCCCAACTGTGCATAAAAGGCACGCCAGAACCAGGACACAAACTGACTACCCCTGTCCAGAATTGTTGGTAAATGGCCCAAAAGAGTTGATTCTTCCCAGGGTGGCCAGCAGCCTTGGGAGAATGGTAAGTCTGGAGCACAGCAGTACAGAGACTCTCTGGGGCAAAGCAGCAGTCACAAGGTTTCTCAGGAGGAGCATGGACCTGAGCAGCAAGAATTTTGTCACCCAAAGGAGAAGTGAGGCTGGTGCGAACCATAGCCAGGATATGATCCGGAGGAATCGCAGGGACCAGAACCGACTCCATCTTGGAAGTGGAGGAAAATTGTCGTGACAAGGCGTCAGCCCTTACATTCTTAGTACTGGGTAAGAATGAGACAATGTAATTAAACTTGATAAGAAAAGAGCCCATCGCGCCCTTCTGGGAGAGAGGCATTTAGCCTCAGACAAGAACGTGAGATTCTTATGGTCAGTAAGAATGAGAACCGGCACAGTGGTACCTTCGAGGAGATATCTCTATTCTTTCAGGGCTAAAAGTAGCCACAAGGATGCATAGTGCTCTCAGAGGTAGGACGTTGAGACAGAAGGGTGCCAACACCAGTCTCAGAAGCATCAACCTCAAGGATAAAAGGTAACGTAGGATCAGGTTGTGCCAACGCAGAAACAGAAACAAAGGCAGCCTTGAGACTCTCAAAGGCCTCAACAGACTCCGGAGACCAACTCTGTGGGTTAAAGTCCTTTCTGGTCATATCAGTCATGGGCTTGACCAGAGACAAGAAGTTACGAACAAACGTCCGATAATAGTTGGCAAAGCCAAGAAAAGCCAAGAAAACGCTGCAGAGGATGTAAACCCATGGGTCGGGGTCCACTGCAGGAATTCTGAAAGTTTCTCTGGGTCCATCAAAAAAGTGGATATCATTGAGATAAACCACCACACATAACTGCAACAAATCTCAGAGGACATCGTTAATATATTCCTGGAACATAAAACGCAGTTTCTTCTGGCCACAAAGGCACAATCTCTCCCTCCTCCTAAGGGTTCTCTCATCCGCAGAGAGACGCGTGAAACCCAAGTGCATGGGTTCATCTTCACAGACTGACTCGGTACCAGGAGGCATGGGAGGTGAGGGAGGCACAGGTGAGACTGTAAAGTTTGGAGACAAATGTACAGGAGGCTTCCGTAAGCGCTCCTTAAAAGGGAGTCTTTCTCTGAGTCTGGGGTCAATGAGGATGGCAAACATGATCAACCTCTCCAGCTCAGTGGGTATATCTTGAGCTGCTATCTCATCCTTGATGGTATCCGAGAGACCATGAGAAAAAGCAGCCATGAGGGCCTCATTGTTCCAAGCAACCTCTGCTGCCAGAGTACAGAATTCAATGGCGTAGTCAAAGTTCTGTGTGTTTGCAAGACAACTTTGCAGAACATTGTGCTGGGATTGGCCACAGCTGATCAGCAGGTATTTAGCCAAAACTATTGGCTGAAACCTGCTAACAAACCTGTACTGTGTCCAATCACAGCACGGGTCAGCAGGGGGCACATATAACCCAGAAGTAGGTGGTGATATATGGGTACGTTGCCTAGCCTGCAGCTTAAATACTTGGCCCTGACCTTTGACCCAAATGTTTTGGATCTGACTGTGACCTTTGATCCCAACACTGACCCTGTCACTGACCTCAATCACACCCTGATGTCGATTTTAATCTTTAATTTTATTTTTTCACACACTGTTCTTTATTCAAATGTTTCTCCTCCAGCAAAGAGAAAAAGTATAAAATGTTCAGTTTTCTCCATTCAAGAGGAGAAAAAAGAAAACACAGAGATGGTTGTATAGAGACTGATCACTGCGATTCAGCTGCAGCCCTGATCCGGGTATAACCACCTGATGTCCAAGATGATTATATATCTACACTTAGCGGTGAGTACAGGAGGGAAATACTTACCAGAAAATATATTATTTTTTTGTAAATATTTTTTTATGCACATTGTGTTCTAAATTTCATGATTGTATTTCACTGTGGCCCTTTGTTAGTCTTTATCTGGCCCTTGGAGCAACATTCCTCCCACTGACACCAATGATGGGGCACTATTCCTCCCACTGATACCAATGATGGGGCACTATTCCTCCCACTGACACCAATGATGTGGCACCATTCCTCCCACTAATACCAATGATGGGGCGCCATTCCTCCCACTAATACCAATGATAGGGCGCTATTCCTCCCACTGATACCAATGATGGGGCACTATTCCTCTCACTGATACCAATGATGGGGCACTATTCCTCTCACTGATACTAACAATGGGGCACTATTCCTTCCACTGATACCAATGATGGGGCCCTCTTATCCTCCCACTGATACCAATGATGGGGCACTATTCCTCCCACTGACACCAATGATGGGGCACTATTCCTCTCACTGATACCAATGATGGGGCACTATTCCTCTCACTGATACTAACAATGGGGCACTATTCCTTCCACTGATACCAATGATGGGGCCCTCTTATCCTCCCACTGATACCAATGATGGGGCACTATTCCTCCCACTGACACCAATGATGGGGCACTATTCCTCTCACTGATACCAATGATGGGGCACTATTCCTCTGACTGATACTAACAATGGGGCACTATTCCTTCCACTGATACCAATGATGGGGCCCTCTTATCCTCCCACTGATACCAATGATGGGGCACTATTCATTCCACTGATACCAACAATGGGGCACTATTCCTCCACCTACTGACCACAGGCTCTATGTAACTGATGCAATGTTTATTCTCACTGATGCCGGACCCGGGGTATTTTCTACCCTCACTGGGCACAGTCTGGCCCCCTAAAGTCTGAAAGACAGTAAACTGGCCCTATGAGAAGTTTGGAGACCCCGGGTCTAAATATCTGACAAACCATCCGGAGAGTGTACAACTTTTATTCATCAAGTTTTATTGAATCCACCGGAATGTTACATTGTGGCAGAGATGGGAACATTGTGGATTATTTCTCTGTAGGGTTGATGACCGTCCCCATGAAAAGAATGCTGTTGGTTTTTTGCTCAATGATGAAGAAAACAAATGGCCCATCAATGGATATCGATTGGGGGAGGGATAATACAGCGATCCCCACGGCGGTGGCTGCGGCGGCCACTGTCCCTTCTTCATCCACATTTATGACAGCCTGGTGTACGGCCTGAAATATAATAACAGACATGAGAAGATCAGCAAATAATCAGCAAACACAACCTGCTCATCTCTGACTCTATAAGATGATTGGTGTCGGGTGATGGGAGTTTATAATCAGTACAAGAAAAGACCAAGAAACATTCTATATATACAATTATCTTTGTGGGTTTTTTCTAATCATTTTCGCCAGTTCCTTTGCTTACTGTTGGCTAGGGATGAGCTTCGAGTTCTAGTCGAACATCGCATGTTCGACCGTTTGTCGAATTGCGAACGATATGGGCCGTTCGCGCCAAAATTCTAATGGCGCGTCACGGCCCATAATTCACTGCGGCAGCGCAGTGCACTGCTGGCTGATGATTGGCCAAGCATGCACTATGACCCGCATGCTTGGCCAATCACAGCGCCATCTGAACAGAGAGCTGTAATTGGCCAAAGCCAGGGTGGCTTTGGCCAATTATGGCTCAGGGGGTTTAGTACACGTCCCACACTATATAAGGCCGCCTGCACGTCGGCCCTGTGTAGTGTGTTCCAGTGTTGAGTGAGAGAGAGAGAGAGAGAGAGAGACAGTGTCATTTGATTTAAGTTAGCTAGAGTAGGCAGGCAAATCAATTAACTGCACTTACAGTGTATTGTGTATATATATGCATCCTAGGTGTTGTATGTGTATGTATATATGTAGCAATAACTCTCAGTGGAGCTGCTGGTTTAAAGCGGGCTGTTACCGTCACCTTCGTTACCTCTATTTCACCAGAACCGGGTCTAGGGTCCCGTTGAGTTTAATACCAGACAATGTAGGCACTGGACACTTGAGTATCTTTTCCAGCACTCTGCATGATTCTTCCATGACGGGTCCTCCCCTGGGATCTTCTCAGTTGTCCAGCTTCTTCCCGTAGGACAGACAGCTCAGGACCATTCCTCTGACGCTGTGGTAGGCCCCAGACAGGCTTCTGGGCTCACCCACATGCTGCAGCGACGTGGGCCTCCCGGACGGAGGACCACGAGGTAGTACTCCCAACACATACCTGTCGGCCAGGAGGGCCAGCAGGTGGAACGAAAATGAACCCTAAAGCATGGCGTCCCTCCCATAAATACCCTCTCCCAGAATGCAACTCGGAGGACCACCTCCACCGAGTTATCTCCGGGACAGAGGAGCACTCATACGCTTCAGCGTGTTGCCTTTCCAACACCAGCCCATGGCAACAACGACACTCACAGGCTCAGGATGAAACTACATGCAAGACAGCCAAACTGGAACAGAGGCAAATCTGACTATGTATGAAACAGATAACCCACTAAATTTACCTATAAGCTGTAGATTGAATATATATATATATATATATATATATATATATATATATATATATATATATATATACTGTTTTCAGTTTAGCTAGATCCGTTCCTGTTATTCTCTTCCTACTGACAGGCAGGCAGGTGTTTTTACAGCATTTACAGCTACCTGAAGAAAATTGGTGGTGTTCTTCTGATCCTATTAGTACCGCAGGCGGCTACAGTATTTACAGTTAGTGTAGTGCGTCCTCTGCACAGTGTTCACCTAAAGCTACCTGAAGACATTTGCTGTTGTTCTGATCCTATTAATACCACAGGCAGGCAGCTGCAGTATTTACAGTTAGTGTACTATGTCGGTTCCAGCAACCATCGGAAGGGTCTGTTTTACATGGTGCAGGAATACCTAGGGGCAAGATCTGACTTGGACACCTTTCCCACCGAAAATCCTCTGGGTTACTGGGTCTTGAGGATGGATCACTTGCCAGAGCTTGCACAGTATGCAATTGAGCTACTGGCCTGTCCTGCATCCAGCGTTCTTTCGGAACGCTGGATTCAGTGCTGCTGGAGGCTTTGTAACCGATCACAGGGTGCGCCTGTCCACTGACTCAGTCAATCGACTGACCTTCATAAAAATGAATCAGTCTTGGATCACCACCAGCTACCAAGCACCTGATGCTGATGTAACCAAATACATTTTTTTGAAATGTCAGATCCCTTCAAGACTGCCTATGCTGATGCTGAGTGACTATCCTGTTATGCTGAGTGATTATCTTCTTCCTCCTCAATGATCACGCTGATAGCTTGTAAGAACATTTTTGATTCTGGGCGCCACCACCAGTGCCTAAGGACCAATTTTTCAGCTCCTGTTCAACAGGGGCCTGTAATTACAATTTTTGATGCAATATTTTGCAGGGGGGTTCATTGCTGCGTTCAACTAGAGTATCTGTGAGGGGTTGCAGTGTTGTGGCACCAGCACCAGTGCCCAATGCCCAATTTTTCTGCCCCTGTTCAATAGGGGCATGTAATTACAATTCTTGATCTAATATTTCACAGCAGGGCCCATTCCTGCTCCCACCAAGAGTAACTGGGCTTACAGTGTTGTGGCAAGGCCCCTACTTGCAAATGGAAGGAGACAACAGGAAGTGAGATGAAATCTACCCCTAGGAAGGGAAATTCTCTCCTGTAAGAGTTAATATGGGAACAGCATTTCTCTTTCCAACATTTCTGCTTTCCAATCCTTGTTCAATAAAAAAAACCAAATTTTCAAGAAACATTTGTCATTGGGACAGAAAGTGAGGTGAAATCTTCTGAAGAGGAGCACAGACAGCAAAACAAAAGCTTAAAAACAGATTTTTTTGGCTGGAGCTACACTTTAAAAATGTACCAGTTCAAAATTACAAACAGATTCTACTTAACAACAAACCTACAGTCCCTGTCTTGTTTGCACCGCCTGTATACTGCTGGTCAGAGTATATAGGGCCTGGTGGCCCCACACCTTTCCTTTTTTTAATTTAGGTGCGGGGTTCCCCTTAATATCCATACAAGACCCAAAGGGCCTGGTAATGGACTGGGGGGTACCCATGCCGTTTGTCTCACTGATTTTCATCCATATTGCCAGGACCCGACATTACATTAAACCCGCAAGCAGTTTTAAATGACTTTTATTCCTTTAAAAATGTCATTTTGTGCAGGGACTGTTCTAAGCATGGGAAACACGTGCCACTTTACAGGCATACTATAGACACCCCCCAGGTATGATATTTAAAGGAATATTTCACTTTTTTTTCACTTTAAGCATCATTAAAATTACTGCTCCCGAAAAAACGTCCGTTTTTAAAACTTTTTTTTTGCATTGATCCATGTCCCCTGGGGCAGGACCCGGGTCCCCAAACCCTTTTAGGACACTAACTAGCCTTTAAAATTAGCACTTTTGATTTTGAACGTTCGAGTCCCATAGACTTTAATGGGGTTCTAAAGTTTGTGCGAACTTTCGGTCCGTTCGCAAGTTCTGGTGCGAACGGAACCGGAGGGTGTTCGGCTCATCCCTACTGTTGGCTAGACCTGTGTTTCCCAACCAGAGTGCCAAGGCACCCTGAAGTGCCATCTCGGTTTTTCCCAGATCAATGCTGTGACTTGCCATGGCATGGACAGGTCAGCCGCCAGCACCATACAACAATAGTGCCAGGAGGCATGGCCCCATTTGTTGCTATGATGATGGCAGCGGGCTCACCTGCACCATGGCAATGCATGGCTCTGATCCAAGGCAGATTGTCCGCAGCATTTAAAGTGTTTGTTAACCCAACACTTCATATTCCTGATATGTGTCTGCTGTACCATGTACTTGTATGAGAAAGTGTCCTGTTCTCTTTGTATTGCTTCCTTTGTGTGAAATCCCTGGTGTTCCTGCCAGTCCCTCTGCTTTACTAATAAATACTGACCACACTAAGCAGGAGAGCACACCATGGTCAGTAATGGGAACTCAGCCTGCTCTCCTCCAATGATCAGACTTGTTCTGACACCCCCCACTGTACAGCCATTCACTGGGAAGCTCAGTGTGCTGCTGCTTCTCCTCCCCCAGCTCTTATGCAGCTGAGAACAGAGGGAATGTGATCACTATACACAAATGTTTTGCCTTTTATTTCTATTTTTAACGGAATGGGTTGTTTTACATGATTCTGTTATCCTGACTGGGCGTCATATGATGTCCAGCAGGATAAGCTGC
This sequence comes from Lithobates clamitans, assembly GCA_037952925.1. Taxonomy (NCBI): domain Eukaryota; kingdom Metazoa; phylum Chordata; class Amphibia; order Anura; family Ranidae; genus Lithobates; species Lithobates clamitans. The sequence goes on along the minus strand of JBBGZY010001053.1, from coordinate 746,041 downwards.
GATCGCGTGCCCCCAAGGGTGCGCAGCATGGCGATTGGTGGTGTGGTGTGTCAGTCTGACACACTACATCTCTGATCTAGGTAAAGAGTCTCTGACAGAGGTTCTTTAACATGTGATCATCTTTGTCCAATCACAGCTGCTCACGGTGTAAATAGGAAAAGCCGTGTATCAGCTTTTCCTCCACTCGCACTGACTGGCGCGAGTAGAGGAAAGCCAATCGGCTGCTCTCCTGATGGGGGGAGGAGTCTGTGTTGATTGTCAGTGCAGCCCCCCCAAAGGGATGCCCACCCATGGCCACCAGAGATGCCCACCCATGACCACCAGGTAAGCCCACTAGAGCCCACAAAGGATGTCAATCAATGCCCATTAGGGATGGCACTCTGTGCCCATCGGTGATGCCTGTCAGTGCCTCCTGATGAGTGCTGCCTATCAGTGCCATCTATCAGGGCCGCCCATCAGAGTCCACCAGTGCCCATCAGTGCTGCCTATAAGTGCCCTTCAGTGCCACCTTTCAGTGCCACCTATGAGTGCCCATCAGTGCCCATCAGTGCTGCCTATCAGTGCCTATCAGTGCTGCATATAAGTGCCTCTTCATCAGTGCCACCTCATGAGTGCCAATCAGTACTGCCTAATCAGTGCCCGTCAGAGAAGAAGAAAACATACTAATTTACAAAGTTTTGTAACAGAAATAAAGACATATTTTCGGTCTTTTTCTATTTGTAATGCAAAAAATAAAAAACCCCCAGAGGTGATCAAATACAACCAAAAGAAAGCTCTATTTGTGGGAAAAAAAATGATAAAAATGTCATATGGTGTACAGTGTAGCATGACCACGCAATTGTCATTCAAAGTGTGACAGCGCTGAAAGCTGAAAATTGGCCTGGGCAGGAAGGTGTATAAGGGCCGGTATTGAAATGGTTATACAGGGTCACATATATGCGGCCGCTCTGCGTTAAGGCCCCCCCGCCGAGAGGCCGAATAGATACGTACTGTCGGCGCCAAGAGGTTAATGCCGCGTACACACGGCCAGATTTTGCACCGTTCAAAACACCGTCAACATTTCCAACAGAAAAATTAAGAACAGGCTCTCAATCTAAAGTTCGTTGGAAATGCCATCAGAAATTCCGGCCGTGTGTACGCGGCATAAGGCACAACTGCCATTTGAAACACAAAAAGCTGTTATTCTTTAAGCCATGGATAAACACTGAAGGGTGAATCACTCTTTGGGTCTCCTGTAATCTCAAAATTTCCTTACTCAGCATTACTTAAAGTGGAGTTTTCAGCCTGGGTGAAAAAAAAGTCAGCAGCTACAAATACTGGATACAAATTCTGTAGCCGCTGACTTTTAATATAAGGACACTTACCTGGTCAGGGAGCCAGCAATGTGGACACATAAAGCCAACCCGTCCCTTTGCTATAGGTACAGGTGCTGGGATCCTTACTAAGGGAACCAGTAAGTGAAGCCTTGCAGCTTCAAAGCCTATTTCCTACTGCACATGCGCTGTCTTCTGGGACCAGTGGTATCACGGGGGGGGGGGCAGCGGGGGCCATATTATATTATTCTGTGCCCCCAATGTGCCCCCCCAATTAAAATCATGGACATTGGGACTGGGAGCAATCTGGAATGCAGGGGTCAGGGATGGACTGATCTGCCGTAGCGCTGGCTCCTCCTCCACCTGGTTCCACTCTTAGCTACTGGTTGCTAGAGCCGCTTGGCGTCTAGCAACCAGTGATGTCAGAGCCGGCATTAGTAGTTCTCTCTCCCCTCCTTCTTCTCTCGCACGCGATTCATGAGGAGAGGATCACAACTGATCTGCTCCTTCTGCATGACCCCCCCACCGCCGCCACCGTTGCTCTCCTCCTGTGTGTACTGCTGGAAATGTGAGCTTGTTAGCTTCACACTTGACTTCTCATGGCGCACAACACACACAGGAGGAGAACAGTGGTGACGGGGGGGGGGGGGGAGGAACAGATCGGATGTGTCTTCTCTCCCATTCCGTGCGAGAGAGGAAGGCGGGGAGAGAGAACTACCAGGTGTTATATAGAGATATGGTGGCACTAATGAGCACTGATAGGCACCATTAATGGGCACTAATAGGCAGCATTAATGAGCACTGATAGGAGGCACTAATGGGAACTAATAGGCAGTATTAATGGGCACTGATAGACAGCATTAATGGGCACTGATAGGAGGCACTAATGGGAACTGATAGGCAGCAATAATGGGCACTGATAGGCAGCATTAATGGGCACTGATAGACAGTATTAATGAGCTCTGATAGGAGAAACTAATTGGCACTTATAGGCAGCATTAATGAGCACTGATAGGCAACATTAATGAGCACTGATAGTAGGCACTAATGGGCACTGATAGGAGGCACTAATGAGCACTAATAGGAGGCACTAATAGGCACTGATAGGCAGCACTAATGGGCACTGATAGGCAGCACTAATAGGCACCGATAGGAGGCACTAATAGGCACTGATAGACAGCATTAATGAGCACTGATAGGAGGCACTAATGGGCACTGATAGGAGGCACTAATGAGCACTAATAGGAGGCACTAATAGGCACTGATAGGCAGCACTATTGAGCAGTGATAGGCAGCATTAATGGGCACTGATAAGCAGCATTAATAGGCACTGATATGCTGCACTGATAGGCTGCATTGATGGGCACTGATAGGTGGCACTGATGGGCATTGAGCAATGATAGGCAGCATTGATGGCCACAGATAGGCTGCACTCATAGGCTGCATTGGTGGGGACTGATAGGAGGCACTGATAGGCAGCATTGGTGAGCAATGATTGGTGGCACTGATAGGTGGCATTGATGAGCACTGATAGGTGGCACAGATAGGAGGCAATTATGGGCACTGATAGGTGGGATTGATGAGCACTGATAGGTAGCACTGATAGTCAGCATTGATGGGCACTGATATGCTACACTGATAGGCTGCATTGATGGGCACTGATAGGTGGCACTGATAGGAGGCACTAATGGGAACTGATAGTTGGGATTGATGAGCACTGATAAGTGGCACTCATAGGCAGCATTGATGGGCACTGATATTCTGCACTGATAGGCTGCATTGAAGAGCACTGCTAGGCAGCATTGATGGCCACTGATAGGCTGCACTGATGAGGAGGCACTGATAGGTGGTATTGATGAGCACTGATAGGTGGCATTGATGGGCACTGATAGGCTGCATTGATGGGCACTGATAGGTGGCACTGATAAGCTGCACTGGTAGGCAGCATTGATGAGCAATGATAGGTGGCACTGATAGGTGGCATTGAAGAGCATGTATGTTAGCCCAACATTGAAAGAACAATTACACGCTTTGAAGTGGTTGCTTGCAGCTGCAATGTTTAGCTAACATCTCTCTTTCTAACAAGACCTCTGGAGTGCATTCTATTCTTGATATATAAATTGTGTTTTATAGTTTGCCCCCCTACTTTTGTCCCTGTACCCCCATATGCCCCCCCCCCCAAATATGAAAGCTGCATACGCCACTGTCTGGGACCCAGAAGGCGACGGGGGAAGGAAGGGCAAAAAAAACCCCACAGAAGTGACTTACCTCACCGCGGCCCCGTGGGACAGAAGTCCAGAAGAAAATACAAAAAAAAGGTATGAAAAAAAATAATCTAAAAACGAGAGGGGGGGGGTGCTTACATTTGCTAAGGAGGTATTTGCACCCACTTCCGGCATAGACTCCCACGGGAGTCTATGCCTCTTCCCATCACGTTCCCATTCCGACTCGCGCATGCGCAGTAGGGAACCGGGAAGTGAAGCCGCAGCGCTTCACTTCCTGATTCACTTACAGAGAATGGCGGCGGCAGCACCCGAGGACCGAGGGACGATTCGGTCTCGGGTGCCAACATCGCTGGACCCTGGGACAGGTAAGTGTCCTTATTTTAAAAGTCAGCAGCTGCAGTATTTGTAGCTGCTGACTTTTTAAAAAAAAAATTTCGCGGGACTCCCTCTTCAATCTGCCTAAGGATGACACTTGAAGCGGAGAGGCCCCTTTGCTTTGCTCAGGCCTGCCCATTACTTCACTGTTGCTCTTGTAGGAATCACAGCTCCTGAGTGGGCATAACATTATGAAACAACGGCTCTATGGTTGTTCTCATAACTCTTAACGACTCTTTATCTGCTTAACTCTTCTTCATTTACCCTTTTCCTTTCTTTTTAGTTTTAGAGTAGAAAAGAGTTAAAACCATACAAAATATTTCACTTGAAGTGGTGGTCATCCAATCAAAGGTCACATTTAAAATCTGTCTCAGCTTGGCACTATAAATTCACATGTAAAAGTTACACTTTGGGTTGTATGTAGAAAATAAATGTCCATTGAAACTGCATGTAAATTTGTTTTGTGTGAATGGGGCAAAGTCATCGGTTCTCTGGCTATACTCTCTGCAGTTCGAATGTGCGATTGTAGAAAATACCGCATTATGACCTCTAGATGGTGATGCGGAGCATACTTATTTCTGCTGATACTCAGCGCCATCCAGTGGTCATAATGATGTACTTCTGAACTTTTTGGATTGCTTGATATGTTATTATTTCAGCAGTTTTGTATGAGAGAACTAACATTGTCTTATTAGAGGATAGTAGACATGTGCACTGCTGAAAAATGTGTTCATTTTGGTTTCATTCCTGTTTTTTTTTTCCCCGTTATGATCTCAATTCGTAAATTCAAAAATACAGAAATAAGAAATAAAATCCTAAAATTTGAAAGAATAACTAACTAACTAATAAATAACTTAACTATTACTAGCCATTAAATTATAAGTATTGGAATTTCCTTTCAAATTTGGCTGTTAGTGAACGTAATGAATACGAATTTATCCGAAGTTACGAATTATTCGAAATAACGAATGCCGCATCTAAACAAATGGAACAGAACACGTTAATAATAAATAACAATAATAAAGCTTGTTTGAATCTATAAGGGCACCACCGTTTGCTAGCCGAAGACACTAGTATTCTTCACCTCAGCACCTGCAACATTACAGAACTGTGTTTACTGTACTTGTGTAAACCATTCTTTTCTTTGCATGTTTGCCTCTCCAGAGTGTTTGCAGCCTAGAAGGAGCTAGATAGATATATACTGGGGCCCTTTACTATGACCCCACAACGGCCCTTTCACATGTTCTGCAGTGAGCTCCCTTCCTACTGTATTGGGGTCCCCCCAGGGTGGCAGAAAACAAGAGATATATGTCACCAGCATACCAAGAAAATATAAGGGTCCAAAGCAGTGGGAGAACTATCAGGGTTGCAAAGGTTGTCTTGCCACCGGGCCCTGGTGTTCTGTCACTGTGGGGTTCCCCAGCCTCCTCTTGCTGTCCTGCCCCTGCTATTGACTACGCTGGTCTGGCATCTCTTGGAATTTACAGGCTGGTTCTCCTGTCCTAAGGACGGGAGAAATCAGTCTGTTTTTTCAGTAACTGAGAGTCCTGGTGGAGTCCTTCCTGCAACTCGCTCCTCTCCCTGCCAATGAGGATGCAGGGGAAGGAGCAGATCGGGCGGCCGTGGTTGTGTGAGTGCTCGCATTATGCAGTGTCAGCGAGCAGAGGGAGGGGGGAGGAATCACCCGCAGGAGCTGACTGGGGACTCTCTCCCTCTTAGACATTGATTTTTTGCAAAAAAAATATATATATATATTTTTTTTTTATTTAGGGGGCACATGGTTGGGCACAGCATAATGTTGGGGGGGTCAGGGCCCCCTCTGCCCCCCCCTAGGGAGGCCATTGCTCAGCGCCTGTGTTAAGGGCATATAGATTACTGCCCTTCCTTACCTGCAGTTGCTAAATATTGAAGGTTGTCTTTTCTAATGTATTAATTATTTGTAGCAAGGTTTAACAGTGTTGTAAGTTTCCATATGCTTTAAACCGTGCTAATATATTCAACTTCTTTATCACTACCAGGTGTGTGTCTATTTTTGTTGATAATCCACAGCCAGGATAACGGTATTTACTGCACGTGTCCTTTAATGTGTCTGCAGTAATTTTATTTAACCAGGCGTGTCAGAGGGGCTGAGGTCATTCTTGGAGTTGAGGCGGAGATCAGAAAATCCAAATTCACCAAGCGGCTCCTTCGGGGGTGGCGCTACATTTATTTTCATTGATTCTTTACGTTCCATTTGTTTAGATAGGGCATTCGTTATTTTGGATAATTTGTAGCTTTGAATAAATTGGCATTCGTTACGTTCACTAACAGCCAAACTTGAAAGGAAATTCCAATACCTAGAATTTAATAGTTAGTGATAGGGATGAGCTTCGAGTTCGAGTCGAACTCATGTTCGACTCGAACATCGGCTGTTCGCCAGTTCGCCGAACAGCGAACAATTTGGGGTGTTCGCGGGAAATTCGAAAGCCACGGAACACCCTTTAAAAGTCTATGGGAGAAATAAAAAGTGCTAATTTTAAAGGCTTATATGCATGGTATTGTCATAAAAAGTCTTTGGGGACCTGGGTCCTGCCCCAGGGGACACGTATCAATGCAAAAAAAAGTTTTAAAAACGGCCATTTTTTCGGGAGCAGTGATTTTAATAATGCTTAAAGTGAAACAATAAAAGTGTAATATTTCTTTAAATTTCGTACCTGGGGGGTGTCTATAGTATGCCTGTAAAGGGGCGCATGTTTCCCGTGTTTAGAACAGTCTTACAGCAAAATGACATTTCAAAGGAAAAAAGTAATTTAAGACTACTCGCGGCTATTAATGAATTGCCGGTCCGACAATACACATAAAAGTTCATTGATAAGAACGGCATGGGAATTCCCCACAGGGGAACCCCGAACCAAAATGTAAAAAAAAAAATGACTTGGGGGTCCCCCTAAATTCCATACCAGGCCCTTCAGGTCTGGTATGGATATTAAGGAAAACTCTGGCCAAAATTTAAAAAAAAAATGGTGTGGGGTCCCCCTCAAAATCTATACCAGACCCTTCAGGTATAGAAGGGTCCCCATGCCATTTTTTTAAATTTTAGTGCGGGGTTCCCCTTAAAATCCATACCAGATCTGAAGGGTCTGGTATAGATTTTGAGGGGGACCCCGCACCAAAATTTTAAAAAATGGCGTGGGGTCCTCCCAAAAATCCATACCAGACCCTTATCCGGGCACGCAACCTGGCAGGCCACAGGAAAAGAGGGGGGACAAGAGAGCGCCCCCCCTCCTGAACCGTACCAGGCCACGTTGGGAGGGTGCTTTGGGGTAGCCCCCCAAAACACCTTGTCCCCATGTTGATGGGGACAATGCCCTCATCCCCACAACCCTTGCCCGGTGGTTGTGGGGGTCTGCGGGTGGGGGGCTTATCGGAATCTGGAATCCCCCTTTAACAAGGGGACCCCCAGATCCCAGCCCTCCCTCCTGTGTGAAATGGTAAGGGGGTACAAAAGTACCCCTACCATTTCACAAAAAAACTGTCAAAAATGTTAAAAATAACAAGAGAGTTTTTGACAATTCCTTTATTTAAATGCTTCTTCTTTCTTCTATCTTCTTTCTTCTGTCTTCTATCTGCCTTTGGTTTCTTCCTCCATTTTCTTCTTCTTCTGGTTCTTCCTCCGGTGTTCTCGTTCGGCATCTTCCTCCGGGGCGTTGGCGTCTTCTTCCCTTCTTCTCCTCAGGCTGCTCCGCATCCATGATGGCATGGAGGGAGGCACCCGGTGACCCCGCCCCCCTATGACACACGGGGACTTGACGGGGACTTCCCTGTGGCATTCCTTGTGATGTCAGAGGGGGGAGGGGTCACCTGTTACGTAACCCCGCCCCTCCTGACGTCACGGGGAATGCCACAGGGAAGTCCCTGTGCGTCAGAGGGGGGCGGGGTCACCGGGTGGCCCTGCCCCCCCGTTATTTAAGAACCGTCAGAAGAGGAGGCCCAAGAAGAAGCGTCACACAGCGGGAGCCTCCCTCCATGCCATCATGGATGCGGAGCTGCCCAAGGAGAAGAAGATAAGAAGACACCACAGAGGAAGATGCCAGACGAGAACACCGAAGGAAGAACCAGAAGAAGAAGATGGAGGAAGAAACCGAAGGAAGATAGAAGAAAGAAGATAGAAGAAAGAAGGTAGAAGAAAGAAGAAGCATTTAAAGGAATTGTCAAAAACTGTCTCTTGTCATTTTTAACATTTTTGACAGTTTTTTGTGAAATGAAATTGTACCCCCTTACCATTTCACACAGGGGGGAGGGCCGGGATCTGGAGGTCCCCTTGTTAAAGGGGGCTTCCAGATTCCGATAAGCCCCCCACCCCGCAGACCCCCACAACCACCAGGCAAGGGTTGTGGGGATGAGGCCCTTGTCCCCATCAACATGGGGACAAGGTGTTTTGGGGGGCTACCCCAAAGCACCCTCCCAATGTTCTGGGCATGTGGCCTGGTACGGTTCAGGGGGGGCACTCTCTCGTCCCCCTCTTTTCCTGCGGCCTGCCAGGTTGCGTGCTGAGATAAGGGTCTGGTATGGATTTTTGGGGGGACCCTATGCCATTTTTTTTAAATTTTGGTGAGGGGTTCCCCTTAAAATCCATACCAGACCTGAAGGGTCTGGTATAGATTTTGAGTGGGACCAACACCATTTCTTTTTTTTTAATTTTGGTTGGGGTTCCCTTAATATCCATACCAGACTTGAAGGGCCTGGTATGGAATTTAGGGGGACCCCCACGTCATTTTTTTTTTAAACTTTGGTTTGGGGTTCCCCTGTGGGGAATTCCCATGACGTTTTTATCAATGAACTTTTATGTGTATTGTCGGACCGGCAATTCATTAATAGCCGCGAGTAGTTTTAAATGACTTTTTTTCCTTTGAAATGTCATTTTGCTGTCAGACTGTTCTAAACACGAGAAACATGCGCCCCTTTACAGGCATACTATAGACACCCCCCAGGTACGAAATTTGAAGGGATATTACACTTTTATTGTTTCACTTTAAGCATTATTAAAATCACTGCTCCCAAAAAAACAGCCGTTTTTAAAACTTTTTTTGCATTGATCCATGTCCTCTGGGGCAGGACCCGTGTCCCCAAACACTTTTTATGACAATAACTTGCATATAAGCCTTTAAAATTAGCACTTTTGATTATTCATGTTCGTGTCCCATAGACTTAACGGTGTTCGCACAAATTTTTTGCCTGTTCGCAAGTTCTGGTGCGAACTGAACAGGGGGGTGTTTGGCTCATCCCTAGTTAGTGATAGTTAAGTTATTATTAGTTAGTTATTATTTCAGATTTTCAAATTTTCGGGTTTTTGAATGTTCAAATATTCAAATTTACAAATATTCAGAAAAAATTTGTTAAACATGTTTTTGTTAATTCGGATATTTCCAAATTAAAGAATTTTGATGAAATTCATTAAAAAAGGAATTCAGAACGAAACAAATTGGACATGTCTAGAGGATAGTAGGTCAGAGGTGACATCGTGTTTATGGGCAAAATATAAACTCAATAACAGGAATAATGAAGAGAATGGACTCTTACCGATCCCACTTTGAGCTTTAAATTGTGAGTGATTCCGGAGAAGTTTGCCTCATCGGTGAAAGGGGTTCTAATGCCAACTTTAGGTAACTCATCCTTCAGGTTTATTTTGGAAGTAATATTAAATTTGGGTATAGAAAGTTCAATGGTCCTGTGAAGTAAACAAACAAAACAAAAACAATGAAGCTTATGAGAACTGGAAAATGCTGATAGCTGCAACAATCATTGAGATAAAAAAAGGACAACTTCAACCCCCTTCTCTATCCACCCCTACTGCAGATGAGACACCCATAGAGCTGCTGATCCACCAAAACAATTGTAGAGCCATATATGACCCAGTGTCATGCCTTCAGCCTATAAGGAAAAAATAATATCTTCTGGACTTGCAATACCAACATTGTCCACTAGATGCCACTCTTAACAAAAGACTATTGATGGGCAGTGTTCTATGGTTAATACACATTTCCTGTCATATCACTAGGAACTAGCCCCACTTCCTATTACAACTCTTTCATCTTTTCCATTTGGACAGACTGCTTGGAGCCAGCTGAGCCTGCACCACATGTTTCAGAGGAAAATCCTGATTCTTCTAAGGCAGCATCGCTGGTATGCTAAAGATTGTTTGCCTGTATACCTTGTAGATATTTGTTTATGGGGCCCGCTACCCTGTCAGCGCAGTCACCTGCATATGGAAATAAGTCTCTACACAGTCAAGCATTCCTGCAAGCAACATGCCACATAGCCAGGCATCCTCACTCAAGACAAGGTCCCAAGTTTTCGGCTCCTCTAGATCTTCCTCCACAAGCATTGCACTCCCTATCGCATTTGCAAAAGCTGAAGCCGCCAAGGCCCGAGCAGCCTTTGCTGAGCAAGAAATGCAGATTAAAAAGGAGAAAGTGAGGCTAAAGGCACAGTTAGAGACTGAGGAAGTAGCCCTAGAGAAACTCACTGTAGAGAAGGAAGAAGCAGCCGCCATAGCCGAAGCAGAGGCCTTAGAACTAGCTGTATACCCGAGAAATGAATGCAGCAGACGCAGCAATATTCTTGACCCAGAAGCTGAAACTCAAGATTCTCTACAACGAACTTCAGATTACATCAATCAACACTTTAAGGCCTGACAAAGATGACATCAAAGAGACAAGCCAGAGACACTACATGATACCGCCGCAAGTCAGTGACAAGTCTCAAGCCTGCAAACAGGAGAAATCCATGCTAAGTGACTCCTCCTATGATAGACACCCTACACGTGAGATAACAGAGCCTTCTAATCATCCTCCAGAACCAACGTCCAAGTCAGAACGGTATGACAGAGGTCGGCTTGACACCCTCAAAAGGTATGACTACACACAGCTATCTCACCATGGCAACACACAGCAGGCTAACCAAGCCCCAACTGACTTTGCAAGGTTCTTTGCACAACGGGAGTTAGTCACCAAAGGACTTGAAAAGTTTAATGACTGCCCTGAAAGCTACAGAGCCTGGTCTTCCTTTCAAAATGCCATCAGAGACTTAGATTTGTCTTGCAGTGAAGAGATAGACCTCCTGATCAAATGGCTTGGCAATGAGTCTGCCGAGCACGCCAGGCGCACGCAAGACACTGGTCTTGAAACGATCTGGGATAGACTTGAGGAGTGTTATGGTTCAGCAGAAACAGTAGAAAGTGCACTATTCAAAAGACTTGAATCACTTGATAACTTCCCCAAAATACCTAACAAAGCCTACCACAAACTTAGGGAGCTAAGTGACTTGCTAATGGAATTTCAAGTAGCTAAATCCGAGGGAAACTTACAAGGACTTACATTCCTTGACACAGCCAGAGGTGTCAACCCCATTGTACAAAAGTTACCCTATAACTTGCAAGAGCAGTGGATTACACATGGATCCCGATTTAAAAGACAGCATGATGTTCCATTCCCTCCTTTTTCTGTTTTTGTGGACTTTGTGTGTCAGCAAGCTAAAACAAGGAATGATCCATGTTTTGATTTTACATTGTCATGTGCTGCTCCTTCGGGACTTAACCCTGGCAAACCTCCAGTAACAGTACACAAAACTAACGTAACTCCTCCAGATTCTTTTTTACAGGTCTGCCAGCTTCTCTAACTCGGAGACAAAGGTCAAAGATCCTGGTAAGCAGTGTCCCTTGCATTGGAAGCCACATCCTCTCCTAAAATGCAGAGCCTTCAGAGAGAAAACCCTGCAGGACCGCAAGGCCTTCCTCAAGGAGAACCACATCTGCTACAGGTGCTGCTCTTCAACATCTTACCCCGCCAAGGACTTTAAGGTCAGTTTAAAATGCACAGAACGTGACAGCTCAGATCACAACACAGGTTTACATCCTGGGCCAGCTCCATGGACTTTACAACACACTCTCAGCACTAGTAAGCATGGCGGGGAGGAAGAGCACACCATTACAACTACACCAGAGATCACTTCACAATGTATAGAGGTCTGCAAAGGAGTCATAGGTGGTAGGTCCTGTTCCAAAATCTGCCTAGTCAGAGTCTACCTAACAGGCCAAATAGACAAAGCTATTAAGCTTTACGCAAGTCTAGATGACCAAAGTAACAAGTCATTAGCCAGCTCAACCTTCTTTGACATCTTTGGCATCTTTGGCATTAAAGGCCCCAGCATCCCCTACTCCTTAAAAACTTGTGCAGGAATAGTGGAGACGGCAGGGAGGAGAGCATCCATCTACCAAGTCGAGCATTGACAGACAATCATGCTTGTCTTTGCCAACTCTTATCAAATGCAACCAGATCCCTGACCATAGATCTGAAATTCTTACACCAGATGTGGCTGCTCATCATCCACATTTGAAACGCATAGCGCATCTGATACCAAAACTTCACCCTCAGGCTATCCTACTCCTTGGGAGAGATATCTTATGAGTCCACTAATCAAGAGCTCAAATTAATGGTCCCAACAACGCTCCTCATGCTCAGAGGTTAGACCTTGGATTGGTCATCATCAGAGATGTCTGTCTAGGAAGCGTGCACAAACCTAACTCCGTTAGCAGCATGCTCACAAATACCCTACAGAATGGCTGTCTCTCTCTTTTCTAGCCATGATACAACAATTTCCTTGTTAAGGAATCAGCCTACACCACCCACTTGTCTTGTCCCTTCACAAGCCCCACTAGTGACAGCGACCAAGACCATTTAGGGTGCACAGTCTTTCAAAGAACTAAAGATTACAAACGTGTGGCAATGTCTATTGAGGACAAACTCTTCTTAGAAATAATTTTTTGCGGACCCCCGGCATGTGGGCATCATTCGATCACATTACCGATCTTATATACTTTTTTAAAGAACTTGGATGTCTACTGGCTCCTGACGAGTGGAGATGAGTCCACAAAACGAGTCGAGCCCACCTTGAGGCATCCAACACTTCATGACCATCTTTTATTGGCTCTTATGAGAACACTCTACATGACCTGTCTGCCATGAGGGATTATGTTGTATTACCTTATTTGTTTATTCCAGGTTTTTGCATATATTTATTTGCTCTATTTTTATACATTGCCTATGCTACGTTGTTTGTTGTTATTGCTGATCATTGGTTCACCAATAAACATATTCATGTTTGAACCTGTGTGAATCTGATTCCACCATTTCACACCTCATTTAAAGTCCCAACCTCCCCCTTCATTTTTATGTTGCCAGGGATGGGGGCGTGAACCTTCCCTCACGTCCCATTTAAAGTCCCATTTCTTTTTCCCCCCTTATTTGTTCTTAGAAATAATGGAGCAAGGACTAGTCAAAGATAGCAAAAACAGCTGGGTCGCACCTCTTCCCTTCAGACCACAGAGACAACGCTTACCCAATAACAGAGAACAAGTGCTACAACATTTCGCTTCCCTTAGACGTGATTTACAAAGAAAGCCAGAGATAAGAGAACATCTCTTTTCTTTCATGAGGAAGATCTTTGAGAACGGTCACGCCGAGATAGCTCCCACACTTAAAGACTCTGAAGAGTGTTGGTACCTCCCTATATTCGGAGTGTACCATCCTAAAAAGCCAGGTCAAATCAGAGTAGTGTTTGACTCTAGTGCCAAATTCAAGGGTGTCTCCTTGAACGATGTCCTCTTGACAGGCCAGACCTCAACAACAAACTCCTGGGAGTGCTTTTACGCTACCGCAAAGATTCTTTTGCCTTCATAGCTGACATCCAACAGATGTTCCATTGCTTCCTGGTCAGAGAGGAAGACAGAAACTTCCTAAATTTCCTTTGGTTCAGAGACAATGACCCTTCCAAAAACATCTCAGCGTGTCGCATGAGGGTACACATCTTTGGCAATAGCCCTTCACCTGCAGTCGCTATCTACGGATTCAGACATTCCGCCCAAGAAGGTGAACTTGAGTATGGCTCAGATACAAAGCAATTTGTAGAGAAAAACTTGTTTGAACTTGTTTAACTGTTTGAAATCCTTACCTTCCAGTGAGTCTGCAATCTGTCTTCTTAAGAGAGCACAGGAAATGCTCGCTTGTTCTAATCTGAGGCTTCACAAGACTGCTTCCAACAGCAAAGAGGTAATGGAAGCTTTCCCTGCTCAAGACCATTCTAATGATCTAAGGGACTTAGATCTAGGTACAGACTCTTTTCCTGTACAGCGCAGTCTAGGTCTACTTTGGGACTTGAAATTTGATTCCTTTACCTTCTAAATAAATGGAGAAGAAAAGCCCTTCACTCGCAGAGGTGTCTTGTCCACAATCAATTGCCTATACGATCCATTAGGATTTGCGGCACCTGTTACAATTCATGGTAAAGCCCTACTTAGAGACTTGATTTGTGAAACATCCGACTGGGATGCCCCACTAACCCCTGATAAGAGGAACTCTTGGGTAGAGTGGAGGAACTCTCTATCAGTCTTATCTGATCTCCATGTTTCACGCCCATATTCTCCCATACCCTCTACAAAGACACAGAGCCAAAACCTTTTCATATTCTGCGATGCTTCTATCAAGGCAATAGCTGCTGTGGCCTACTTAAGAACTGTCGACACTACAGCACGATGCCATGTAGGATTCGTCATGGGCAAGGCAAAGCTAGCTCCACACCCTGAGCACACTGTACCTAGGCTAGAACTTTGTGCTGCAGTACTAGCTGTTGAACTAGCAGAACTAATAACCTCAGAGATGAACATTGACCTCAAAGATATCCAGCTCTACACTGACAGCAAGGTAGTGCTAGGCTACATCTACAATGAGACCAGACGTTTCTATGTTTAAGTCAACAACAGAGTGTTGAGGATTAGGAGATCCACTCGTCCAACACAATGGCGCTACATACCTACTGACCATAATTCTGCAGACCATGCTACAAGAGCTGCTGCTGCATATGACCTTAAAGACACAACAGTGTGTGACACCATTGAACTAGTAGATCCAGACTCAGATACTGACATCCGTCCTGAGATCTCGACATTTTAGACTGCAACTTCAGACTGCCAACTTAAATCTAACAGATTTAACAGATTCTCAAAATGGAAGGCACCCGTTCGAGCTATTTCTTGTCTTATCCATATAGCTCACTCTTTCAAAGGTGACTCAAACAGCTGTGACCGCAAAGGATGGCATCATTGTCAAAGGATCAGTTCAGCATTAGAGCTCCAACAGTCTCAGGATCTTATCATCCGCACTGTACAGCATGAAACCTATGCTAAGGAGATCGACTGTATCCTTACACAGAAAACTGGAGTAATCAGTGTTCCCCATGGGAATTTCGCAACCAAAGACTTATACTTGCGCCAGTGGAGACAAGTACAAAGTCTGGCAAATACACTTTGGGACAGGTGGAGGAAGCAGTACCTCTCCACTTTACAGCCACGTACTAAATGGCAAGACAACAAGACCAACCTAAAAGGGGGAGACCTTGTTCTTGTTAAGGACTGTCAGTCCCAAAGAAATGAGTGGCCTTTGGGTCTCATCATCAATATCTTTCCAAGTGAGGATGGTCAGAAAAGTAGAAGTCAAGATTCATAGAAACAAGGAGACAACGTGGTTCCTCAGTTTCTGAACTAATTTTGTTGTTGTCATCTGAGGAATAAATAGTGGCATCTGATGATACCAGATGGGGAGTGTCATGCCTTCAGCCTTTATGGAAAAAAAATATCTTCTGGACTTGCAATACCAACATTGTCCACTAGATTCCACTCTTAACAAAAGACTATTGATGGGAAGTTTTCTATGGTTAATACACATTTCCTGTCATATCACTAGGAACTAGCTCCACTTCCTAGTACAACTCTTTAATCTTTTCCATTGGGACAGACTGCATGGAGCCAGCTGAGCCTGCACCACATGTTTCAGAGGAAAATCCTGATCCTTCTAAGGCAGCATCGCTGGTATGCTAAAGGTTGTTTACCTGTATACCTAGTAGACATTTGTTTATGTTCATGTAACTCTTATATGTTCATTTATCTGTTTATTTTTAGTTTCACCTGTTCATTGTAATAAAGATCCAAGGTTACAGACAGTCTGGTTATTTTAGGATTCAAGGTTTAAACTGTATGTTGAGCTACATACACACCAGGAGCAAATGTGTAGCGGACACCCAGCATTAGAAAGAAAACAGGACAATTTATCATTAACCACTTGCTGACCGCACACTAGTTTTACTGCTGCAGTGCGGGCCGGCTGTGCAGAATCATGTACAGTGGAACCTCGGATTGCGAGTAACGCCATTTACAAGCATTTCGCAATATGTGTTGTTTTAAAAAAAATAAAAATCCTGACTTGCTTTGCAAGGGCTGTCTCGCAAGACAAGCAGGATTCATGTTGTTGGGGTGTGCAATACCGCATTTGGCCAGAGGTGCGGGGGCGCTGGTAAAACTCGGAGATGCTCAGAAATGCTCAGAAACACTCAGTTCCCGAGTGTCTCCGAGTGTTTCCAAGTGTCTCTGGCACCCCCGCACCTCTAGCCACATGCAGTACTGCATAGACAAGCAGTGGCTGTGGAACGGATTATCTGAGTTTCCATTATTTCCTATTGGGAAACTCGCTTTGATATACGAGTGCTTTGGATTACAAGCATACTTCTGGAATGAATTATGCTCGTAATCCAAGGTACAGTGGTACCTTGGATTAGGAGGATAATTAGTTCCAGAGGAATGCTTGTAATCCAAAGCACTCGTATATCAAAGCGAGTTTACCCATAGGATTCAATGGAAACTCAGATAATCCATTCCACAGTGACTGCTATTGTATGCTTTACTGCATGTGGCCAAAGGTGGGGGGGGGGCGCTGGAGACATTCGGAGATACTCTGAGACACTGGTAAACACTTGGAGACACTCTGCGGGTTTCCGAGTGTTTTCGAGCGGCTCCGAATGGTCTCGGAACGGCTCCGAGTGTCACCGGCGCCCCCCCACACCTCTGGCCAAACGCGGTACTGCACAACCTAGAGGCTTGAATCCATCCAATTACCACCCATTTATGGCACAGTCGATCGTTAGAATGAGTTACAGGAGTGAGCTTTGTGCATGTAAACCACACAAAGCTCTCTTCTGACATCGGTGGTGTGTCGGTTTTTGTTTCCCTACAAAGCAGTGAAGCACCACACAGTAAACATAGTTAAAGTGTAAGTTCACCTTTACAGAAAAATATGTAAGGTGAACTTAAACAGGACCCCCTCCATAGTTAAACACAACTATGTAGTGTGGAGGCTTACCTAAACAATCCATTCAATCTATAACCAAGTTATAACTTTCCCCATAAAATTTTTGGCAGATCTAAAAAGAATGTATACTTAAAATGTAATGTGCATGACCAGTTTTAAAAAATAAACCTGTCAAGGAAAAAAACACAGAGGCTGTAATCCCCGACCTCTCTGACCACGCCAGCTGCCCAAGTGTCATAATGATCCAATGGCATCAAAGCTTCATATCATGCCTGTGGGCCATCCCCTTGCCCGTTGCGACTGCCTGCCTTTGTTTTGCCTCCTGCCTGCCCTTGTCACACCCCCTGCATGCCTTTATCATCCCTCCTGCCTGCCCTTGTCCCACTATCTGAAAGCGTTTGTCCTGCCTCCTGCATGTCCTTGTTCAACAAACTGCCTACCTTTTGTCCTTCTTCCTGTTTGCTCTTATCCCACCATCTGAAAGCCTTTGCCATGACTCCTGCCTGCCTTTGTTTAACCTTCTGCCTACCTTTGTCCTTCCTCCTGCTAGCCCTTTTCCCTTATCCTCCTTGCTCTTGTCCTGCTTCCTGCTTGGCCTTTTCCAGCCTTCTGCCTACATTTGACCTGCCTCCTGCCTGCCCTTGTCCCAAATTCTGCTTGCTTTTGTTTTGCCTCTGGTCTGTCCTTGTCAAACCTTCTAATTGTCTTTGTCCTGCCTTCTGCAAGGGCAGGCAGGTCAAAGTCAGGCAGGAGGTGGTAAAAGGTTACCACCTCCTGTCTGACTTTGACCTGCCTGCCCTTGTTCCACCTTCTGCCTCCCTTTCTTCCTCCTGTTTGCCCTTCTACCACCTCCTTCCTGTTCTGGTCCTGCCTCCCTCCTACCCTTTAGAATACTAGTCAACATCACATCACTGCTGATGTCTGTCTTGGGCTGTCTTTCTCCTGTAAGCTAAATGAGTGTATACATGCTCGGCCAGCAAGTTCAATTTCCATATTCAGCTGGCATATGGCATGTCAGAATATAGATACGTGTTATACAATTATATGAAAATGGTTTTTAAATTTGCATAAACATGTAAACAAAGTTTAGGTTTTGTTTTGTACATTGGCCCGCAGTGTTCTCCTCTTACGTTTTTCTCCATGATGTCCTCCATCGTTGTATGGTCTCAGCAGACAATCCTTGCTCTACCTGATCCATCTTGCCCGGGTCAGCCATGGCGATGATCATGGATGCGTTATCCTTGTATGGAAGCTCCACCACTGTACAAGGAAGCTTTGTGTCACGGTAAATGTTGTACTGACCCGTTCGACGCATCATTGGAACATCCACCGTTGTCTTCTTATCAACCTTGAACTTCCGGGTACTTGTAAATGCTGCATTAAAAGTGTCCTGCCATTTTCCTAATAACATAAAACATGCATGTGTTTTAAATCCGATAAAATCTCTGGTGAATAGATAAATAAACTCATGAAATTATTAGATTTGATGCCCCAAATAAAACATTTTCGTGCCATTAAAGCGAATGTCTGGAAAAAAAAGCATATTCAATATATCTCAACAATACCGCACATTTCCCATGTTTTGTCTCTTTAAGCCCTTCCCGCCTACCGGATGCAAATATGCGGCCTCAGCTTGAAGGGTTTGTACTGGGGTGATGCCTGCAGTTGCATGCATGACCCCCCCGTATCATTTTTTTAGAGCCGGCTGTTGGCTTTCTTGGGATAACAACCGATGTGGCTAAAAAGCTGCTTGGCTGTTATCCCAAGGATTTCAACAAATTCGTTAATTTGGAAACATCCGAATTAAAGAAAACCCATTTAACAAATTTTTCCGAATATTCGAAAATTTGTAAATTCAAAAATTCGGAAATTCAGAAATTCGGAAATAATAAAAAATGAAGCAGCTGCCTACCTATCATCCAGATACCCCACAGGGACAACATAATATTGCCAAAATTTGAACATAGAAGTGTCAATCATTATTGGTTCTAGCATCATTAATCTACTTCCTAAAACACTGAAACCTCAAGCAGTGTTTTCAGCTCTGCCCAGTTCAACATTACTGGACTACATAACATCTCTTCCCTCCTTAACTCCATTAATTAAGGGAGTGTGTTTTGCTATATAGCAGCAGAAAATGTGCAGGGTTGACAACCCTGGAATCAACTGATATGTGTAGAACCCTTCTCTAGTTAGGCTATAAGGCTAAATTCAGTTGTTGGCTTCACTGTAATCAGTGAATCAATGATCTGTTTCTGTCTGGTCTGGGCTTTCTAAGCTGGGTGTCTGATTTCTCCTGGGAGAAGCTTCCAGAATATAGAGCAGGGAGAGTCAAATATTCAGATATGAATATTATAAATATTATATCACATATATATGATATAAATATATCCCGCCTCAGCCAATTCCTAGAAGGTGCCTGGGGAGGTGATAAATATGGAAGGGAGGCCTTACGAGAAGGATTTTGCAGGAGAGCACTGTTCTGAAGTCCTGGTATGGAGAAAGTTTTTTTTTATCTCCCCCAATGAGGAACTAACAATGGAAGGTGGCAATCAGCACCTGGGACATTGTTAGTAAGACTTACTGTCAGGATACTGACCCATCATAAAGACCCGCCAGTGCCTTACATGGCAGGAATGCAAGCTGGAGGCATAATGGATGTGCAGGCGCATGGGTATGTGCAAGTGCACTGATGTGCATGCTCTCAGCCTGGATTGACACCAAGCAGCCTTTATAAGGGAGCTACAGTAGCTACCCTCTGTGATTGCTGGCTGATCTTCATTTCTTTAGTGTGTTTGTTCCTGTGAAACTTTGCTGTGAATACCTGTTAACGACTCGGCTTGCCCCTGGACCTGTCTTCTTTTTTTCTTTTTTTTTTTAATACTTTTTCTTTATTTATTCATTAAAATATTGTTACATAAATAACAAAGCAATGTTAAAAAAAATACATCGTGGACTATGGTGTCATATATTGTAATGTAACACTCTATTATTACTTTAACTGCTCGCTCCCACGCTCCCCACCCCTAACCACCCCCCACCTCTGCACCACTCGGTCTTCAACCATATAACAACTAAAGAGAAGAAATAGGGGCATGTAAGATACTCAATAAAAAGAAAGAGAGATGAAAAAAAAAGGGGAAAGAGGAAGAAAAGGAGAGAACAAAAGGAGGGCAGGGGGGAATGCTATATACCCCTCTCACCCTACAAAGGCAATCCCAACTTATCCAGCCAGGGTCTCCACATTCTCTTGAACTTTCTATAATTACCTTGTCTAATAAAAATCACTCTCTCTCGTTCCCTACTAATAAATTAATAGTCGCGACCCAATTCTCTACAGACGGGGGGCTATGAGCTTGCCAGTGCAGAGCAGTTACTTTCCTCACCTGAAATAGATATCTTAGCACTGCTTCAGTGGTGTCCTTCGGAACATTACCCCCCTCCATATTCCCCAGCAGGCAGGTCTTAACCGTCAGCTCAATTGCATTCCTAAAGGTTTTGTTTATCCTATCTACAATCTCCATCCAGTATCTGAATAACTTTGGACATTTCCATAACATGTGACTAAAGTCATCAGATGCCATGCACCTAGGGCACTGATCATTTTGTCACCACCCAAGTTTAAACATTTTTTTGGTGGTATAATATTCTCTATGAATTAGGAACAGGTGGGATACCTTCTGTGAGGGAGAGATCGAGATGAGTGTTCCTTGTTTAAGTATCCCCTCCCATTCCACTGTAGTCATTCCTAGAAGAACCTGCTCGATCTATTGCTCTAGCTTCTAATCTGGCGTATAACCCAGAGATTAAACCTTTAGTTGAATCTAAGGTCATTATTTGTGCCAAGATGGGAATCTGGGTCCATTCAACTGTCTGCGACCTAAACGGCGTCTGGACAGCATGCCTGATTTGGAGGTATTTATAGAATGAATTATTTGGTAGATTAAATTCCTGTTTCAAATCTAGGAATGTTTTCATAGTATTGCCCACATATAATTGGCATAGACGATTGATACCCTGGCTCACCCATTCAGTAGATCTCTCTATGTCTCCTAATTCAACAAGATTTCTATTGTTCCAATGAGGAACATATTCTGATATTCCTCTATATCCCAGTAGAACCTTCGTTGATTGCCATACTTTGCTAAATAATTTTATCGTCGGGCATCTATGGGTTAATGAGTCTGCCTCTAAGACCTCTATCAGTGTACTATGTGGGGCCCCCATCAACATCATCCTAGCACTGGAATCCCCCCTCTAGGGGCTCCACAACCCGCTAAATGCTGTAGCTGAGATGCCAAAAAATATGACCTCGGGTGTGGAACCGCCATAACCCCTTCTTTGAGCGGCAACTGCATCGTTTGCAAACTAATTCTGGATTGGCCCTTTTTCCAAATTAAATCCCTAAACAGGGATTCTATTCTTTTGAACCACTTTCGGCCTATCAAAATTGGGGAATTATGGAAAAAGTATAGTATCTGGGGCAGCCATATCATCTTGATTAAATTGCAACGTCCTGCTATAGATAGGGGGACTCGACTCCAGATATCTCCCTTATGTTTCAATTTAAGTAGTAGAGGGACTAAGCTATAATTAAGATAGAGATTTATATCGCTGGCAATCCAAACCCCCAGGTATTTTAATTTATCAACAACTTTTAGGTTGGGAGTTCCCGACGGTATCTGGCTACCAAGTGGGTCTACTGGAAGCAAGGCCGATTTATCCCAGTTGATAAACAGGCCAGAAAATCGTCCAAACTCTCCAACCATTTGTATCACTGTTTTTAATGATGCTTGGACATCTCAGAGAAAAAAAAAGGACATCGTCTGCAAACAGTGCTTTCCTATCCTCTTCTGTCCGCCTCCGAAATCCCTGCATATCTAGCTTAGATCTAGTCATAACTGCTAAAGGCTTCATTGCAAGAGCAAATAGTAAGGGGGACAGGGGGCAACTCTGTCTTGTACCTTTCTCCAACTGGAACAAATCAGAGTACTCATTATTGATTTTTATTTTAGTTCTTGGGTCAGTATAGAGTATTTTCACCCAGCTAATGTAGGATGGGCCAAACCCGAATCTCACGAGCACTCTGAGTAGGTAGTCCCACTCTAGGCTATCGAAGGCCTTGGCTGCATCTAGGGCCAAAATGGCCCTGGAGCCGCCGTTGTCAGTTGGAATCTGCGTATTCAAAAAGACTCTTCTAATGTTAATGCTGGTTGACCTATTCGGAATAAATCCCAACTGATCGGGATGAATAAGAGTCTGGATACATCCAGCGGGTTGCTAGTATTTTGGCCAGTATTTTTACATCCGAACATAATAATGATATTGGGCGATAAGAGGCTTCCAGTTGATCTTTCCCCTCCTTGGGTATAACAATGATAGTGGCTTCCGACATTGAAGTGGGCAGTCTCCCATTGGTTAATGCCCATCCCTGCGTCTTCAGCAGCTCTGGAAGCAAAACCTCACCATACTGTTTTTATATTTCTGGACCTGTCTTCTGCCCGTCTCCTGATTTGCCCCCGGCTTGTTAAACGGACTGTCTTTCTCTGCTCTCCTGTGCATGACCCTGGCTATCCTCCCACATATAAATGACCTCCACAGCAAGGAGCTCTGTAAGAGCGATGCATGTCAAACAAAACCAAAGAAATTTCCAAGCTCAACTTACCGACCACCCTGCAACCAACCAAATTATCCTGTCTGACAATATGCGTTAAAAACGGGGGTTTAGTCTGCACACATTTGCAATTACATGCGTAAGCTACAGAGTCCCATCAAGGCACCCTGTTTTCTGTAGTCCTAACTCTAAATTTTGAGAGCCTCCACAGTGGAAGCACATGCATTATAATGGATAGGTAGAGGGCAGGTGAACCTGGAGGGAGCCCAACCCTCCTTAAAGGCACAGGGGCACACTGGACACCCAGTACATATCACTTTGACAGCAAAGGTATCCACTGTGTTGCCTCATCAATGCTTCCATTGTGGAGGCTCTCAAATTTTTAAGTTGGGACTACAGAAAATGGGGTGCCTTTACCCTGCTCTGTAGCTTTTGCATGTATTTGCAAATGTGTGCAGACTAAACCCCTGTTTATAATGCATATTGTTAGACAGGGTAATTTGGTCACATGCTGGATGGTAAGTTGAGCTTAGACATTTCTTTGGTTTTGTTTGACATCCCCTAGACTGAGCCTGTATTGTCAGTGTGCATGGAACTGTTCTTGTGACTAGCAGCTTCTGTGCTAGCAAATAAGACCTGGGGTAATCTACAGCAGCCTCTCCTCGGGTAGCACTACATATGTAATCATCTACTCCAGATCCTGTGGCTCTCTTCTTACCCTTAAACAGAACATAGTTGACCAGGGCCAACTTAGTATCTGCAGGAAATTCTTTGACAAGTTCCTTAATTTTGCCTTCAGTTTTATTCTTCACATATTCATTCACTTCTTTTGTAGCCTCTTGTGGGCCATTGAAATTGGTCTTCCTAATTTCAGCATGATAAAGAATCTTTAAATCATCTTCAAAGCACTTCAGCAAGGTCAGTGTCTGCTGTACAAAGAGGGCATTGCCGATGTCAACTTGAAGGCTGCTTTTTGGTTCATTCAGCAGATGGAGAAGAGTGGAATAAGCCTGGTGGACCTCACTTTCTGTGGAGTTTTTGAAGTTCAGGCTCAATCCTTCCAGTATTTCCTGGTGGGTCTTTGATTGGGCGCCCAACAACAGCATAGAAAAAGCAGAAGAAATACTGAAAGGTGAAAAAACAATATTTTTGGGTGGTGAATCCTTGCCCTGAGAAGACACAGAGGCCAGATGCTTGAAGAAATTAAAGGCAAATTCAGTATTTCCTTTTACTGCTTCTTTTAGTGCTTGGGCTTTCTTTCCACCTTCAGCATCTTCATGGGACTCTTTAGATTTAGATTTGTGTTCATCTGAAGCAGTTATGACCGGTATGAGCAAAAGCAAAATTAGGAGGAACTTCATGTCTTCTCAGTATAGACGCTCACCTGCAGGTAATGACAATGTGTTAGTTGAGTCTTTGTTTTCAACCACCGATAAGACCAATGCCCTGTACACACGATAGGATTTTGCAATGGAAAATGTGTGATAGGACGTTGTTGTTGGAAATTCCGACCGTGTGTGGGCTCCATCACACATTTTCCATCGGAATTTCAGACACACAAAGTTTGAGAGCAGGATATAAAATTTTCCGACAACAAAATCCGTTGTCGGAAATTCCGATCGTGTGTACACAAATCCCACGCACAAAGTGCCACGCATGCTCTGAATAAATTAAGAAACAAAAGCTATTGGCTACTGCCCCGTTTAAAGTCCCGACGTACGCGTTTTGCGTCACCACGTTCAGAACGATCTGATTTTCTGACAACTTTTGTGTGACCGTGTGTATGCAAGACAAGTTTGAGCCAACATCCGTCAGGAAAAATCCATGGATTTTGTTGTCGGAATGTCCGATCAATGTCCGATCGTGTGTACAGGGCATAAGTGTAACATGACACGATCTCAAGAGTTCTATATCATCATGGAGGCCTTAAAATGTATGTCTGGGCAAAATAAGTAAAAAAATCAAAAAAAAAATCATTAAATCTTTGAAATACATTCACATTTCCCAATGTTTTGTCACTTCAGAATGCTGCAGGTTTTTTAAAATTGTTAATCTGTCAGAAATCCATTGAGCTCCCAACTTCCTGCAGTGAGCTGCCATTGCTGCCTCTGCTGCACTCAAATCCCTAGAATTGTTTTCAGTCCTTCCCTTTCAGTCCTTCCAGTCCTTCTCCATGTATAATACATAAGGGGGATATGATCTCCATGTATAAATACATAAGGGGGGATATGATCTCCATGTATAAATACATAAGGGGGATATGATCTCCATGTATAAATGCATATAGTATTGTTACATAGTAGGTGAGGTTGAAAAAAGACCATCAAGTCCATTAAGTCCAACCTATGTGTGTGATTATGTGTCAGTATTACATTACATATCCCTGTATGTTGCGGTCGTTCAGGTACTTATCTAATAGTTTCTTGAAACTATCAATGCTCCCTGCTGAGACCACCGCCTGTGGAAGGGAATTCCACATCCTTGCCGCTCTTACAGTAAAGAACCCTCTACGTAGCTTAAGGTTAAACCTCTTTTCTTCTAATTGTAATGAGTGGCCACGAGTCTTGTTAAACTCCCTTCCGCAAAAAAAGTTTTAGCCCTCTTGTGGGGTCACCAGTACAGTATTTGTGAATTGAAATCATATCCCCTCTTAAGCGTCTCTTCTCCAGAGAGAATAAGTTCAGTGCTCACAACCTTTCCTCATAACTAATATCCTCCAGACCCTTTATTAGCTTTCTTGCCCTTTTTTGTATTTACTCCATTTCCAGTACATCCTTCCTGAGGACTGGTGCCCAGAACTGGACAGCATACCCCAGGTGTGGCCGGACCAGAGTCTTGTAGAGCGGGAGAATTATCATTTTTTCTCTGGAGTTGATCCCCTTTTTAATGCCAATATTCTGTTTGCTTTGTTAGCAGCAGCTTCATTGCTGAGCCTATCATCCACTAGGACCCCCAGGTCCTTTTCCATCCTAGATTCCCCCAGAGGTTCTCCCCCCAGTGTATAGATTGCAGTCATATTTTTGCCACCCAAATGCATTATTTTACATTTTTCTACATCAAACTTCATTTGCCATGTAGTTGCCCACCCCATTAATTTGTTCAGATCTTTTTGCAAGGTTTCCACATCCTGCATAGAATTTATTGCCCTGCTTAGCTTAGTATCGTCTGCAAATACAGAGATTGAACTGTTTACCCCATCCTCCAGGTCATTTATGAACAAATTAAATAGGATTGGTCCCAGCACAGAAGCCTGGGGGACCCCACTACCCACCCCTGACCATTCCGAGTACTCCCCATTTATCACCACCCTCTGAACACGCCCTTGTAGCCAGTTTTCAATCCATGTACTCACCCTATGGTCCATGCCAACGGACCTTATTTTGTACAATATACGTTTATGGGGAACTGTGTCAAATGCTTTTGCAAAATCCAGATACACCGCGTCTACGGGCCTTCCTTTATCTAGATGGCAACTCACCTCCTCATAGAAGGTTAATAGATTGGTTTGGCGAGAACGATTCTTCATGAATCCATGCTGATTACTGCTAATGATACAATTCTCATTACTAAAATCTTGTATATAGTCCCTTATCATCCAAGAGTTTACATACTATTGATGTTAGGCTAACTGGTCTGTAATTCCCAGGGATGTATTTTGGACCCTTTTTAAATATTGGTTCTACATTGGCTTTTCTCCGGCTCAGCTGGTACCATTCCAGTCAGTAGACTGTCAGTAAAAATTAGGAACAATGGTCTGGCAATTACTTGACTGAGTTCCCTAAGTATCCTCGTATGCAAGCCATCTGGTCCCGGGGATTTTTTAATGTTACGTTTCCCAAGTCTAATTTTAATTCTGTTCTCTGTTAGCCATGGAGGTGCTTCCTTACTGAAGCCCCCCGATTCCCTTGTGAAGGAGAAGAATAAATTCAATACCTTTGCCATCTTACCATCCTTTGTAACCAGATGTCCTTCCTCATTCTTTATGGGGCCAATATGGTCTGTCCTCCCTTTTTTACTGTTTACATACTTAAAGAATTTCTTGGGATTTTTTTGCTCTCCTCTGCTATGTGTCTTTCATGTTCTATCTTAGCCATCTTTATTGCACCCTTACATTTCTTGTTGCATTCTTTATAAAGTTTGAATGCTGATGATGATCCCTCAACCTTGTATTTTTTGAAGGCCTTCTCCTTTGCTTTTATATGCATTTTTACATTGGAGTTAAGCCATCCAGGACTTTTGTTCGCTCTTTTAAATTTATTACCCAATGGGATGCATTGGCTAATGCCCTTTTTTAATATGCTCTTAAAGCAAACCCATCTCTCCCCCGTGTTCTTTGTTCCTAATATTTTATCCCAATTTATGCCTTTTAGCAAGGTTTGTAGTTTAGGGAAGTTGGCTCTTTTGAAATTCAGTGTCTTTGTATTCCCTTTATGTTTCCTATTTGTGTGATTTATACTGAAGCCAATTGACATGTGATCGCTGTTACCTAAATTGCCCCGTATTTCCACATCCGTGATCAGGTCTGTATTGTTGGTAATCAGTAGATCCAGTAATGCTTTATTTCTAGTTGGTGCGTCTACCATCTGACCCATAAAATTGTCCTGCAAAACATTTAGGAACTGGCGAGCCTTAGATGAATGTGCGGTTCCCTCCGCCCAGTCTATGTCTGGATAATTAAAATCCCCCATTATGATAACACTTTTATCCTTGCTGCTAATCCAAATTGTGATAGGAGATCCGTCTCCACTTCCTCCCTCAGGTTAGGAGGCCTATGGCATACTCCCAGTATTATTTATTTTATTTTACATAAGGGGGATATGATCAGCTTTCAATTTGTGAGTTTGTGTCCTTTTTTATTTTTTTTTCTATGTTGGTTGAACTAGATGGTCCTTTTTTCAACCAGATTAAGTATGTAACTATGTAACTATTGTGACATTATGAAAGGCGAGCTGACCGATGGACGTTATGTTTCACTTCGCTTGCATTCATGTGCAGGGAACTAAGGTGGAATCCGGACCAGGTTTTACAAACCACCTTAGCAGGTATGTTCCGGACCAGATGTTACGGTCCACTTGTGTCCAGCAACAGGTGGTATAACTAAAGCAGGACTGGAGCAAAAGATTGCTCTTGGCCTGGGACTCAGGAAGCTATACCTGAGAGGGCTACTGATCTGAAGTTTGTTTTGTGAGAGAAAGAAAAGTTTGTATTATCTTTGTTTTGTGGGTGACTGGGAGAAGCCCTTCACCTGTGAGTTAGGAACCTGAAATGTTTAGTTAGTGCCTGGATGGCAAGGATTTATTTTCAGGTTTTTTTTATTTTTCATGCAACCTTTTCTTTCTCTCACAAAACAAACTTCAGATCAGCAGCTCTCTCATGTATGGCTTCCTGAGTCCCAGGCCAAGAGTAATCTTTTGCTCCCGTCCTGCTTTATTTATATCACCTCTGCAGCCTCTTACTTCTTGTAGGAAAACACGTATCTGTGCCTTGTGTCTCTAGTACATTTTGGCTAGTTCTTCTTTATTAACTCTGTTCTCCTGCTGACCAATGTGTACACTGCTTTATCATCTGTGATTCCCTAATGCTTTTAAAGGGTTTGATAAAAATTAGCCAGCAGCAGGACAGATTTTCCTGAGCAAATACAGAGAAAGCCTCAGAGAAATTCTATCCAGCCTATTAGTGTTTTATAATAATGGGCCTGACCCCAACGACACATAGACATCTTTTCTGTACAGTGACACCACCCATGTAGTGACATTTTCCTTCCAATGTCACTACTGACATAGGGGCATTTTTTTCCTTCCAGTAAAACCACAGGTGTTGGGACATTTTCTCTTACCAGTGACATCACTGACACAGAGATGTTTTTTCCATCCAGTGACATCACTAACACAGAGACATGTTTTCCCTCTAGTGTCACCACTGACACAGCCCCATATTCTTCCATCTTTCCCCTGGGCATTGGACTGACTATAGCGTCTCTACCATTAGCTGCTGGCACTGGGGAGCTACAGTTGAGAGAACCATGAATGGCAACATTTACTGTGACATACTGAAGCAGAGCATGATCCCCTCCCTTCAGAGACTGGGCAGCAGGGCAGTATTCCAACATGATAACCACCCCAAACACACCTCCAAGACGAAAACTGCCTTGCTAAAGAAGCTGAGGGTAAAGGTGACTGGCCCAGCATGTCTCCAGACCTAAACCCTATTGATCATCTGATCTGTGGGGCATCCTCAAACAGAAGGTGGAGGAGCACAAGGTCTCTAAAATCCACCAGCTCTGTGATGTCGTCATGGAGGAGGGGAAGAGGACTCCAGTGGCAACAAGTGAAGCTCTGGTGACCTCCATGTCCAAGAGGGTTAAGGCAGTGCTTGAAAATAATGGTGGCCACACAAAATATTGACACTTTAGGCCCACTTAGGGGTGTACTGACTTTTGTTGCCAGCAGTTTAGACATTAATGGCTGTGTGTTGAGTTATTTTGAGGGGACAGCAAATTTACACTGTTATACAAGCTGTACACTCACTACTTTACATTGTAGCAAAGTGTCATTTCTTCAGTGTTGTCACATGAAAAGATAGAATAAAAGATTTACAAAAATGTGAGGGGTGTGCTCACTTTTGTGATATACTGTACTTGATAAAGAGGAAAAATCCTCTAAACATTTTGTCTTGTTCTTCATCACATGGATACCTTCTGGGTAGATGGGGCAGGTGTGGACATTTTGGCACGGTGTGCTGTACCCACCTCTTTTAGTCCCAATGACCTTGTCACAGTCAGGGGTCAGGATCAAATACCAGTAGCCATAGCAGTAGAGATGCTCCCATCGACCAGCAGGAATAAGCACACAAGGAGGTCACCATGGCAGATGAGGCGGGCTCACCCAAGCTTCAGGGTCTAAGCACTAACCAGTCTTCACCAGCACTTCTGATGGTGGGAATGGGTTTTTCTGAGATCACAGTCCGCAGGATCACCCAACTAGGAGGTGAGTAAGACAGGGCCAAGTACTAGATGTAGTAGGTTGGGATCAAGCAGAAGTGTACCCGAGGAACAAGCCAAAGGTAATGAATGGTAGCAAAGATGTGGACAGTAGTATTGGCAGGGAACAGCACAATAATCTGGCAAACAGGAGGTGCAAAGGCTTAAATAGGAAGGTAACGGGAGAGGCAAAGAGTTCAAGGTTCACAAGAAACAAGGTAGAAAACAAGATCGTCTAAGGGATCAGATAGTGAGCTGTCCAGAATCTCAGGTAGCTCAGCAAGAAGATTTACTACCAGACATAGCAGAGGTCCCAGGTTCAGATCCAGGTCCTGACACCCCTCCTCCATCCAGGAAGGGGGGCACAGTTTCCCAACTTTTACCCGGGCACTGGATAGTCTTGTCCCTGCACTGCAAGCACCTACAGTCACGTATACTCACTTTCTTATTTATCCCCAGCTATGCAGAAGGACACTTTTGTCACCCCCATTAAAACCCCTATCAGGTTTTATTGCTCTCCACATCACCATTGGATAGATTCACCCTCTCGGCTTGTCCTGGTGACCATTGTAATAATGCAACTTTTTGCAGTTGTCACTAGAACAGCATGGGAGGGAATATCTTCCAGAGGGGACACCTGACAACTATGAAAGAGTTTCTTCTGACTTTGGAGAGACTTCTAATTGTTTCTCTGGGAAAAGTAGTAAAGAGATATCTAACAATAGGATACAAATAAAAAAATCTGTAGGGATCTTTGGCCATTTTTCAAAGATATCCAAAACTAAAAAAAAAAAAAGCAAAAGGTAACAATTCCCTGAACACCGTGTACAAAGATTATTATCCCCCTCCCACCTTACAATATTAATACATTCAATGATGGGGGAAAGAGTGCATTGCTTGAGAAATTTCCAATTAGAATTATACAGTCACCATTACAATTATCCCGTCACCACCCATCCCCGGTACCAACCTGACGAACCTTCTACACAGACAGATCCTTCACGTCTGCAGAGCCAGAGTCAGAAACGAATTTTTAAGTGGCAAAAGATTTCCCAGAATCTCAGAAAACTCCGCCCCCATCATAACAATGTACGTTTGCACAACGACGGATTGGGCAACAAACCCGATAATCTTATTTTATTATTCCTTTACTCATCCCTGTTTCAGAAATAATTAGCATTTGGCTCATTTTCTATTGCATTGACTTCCTTGTGTGTTTATAGTGTCGTAATCAAAAAATAGGTCTGACATGAAAATGAATAGTATGCATGTCATCACTTGTCATAGTGTGAGCATTTCAAGTGCTAAAAAAAATGAACATGTATTTTACTAAGGGCACCTTCACACTGAGGTGCGAGGGGCTAGTTTTAGCGGTGCTTTACGGCCGCTAGCGGGGTGCTTTTAACCCCCGCTAGCAGCGTAATAAGGGGTTAAAATTTGTCCGCAAAGTGCCGCTTCTGCGGCGCTACCCATTAAATTCAATGGGCAGGGGTGCTTTTGGAATGGTGTATACACCGCTCCTAAAGCACCTCAAAGATGTTGCTTGCAGGACTTTTTTTAATGTCCCACAAGCACACCGATCCAGTGTGAGAACCCTCGGGGCTTTCACACTGAAGTGACAGGAGAGGCGCTTTGTAGGCGCTTTGCGGGCGCTATTTTCAGTGCTATAGTGCTTGTAAAGCGCCTCAGTGTGAAAGCAGCCTTAAGATTAAATGACAATATTCAGTGCTTATATGCTAATGTTAAAAAAAGAAGGGGAATTTGGGACTTTAAAGCGGAGTTCCACCCATATTTTTCACTCCTCACCATGCAATGCTAATGTGCATCCTTAAAATGAATTGGCATTTTTTTTTCTGCTCACTTACCTAATTTATGCCTATATCTAATTTCACTTCCTCCTTTAGCCGCGGCGTCGCCATACCTCATTTCGGTTTTGCATTGGCTCCTGGGAGATCTTGGTCAGCTTGGCTTTTAACATTGGCGTCTATGGAAATTCTTGGTCAGCTTGGCATGGCATGGCTCCAGTAACATTTAACATTGGCATCTGTGGAAAATCTTGGTCAGCTTGGCATGGCAAGCTGACCAAGATTGCACCGCATTGCACATGCGCAAGATCGGCAGGTGCATGCTGGGTAGCCAGCATGCACGGAATCCAGGAAGAGGGACACTGTGGCTTCAGATGCCCACATTGGAGATGGCCACGCTGTGCTTTTAATGAGGACCCTATCAAGACTCCATCTTATTTTTGCTATTTCCATCATTTCTCATAAAACATTTTCTACATGTTTTACCATCCCATTTTTTATATTCAGGATTGTTGTGTGCTGCTAAGTTGATTGTGCTGTCAACCTATGTGTATTTATATATGGATTTACTCAATTACGCCATGTCAATGTTCTCACATGAAATTACTTATGTACATGATATATGCTCATGTTGTGTATTTTGATATTTACTCAATATGTCAATACATGATTAAATCATATTAAGTCACATTCATCCAAGTCAATTGCCACATTTAAAGTCCCAAATTGCCCTTCTTTTTTTTTTACTAGAAACAGACATAGAGGCACATTTATCTACGTGCCTCATTTAAAGTCCCAATTATCTCCACCCTTTTTATATGCTGATTTTAAGTTCTTTATATAATAATAGGTTCACATGCCAAAATGACTTTGCCAGAAAGATGATTCTGGAACAACCTGTTTTTCCCAGGATACTGGGAATGGATTATTGTGCAATGTGACCGGTAATCTCTGTGTTCTATAGTGAGATAGACAAAAGGACAATGTCCAGAAAGAGTTTCTTCAAAAAGGAACAATGGTGTATATCAAAAATATATTAAACTTTATTAAAAAACAAAATAAGATTGTATCCTCCACCACAAAGAAGAGTTAAAACTTGACAAAGTTGTCACTGCACAGGTTGTTACCACAAAACATTCACCTCTCACACTGTCAAATATAATAGTAAAGATACCGGCTAGATAACAGAAGAAGTAGAATGGGCCGGCAATACTGGATTGGCTGTTCACCAGGTGTCTGAGTATAGGCAGTCCACTTAGACGGTGTTATCAACTGCACGCTAGTATTGAATATGGATATATCTAATTATTATATTATTATTATACAGGATTTATATAGCGCCGACAGTTTACGCAGCGCTTTACAACATTAGTTTAATAAAGTTTAATATATTTTTGATTAGGGATGAACCCGATATTCGAGTCGAACGTTGTTTGTTTTCGGTCCGTCGGGCGGCGTGAACTTATAACGCGGGACAATTTTATTATTTTATTTTTTAATAAAGGACTTGTCAATTTTTGTCAGATTGCCCGCCGCAATATCGCAGTCCCGCAGTCCCGCTATAAGTCTCTGATCACCGCCCTTTGCTAGTATAAAAAATAATAAATAAATAAAAATTCCAGCATATATCCCATAGTTTGTAGGCGCTACAACTTTTGCGTGAACCAATTAATATACGCTTATTGTGATTTTTTTTTTTTTACCAAAGACATGCAGCAGAATACATATTAGCCTAAATTTATGAAGAAATTCGATTTTTTAAATTTTTTACTGGGTGTATTATAGCAGAAAGTAAAAGATTAATTTTCGGTCTTTTTTGTTTGTAGCGCAAAAAAAAAGAAAAGCTGATTAAATACCACCAAAACAAAGCTCTATTTGTGAGAAAAAAAATGACATAAATTAATAAAATTATAAATGATAAAAATTGCATTTGGGTACAGCGTTGCATGACCACGTATTTACCAGTTAAAGTAATGCAGCACCAAAAAGCAAAAAAAAAGGGTCTGGTCAGGAAGAGGGTTAATCTTCTGCAGGGCAAGTGGTTAATAAATCTGCCCTGCTGCTGCCCAATTTGTACATCTTTGGTCTCCTAATGCTTATTAACCACTTGCTGACCGCCGCACGCCGATGTACGTCCAAACTTTGGCGGCAGATGTCATTGTTATGGCAGCAGCTAGCTGCCATAACCCTGGTATCCCCGTTTTCGTGCGGTGGTCGGCTTTAAGATAAAAGTGGTCTCTGCGGTGGATTCGCAGCAAGATCACTTTTATCGGTGGTGGGAGGGGGGCCCTCCCTCCCCGCTGCGATCCGGTGCCCTCCGCCGCTTACCGGAGCCGTCGGTAGCGGAGGAGGCGATCGCGTCCTTCTCCATGCTGTGCCTGGAGACGAGTGAGGCTAAGATGGCGCCCACTCATCTCCATGACACTGCTGGGCGGAAGCGACCTCAAAACGTCACTTCCTCCCATACGTCTTAAAGGCACATTTTTTTCAATGTTATTTTATTTAATGACCTTTTTTTTTTATATTGCATTTTAGTGTAAATATGAGATGTGAAGTCTTTTTGACCCCAGATCTCATATTTAAGAGATCCTGTCATGCTTTTTTCTATTACAAGGGTGTTTACATTCCTTGTGATAGGAATAAAAGTGACAGAATTTTTTTTTTAACTGTGTAAAAATAAATAAAATAATGTAAAATAAATAATAAAAATAATTTTTTTTTTTTTTTTAAAAACCCCCGTCCCGACGAGCTCGCGCGCAGAAGCGAACGCATACCTGAGTAGCGCACGCATATGAAAACGGTGTTCAAACCACACATGTGAGGTATCTCCGCGATCGGTAGAGCGAGAGCCATAATTCTAGCCCTAGACCTCCTCTGTAGCGCAAAACATGCAACCTGTAGGATTTTTTAAACGTCGCCTATGGAGATTTTTGAGGGTAAAAGTTTGACGCCATTCCACGAGCGGGTGCATATTTGAAGCGTGACATGTTGGGTATCAATTTACTTGGCATAACATTATATTTCACAATATAAAAAAAATTGGGCTAACTTTACTGTTGTCTTATTTTTTTATTCAAAAATAGTGAATTTTTCACAAAAAAAGTGCGCTTATAAGACCGCTGCGCAAATACGGTGCAAAGAAATGATAGTTTCTATCTGGCCTATATAGTGCTTCATAATAACGGACCTGACACCACCTGCACAGAGACATTTCTCCATTTAGTGACCCCACTGAATCACCATTTTTCCTTCCAGTGACAATCCCTGACACAGGGACATTTTTTCCCTCTAGTGACACCACAGCTGGTGGGATTTCCATGTCCCAGCACTGACTACTATCACCATTATTTAGGCATGTTAAAGACAGAAAATCCTCTAAACACGTTACCTGCTTCTTCTGCACATGGATACCTGCTGGGAGGTTGTGGAAGGCATGGGCATTCCATCATAGTGCGCTGCACCCCGCCTCATTTAGCCCCAATCCCCTCCTCCACCCAGTAAGGGGGGAACACAGTTTTCCATTTTTTGCCCCAGACACTGGATAGTCTGTAGGAACCTACAGCTGCTCATAACTTTCTCTTCATATTCCAACCACTAGGAGGTAGAGGCAGAAGGACACATTTTCCATCCCCATTAGAACCCACAGAAGGAAGAGAAGAAAGGTCCCTGGTGCCGTACACATCCACAGAGTCCTATGTTGGTAAGAGAGAGACAACCTCAGCCTGGGCTCCCGCCAGGCCACGCCCCCAATGTGTTTCACCCTGCCCAGTGTTGCCAACCTACCAGAATAAAATTCACTGACACAACACCCAAATTTTACTGGCAAAACCACATTTTTACTGGCATTTTCAAAACGTACAAAAATTACATTTTTTAATGCAAATTTTAGTATTTATGCTACAAACAAATACAACAAACAACCAATGTAATATAGAGGAGATTTCAAGATAAAATATTCTTTTATTTTTGAATTAGTAAGAGCGTTAGAGCGTGTTAATATAACCCATATTTTTGTCAACTGCAGTGAGTATAGAAAAGAATCACCACCACAAATACTGCAGCTGCTGACATTTAATAAATGGACACTTACCTGTCCAGGGTGCCCGCAATGTCGGCAGCAGAAGACGAGCAATCGCTCATCACTCGGCTGCCCCCGCCGCCATCCTTGGTGGGGGAATCATGAAGTGAAGCGTTGCGGCTTCACTGCCCGGTTCCCTACTGCGCATGCTCAGATTGCGACGCGCGTCTTCACTGGTCCCGGTTGTGTTCTAGGAACTGTGTGTTTCCCAGAACATAATGGGGGGGGGGGACGGGAAGTGACATATCTGCAGATATTCTGCGGCTAGCTATGCCTGGAAGTGGGTGCAGATACCTGTATTATACCGGTATCTGCACCCCCCTCCCCCCTGAAAGGTGCCAATTGTGGCACCGGAGGGAGGGAGGAATCCGATGAACGGAAGTTCCACTTTAGGGTGGAGCTCCGCTTTAATGAGAGTAATAAAATAGATCTATTTGGCAGTGAAGAGGCAAAGGTAGACGTTTTGGAGGGCAGATTTATATTAGTGGAAATCTTGGTCTTACACTACGAGTTCTCAAGATCATGGCTACTTTTTTTAGACTTCTGGTGTCATCTGTTTGCCAAGGTTGTAGGGGTCGGGGGAACTTGTGACCAGGCCCTGGAGTTCCGCCAATGTGTGTGTGTGTGTGGGGGGGGGGGGGCAAGAGACCATACTGTGGCTTCCCAGTGGCTTCAGGGCTCTGAGCTGAGATAGTATCTCTCTCACAGCCCAGAGCCAGCACTGACAGTTCTCCCTTCCCCCCCACATGGACAGGAGAGGGGAGAGAGAGCTGGTGCTGTGCCTCTACTTTTTTTTCTCAAAATTGTTGGTCATTTTTTTGTTTATAGCGCAAAAAATAAAAAACCTGGTGGTGATCAAATACCACCAAAAGAAAGCTCTATTTGTGAGAAAAATAATAACATAAATTTAATTTATGTAGAGCATTGCATAACCGCACAATTGTCAGTTAAAATAACGCATCCCCCCCCCATCCTCTTTCTCGGGTCCTCTATGCCCGTCTGGTCCTCCTCCTCTCTCTTGACATATCTCCCTCTTTCCTTCTTAACGTCTAGTCCTTACTTTTTATTTTGTCTTTATTTTTTTAGGCCTGCTCAACTATCTCATGTTATACTTTGAGGCGCAGGGCAAGCTATTGGGTTCCCAACCATTTGATATTTTCTGCATTGCCCTATATATGTTATTAACATTAGTGTTTTTTGGGTTTTTTTTGTTTTTTTAGAGCCTTAGGACAAGGCACACTGTTGGTACCTCAATGTTGAGAACCTTGTACTACAGGCAAAGGTTGCTACTTTAGAAAGTTTCTTGTCAAGTTGAGGAACTATTTTCCTATAGTCCTCTGTTTTTCCTCACTTCCAGGTCTCTGACCAGGAGGTCTAGGAAGGTTTTATATACAGTTTTCTTTTGGGTCATTGGTGACCTCCTATGGGTTTCCGAATGCACCAGCAGCTACAGCCCTGGTCCACCCGGGATAGTCGACAAAAGTTTACAGGTTGCGATGGGTTACTGTCTCGATTACTGATCCATCCTGATCGAATCTCCCGTTCACAGTTAGATCCCCCTGGGGTGATCTACTCTCCATCGAGTGATCAGTTATCAATTCCCGCTCCAATATTATTCCCCCACTTAGCGTGTACTACTATTGCACTCATCATGACTATATTGATGCAGGGCTGGACTGGGACAAAAATTTGGCCCTGGACTTCATCCAGACAGGCCCACTCTAATTTTGAGTGTCCCCAACAGCCGTCCCCTTACATTAGTGTCCCCATCAGTAGTCCCCTTACATCAGAGTGTCACCATCAGCAGCCCTCTTCACATCAAAATGTCCCCATCAGCAGTCCCCTTCACATCAGAGTGTCCTCCCTCTCCTCCCTTGTGTACTCACAGTTCTGAAGGCAGCATCTCATTCCTCTCTCCAGTCATGTGATAAGTGACAAGTGTCAAGTGTCATGTGACAAGTCTGCCGCTGCCCATCTCCCCCTGCAGGCTGGAGGGAGCAGAAAGCCTAATCCTCTCTCCAGCAAGTGTTGACAGCTGCTCCTTGGTGACAGGAGTGAAATCACGATTGCACACTGTCAATGAGGAGCGGCTTCAGGACTGCGCCTGACCGGCCCACTGAGCCATCGGCCCACCGGGAAACTCCCGGTAGTCCCGATGGCCA
Organism: Lithobates clamitans; assembly: GCA_037952925.1. Taxonomy (NCBI): domain Eukaryota; kingdom Metazoa; phylum Chordata; class Amphibia; order Anura; family Ranidae; genus Lithobates; species Lithobates clamitans. The sequence goes on along the minus strand of JBBGZY010001053.1, from coordinate 708,318 downwards.
GTACATTCCTGTATTGATGTTCTGTACATACCGGTAATTCTCCTGCACAAAGTAAGGTCCTTCTCCATTTACATATTTTTATAGAACTTGGTATTGTCCTATTCAACCTACCTGTACCCCCAACCGCAATGCCTTACTTTGAACTTGCTACTTTTTCGTTATGTACCGACATTGGCATGGCAGGCTAACACAATGTCTGTTTATCTGCTGTTTAATTATCAAAAAAAATAGAAAAAAAATAATGCAGGGCCATATCGCAAAAAATGGGCTGGACATGAAGGAGGGGTAAACCTTCCAGAGGGCAAGTGATTATTCAGGATTTGTATTATTATTATTATTATTATTATTATTATTATTATTACCGGTATTATTATTATTATTATTATTCAGGATTTGTATGGAGCCTCTATTCGAAAAATGAGGGACAAAGAGATGTCCACAGAAAGCAATTAAAGGGTGGGTCAACAATAGTATAATTGTACAAAAAAAAAATAATAAGGCTTTATTGATGAATTACACGAATTGATAAAAAAAAAAAAAGTCCAACCAATGTGGTACAACGACCGTACTGGTGGACCTCGTTCCTACAAAGAGCCAACAGTTTTCATTTTACAAAATAAAGGGAGACAGTACAGGTAAAGTACAATTAAAGACCAGAGGGCTGGGGAGGTGCTGCTTATGGGAGCTTACAATCTAAAATGTAAAATCTATAAGTAAGGTTTACTTATATTATACAGTCTTATTTAAATGCCAACCAATTTATAATTACAGTATGATTAAAATAATTGTTACACAAGTAGAGAACCAGTCCTTCTGGTTTCTTGTTCTCTTAGTATTTAAATGGTAATTACAGGAACCATACATTATTATTATTATTATTATTAACCAATATTTATTGTACTCTTTTGCACAGATTTGGAACAAGGAGAATTACAATGTGCTGTCCAGTGATGAGCTGAACATACCCAAGTTGGGTTTGGGGTGGGTTCACTGAACATTACTGAAGTTCAGAGACCGTATCTGAATCCCATTGCATTAAATTTTAGCCAAATCCTAAATATCAGTGATGGTAAATTTTCTAGGTTAGTAGGCAGGCAAGGGATTGCTAAAGAAAGGACACAGGGAACTGGGCATTGCCCAGAGAAACAGGTACCACAGCAATAAATAAAAAGCTTTTAAAATTATCATTCATGGGGGGAGAATAGATTTCAGGTGATTTAACCCTTTTACTGCTTCTGGAGGTTTTACACGCACTCGTGGTGGCTGCAGCCACCATTGGTATGTGTAAATCTGACAAGTCGGCTGTCAGATATAAGTGATCTGGAGGCTCTGCCGCCACTGGATCGTTTCCACAGACCCTGATAACTGCCAGGCCCCCAGCAAACACCCCTGCCATGTTTCCCAGGTTCCACGTGCCCATCCATGGACCCGGAACCAGTATGGCAGGAGCCACCAGATAGAGAGGAAGAAGATCTCCTCTTCCTGTTACTAACCTGGAAGCAACATGTAAAATATCACTTCCGGGTTCTGGTGTCACTGTCCCCAGCCAGAATAACCGGGGAAGACACTAATGGACTGCGACCTGTATTGCCTTAGTTTCATTGGAGGGCAGGTGGGACATCAGGGGTCTCATTAAGGAGAAACTCCATATTCCCAATGCACACATTCTTGGAGAAAGCTCTAGAGTTTTGGGTGCTGCAGCAATCACCAGCTGGATACTGGATCAGAAAGCCACAATGAGTATATTTGTGCACCACGGATCATCAAGTAGAGTCCAAATGTTTTTTATTGAAGCATGAATAAATCACAAAAAAAAAAGAAAAAACACATCTCCCATGGGACTATGATGCAACCAAAATTCATGCGAACCCATACACTTTGTAATAAAAAGTAAAAGCATATTTATTGAACAACAAGGTTAAAATTCCTCTAGTCTAGACAGTATATACTAGTCTATTGCTTGTGTCTCCTAATTAGGAGTAGAAATATCATATGACATGTATGAACTTTATTAATTATATAGCCACCAATTGTTCCTGACACGTTTCAACTGTGAAACAGTTTCTGCCTCAGGGGTGTGTAGTTGGAATATACATAAATGAATAGACCAGATATTGAATTAAAATGTTGCAACACATCTTATGGAGGTCCTTATCATGGACAGTGAGGTCATGCAACCCGCAATGGATCTAGGAGATGACAAATGAGAGCAATAGCCTTGCAGACTGACCACCCACTAAAGATCTAACCAAGAAAGGATAGGCATTAGTGGTGGCTGCTCTTGCAGGGCGTCGCCCCCTAATCCACATGCCCGGCCCCTGATCTACATGCAGGGAGCCAGACACATGGATGTCAACTGGGTTTTTCTTTTTGGAAGCACGTGATTAGAGCCTGAGGCTCTATTTGGCTTTAAAAAGGTTGGGCTCCGGGCACAGGGCACTGCGCCCGGAGCCCACCCAGTTGTGTGACATTAGTGAATATTAATATTCGTTACCGCCTTCCTGTTTCTCCTCCCAGCCAATCATGAAGCAGGTCCTGAGACCCGATTGGGCGGGAGTCCTAAGACCCCATTGGACAGATTCCAGGGCTCAATTTTGGTCTCATCTTGCACTTTTTCCCAATCCTTCTATGAATCATTTAGATGTTCATTGGCAAGACTGTACATGTGCCTTCTTGAGCAAAGGGACTCGGTCTTACTTGGAGGAAGAAAAATGCTGACTATGATCCTAAGAACACCATCTCTACAGTCAAGCACAAAGGTGGAAACATGATGCTTTGGGGCTGTTTCTCTGATAAAGGTACGGGCTGACTTTGCCACATTGAGGGGCCAATGGATGGAGCCATGTATTGTAAAATGTCAGATGAGAACCTTCTTCCCTCAGCCAGAAAACTGAATTTGTTTCATGGATGGGCTAGTCCTTGACCTGTCTTGTCTCTTTTCCTGGCTCCTGACCCTTGGCTTGTTCTACCGACTACGCTTCTGCCTGATTTCCAGTGTATGACCCCTGCTTGTTCGTGATTCTGCTTCCTGCCACTACTCCTGGCTGATATCCTGTGCTTGACTACCAGCTTGACTTCTGACCTGGCTCTTGGCTCTTCCCATTATCAAGCATCACCTGACGCATCTGAGGGACTCCTGCCCTTCAGCGCATCCTGCTTTTCTACCCATTATCCAATAAACATCACTTCTGCACCTCAGACTATCGCAGCTGGTGACCCCTGCTTCTTTGGGCCTAGCATTCCTTGTTACCTAGGGTTTCCACCTGTTCAGGATTCACCCAGACAGTCCAGGTTTTGCATCATGTGTCCGAGTTTCAGGTGGACTGAAACCCGGACACATTATTCAGATTGGGCTGTGGCTCCTTAAGTAAGCAAGATAGTCATAAGGATGACAGGTCCTCTTTATGAAGATATTTGGGGTCAAAAAGACCCTAAATCTTCTCTTTACCTTTTAAAAGCAATAGATCCAAAAAAAATTTTTTTTTGATCTTTCACTTTAAAAATTTTTTTTCCAACCTGGGCTAGGGTTGCCACCTGTCCAGGTTTCACACGGACAGTCTGGATTTTGAATCACGTGTCCGGGTTTCAGGCAGGCTGTGGCTCCCCAAGTAACCAAGATAGTCACACACAAATCTGTTGCCGTCCGGGAGCTGTGGGCGGCTGTCTGGGGGCAGGTTTGGCATCACTAAGGGGCAGGGTGATAATGTCAGCAAGAGAAATTTGGACACGCCCACATTTTTCCATGGCACGGTATGCGCACCACATTACTACTCTACTTGGGGCACCCAAAGGTGTCCCAGACCGCTAAAGTGTTCGGGTTTGGCTTGAAGAAAAGGTGGCAACCCTACTGTTTACCACCTTCAGGGGTGCTCGGCATTTAGCCGCAAGGGAAGCCCTCTCAGCACTCCGGCCTCCAACCAGGTACAGTACGTGTTAGATAATGTGTTATGTTCCTGATATTCTCTCCTTTTTCTCTTAGCAGCTGCAGCCTGTGAATTTCAGCACTGTAAAGCTGTGAAATATCAGGGGGTCATGGAGCGTGCAAAATCTGGTGCAGCTCTGCATAGAAACCAATCAATTTCCACGTTTTATTGTCAAAACTTAATTGAACATGCTGAAGCTAGAAGCTGATTGGTTACTATGCAGAGCTACACCAGATACTGTGTGCTCCAGTTTTAGTAAATCTTCCCCATAGTCTTGGAGACCAAGGGGAGTTTTCAATAAGGATGTGACTGCCCTGGGCTTCAACAAAATGGCGGCTTCCTTTAAGAAGAAGCAGGAACAATGATGAAGGAAATTTACAGCACACACTTAATTTGGTAGCACGATTATTAATTTGGAAGGGATGTCATTTTGTGAACATTAATTGTTATCAAGCTGTTTTGAGTAAAGTTCTGCTTTCATACATGTGCATTAGCGCTTAGCAACAGAATGCTTAAAGCTGTCCATAGATGCAGGGCCGCTGTAGGGGGCCCGAGCACACAGGGGGGCCCACACAGGGAGGGGGATTAGTGACGGTTGATAATTGTGTCGCTTTTCCTCCAGCAGCTGAAAGCTTGTCTCTCCCCCTCTCCCTGCTGCCAGTTTTTATCTGCTGAAAAAGAGATGTCCCTCACTAATCCCCCTCCCTGTGCTAGCTCTAATATTAGCTCTGCTTCTGGGTTTGTTATCTCTTTAACTTTGTTTCTCTCTCTCTGTCTCTCTGATCCAGGAACCCAGCTTGTATATTTGTTTTCATCTCATCTTCATTTTTATTTATTAACTCAGTTTTATCTTTTAGATTTAGCAGGAATTCTGTGAGTTATGTTGTATTTGTGTCTGCTAATAATTTTATTGTATTTTTTGGAAAATATAGCTTTAATATTTTCTTGGGGGGGCCTTTCAGGTAGTCTGTACAGGGCCCCGCGATTTCTATTAGCAGCCCTGCATAGATGGATCAAATCGTGGCCCATTCAGCAGGGACCAGTCAAGATTTGATACATGTATGGGCAGGCTGGTTGTATTGAAGTCGATTCATCATTCAACTTTAGTACAGCAAGCCTGTCGGATTTTTTGCATGCAAGTACTGCCAGTGGCTATAGTTGCCAGCAGGAATCATTGTGTTTTACTGGTAGGGAGGGCTGGGGCAAGGAGTGGGCAGGAGGGGCGGCTGCCCTAGGCACTGTGCTATCATGTGAGGTGGGGGGCACCACGAAGAGATGGAGGGGGGAAGGGATTTGTGTTGGGAGGAGGAATTAACCACACTGCAGCCAAATGAACTTTAAATCTTTTTTTGAGACAAATAAATCTTTCTTTTGGTGGTATTTAATCACTACTGGGATTTTATTTTTTACTATAGAAAGGAAAAAATACCAACTTAAAAAAAAACAAAAACAAAAAAACAAAAAAAAACATTTTTCTTCTTTCTCATAAAAAACCTTTATAAATTTAGACCAAAATTTATTTTTCTACCATTCTTTGGTAAAAAAAAACATAGATGTATGTTATTTAGTCTGTACGAAAGTTATAAAGTCTACAAACTATGGTATATATATATATATATATATATTGATTTATCCTGATGTACTGCCAGCTTATCTAATTTCTTAAGGCCCTAAAATGCCAGGACAGTACAAATATCCCCCAAAGTAGTTAGTCCAGGGTATTTAGTGACAAATATGGTGGGTTTTTTTTTCAAGTTTTAATTTTTTACCACAATTTTTTTGGAACAGTAAAAGTAAGTAAATACTATTTGATTTTATTTCACAAAGTTGGCATTTTAGCTATCTATTTCTCATACACAGTATGGGCATTCTTACAATAAAACCCCAAAACAAATTCTACTCCTCTACTGCTCTCTAGAATAAAGATACCACGTGTGAGACTTTTTCACTGCCTAGATGCCCAAAATCAAAGGAGCACCTTTCAGGCTTTTAAAATGCCTAAAGCAAGCATTCCCTGCATTAAAGTAAAAAATGTTTTGGCATCAGCATCCCCCCTCACCCCACCCCACTTTTGCTTACCTGAGACCTCATTCGAGTCAACGATGTGCACATTTGTAGCTCTTCTCTCCCCTCACTTCCGGGTCTTACTGGCTTTGCTGGGACACTGGGAGTCATTGGCTCCCAGTGCTGTCAATCAAAGCCAGTGATGAGGGAGCGGGGGGCAGGGCTAAGTCTCGGTGTCTGTGTAAATCAACGCAGCAGCAGGGCTTAGGAGAGAGCATGCACCAGTGCCCCCATGGGACGTAGCTTCCCATGGGGGCACTGGACAGAGAGGGTAGGGGTCAGGAGCGGTGCGGGGGGACCCGAGAAGAGGAGGTTTGTGGCCGCTCTGAGCCATTCTATTGCACAGAGCAAGTAAGTATAGAAATGTTTCTGTTTTTTTTTTTTTTTATTCTTACCTTTACAATCGCTTCTGATTTCATGACTACCAGTCACGTTTTTTGAAGCCCTGAAGTGCCAGATCGGGAGAAACACCTGAAAGATAATCCCATTTTAAAAAGTAGACCTTCCAAAAAATTTAAATTAGAGGCATGGTGAGCATTTTGAAGATCACATTTTTTTGTCACACGTTTTTTGAAAATGAACAAAAGAAAATGAATATGTTTTTTTTTTTGCACACAGCTGTTAATTACTAAATAGTTTTTTTATGCACACAGCATGAACATACTCAGAATTACACCCCGAAATGAATTCTGCTTTTTCTCCTAAGTATAGGAATATCATATAAATCTTCACTAAAAAAAAACCTGTGACATTGAAAAAGTAAAAAAAACAAACAAAAACACAGAGCTGAAGACTGTCAGTATAGTTCCAGAACATAGATTAAACTGCCAGGGAGTCTTGCAGCTTCCATATCACCACCTGGAATAGGTATAACCGATAAAAACAATACAAAAAACTAAAATAAATGGAAAGGGAAGTGCCAGGGGAGTTGCTAGGTGACAAAAAGACCAGGGGCTTCAGCCCGAAGTCCAAGGCCGGCATGGGGATGGGCGGGCTGCGGCGGCAGCGCAGGTTTTTTTGGCTGGGCGGTGGGGTTGTATGGCGGGGGGGTAAGCTCACTTGCTGCCTGGCTTACCGGTGCCCATCAATGATGACCACTAAACTCACCTGCCTGACACACTGACCTACCTGCCGGACACACTGACCTGCCTACCTGACATACACTGACCTACCTGACATACACTGACCTACATACACTGAGGGTAGTGACACACACTAATCCTACCTGACCAGGAGACTTCATGTGTCCTGTAGCAGCAGCTCAGCCATGGTGTGCGGTGCATGCCCATCATCACAGCAGGCAGCTGGAGGAGAGGAGGAGAGCCGAGCAGGGATCTCACGTGACGGCCGCATTTGTAATTCCCGCCTTCTGGAGCCTGCAGCGCCTATGATGGACATCACGTGTCCCGCGGTCCCACCATTGGACCAGTGGGACGTCCATCAGCGCTGCGGGCTCCAAAAGGCGGGACCTGCTATGTGACTCGGCCGCACTTGGCAGCACTCGGCCGCACTTGGGATAAGATCGGTCCCCGCTCGGCGGTGCTCGGGGCTATTAATAGAATGGTGCCCACTTGAGACATGGGGCTTTTTGGGGACCCACTCGGTGCTTCAGCCACGGTGAGCCCCCCCCCCTGTCGATGCCACTGGAAAATGCATAGATCTAGGGCAGTGAAACCTTTTAGTAATACAAACAACATATGCAAATACACTCACATGTGGAAGATGAGGGCCAAAATTAAAAAAAACTGGCATACTATAGACACCCCCCAGGTACGAAATTTAAAGGGATATTACACTTTTATTGTTTGACTTTAAGCATTATTAAAATCACTGCTCCTGAAAAAACGGCTGTTTTTAAAACTTTTTTTTGCATTGATACATGTCCCCTGGGGCAGGACCCAGGTCCCCAAACACTTTTTATGACAATAACTTGCATATAAGCCTTTAAAATTAGCACTTTTGATTATTCATGTTCCTGTCCCATACACTTTAACGGTGTTCGCGTGTTCGAGTGAACTTTTTTCCTGTTCGCATGTTCTGGTGCGAACCGAACAAGGGGGTGTTTGGCTCATCCCTATTTATCACCAATCCTTGTTTCCACAACAACCCCAAATTTTCAAAATCCAATTGCCATTGGGACAGAAAGTGAGGTGAAATCTTCTGAAGAGGAGCACAGACAGCAAAGCAAACATTACAGGGGTGTTAATCCTTCCCTATTCTATCCGAAAAGCTTAAAGGGGTTGTAAACCCTCAGCGTTTTTCACTGTAATGCATTCTATGCATTAAGATGAAAAACCTTCTTTACTGCAGCAGCGCCCCCGAGCCCCCCTTATACTTACCTGAGCCCCGTAATTCCCGCAACGGGAATGGGCACACCAGCTCTGGCCAGTGTCTTGTGTCCTGATTGGATAGATTGATAGCAGTGCAGCCATTGGCTGCTGTCAATCAAATCCAATGACGCGGGCGCCGGGAGGGGGCGGAGCCGAGTCCTGCTGTCTGTGTCAACAGACGCAGCAGCAGGACACGGTAGCGCGCCTGCATGGGTGTCTTGGGAGGAAGCGCTTCTCCGACGGGACACTCGAGTAGGGTAGGAGCCAGGAGCACTGCGGAGGGACCCCAGAAGAGGAGGATCGGAGCCACTCTGTGCATAACCAACTGCACAGTGGAGGTAAGTATGACATGTTTGTTTTTTTGTTTTTTTTAAAACCTGAACCTTTACAACCCCTTTAAAAATAATTTTTTTAGGCTGGAGCTACACTTAAAAAATATTTCTATTTGAACTTACATGCAGATTCAACTTAAGAGCAAACCTACAGACCCTACCTTGTTTGTAACCCGGGGACGGCCTGTATATCTACTATACCGTGCTATGTCACTCATATTCTGCAGTTTTTGCCATATAAATAATTGATTCATAAATAAAATTCATAAACACATATTGCACAATAAAGTCCTCAGTACCCCATGGGCATTGCTAACAAAGACATTTTTCTATCACTAAAGTGTCCAGTGCTTCAATTTTTAGAAGCAAATGTGTCCAGTGCCACTAATACATGCATCAGTGTTTCAGTTCATTTAAAATTCAAAGTGCTCAGTGCCTGCAACTTTATCGGCATTTATTATCAGATTTATAAAACAAGTGCTCCGCACTACGCCATGCCTCCAGTCCGGCCTTATTCAACCAGGGGGCCTTGAGGTTTTTTCAGGGGTGCCTTGGCAAAATGCCTAAAAAATTTATAGAAAATTGTATACAAGCCAGCAGGTGGATCAAACCTCCTTTTTAGTTGCACAAAGCCACGCGTTTTCATCATGCACCATTACGACTTTCTAGACATTGGCATCCTAATAACTAAGGATGACAACATCAGTTAATAAAGAGGATGTCTGTTGCCTCCACAGCATCCTTGTTTGACCCTCCTGTGCCGCTCTCCCTCAGCACTGGGGTGACATTAGCTGACTGATGGAGAGAAATTGAAGAAGAGAAACATTGGAATACTAGTCAGTACCAGTGTGCAAAGTGTATTTGCTTTGGAAGAATGAATCACCTCTAACGTTGGGTGTCCTACATGTGGATGTTGTTGCATTATGTAAAACCATTAGAACATTTTAGAGTGGAGTGCCTTTGAGACTGTCCATAATTTTAAAGGGTGCCTTTGAGACTGTCCATAATTTTAAAGGGTGCCTTTGAGACTGTCCATAATTTTAAAGGGTGCCTTGAGATTGTCTATAATTTGCCTTGACTGAAAAAAAGGTTGAGAAACACTGCTCTAGTCCACCGGTGTTCCTCCTCAGTGTTCCCACTCCCCACCAATGAGAACTCACCAGAACTCTTTGACCCCCTTTCACCAAAGGGGTGGAGGAGCTTAGCACAGCCAGATCCTTTTAGGGAAAAGTGCTACATGACCCGATATCTGACTATGAATATATTGGCCCTGAAATAGTTAACCCACCTGTGAGAGAAGGCTGAAAAGGTCAGGAAGTCGCCAGCAGGTATCCATGAGGTGTGATGTAGAGTAAGATACACTTGTGATAAAGAGCTGTGTACAGTTGATACTGTTTGCTAGCAGGTGCAGTCTGCTTATCTGCCACTAGATAGCATTCCTATAATCGTACAGTAAAGGGAAAGTGGTAATGGGGTGTTAGCTCCCCTTTTAGAGAAAACCCTCCTCTAGTGCTGTAATGGATAGAGTGCCCATATAAATGTCAGTGTGGGAGGGGCCTGCTCTCAGACAGGGGATGGGAGCCAAACACCTCAGAGCTATTAAGATGTAGTATCCTACCTGGTAACCTAAAGGACCCTTTGCATGGCTGAAGTTCCAGGCAAAGTACAGCAGCGTTTGTGAGTAGTGGTGGAAGCCTGGGGAAGTATGTGGCATTTGGGGTCATGCCCGGCTGGGCAGAGCCAAAGAAGGGACAGTGGGAGAGAGTCTGGTATACTAACAAGATCACCTTGATTCCCCTGACCTGTGGGGCCTGTGACTTGGTGATGGAAACTAGATGCTGTGGATATAGAAGACACGGAAAGTGGTTCCAATTCTGTGGTGGCAGAGGAATGGAGGAGCAAAAGGAAGATGTGATTGCTTTCTGCGCAGAAATGACAACTACAGAATGTCTACACTTGTGTGTGGCGTTCCGCACCAAAGGCTTCTGATTGCATGTCAAATGTGATGTCAGATATCACAGAAAAGCTTTGTGAAGTTACAGCAAAATGTGGAAAATGGATTTTATATATAGACATTCCTTTATTTCTAAATGGCTGGGGATGTTAAGAGCGGGCCTCTGGCCAGGAGTATGACACAATATGGCGGAGGGTTCCATCAATAGCAGGTGGGTAGTTGTCCTATCCAAGAAGAAGTGTGAAAGACACTTGCACAATTTGGCACCAACACCGTTCAAATTTCCCTTGCATTCTGTACCGTGGTGATCTTTTCTCTGAAGCACTGGAGCAGGCGGGGACTTTAAACCCTGTTATGGGACAAGGTTATGCTGGCGGTGAGCAGAAGTTTTGATTTCCATTCAAGGTTTGGGCGGCACAGTGGTGTAGTGGGTAGCACAGTGGTGTAGTGGGTAGCACTCTCCCCTAGCAGTAAAAGGGGTCGCTGGTTTGAATCCCAACCACGACACTACCTGCCTGGAGTTTGCATGTTCTCCCTGTGTGGGTTTCCTCCGTGTACTCCGGTTTCCTCCGACACTCCAAAGATATGCTGGTAGGTTAATTGGCGAGTGAGTGTGTGAGTATGTGTGGAGTGCTGTGTAAACTGATGGCGCTATATGGGTACCTTAAATAAATAAAATAAATAATAATAATAGATGAGCATCTTAATGAGACACAATGTACAGGGATAGGGACAACTGTAGACATGCACCCACACTCACTCAGGTTGGACTGGATGGACTGGTGTCTTTATTCAACCTTACTAACTATGTGACTATGTAACTATGTAATGTTTATGGTCTGTTTTATTTGTTTCATGTTCAAAAAATTAGCTGATTTCGTGTATCTTTTTGCCAAATAAACGCTGTTTACGTTTATCAACCCAGTTGGCTAGGTATCTGGACTCAAATATAATAATAAATATATATGTATGGTGAAATGAAAATTTAAACCAAGTGAAGATTATATCATATAGAAATAAATATATAAGTTCTCAAAATGCAAATCAATAAAGATTCCATAAAAGTGCTTAAAGCGGTGTTCCGGCCGAAATTGTACTTTTTAGATAAAAATACCCCTATAATCCTCGTGTTTAATGTATTCTAGTAAAGGTACGCTGTAAACTAAGGTCCGTTTTGTATTTTTGCAGCATTTTTTTTTTGCTTTTGTATGCAGGACGAGTTGAGTCCCTCGTGATATAAGAGGGCCGTTTTCTTGCACCTCTTATTATAAATGTCACTAATAGTAGGTTGACTGCTACCAATAATCCTCTATGCCGGCTTTACTGTTATTAAACAGCAGCAATAATCTCAAGTGACAATGTCATTTGTGTGTAATAATAAGCCCACAAATCTGACAATACAAAGAATCTTTGCTTTCTTGCAGATAATACATCTTTACGATTCGCGCAACCCAATCCATTCCTTGTATAATCCCGGAGAGAAATGACCTTCTAGTATATAAAGGTCTACTAACAACTATATATACAGTATTACTCCTTATCTTCAATCCTCTTGTCTTCCTCTCTCAGTGATGACAAATAAAATGTTCAGATAGTGTAAAACCTTCCACCTTACCTTTACCATTTATATGTGCGAGAACGGCAGCAGCCCATATTATAAATGCAAATTCTCACCCCGGCCGGGTGATCCCCGATGAAGATGTATTGAGGAGATGCTGGGATTTCAAAGCTTATTCAAATGATCACGTGCAAGGAAATTTTCAGGAAAGCTCACTGGCTCTGGTAAGGCGACTTTCAAACAAAACGGGTCTCCCTCAATGGGTAACCAGACGTAACTCAAAGCATGAATGGACCAAAAAAGGCGCCAAACCAAACGGTGAAAGACTTCAAGGTGTCTTCATTCCTCTGCTACCAGTGCCATTTTTGTGGGGGTTTTTTTGCATGCATGTTTAAAAATCATTTAAGGACTAAAGATTAGTGAAACCCCAAACAATATATAACATTTTTTAACCCTTTCAAGTAGGGGTGCACCGAATGGGTTTTTTGGTGCCGAAACCGATACCGAAAATGAAAAATACACTAGGCCGAAAGCCGATACCGAAAATAGCCGATACCGAAAATGACTGTTTTTAAAAAAATATATATTTTTAAATATTTTAAATAAAAATGTATTTTTATATTTTAAAAAAAACGTATACATTTTTATATAACACATTGCTAAAAGTATTAGCAAAATTTCCATGTGGTGCACCTGGACATGGTACAGGAGATGGTCAGAGACTGTGCAGACGTAATACAGGAGATGCTCAGACTGCAGACATGATACAGGAGATGGTCAGAGACTGCAGACGTGGTATAGGAGTCCACTACACTGACCACTATACTGTCCACTACACTGACCACTGTACTACACTGACCACTACATTACACTGACCACTACACTACACTGACCACTATACTGTCCACTACACTACACTATACTATACTGTCCATTATACTGTCCTGCCTACAGTATTCCTATACTGATACTGACACTATCTCTCTCTCTCTCTCACCCCCCCGGGGGCCAGTAATACGACTCTCACGAGGGAGTCTCACTCGCCTTCTTGTCCTGGCCTGCATCAGTCCGGAGGATAGGAGGAGGAGAAGACAGTGGCCGCGGCGGCTCACATTTTTGATTTCTTGTCTCCCCCGGACTCTGGCCGCCATGTTCAGTGTCCAGTGCACTGTGATTGGGCGTATGGGGGTCATGTGCAGAGGCAAGACTTCAGGAGCAACCGCAATCGTGGATAGCCCAGCCCTACACCTCACATGACCCCCATATGCCCAATCACAGGACACTGAACATGGCAGCCGGAGCGCGGGGGACACAGGAACTTAAAATTAGGAGGAGGCAACCAGACACTCTGGCGTGAAATTTCGCAGTGGAGGAAGTGGAGGACTGGGGGGTGACACTCTCGCAATGGGCGGCACCTGGGGCGGACCCCACCCACTTTCGGTATCGGCTGATTTTTGCTATCGGCTGATACCGAAAACACCGTATTCGGCTGATAATTTTCGGCGGCTGAAATTTCGGTGCATCCCTACTTTCAAGCCTAAACCTATTTCTGACATTTGTTGCTTACAAGTAGGGATGAGCTGAACACCCCCCGGTTCGGTTCGCACCAGAACCTGCGAACGGACCGCAAGTTCGCACGAACGTTAGAACCCCATTGACGTCTATGGGACTCGAACATTCGAAATCAAAAGTGCTCATTTTAAAGGCTAATTTGCATGGTATTGTCCTAAAAAGGGTTTGGGGACCCGGGTCCTACCCCAGGGGACATGTATCAATGCAAAAAAAACTTTTAAAAACGGCCGTTTTTTCGGGAGCAGTGATTTTAATGATGCTTAAAGTAAAAAAAAAAAAGTGAAATATTCCTTTAAATATCGTACCTGGGGTGTTTCTATAGTATGCCTGTAAAGTGACGCGTGTTTCCCGTGTTTAGAACAGTCCCTGCACAAAATGTCATTTTTAAAGGAAAAAATCTCATTTAAAACTGCTTGCGGGTTTAATGTAATGTCGGGTCCTGGCAATATGGATGAAAATCAGTGAGACAAACGGCATGGGTACCCCCCAGTCCATTACCAGGCCCTTTGGGTCTTGTATGGATATTAAGGGGAACCCTGCACCCAAATTAAAATAAGGAAAGGTGTGGGGCCACCAGGCTCTATATACTCTGAACAGCAGTATACAGGCGGTGCAAACAAGACAGGGACTGTAGGTTTGTTAAGTAGAATCTGTTTGTAATTTTGAACGGGTACATTTTTTAACGTGTTTAGCTCCAGCCAAAAAATCTTTTTTAAGCTTTTTGGAAAACATAGGGAAGGGTTATCACCCCTGTGACATTTGTTTTGCTGTCTTTCCTCCTCTTCAGAAGATTTCACCTCACTTTTTGTCCCAATGAAAAATGTTTTTTGAAAATTTGGGTTTTTTTGTGGAACAAGGATTGGAAAGCATCAGTGGAAAGGAGAATATTTTTTCCCATATTAACTCTTACAGGAGAGAATTTCCCTTCCTAGGGGTAGATTTCATCTCACTTCCTGTTGTCTCCTTCCGTTTGCAAGTAGGAGTCGTTTGTAAGTTAGATGTTTGAAAGTAGGGTCCTGCCCTATATACTCAGCAGAAATTTGGGCCTTAGGTGTTGCTGTGGCCACAACACTGTAAGCCCTCACAGGGCCCTGCTGTGAAATATTAGATCAAGAATTGTAATTACATGCCCCTGTTGAACAGGAGCTGACAAATTAGGCCTTAGGCACTGGTGCTGGTGCCACAACACTGCAACCCCTCACAGACACTCTAGTTGGAACGCAGGAACGAGCCCTGCTGCAAAGTATTGCATCAAAAATTGTAATTACACGCCCCTGTTAGACAGGGGCAGAAAAATTGGGCCTTAGGCACTGGTGCTGGTGCCACAACACTGCAACCCCTCACAGACACTCTAGTTGGAACGCAGGAACGAGCCCTGCTGCAAAGTATTGCATCAAAAATTGTAATTACACGCCCCTGTTAGACAGGAGCAGAAAAATTGGGCCTTGGGCACTGGTGCTTGTGCCACAACACTGCAACCCCTCACAGACACTCTAGTTGGAATGCAGGAACGAGCCCTGCTGCAAAGTATTGCATCAAAAATGGTAATTACACGCCCCTGTTAGACAGGAGCAGAAAAATTGGGCCTTGGGCACTGGTGCTGGTGCCACAACACTGCAACCCCTCACAGACACTCTAGTTGGAATGCAGGAACGAGCCCTGCTGCAAAGTATTACATCAAAAATTGTAATTACACGCCCCTGTTAAACAGGGGCTGAAAAATTGTGCCTTAGGCACTGGTGGTGACGCCCAGAACCAAAAATGTTCTTACAAGCTATCAGCGTGATGATTGAGGAGGAAGAGGATAATTACTCAGGGATAGTCACTCAGCATCAGCATAGGCAGTCTTTGAAGGGATCTGAGATTTCAAAAAAAATTATTCGGTTACATCAGCATCAGGTGCTTGGTAGCTGGTGGTGATCCAAGACTGATTCATTTTTATGAAGGTCAGTCGATCGACTTGAGTCGGTGGACAGACGCACCCTGTGATCGGTTACCATGCCTCCAGCAGCACTGAATGTGCGTTCCGAAAGAACGCTGGATGCAGGACAGGCCAGTAGCTCAATTGCATACTGTGCAAGCTCTGGCCAGTGATCCATCCTCAAGACCCAGTAACTCAGAGGATTTTCGGTGGGAAAGGTGTCCAAGTCTGATCTTGCCCCTAGGTATTCCTGCACCATGTAAAACAGACGCTGGCGATGGTTGCTGGAACCGATCATACCTTGGGGCTGCGGACCAAAAAATTGTCTGAACGCATCGGTCAGACGGCCACCTTCTCCACCGCTCCTTCTTTGACTGACTGAAGCCTCAGCAACACGTTGTCCAGAAACAGGAGTTTGTAACCTCCCAGTCTCTGGGAACGCGTTGCACAGACCTTTCTGCAAGGCCTCCCGAAGATGTTTCATCCTCTGCTCCCTCTGCGATGGCAAGATAAGGTCCGCAACCTTACCCTTGTAACGTGGATCAAGGAGGGTTGCCAGCCAGTATTGGTCCTTCTCCTTGATACCACGAATACGAGGATCCTTACGCAGGCTTTGCAGGATCAGGGAGGCCATGCAGCGTAGGTTTGCTGAGGCATTCGGTCCGGAGTCCTCTGGGTCACTAAGGACGACATGGTCCGCAGCCACCTCCTCCCAGCCACGTACAAGTCCATGTGTTTCTTGGGACTGATCCCTTAAAGACTGCTGCTGATGCTGAGTGCCAGGCTCCACCTCCATACTGACACAATCTTCCTCCTCCTCCTCCTCCTCGTCCTCTTCCTGTGTGATCGGCGGGCA
The DNA here is from genome assembly GCA_037952925.1 of Lithobates clamitans. Classification (NCBI taxonomy): domain Eukaryota; kingdom Metazoa; phylum Chordata; class Amphibia; order Anura; family Ranidae; genus Lithobates; species Lithobates clamitans. The sequence goes on along the minus strand of JBBGZY010001053.1, from coordinate 691,808 downwards.
CGCAGGAACACTGTCTGGATAAAGGGGGCCTTGAGAGCTAAGGAAGTCCTCCTCTTCCTGCCTCTGTTCTGCCTCAAGTGCCCTGTCCATTATTCCACGCAGCGTGTGCTCCAACAGGTGGACAAGGGGGACAGTGTCACTGATGCATGCACTGTCACTGCTCACCATCCTCGTGGCCTCCTCAAATGGTGACAGGACAGTGCATGCATCCCTGATCATGGCCCACTGGCGTGGGGAAAAAAAACCAAGCTCCCCTGACCCGGTCCTGGTGCCATAGTCGCACAGGTACTCATTGATGGCCCTCTGCTGCGTGTACAGGCGCTGCAGCATGGCCAACATTGAGTTCCACCTGGTGGGCATGTCCCAGATTAGGCGGTTTTTGGGCAGGTTAAACTCCTTTTGGAGGTCCGTCAGCCGAGCACTGGCATTATATGACCGGCGGAAATGCACACAGACTTTCCTGGCCTGCCTCAGGACATCCTGTAAGCCCGGGTACCTGCCCAAGAACCGCTGCACCACCAAGTTAAGGACGTGAACCAAACAGGGCACATGGGTCATTTGTCCCTGTCGGAGGGCAGAGAGGAGGTTGGTGCCATTGTCGCAAACCACCATTCCTGCCTTAAGTTGGCGTGGCGTCAACCACCTCTGAACCTGCCCCTGCAGAACTGACAGAACCTCTGCCCCAGTGTGGCTCCTGTCCCCCAAGCACCCCAGCTCAAGCACCGCATGGCATCTTTTGGCCTGCGTACTTGCGTAGCCCCTTGAACGACTACGGAGCACCGCTGGTTCCGAGGAAGAGGCCATGGAGGAAGAAGAAGAGGAGGGGGTGGAGGAGAGAGGTGTGTCACAATCATTAGCATTTTGGAGGCGTGGTGGCGGAACAACCTCCAACACTACTGCACCTTGTCCTGCATCCTTCCCAGCTGCCAGCAGAGTCACCCAATGCGCCGTAAAACTTAGGTAACGTCCCTGTCCATGCCTGCTGGACCATGAGTCAGCGGTAATATGCACCTTACAGCTGACCGCCCTGTCCAGCGAGGCATGGACATTGCCTTCCACATGCCGGTAGAGAGCCGGAATCGCCTTCCGTGAGAAAAAGTGGCGTTTGGGTACCTGCCACTGAGGAACCGCACATTCCACAAACTCACGGAAGGGGGCAGAGTCTACCAATTGAAAAGGCAGCAGTTGAAGTGCTAGCAATTTTGCCAAGCTAGCATTCAACCGCTGGGCATGTGGATGGCTGGGAGCAAACTTCTTTCGGCGGTGCAGCAGCTGGGGCAGGGAAATTTGCCTGGTACAATCTGACGTCGGTGTACCAAAAGCAGATTGCCCACAAGTACTTGGCTGTGACACACCTAATTCTACACCTTCATTCCTCTCAGTGCAGGTCTCAGAGAGGACTGAAGGTCTAGTGGGGTTGGAAATCTCAGCTGATGAGGAGCAAGGAGAGGTCCTCTTTGTTCTTTGGTGTGGGTCTTTTAGATGCGCTTGCCAACGAACTGCATGGCAGGTCAACATATGTCTGGTCAAGCATGTGGTACCCAAGCCGGAGATGTTTTGGCCACGTGAGATACGCTTGAGACATATGTTGCAAATAGCAGCGGTGCGATCTGATGCACTCGTCTCAAAAAAGGCCCACACCAAAGAACTTTTTGAATAACGCGCAGAGACTGCAGCGCCATGCACATGTGATGCAGTCAATGTGCTGCCCTTAGGCTGGCCCCTGGAGGGCATCCTGCCTCGTTGGTGATGTGCCGCCTCCTCCTCCTCCTCTCTCCTATCAGGCACCCACGTTGAGTCAGTGACCTCATCATCCCCTCCCTCCTCATCACTGGAGCAAACCTGGCAGTATGCTGCAGCAGGGGGAGCATGACTGCTAGATTGCTGTCCTTCTTGGGCACCCCCTCTGTCCGTGCTCATGTTACTGCCTTCATCGAGCTCAGTATCATCATCAGAGCCTTCCAAACGCTGGGCATCCTCCTGGAGCATGTACCCAACACTGTGGTCAAACAGTTCGAGGGACTCCTCAGGAGGACATGGTGGAGCTAGGGAAGGAGTCACTGATGACATTGAGCCGAGGGAAGAGGCCGCTGCTTTGCCAGACAAAGCACCCTGGGCATGGGTGAGAGAGGATGAGGAGGATGAGGACGGCTTGGTCATCCACTTGACCAAGTCTTCCGCATGTTGCGGCTCAACACGGCCAGCTGCCGAAAAAAAGGCCAAGCGTGTCCCATGGCCACGTGCGGATGAGGATGCACCGTCTCCACGACCAGCACTAGACACAGAGCCTGCTTGCCCTCTCTTATTGGCTTGTGACTGTCTGCCTCTCCTTCTTGGCCTTCCAGACATACTAATGGCCTGTAGCTGCACTAAGCTGGGATATATATATATATATATACTGCAGCTAGCAAAATCAACTGCCTGCCTGTAGTATGAGAACACCACCAACCTTCTACAGGTAGCTTTAGCTGAACACTGTGAGGTGGACGCACCCCACTAACTTGTAGGTTTAGCTGAACACTGTGAGCAGGACGCACTGCACTAACTGTAAATAGTCTAGCTGCCTGACCGTGGTACTAATAGGATCAAAAGAACACCAGTAATTTTCTTTAGGTAGCTGTAAATACTTTAACAAGACAAGCCTGCCTGTCAGTAGGAAGGTAACAGGAACGGATCTAGCTGAACACTGTGAGCAGGACGCACTGCACTAAATGTAAATAGTCTAGCTGCCTGACCGTGGTACTAATAGGATCAAAAGAACACCAGTAATTTTCTTCAGGTAGCTTTATATACTGTAACAAGACAAGCCTGCCTGTCAGTAGGAAGATAACAGGAACAGATCTAGCTGAACACTGTGAGCAGGACGCACTGCACTAAATGTAAATAGTCTAGCTGCCTGACCGTGGTACTAATAGGATCAAAAGAACACCAGTAATTTTCTTCAGGTAGCTTTATATACTGTAACAAGACAAGCCTGCCTGTCAGTAGGAAGATAACAGGAACGGATCTAGCTGAACACTGTGAGCAGGACGCACTGTACTAAATGTAAATAGTCTAGCTGCCTGACCGTGGTACTAATAGGATCAAAAGAACACCAGTAATTTTCTTCAGGTAGCTTTATATACTGTAACAAGACAAGCCTGCCTGTCAGTAGGAAGATAACAGGAACGGATCTAGCTGAACACTGTGAGCAGGACGCACTGCACTAACTGTAAATAGTCTAGAAGATAACAGGAAGGGATCTAGCTAAACTGAATACAGTGTATATATATATATGCAACACCTGGGATGCATATATATACACAATACACTTTAAGTGCAGCTAACTGACTGACTGTCCTGTCTAATCTAGCTAACTCAAATAAAATGACACTGTCTCTCTCTCTCTCTCTAAGCACACCGGAACACACTGCACAGGGCCGCCGTGCAGGCTGCCTTATATAGTGTGGGGCGTGTACTAAATCCCCTGAGCCATAATTGGCCAAAGCCTCCTTGGCTTTGGCCAATTACGGCTCTCTGTTCAGGCGGCGCTGTGATTGGCCAAGCATGCGGGTCATAGTGCATGCTTGGCCAATCATCAGCAAGCAATGCACTGCGATGCCGCAGTGAATTATGGGCCGTGACGCGCCACACGAATTTGGCGCGAACGGCCCATATCGTTCGCAATTCGACGAACGACCGAACAGCCGATGTTCGAGTTGAACATGGGTTCGACTCGAACACGAAGCTCATCCCTACTTACAAGTTAAAATCCATACTTTTTGCTAGAAAACTACTTGGAACCCCCAAAAATTATATATATTTTTTAGCAGAGACCCTAGGGGAAAAAATGGTGATCATTGCAATATTTTTTTGTCACACAGTATTTGCGCTGCGGTTTTTCAAATGCATTCTTTTTGGAAAAAAAGACACATTTATGAATTAAAAAAAAAAACCAGTAAAGTTAGCCCAATTTTTTTTGTATAATGTGAAAGATGATGTTACGCCGAGAAAATAGATACATAACATGTCATGCCTTGAAATTACGCACACACTTGTGGTATGGCAACAACCTACGGTACTTAAAAGTCTCCATAGGTGATGTTTTAAACAAATTGTTCAGTTACCAGGTTAGAGTTAAAGAGGAGGTCTTTTGCTAGAATTATTGCTCTCACTCTTACAATCGCAGCGATACCTCACATGTGTGATTTGAACTCCATTTACATTTGCGGGCGTGACTTGCGTATGTGTTTTCTTTGTTGCCCGAGCACGCAGGGACAGAGGCGCTTTAAAAAATTTTTTTTTTTTACATTGTCCATTTAAAAAAATAAATAAATCTGATCACTTTCATTGCTGTCACAAGGAATGTAAACATCCCTTGTGACAGTAATAGGTGGTGACAGGTACTCTTTATGACCCCAAATCCCTCCTTTGCACTTAAAGGTATTCAAATCATCAAAAACTGCGATTCTGAATACTGTCATTTTTTTTAAATCTCCGCCATTGGCCATTACCGGGTTTTTTGCATAGGAGACTCAATCTAAGCCATTTCCGGCTTTGTTCCAGTCTCACCCTAGCCGCCGAAAGTGCTGGATCATGGATCGGGTCTCCTAGTGGGATGAGAGGCCCGGGAAGAGCGACAGAAGCCGGCGGGGGGTGTCCCCTCACGCTCCTTTAGGACAACAGACGAGCAGCATTCAGCTGCTTCTGTTGTTATCACTAAAGAGCCAACCGCCCGCTCTAAAAAACAGTATTCCTCCCCTTCCCTTGCCATCCCAATATTGAAAGCATTTAGCTCCTAGTTAGGACCTTTTTTAAGGCAGGACCAAAGGGGCAGCTTCCCTGGGCCCCATCATTGTTGTGGGGTCCAAAGCAGCTGCCTCATACTTGCCAATTATCCCTGTTTAAATTCCCTTGTAGTTTTAGTCCCGTGCTGTGTCCAGATATCTCAGTGTGAAGTTCTGTTACTAATGCTGCTCAGCTCTGTGCTATTGCCATGTAGAGATGACTCACCTGTAAAAAGAGGCGACATTGATATGTAATAGCCATGGACCGACAGCATTGATATGTAAATAGAGGCGACATGTATATCATGCCCCCTGAGGTCATATTCACCATAACTTCTGCTGAATGCTGCCCACTGGGGATGTAAAGGAGCATGCTGGAAAGTCTTGCCTACAACTGTGGTCATTAAAGCATTTGTTAACCCCCCCCCAAAAAAACACAGATTCTGCTTCTTTAGCATGTTATACAGCACAGTGTTTGTGCCATGTAATTTTGGCACCCTGTAACACCTGTAATACCTGGCTGATCCTGCCTGGCTATACCCTCCCCTCTGCAAACAGACCACGATAATCATGGCTGCTGAGCCCCTGACATCATGGACTGTTTGCGTGCCTCCATCATCCGCAGCCTGCTCTCCTCTGTCTGTCTCCTCTGTCCTCCTCCCCGCTCCCCTCTCTGCCTGTCACCTATTTACAGTGCCGCCCCACCTCCCTCATGCTGCAGGAATAACATATATAGTGGTATACTATCCGTTCTGTATCTTAATACAGTGCCCCCCTGTCTCTGTGTTTTATTAAAAAAATACCTCCTTCACCATAGTACAAATGGGCAGAGGGGAGAGGAAGCAGGGAAGGCACTGGGGGGGGTGGCAGGAGGCTGGACTGTGGATCCCCAGTGGCTGCAGGGCTCTGAGCTGAGAGAGTCTCTCTCTCACAGCTCAGAGTCAGCACTGACTGTTCCCTCATCCTGCACAGATGGCAGAGGAGAGAGAGAAAGTGCTGGTTCTGCTCTTCCTCCCGCCACTCCCCAGCAGTGTTGTGCCTCAGAGAAGGAGATGTGTGGGTGGAAAGTTTGAAGCCCAGCAGCCAGAAGAGAAAAGGTGCCAATCCATCCATCCACTGTGAGTGAAGTCTCCCCCCATGAAAGAGGGACTCTGATGTAAGGGGGGCTCTGTGGACCTCTTTCTTTCTTTCTTTCTTTCTTTCTTTCTTTCTTTCTTTCTTTCTTTCTTTCTTTCTTTCTTTCTTTTCTTTTCTTTCTTGACTGGCCTCTCTGCTGTGACAGATTATTAAGGGTGAAAGTCCTCACCATTTACAGTCCATGGGATAGGGGGAGCAAATTACTTGCCCTGCCCTGGATGCTGACAACCCATGCTGCGCCACTGAGTGAAAGTCCACCAAATCACCAATACAGATTATATTACTGTCCCTCACATACACTATATTACCAAAAGTATTGGGACGCCTGCCTTTACACACACATGATCTTTAATGGCATCCCAGTCTTAGTCCGTAGGGTTTAATATTGAGGTGGCCCACCCTTTGCAGCTATAACAGCTTCAACTCTTCTGGGAAGGTCGTCCACAAGGTTTAGGAGTGTGTCTATGGGAATGTTTGACCATTCTTCCAGAAGCCCATTTGTGTGGCCAGGCACTGGTGTTGCATGAGAAGGCCTGGCTCGCAGTCTCTGCTCTAATTCATCCCAAAGGTGTTCTATGCGGTTGTGCAGGCCAGTCAAGTTCCTCCACCCCAAACTCGCTCACCCATATCTTTTTGGATCTTGCTTTGTGCACTTGTTGCGCAGTCATGTTGGAACAGGAAGGAGCCATCCCCAAACTGTTCCCACAAAGTTGGGAGCATGAAATTGTCCAAAATGGCTTGTTATGCTGACGCCTTAAGAGTTCCCTTCACTGGAACTAAGGGGCCAAGCCCAAATCCTGAAAAACACCCCCACACCATAATCCCCCCCTCCACCAAATGATTTGTACCAGTGCACAAAGCAAGGTCCATAAAGACACGGATGAACCAGTTTGGGGTGGAGGAGCTTGACTGGCCTTCACAGACTCCTGACCCCAACCTGATAGAAACACCTTTGAGATGAATTAGAGCGGAGACTGCAAGCCAGGCCTTCTCGTCCAACATCAGTACCTGACCTCACAAATGCTCTTCTGGAAGAGTGGTCAAACATTCCCATAGACACACTCCTAAACCTTGTGGACAGCCTTCCCAGAAGAGTTGAAGCCGTTATAGCTGCAAAGGGTGAGTCAACTTGAACCCTACGGACTAAGACTGGGATGCCATTAAAGTTCATGTGCGTGTAAAGGCAGGCGTCACAATACTTTTCGTAATATAGTGTAGGTTTATGGTATTGAGAGTACAGCATCGGCTATATTTATGTAACATTTATAATGTTTAATTAATGTTTCACATGTAATAAGGTGTCCAATGAGACTTTTGTATAGCTGGACTCACAAGATGTATTTATATTGATAAAGATTTATTTATTTCTTTAAAACATACTGTAGTTATGGGTTATACTGTGTTAGAGGGGCTGTAAACCCTCATGGTTTACATTCTATACATTAAGGTGAAAAACCTTTTTTAGTGCTGCAGCCCCCCCAGCCCCCTGTTTTACTTACCTGGACGCTGTCATCCTCTGCCCGGGAACAAGCACACCATCTGCAGCTGGTGTCTCGTGTCCCGATTGGATAGATTGATAGCAGCGCAGCCATTGGCTCCCGCTGCTGTCAATCAAATCCAATGAAGTGGCGCCGGGGGGCGGAATGGACACAGATGCAGTACTCGGGAGCGCGCCCGCACGGGTGTCCACCAAGGTGAGCGCTTCTCCAACGTGGACACTCAATGCGGGGAGAAGCCACCAGCGCCGCCGAGGGACCCCAGAAGAGGAGGTTCGGGGCCGCTCTGTGCAAAACTAACTGCACAGTGGAGGTAAGTATGACATGTTTCTTATTAAAAAAAAAAAAAAAAAAACGAGGGTTTACAACCTCTTAATGGCAGCACAATTTTATTATACCAGCATCAGCCTGTCCATAATGAATGGGCTGCCTTAATTCCCACTTAGCCTAGAAGAAAAAGTCTCACATACAACAAAGCAATGGGTGGGGGTGGGGGGAGTAACCGGAGACTACTGGAAAATCTTCCAGTCTATATAAATGGATTTTTCCTCGGATGCTCACAAGTGAAGGTTCTGTCTCTGCGGAAGGCTGGTCAGGTTGGCACTGGTAAGGGGTGGTGATGGTTTACTTCAAAGGGGAGAATTAATCAAGCCACTGCTCTCCACATCCTTAATTGTATTGATACTGTAAGGTAGGAGGTAGATAACAATTCATGTAGACAGTGTGCAATGAATCCTTATCTGCTGCCTTCCTTAAAATTAGGGTTATGAAAAGTTTATTTTTCTTAGTTCTGTCTGATTCTTGTTTTTTGCCTTTTTATCTTAGGGAGTTCTGCCAGATTTATCTTGTTGCCTTTGTCCTGCTGGGGAAGTTCTCTCTCTTTTCTTGGTCCTGGTGACTGTTGTCATTGGAGTGGTAAGTAGTGGGAAGTCAAAAGTTCCACAGTGGTGGTCAGTAGAACAGGAAAAGAGGAGAAATCAGCTAATGGGGAAACCTGTTCCAGTGTCCCTATGCCAATCCCTTAGTCCTAACCTTGTTCTTCAAGGGAAAACCCTAACCCCAATCCCAACCCTAACCCCAACCCAAATCTAAACCCCAACCCCAAACCAACCCTAACCCCAACCTGTTCCACTGTTCCAGTGACAACTAGAAATAAATATTTACACATTTAAGAGTGACTTCCTTTAACTTCCTGCTATTCCCTCAGGCAAGAAGTAGAACGTAATTTCATCTGAATACAAATTTAATTAAAATTTGACTAAACAAAAATGGGGTGACTGCATTAATATTTTTTCAGACTTTTTTCGTTATTGCATTGCATGGTTATCATGCAAATAAACAACGTCTTGTCCCATGTTAACAACACTCACTCACTCTACTGTATCTATGGAGGTAGCCATAATTGTCAGCCAAGCTGGACTCCAAACTAAGGCACGCCATAGACAGTGAAAATTTCTTTCCTGCAACCACAATTCCCCCATCAACACAGACAGTGATTATTGCTAGCGGCTATAGCAGCCAACCACAAGGGAATCCGGCAGGCTGGTTGTACCCAAGTTGATCAATCGAGCAACCTGGTACATTTAGGTTGCCCATACATGGTTCAAATCTTGGCCGGTTTCTGCTGAACTGGCCAAGATTCAAACCGTCTATGGCCGGCCCTAATCTCTTCATCCTTACATTGGGAATGGGGAGAATAATAGTTTACAGGAGAAAGACCCAATAGTCTTATGCTTCCAGTTCAACTAATATGAAGTTACAAAGACACTCCATTTTTGGCAAGGTCAACACGTATTTTCTGTACTTGCTAAAAAAGAAAAATGTATTTTTTTAATGCTGCCAGATTGTGCATTGCCCTGCATTGGGGAGACTTAAGGCCCCCTTCTATCTCGCTTTGGCTCTCAAGAGTTGAAGAGGTAAACAAGATGGAAGATCTGCTAATGTCGGCTCAAAACCGGCATGAGATTTACTCTAAAACTTGGGTTCAGTGGAACATATTCAAATTCTCGGATGAAGGAAAGGCCCTCTTCGCACCCTCAGTTAATTAAAACATCTTAGAACAGTGGTTCTCAACCTTCTAGTGCCCTGACCCCTTGATAAAATTTCCCAAGTTATGGGGATCCCCAACAGTAAAATTATTTTCGTAGCGTGGGTTGTCAGCTCCTAAGGCAAGACAAGTAATTTGCTCCCCTAACCCACGGACATTTAGTGCTCCCTGAGTTCCTTCCACTTCTACAGTATTAATACCCCTTATGGTACATTTTTAGCATGTAACACTTTCTCTTTTGTTCTCCTTTCTTTCCCTTTTTATCTTTTTCTATCTTAAATTTCTTGTGTTTTTTTTTTCCATCCGTTCTGTTTGTTCTTACTCTTATTCTTTCTCTCCCTTTTTTTTCTTTGTTCCTCCCCCTCTTTTCCTCTCCCTTCCATGTATTTTTTTTCCTTTTCTTACTCCTTGGTGGGGGGGGGATGGGATGAGTGGCAATGCTGGGGGGCGTTCTGATCAGCCAGCTTAGGTGCTCTTGATAAAGGTCATCTGCTGATCTGAACTGTAGTGGGGGCTTTTAATGGCACCAATACTCACAGGTAGTTACTCACTGTGTCTCCGGCTTCTCTGTGGCTTCAACTTTGTGATGTCTCGTAGCAGTGACACCTATGCCGAAATCAAGAGATGGGGTCTCCTCCAGCCCCTCCCACTTAACATTCCTCACCAGTCAGCTGACCTCTAGTATTGTGCCCTCCAGCCATGCCCTGAACTGAATGAGTGGCTGTGAAGAGGCTGGTTGGGCAGCCGCGGGCTAAAGGATCAGCCCTGCTGGGCAGCCGCAAAAAGACTGGGAGGGTGGTGCGGACTTCAGGAACAGCCCAGGATTTGGTGACCCCTGGCAAATCATCATTCGACCCCTGAGGGGGTCCCGACCCCAGGGTGAGAACCACTGTCTTAGAATGTCTACACGGTCCTCCAACCCCCTGCCGGGGGCTACACCTGTCCTGCCTCCCTCCCCTCACTTCCCTTTTCCTCTCTCCTTCCCTCACTGTACCCTCTTTCTCTTCTACACTTTCTAGTGTTACTCTTTCACTGAACTGGTGTTAAAGAAAACTACTTTATCCTTGCATACATGGTGGTAATGATTAATCGAACCTAGAGTGTTGATTCCTTTTTTAACAGTTTAAGTCTTCTAGATTTCATGATTATTGGGCGTTCCGATATGGCCGCCCATACATTTATAATAATTATAATTGATGTTGTACATCTGGTTTGTACAGGTTTGCTTTATGTTCATTCTATTCATGTATCTGACTAAACGGATCTGCCGTTTTGTGTATGTTGGATAATTTAAATAAAGAATTTGAAAAAAAAATGTATGCAGCCATGACATCTAAGGACAGGTAAGATGCTATATATTACATTTTTGTTCCTGGGTTTGATTATCCTTTAATGTCTTCATGCTGAGATACAGAGTAATTGTTGCTACAAGTCTCAGAGGAGGATCAGGTGTTGAAATCGAAAACTTACATTAACTAACTCAATATCATTATCAGTAGGTCAGCGTCTATACTGAGAAGACATGAAGTTACTCCTAATTTTGCTTTTGCTCATCACGGTCATAACTGCTTCAGCTAAACAAAAATCTGCAAAGTCCCAAAAGGAAACCAAGGGTGGAAAAGTGCCGAAGAAAGACCACGCTTTAAGGGAAACGGTAAAGGCAAATACTAAATTCGTCATAAATTTCTTCAAACATCTGACCTCCAGGTCATCTCAGAACAAGAATTCCCCAACCAAAAATGTTGTTTTGTCACCTCTCAGCATTTCTTCTGCTTTTTCCATGATGTTGCTGGGAGCCAAAACAAAAACCCACCAGGAAGTGTGGAAAGGTTTGAGCCTGAACAACACAGGTTGCAGGGAAAAGGAGGTCCACCAGGCTTATTCTGCTCTTCTCCAAGCGTTGAATGAGCCGAAGAGCAGCCTTCAGGTCAACGTCGGCAATGCCATCTTTATAAAAGATAACCTGACCGTGCTCCAGAGCTTTAAAGATGATACCCAGCGCTACTACCATGCTGAAATTATGCAAGAGGATTTTAGCAACCTAAAAAAAGTTGAAAAGAAAATAAACAGTTACGTGAAAAATAAAACTAAAGGCAAAATTAATGAACTTGTCAAAGGCCTTCATAAAGACACTAAGATGGTCCTGATCAACTATGTTCTGTTTAAGGGTAAGAAGAGAACAGTCGTAGCTGTAGCAAATTATAGTATATAGTGCCAGTTCACACATTGTTTTTGTTGTTTTTATTGTAGTTGTAGAAAAATGTAATATTTCTGTAGCTGTCTGACATGTTAAACACAGAAAGTGAGGGCATCATCAATGAATTCTTCCATCTTTCATTTTTATTTCCTATTGCAAACACAACATTCTATGTCCATATGTGGTAATTAGATACATTTTAACAAATCTGAATATGTCATCTTACTTAGACTCAGATTTACCACGTTTGCTGTAGCATTATGCTATAAGTGAGACTATGACCGCCACACGCAGCCCACGCCTCCTTAAATAATTTAATTTTCGAAAGACTATATTCTTTCAATTTTATTCTATTTGAAATTCGAATTACAGAAGACGGCTAAATTCTTTCTATTTTGCTCTATTTTATTCTACTAAAAATTTCAAATTTCGAAATTCTAATTTTAGAAGATGGCTATATTCTTTTTATAATAATTTATTCTATTCTATTCTAATGTTTCTATTCTGTTTTATGTTATTCTATTCTTTTATATTTTATTCTATTTTATTCAATCCTGTTATTTTATTTTCTATTCTATTCTATAAAGCAGCCTTAGTAGGAATCAACATCTTATTTCACTTTTACATCCTACTGTATTTATCGCAATATGTTTCTGTTTTGAATTCAAATTAATATTCATTTTTAAATTCAAATTCATTTTCAAATTCTAATTCATTTTTCGAATCTAAATAATTTTGTTTTGTTACACAGCTATATTCTTTCTATTTTACTCTATTTTATTCTACTAAAAATTTCAAATTTTGAAATTCTAATTTTAGAAGATGGCTATATTCTTGTTATTTTCATTTATTTTATCCTATTCTAGTCTATTCTATTCTATTCTATTCTATTCTATTCTATTCTATTCTATAAAGCAGCCTAAGTAGGGATCAACATCTTGTTTCACTTTTAAACCTTACTGTATTTATTGCAATATGTTTCTGTTTTGAATTCAAATTCATTTTCAAATTCAAAATAATTTTTAAATTCAAATTCATTTTCAAATTCACTTTCAAATTCAAATTCATTTTTTGAATTTGAATCATTATGTTTTGTTACAATTTATATCGGATTCATTGAAATTCGGATACATCTGAATCTCTGAATAATGAAAATTTTGTCCAAGTTTTAATTCCAAACAACAACAACCAAACAAATTGCACAGGTCTAGCCATTGTCTCTGTCAAGTAGCGTTGGTCTGGAAACTGTGCAGTCTTTATCAAATGAGAGGGCAGTCATCCCCCCAATCAATCTCTAGAGGAGCCCAGGTTGAGAATGTCTACATTATAACAAATATACAGTAGAATATATTGGTTCATGTGTGTGTAAAGACAGATGTCCCAATACTTTTGGTAATATAGTGTAGATCTTTTTTTATACATTATCTGACAACAGCTAAAAAGACTCCACTCATGGTGGAGCAGGAAGGGGCCATCCCCAAACTGTTCCCACAAAGTTGGGAGCATGAAATTTTCCAAAATGTCTTGGTATGCTGACGCCTTAAGAGTTCCCTTCACTGGAACTAAGGGGCCAAGCCCAACCCCTGAAAAACAAGCCCCCACCATAATCCCCCCTCCCCCCACACCATAATCCTCCCCTCCACCAAATGATTTGGACCAGTGCACAAAGCAAGGTCCATAAAGACATGGATGAGCACATTTGGGGTGGAGGAACCTGACTTGGCCTGAGACAGAGTCCTGACCTCAACCTGATAGAACACCTTTGGGATGAATTAGAGCAGAGACTGCGAGCAAGGCCTTCTCGTCCAACATCAGTGCCTGACTTCACAAATGCGCTTCTGGAAGAATGGCCAAACATTCCCATAGACACACTCCTAAACCTTAAGGACAGCCTTCCCAGAAGAGTTGAAGGTGTTATAGCTGCAAAGGGTGGGCCAAATCAATACTGAACCCTATGGACTAAGACTGGGATGCCATTAAAGTTCATGTGCGTGTAAAGGCAGGTGTCCCAATACTTTTGGTAATATAGTATATTTTCGCATATTTTTTAAGTCCTTTCTGTATTTTTGAAGTGCTATTTTTGGGATTTGTAGTCAGTTGTATGCCCAAGCGTTGGTACCATAGGCAATTTTGCTCAAGACATTTCTGGTCTTTTTTTGGTGCGCACTCCACTGATCAATTACACTTTTTATTAGATGTAGTTTCATATCTTAGAAGATTTAGAGTTTACTTGCCTAATAATTTGAAGTTTCATTGTATTGTATTGTATTTTTTTATTTATATATTTATTTATTTTATTTTTAGGAGAATGGCAGGAAACTTTTCATCCAGATAATACAAGAGTTGAGAAGTTCTTTGTTGATGAGAAGACAACGGTGGATGTTCCAATGATGCATCGTACGGGTATCTACAACACTTACCATGACACCGATCTTCCTTGTACAGTGGTGGAGCTTCCATACAAGGATAACGCATCCATGATTATCGCCATGGCTGAGCCGGGCAATATCCATAAGATAGAGCAAGGAATGTCCGCTAAGACCATACAACGATGGAGGACATCATTCATAGAAGGGTAAGAGAAGAAACTTACAGGCAAATGTACACAAGCCCCTTTTAGTTGATTTATTAAAATATAAAATCATAATTATATAAAACATATCTTTATTCTGGCTGGCCATATATCAGCTGGAAGTTAAAATCAGACTTGCAGTGGGAGTGTCTTCTCTGTTAGGTGAGGGAAACTAGTGTATACTTTTTTAAGCTTACGCAAGGAAGAAAGCTCAAGACCAGCTCTAAAAACCCAGTAGTGTTGACTAGTAACTCAAAGAGCCAGCAGGAGGCAGGATAAAGCCAAGAAGGAGGTGGGAGAAGGGCAAGCGGAAGGCAAGGAAAGCGTAAAAGCTGTAAGGTCTGAAGTGTTCTTTGCCACTGATCCTATGCAATGTAGCTTAAAGGTTCAGTAGGTAGAGTACAAGATTTGATGGTGAAACAGCTAAAGTTAACACCTCACATAACATCCTCCCCTATAGTACAAAGACGGCCGGGCGGGAGCACCAGTGTTCTGGGAGGATGTCTTATGGTATCCTCCCAGAACGCGCCTCTCACGTGGCCATGCAGTGGCGTGATCTGTCACCGGCTGTATCCAGCGAACAAAGACGATGACTGATCACTTTGCGTTGAGTTGAGTTGAATGGCATCTTGATATAGCGCGGTCATTTACCCCGTAGGATCCCGACGCGCTTGGCAGAGTCTCTGGAAAAAAACCCAGGGACTAGGAGGAGACAGAATCAGGTGGAAGCAGCATAAGAGATGGAACAAGAGGGGCTACGTAGGAAAGGCTTGTGTGAAGAGTCTTCAATTTCCTGAGAAAGACCAAGATGATAGGGGCCTCCTGGAGCTCAGCAGGGAGGCTGTTCCACAGCACGGCTCCCTGGTGGGAGAAAGCTCGACCACCCCGCCGGGTCTTCTTAGGCACAGAGATGTGGAGGAGGTCTCTTCTGCTCGAACTAAGTGATCTTCCCAGAACTCGTTTGTGGAAGCGTGAGCAGAGGTAACTTGGAGCAAGGCTTCTCATGATTTTAAACATGATACAACCTGCTTTAAACAGACTATGATGGTAGACCGGCAGCCAGTGCAAGGCACAAAGAACGGGGGTGATATGATCCCTCAAAGGGACACCCATAGGTAGCCTTGCCACAGCATTCTGTATGAGTTGAAGCCTCTGTCTTCTTTGGCAATCCCAGATATAATGAATTGCAATAGTCTAGGCTGCTGCCTATCTTGTCCGGAGGGTCCAAGTATTTAAACAACATCCTCATGAGTTTTAGCTGCCAGTGGCATGCACTGAAAACCTTCTCCTTCACCAACCCGCTGCCAGTACCATGTCATCGCTGTGACCAATTACAGCAGATCACATGACAATTGTAAACTATGGATGGCTTACTTTCATGCCATCCTTTGTATACAATTGTGTTGCTAGCTGTGATTGGTCACCATGATCACATGGTACAGACAGGGCCAATCACAGCCCATCTGTACCATGTGATTAGCTTTGGCCATTCACAGCTAATCACAACAAAAGACACTGAATGAACCAGTTTCATACAGTAAAAAATGGGTGCTTATACCAATGAAATTAACTGGTATAAGCAATCATAATGTGTAAAAAAAAGGATGTTAGAAAAAAAAATTGTGCAAAAAAAAAAAATGTAATAAAAATTGTAAAAAATGTAAAAAATTATTTTTTTTATATACCGTCACAAGTCAGTGTCCAGTAGTTTTTTTTTTAACCTCTTCCCACCGCCAACTCCCGGCCCTTGGCAGGCCTTCCGATCATGTGACCGCTGTGAATGGCTATCAGAGAGGTCACATGATTGGAAATCGCAAGAAGGCATTGGGAGCTTTCCCGCTGGTTACCCGCCGGTAACTGTACTGGGAGCGTGCAGTGTCCACACTCTCAGCACAGAAATGTTCACATTTAGGATGCATATATGTGACCTCAAGACAACCTGCCAAACGGCCACATATACAGTATACGTATGGCCGGTGGGAAGAGGTTAAAAAGATACATTTTGAAACTCTTTTTTACTCCTCTAACTCCTCCGGCCATCAACCTTCCTCAGTAGTTCTGCTTCTCGTATGACAATCAGCGGCTCTAGAATTGCAATGGACCAGTCACCTCTCTGCTGGACAGTCAATGGAGGTGTCCACTCCACCCAGGCAATCATGATCCCCCTGCAGAGAAGAAAGTAGAAGATTTGAGACAGTGATTAGTATTTCTACCATTTTTTTTTGAGGAGGGGGTCAGGGGTGTGGGAAGAGAAGGAGTGCTAGAAATTCAACTTTTATCCTAAAGGAGATTGTGAAATTAATACAAGTGGAAAGCTGTAGTTTTATCAACAGTATTATGTGAAGACCAATCCTTTCAATTTAAATCCCTCTTGCGACATGACTATTGTTAAATCTAAAGCAGCCTTCCTCAACGTTTTTTAACACAGAGGAATCCTTGAAATACACTTTCAGGTGTCGGGGAACCCCTGCTAAAAATTACTGTATCTACAACTCATGATACATTAGTGTGATGGTTAGTGGGAAGAATGCTCCTTACACTTGTGGCCATTGGGAAGAATTCCCCCCTTACAGATGGCTAAAAAGATCAATGGTGTCAGTGGGAACTTATCTGAGAGGCAGAAATTGCTCATTGCTCAAGGAACCCCTAGTAACCTCTGGAGGAACCCTAGGGTTCCATGGAATCCTGGTTGAGAAACGCTGATCTAAAGGCTTGTGACTAGCTTTAAACAAAGGAGTATTTTACTTAATGTTGCTCATATCTTCAGACTGCTATCTAATGTTGGGAACCTTTCATGTATGGCTTCATAAATCTTTTTCCGGGTTCAGTAATCTATATAAGTGCCTCGGGTGTGTATATTTGGCTTTGTGGTTGAAGTTGCCCCTCTTTATCACGTTGGTTGATGTTTCCGTTCTTCATTAATGACTATTATTTTCCTTCGTAGGTACACTGAACTCTCTGTGCCAAAATTTTCCATCAGTTCAACTATAGACCTAAAAGAGGTTTTGCGTGCACTTGGCATCAGAACTGCCTTCTCCAAAGATGCCAAGTTCCCTGGAATCACTCGTGATAGTAAACTAAAAGTTGGAAAGGTAAGAGTTTTTTTTCTTTCTTCATCAAGAAATCTGGAAGCCCAAGAATTGTAGAATTTAGAATGAAAACAAATGAAGGTTAGGAAGGGGGTTAACCAGAGGTCACAGATGAAAGATGTCCAGAACAAATGTAGCAGAGAAAGTGTAGGTTACTTAGCTTGTCAATAACTCTATGATTAATTAGCACACCTGAATATGTTTTACATTTTAAGTATACAGTGGAACCTCGGATTGCGAGTAACGTGGTTAATGAGCGTTTCGCAATACGAGCACTGTATTTTTAAAAATCGTAACTGGGTTTACAAGTGTTGCCTCGCAAAATTCAGGCCAAAGCGGTGTGCAGTACCGCTTTTGGCCTGAGGTGGGGGGCGCCGGAGCCGAGCAGAGCCGAACATCGCCGATCGCAGCCGATCGGCGCCGTTCGGAAATGCACGGAAAGGCCCGAGGACAGCAATGCTGACCTTGGCAAATCTCGGGTAGGAAGCCTATCCGAAGTTTGCTGAGGTCAGCCAAATTTGTCCTCAGGGCCTTTTTGGCCATTTCTGCGGCTCTCAGGCGCCCCCCCGCCTCTGGCCGCATGCGGTATTGCAAGCCATTGAAGTCAATGCGGAACAAATTATTTTCGTTTCCATTGACTTCAATGGGAAAACTCACTTTGATATGCGAGTACTTTGGATTACAAGCATACTCCTGGAACGGATTATGCTCGTAATCCGAGGTTCCACTGTATACATTTGTATTGGAAGCTACAGCTAATAGATTTGTGTGATCACCATGATTGGCTGTCATTATTATTATTATTATACAGGATTTATATAGCGCCAACAGTTTATGCAGCGCTTTATAATATAAAAAGGAGACAGTACAGTTATAAGCCAATAAAATACAAGAGGATTAAGAGGGCCCTGCTCAGAAGAGCTTACAATCTAATAGGATGGGGCAGGTGGTAAAAAAGGTTGTAACTGTGGGGAATGAGCTGATGGAAAAGGTAGGAGATTTGTTGGAGAGGTGATAGGCTTTCCTGAAGAGATGAGTTTTCAGGGATCGCCTGAAGGTAGCAAGAGTTAGGGGATAGCCGGACAGGTGGAGGTAGGGAGTTCCAGAGGATGGGAGAGGCTTTGGAGAAATCCTGGAAACGAGCATGGGAGGAGGAGATGCGAGAGCTTGAGAGTAGGAGGTCCTGAGAAGAGCGGAGAGGATGATTTGGGTGATATTTAGAGACAAGATTGGTGATGTAGCTCGGGGCAGAGTTGTGAATGCATGCATAGTGATTACATGATTAGGAACTACACTGTAATTCACAACATGGTCTCACAACTGGGAGCAACTAAAATTGCATACTTCTAGTTCTAAAAAGGATCTTAAGTTAGCACTCTCAAACTATGGAAAGCTTTCCATTAAAAGACTGATCCACAGATTTTAGGGGCAGTATGGTGTTATTGGTAGAAAAGAGCCCTGGATTTGGAGCCCTCATCTGCCCTGGATTTGGTTCTAGCTGGGTTCGGCAAACTTCAAAGACATTTGGGTGCTGAACTCAAACACCATTGAGATCAATTGGTGCTGAATTTGTCAAATCAGAACTGTCCATTTTCTGGGCTAATAAGCAAAGGGTCTGATGGGGATTTGAACCGGACAGCTGGCTGGCTCCTACTCAGAATCCCGGGAACACAGAAAGACACGTACACAAGATAAGGTCAAAAATATGTTCATTTAACAAGGGGGAAAACCCTTGGTTTTATTAAAAATAAAAAAAGATGGATTTCAATACGTTGGGGTTTGGTTACAGAGAAAAAGGATGGCATTTCTAAGAAAAGGAGTTTATCTCCATATGGCGTGCTGTCTCATAATACCGTATTTTTGGTAAAAAGGTACATGCTAGAATGTTCTCACAATAAACCAGCCACACTAATCTATTAGCCTAAACATTTCTAGCAAGCAAACACATTCCAAGTCAAACTCAGATAATAGAAATGAGATGGAAATATACAGGATAAAAACAGCATAGAAACATCATTAACCCTTCAGGGTTGTCAAAATAATGGCATGATGAAGGATGGGCATTGCCCTGGGGAACATGTGCCAGTGCAAAGATTTTTTTTTAAATATCCATTTGATCAGCAGCAGCCGGTCCATAATGGGAGCAGGGGCTGCCCCCCTAATCTCCATGCGCCGCCCTCCTAATCTCCATGCGCTGGCCCCTAATCTCCATGCAGGGCACCGGACGCATAGATTTCTACAAGGTTTTTTTTTTTTAAGCAAGTGATTAGAGACTGAGACTCTTAATTGGCTTAAAAATGGTGTGCTCGGGGCGCAGAGACTCCACACTCATGGACTTCAACTCCATTGCCACGATCTTGCCCAAACCTGGACCGGCTCTGTGACATCAGCAGACGGCGGACTTCAGCCCGCTGTCTGCTGAAAACGGGTTTGCAGGAGTGCAGAATGAACTTCACTCCTGTGATCCACAGGAGAAGTACAGCCAAACAAGCTTTGGCTGTACTTCTCCTATAACTGTTGGCTCATCGCTAGTTATCAGCAGATAGCATGAACTTTGATGATTGTGGAGCTATAGTTCTAAACCAGGGAGGGGTGTGCTGGACCGCTGCAGAGAGACCACTGTTTCCTTACAGAGAGCAAGGATCCTCTCTACAGCACGCTGGCATGGGACAGCCTTTTCTAATTAGCTTGTAGCGAGCAATATCAGCATTTGGTCAGACAGTGGACTTCTCAGTAAATATTACAAGCTAGCATAAAAAAATCTCACATATCACCATTTCACAAAAACAGAATAATTTTTCAGAAAGAAAAAATCTCTCCTTTTAATCTTTGAAAAGTTGCCTTTGTGTTCTGGTCAGTGACATTGTGGGACATTCGGTGGAAGGATCGAACTTTAGGGTCATCCCTACCTCTTAATTCCCATTTCATTTGGCTCTGCTCCCATACCAGGGCTGCTATGTTTTGATATTTTTGGGATATGCACAGATGTGCTGAGGGGTCTTGGCAGAGCCCTTTTGGCAAATTTAATCTCATGGGGGGAACTTCAAACATGGCAGTTGTGGAATTTAAATATCATCTCTACGCAGATGACACCCAAATCTATCTCTCCACCCCCCAGCTCTCTCCATCTGTCTCCTCACGCATCACCAACTTACTATCAGACATATCAGCCTGGATGTCACATCACTTCCTCAAAACTCAACCTATCCAAAACCGAGCTCATGATATTTCCCCCCTCAGGTGCCACTTCAACCGATTTCTCTGTCAATATCAACGGCTCAACTATCAACTTGTTCCCCCCACGCCAAGGTCCTAGGTGTAACCCTGGACTCTGAACTAACCTTTCGGCCCCACATCCTGTCGCTATTCCAAATTTGCCGCCTCAACCGCCGCAACATCTCCAAGATACGCCCCTTCCTAATCAATGTCACCACAAAGCTTCTAATCCACTCCCTGGTCATCTCCCGCCTTGACTACTGCAACTCCCTCCTCATTGGTTTACCTCTAAATAGGCTATCCCCACTTCAGTCCATCATGAATGCTGCTGCCAGGCTTATCCACCTCACAAACCGCTCAGAATCTGCCACACCCCTCTGCCAATCCCTCCAGTGGCTGCCACTCAACCACCAAATTAAATTCAAGATACTAACTATAACTTACAAAGCCATCCACAACCTGGCCCCCAGCTACATCTCTAACCTAGTCACAAAATACCAACCTAATCGTTCTCTTTGCTCCTCCCAAGACCTCCTGCTCTCAAACTACCTTGTCACCTCATCCCATGCTCACCTTCAGGACTTCTCCAGAGCCTCCCCCATCCTCTGGAATGCTCTACCCCAATCCGTCCGATTTTCTCCTACTTTATCCACTTTCAGACGATCCCTGAAAACTCATCTCTTTAGAGAAGCCTATCTGGCCCCCACCTAACAACTGTACATTTATCTTCTCAATCAGCACATCGCCCACAGTTATTATCTCTTGACCTTCCCTCTTAGATTGTAAGTTTTAAGGAGCAGGGCCCGCTGATTCCTACTGTATTAAAGTGTATTGTATTTGTACTGTCTACCTTCAAGTTGTAAAGCGCTACGTAAACTGTTGGCTCTATATAAATCCTGTATAATAATAATAATAATAATTACGATAACAGCCTGGCTTTGAGCATGCGTAGAGGAAACCCACGCATGCTCAGATGTGTGGGAAACATGTGCACATATGTTGCGCAGCAGTTTTCTTCTGGGACCCAAAGCCCTGCGGCATGTCTACGCATTCACAGAATCCAGGAGGGGGGCTAGAGGGGGTGCTAACATCATTTTTGTCCAGGGGTAGAGATACCGAAGTAGTGCAGCACAAAAATTCCATTAGATTTTAAAAAATGCAACCTGTATTTGCTGATTATTTGCTGATGCTAGTCCATATATTATTATATTTCAGGCCGTACACAAGGCTGTCCTGGATGTGGATGAAAAAGGGACAGTGGCCGCCGGAGCTACGGCCATAGAAGCGGTTCCATTAGCGCTATTCAAACAGATACAAATTAACC
Organism: Lithobates clamitans; assembly: GCA_037952925.1. NCBI lineage: Eukaryota > Metazoa > Chordata > Amphibia > Anura > Ranidae > Lithobates > Lithobates clamitans. The sequence continues at coordinate 669,964 of JBBGZY010001053.1, read as the reverse complement.
GTCCATTCATTTCCATCATCTGTGAGCACAAAACCAACAGCATTCTCTTCATGGCGACTGTCATGAATCCTGCCCGGAAATAAACCAGAAGAATACCGCGCCTTACACCAATGGAATGTTCCAGTGGGTTCAATAAAACTCAATGAATAAAAGCTGTATATTCTCCAGCCGGTTTGTCATATAGTCAGATCTTTGAATGCAGTATTAGTTCATCAGTGCTGGATCAGGGTTGCCATCAACCCTGTAATTAGTATATAATATCAAAGTATCTATTATGCACACACGATCGGACTTTCCCACAACAAAACCGTGGAATTTTGTTCGAAGGTTGTTGGCTCCAACTTGTCTTGCATACACACGGTCACAGAAATGTTGGCCAACAATTACGTAGTGACGTACTAGAGGTACTACGTGGTTTTTCAGCTCTTTTGCGCCATTTGGGTTCCTTCTGCTAATTTTGTGTTAGTAGAAAGTTGGCGAGTGTTGATTCACGCTTTTCTTTTTGTGTTTTTCACTTAGCACTACCCTGTTTCCCCGAAAATAAGACCTAGCGTGATTGTCGGTGATGGCTGCAATATAAGCCCTACCCCCCAAATAAGCCCTAGTTAAAGTCCTTGTAGGTCTTATTTTCAGGGTAGGGCTTATTTTCGGGGAAACAGGGTAGGGCTTATTTGGGGGGTAGGGCTTATATTGCAGCCATCACTGACAATCATGCTAGGTTTTATTTTCGGGGAAACAGGGTATTAATATTATTCTTGATATCACTTAAAAAAAAAAAAAACCTTTGAAAATTCGTTTGCAATAACTCCATCAGTATCACCAGCAAAGCAGCTTCATTATTATCCCATTAAAGAAGGAGAATTGTGCGCTGCATTTCCAGATTTCATAATTTGCCGCGTCACGAATGTTAATTCTCCATCACGAACGCTAGTTTACAAGACCGGCCGCTCCTGCTTCTGAGCACGCGCGAACTTTTGTGCGACCGACTTGTGTACACGTAATCGGAAAGTCCGACGACAAAATTTTGTTGGCGGAAAATTTGAGAGCCTGAGAGCCAACATTTGTGGGCGGAAAGTCCGACAACAAATGTTCGATGGAGCGTACGCAGGGTCGGACTTTCAGCCAACAACCTCACATCCAACATTTCCCGTCAGAAAGTCCGACCGTGTGTACGCGGCATTAGAATGGGATTTTTAAAAGGCAACCAAAGAGAACAAAAATATATTATAAAAACTGATTTTATTATGATCACTTTAAAAACTCCTCACGCGAGGCACATGTTTATAAACAAACATTTATGTCAAAATTGTTGAAAATAAAGTACAAAACATAGAAGTGGTGATACCCAAAACCATGAATGGCTGTTTGATCTCAAAGGTTCAGTGACAGAACATGGAACAGCTATCCAAAGAATGTGTTTTGTGCTTCATTTTGAACAATTTTGACACAATGTTTGTTTTTGTGCCTCATGTGAGGAGTTTTTAAAAGTGATATTAATAAAAATCAATTTTTATAATATATTTTTGTTCTCTTTGGTTGCCTTCTAAAAGTCCTATTCTAAGAGATACTTTGATATTATAGTCAGATCTTTAAAATATGATGCTCAAAATTATAACACAATATACAAGGAATACTAATAAAAAAAAAGGTAACAAAATATTTTCTGATAAATAATTAATAACATTAAAAAAAAAAATAGTTACCTGCTGAAAATAAATAAAAGGATTGAGAAAAAACTCAAAAAAAGAGCAGACTTTGTCGGCACATAATGAGGAAAACCATGTATAAAAATGATATACCTTATTTCAAAATTGTTAAAAAAACTTGTAAACATCAAGACAGCATCCTACTGTTGGACAAGGTCAACAGATACCCAATGAGCAAACATAAAGATTGGATCCTGATAGTGAAAGTGGTACTCCAAAATCGTGTATAAGATAATGTATCTGTGTATAAAAGGATGTGATCCAACACCGCCTCCACGTTTGCTTGTCAACGTGTTTCACAGTTTAGTGGCTTCCTCAGAACATACTGGGTAAGGTGCTGATAGGCCTTGAATCCAAGGATATGGGGACATCACACAATGCAGACTAAGACTCAACAAGATGATTCTGCCGGGGACCAAGTTCATTTACAAAAAAAAAATCTTCTTTTTCTGAAAAAAAGAGTTTTAATTTTCCTGAAATTAAAGTGATAATCGGGACAATTTTGGAGATGGTCTGTGGCAGCGGTCTCTGAACTTCAGCCCCGGAACTGGATGCGACCCTTTGCTTGCCTTTATCTGGTGATTGGGGCACCACTCCAATGACTGACACCAACAATTGGGCATAATTCCTGTCGCTGACACCAACAGTGGTGCACTATTCCTCCCACTGATACCAACAATAAGGCATAATTCCTTCCATTGATACCAATGATGGGCCACTATTCCTGCCACTGACACCAACAATGGGGCAGAATTTTTTCCACTGATTCCAATGATGGGACAATATTCCTCCCACTGACATCAACAACGGGTGCTATTGCTCCCAATGACACCATCAAAAGGGCACAATTCCTCCCACTGACAGCAACGATAGGGCAGAATTATTTCCATTGATTCCAATGATGGGGCAATATTTCTCCAACTGACAACAGTGGGGCACAATTCCTCCCACTGACACCATCGGAGGGGACATAATTACTTCCATTTATACAAATTATGGGGCACTATTCCCCCCACTGACACCAGCAATGGACACTATTTCTCCCACTGACAGCAACGATGGGGCAGAATTCTTTCCATTGATTCCAATGATGGGGCAATATTCCTTTAACTGACACCAACAATGGGGCACTATTCTTCCCACTGATGCCAATGATGGGACATTATTTACTCCCACTGGACGCCGGGATAGTTTCTACTCCCACTAACCACAGTCCGGCCCCCATAAAGTCAGAAGGACAATAAACTGGTCCTTTGTTTAGAAAGTTTGGAGACCCCTGGTCTATGGGGTTGGTGAAATGAAGGTGGTTGGGTGTAATGGGCTTTAAATAGCTCCTGAGGTTTGCAAAATTCCCCTTCAAGTATCCTGGATGTGTTCTTGTGCCAAAAAACTTCCTTCATTATTTCATTTTTTTTCACAAAAAAAGCAGCTGAAAAAAGTAAAAAATGTGACTTCAAACACACATAAAAGGAAACACAAATACAAAGAATGTAAAATATCCCCCATCTGAGAGACGTGCTATGATTCCCCCTGTACGCTCCACTTTTGTTGACAAAAAACAAAAAAACCCTCCCCTCTGGGTGATGAATGTACATTGCAGGGATTAACAAATATTATAGCAGATTCCTACTTGTGTTGCTTTGAAGAAATATCTGTTTGTTTCACCAGACTGATTGCATATCCATTCTAAATGGGAGGGTCTGGTTCATTATAATTACCCGGTGCACAGTGTTCTGATGAGAAAAGCTGCAGGGTATGTATCCCTTTAGAAGTGTTTAACCCCCCCCCCAGCCCCGGGATGTATCTTACCAAAATTAAAATTCCTATTGCAGGGGATGCCTAAAATCTGACTTGTATATTAGTGCAGACTTCTGGGAAAGTCAGTAAGCCAATCACACAAGCAGAACGTGACATTTCTGGGGGACTTTTCATATATTAACTGTGTACAGAACGCCTCCAGGTTGCCAAATTGCATTGAATTTTACCGAAAATGACATCTGCTGCACAGTGAAAAGGAAAGATATTTTTTAATAAAATAAATTAAAATATGGTCTGTGTAGAAATTGTATAAATTGGATTTTTTTTTTTTGCTATATATTTTCCCCACAAATGGACTTTTTCACAAGATTGGACAGAACCACAAATATTTTAACAGGTAAAAAAACTCACCTTTAAGTATTTCCAACAGCTGTTTGACTATGATTGAACGCTATGATTGAACGCTATGATTGAACGCTATGATTGAACATTATGATTGAACGCTATGATTGAACACTATGATTGAACACTATGATTGAACGCTATGATTGAACACTATGATTGAACACTATGATTGAACATTATGATTGAACACTATGATTGAACACTATGATTGAAGACTATGATTGAACACTATGATTGAACATTATGATTGAAGACTATGATTGAAGACTATGATTGAACACTATGATTGAACGCTATGATTGAACACTATGATTGAACACTATGATTGAACATTATGATTGAACACTATGATTGAACACTATGATTGAACGCTATGATTGAACACTATGATTGAACACTATGATTGAACATTATGATTGAACACTATGATTGAACACTATGATTGAACACTATGATTGAACACTATGATTGAAGACTATGATTGAAGACTATGATTGAACATTATGATTGAACACTATGATTGAAGACTATGATTGAACACTATGATTGAACATTATGATTGAACATTATGATTGAAGACTATGATTGAACACTATGATTGAACATTATGATTGAACATTATGATTGAACGCTATGATTGAACACTATGATTGAACACTATGATTGAAGACTATGATTGAACACTATGATTGAACACTGTGATTGAAGACTGTGATTCAACACTGTGATTGAACATTATGATTGAACACTATGATTGAACATTATGATTGAACGCTATGATTGAAGACTATGATTGAACATTATGATTGAACGCTATGATTGAAGACTATGATTGAACATTATGATTGAACGCTATGATTGAAGACTATGATTGAACATTATGATTGAACACTATGATTGAAGACTATGATTGAACATTATGATTGAACACTATGATTAAACACTATGATTGAACATTATGATTGAACACTATGATTGAAGACTATGATTGAACACTATGATTAAACACTATGATTGAACATTATGATTGAACACTATGATTGAAGACTATGATTGAACACTATGATTGAAGACTATGATTTAACACTATGATTGAACACTATGATTGAACATTATGATTGAAGACTATGATTGAACGCTATGATTGAACACTATGGTTGAACGCTATGATTGAACACTAAAGCTGAACTCAGGGTACATATTATATACATATACATACATATATACATATTATATAAAATGTATCCCCCACAAGACATATGCAGAATATCCACTTGAAGACCCGGCCTTTTCTGGCCTTCATTCCTTTTTTTTTTGCTAGAAAATTACCTTCTATAAACAGTATATATTTTAACAGGTAAAAAAACTCACCTTTAAGTATTTCCAGCAGCTGTTTGACTATGATTGAACACTATGATTGAACACTATGATTGAACACTGTGATTGAAGACTGTGATTGAACACTATGATTGAACACTATGATTGAAGACTATGATTGAACGCTATGATTAAACGCTATGATTGAACGCTATGATTGAACATTATGATTGAACACTATGATTAAAGACTATGATTGAACACTATGATTGAAGACTATGATTGAAGACTATGATTGAAGACTATGATTGAACACTATGATTGAACATTATGATTGAACACTATGATTGAAGACTATGATTGAACACTATGATTGAAGACTATGATTGAACACTATGATTGAACACTATGATTGAACACTATGATTGAAGACTATGATTGAACATTATGATTGAACACTATGATTAAAGACTATGATTGAACACTATGATTGAAGACTATGATTGAACATTATGATTGAACACTATGATTGAAGACTATGATTGAACACTATGATTGAACATTATGATTGAACACTATGATTAAAGACTATGATTGAACACTATGATTGAACACTATGATTGAACACTATGATTGAAGACTATGATTGAAGACTATGATTGAACACTATGATTGAAGACTATGATTGAACATTATGATTGAACACTATGATTGAAGACTATGATTGAAGACTATGATTGAAGACTATGATTGAACATTATGATTGAACACTATGATTGAAGACTATGATTGAACACTATGATTGAACATTATGATTGAACACTATGATTAAAGACTATGATTGAACACTATGATTGAACACTATGATTGAACACTATGATTGAACACTATGATTGAAGACTATGATTGAACATTATGATTGAACACTATGATTGAACACTATGATTGAACATTATAATTGAACACTATGATTGAAGACTATGATTGAACACTATGATTGAAGACTATGATTGAACACTATGATTGAAGACTATGATTGAAGACTATGATTGAAGACTATGATTGAACACTATGATTGAACACTATGATTGAAGACTATGATTGAAGACTATGATTGAACACTATGATTGAAGACTATGATTGAACATTATGATTGAACACTATGATTGAAGACTATGATTGAACACTATGATTGAACATTATGATTGATCACTATGATTGAACATTATGATTGAACACTATGATTGAAGACTATGATTGAACATTATGATTGAACACTATGATTGAACACTATGATTGAACGCTATGATTGAACACTATGATTGAACACTATGATTGAACATTATGATTGAACACTATGATTGAACACTATGATTGAAGACTATGATTGAACACTATGATTGAACATTATGATTGAAGACTATGATTGAACACTATGATTGAACACTATGATTGAACACTATGATTGAAGACTATGATTGAACATTATGATTGAACATTATGATTGAACACTATGATTGAAGACTATGATTGAACACTATGATTGAACATTATGATTGATCACTATGATTGAACATTATGATTGAACACTATGATTGAAGACTATGATTGAACACTATGATTGAAGACTATGATTGAAGACTATGATTGAACGCTATGATTGAACACTATGATTGAACACTATGATTGAAGACTATGATTGAAGACTATGATTGAACACTATGATTGAAGACTATGATTAAACACTATGATTGAACATTATGATTGAACACTATGATTGAAGACTATGATTGAACGCTATGATTGAACATTATGATTGAACACTATGATTGAACACTATGATTGAACATTATGATTGAAGACTATGATTGAACGCTATGATTGAACACTATGGTTGAACGCTATGATTGAAGACTATGATTGAACACTATGATTGAAGACTATGATTGAAGACTATGATTGAACACTATGATTGAACATTATGATTGAACACTATGATTGAACACTATGATTGAACACTATGATTGAAGACTATGATTGAAGACTATGATTGAACACTATGATTGAAGACTATGATTGAACATTATGATTGAACACTATGATTGAAGACTATGATTGAAGACTATGATTGAAGACTATGATTGAACATTATGATTGAACACTATGATTGAAGACTATGATTGAACACTATGATTGAACATTATGATTGAACACTATGATTAAAGACTATGATTGAACACTATGATTGAACACTATGATTGAACACTATGATTGAACACTATGATTGAAGACTATGATTGAACATTATGATTGAACACTATGATTGAACACTATGATTGAACATTATAATTGAACACTATGATTGAAGACTATGATTGAACACTATGATTGAAGACTATGATTGAACACTATGATTGAAGACTATGATTGAAGACTATGATTGAACACTATGATTGAACACTATGATTGAAGACTATGATTGAAGACTATGATTGAACACTATGATTGAAGACTATGATTGAACATTATGATTGAACACTATGATTGAAGACTATGATTGAACACTATGATTGAACATTATGATTGATCACTATGATTGAACATTATGATTGAACACTATGATTGAAGACTATGATTGAACATTATGATTGAACACTATGATTGAACACTATGATTGAACGCTATGATTGAACACTATGATTGAACACTATGATTGAACATTATGATTGAACACTATGATTGAACACTATGATTGAAGACTATGATTGAACACTATGATTGAACATTATGATTGAAGACTATGATTGAACACTATGATTGAACACTATGATTGAACACTATGATTGAAGACTATGATTGAACATTATGATTGAACATTATGATTGAACACTATGATTGAAGACTATGATTGAACACTATGATTGAACAATTATGATTGATCACTATGATTGAACATTATGATTGAACACTATGATTGAAGACTATGATTGAACACTATGATTGAAGACTATGATTGAAGACTATGATTGAACGCTATGATTGAACACTATGATTGAACACTATGATTGAAGACTATGATTGAAGACTATGATTGAACACTATGATTGAAGACTATGATTAAACACTATGATTGAACATTATGATTGAACACTATGATTGAAGACTATGATTGAACGCTATGATTGAACATTATGATTGAACACTATGATTGAACACTATGATTGAACATTATGATTGAAGACTATGATTGAACGCTATGATTGAACACTATGGTTGAACGCTATGATTGAAGACTATGATTGAACACTATGATTGAAGACTATGATTGAACACTATGATTGAACATTATGATTGAACACTATGATTGAAGACTATGATTGAACACTATGATTGAACACTATGATTGAACATTATGATTGAAGACTATGATTGAATGCTATGATTGAAGACTATGATTGAACACTATGATTGAACACTATGATTGAACATTATGATTGAAGACTATGATTGAATGCTATGATTGAAGACTATGATTGAACACTATGATTGAACACTATGATTGAACATTATGATTGAAGACTATGATTGAATGCTATGATTGAACACTATGATTGAAAGCTATGATTGAACACTAAAGCTGAACTCAGGGTACATATTATATACATATATACATATTATATAAAACGTGTCCCCCACAAGACATATGCAGAATATCCACTTGAAGACCCGGCCTTTTCTGGCCTTCATTCCTTTTTTTTTGCTAGAAAATTACCTTCTATAAACAGTATATATTTTTCTAGAGATTAAAAAATGGCGATCGTTGCAATTTTTACACGGTATTTGCGCAGCGGTTTTTCAAACTGCAGATTTTTTGGAAAAAATAGACATTAATGAGTTTTACCACTTCAGCCCTCGGAAGATTTTACCCCCTTCCTGACCAGAGCACTTTTTGCGATACAGCACTGCGCCGCTTTAACTGACACTGGGCAACGTGGCACCCAAACAAAATTGACGTCCTTTTTTTCCCACAAATAGAGCTTTCTTTTGGTGGCATTTGATCACCTCTGCGTTTTTAATTTTTTGCGCTATAAACAAAAAAAGAACGACAATTTTAAAAAAAAAAAAATATTTTTTACTTTTTGCTATAATAAATATCCCCCAAAAATATATATAAAAAAATACATTTTTTCCTCAGTTTAGGCCGATACGTATTCTTCTACATATTTTTGGGAAAAAAATCACAATAAGCGTATATTGATTGGTTTGCACAAAAGTTATAGCTTCTACAAAATAGGGGATAGATTTATGGCATTTTTTAAATTATTTTCTTCTTTTTATTAGTAATGGTGGCGATTTTTATCATGACTGTGACATTACGGCGGACACATCGGACACTTTTGACACTATTTTGGGACCATTGTCATTTATACAGCGATCAATGCTATAAAAATGCACTGATTACTGTGTAAATGACACTGGCAGGGAAGAGGTTAAACACTAGGGGGCCATCAAGGGGTTAAGTGTGTCCTAGGGAGTGATTCTAACTGTGGGGGGCTGGGCCACCTAGGACATAACAGCGATCACTGCTCCCAATGACAGGGAGCAGTAGATCTCTGTCATGACACAAGGCAGAATGGGGAAATGCCTTGTTTACATAGGTACTTCCCCGTTCTACCTCTCCACACCGCAATCGCGGCCCGCCAGCAAACATCGAGTTCCCGGGACCCGCGGCGTGCGGCGGGCTCGTGCCGGAAAAGCTGAAAATTTAAAGGGACGTACCTGTATGCCCATTTGCCTGCCTTTCTGGCGACGTATATGTGTGTGCGGCGGTCGACAAACGGTTGATGGAAAAAAACCTCACAATATATATACTGTATATATAACCCAATTTTTTTGGTAAAATATAAAAGATGATGTTACGTCCAGTAAATAGATACCAAATATGTCACGCTTTAAAAAAGCCTGCGCTCGTGGTGATAAACTACAATGCTTAAAAATCTCCATAGGTGACGCTTTAAACATTTTTACAGGTTACCTGTTTAGAGACACGGAGGAGGTCTAGCGATAGAATTATTGCTCTCGCTCTAACATTGGCGCGATACCTCACATGTGCGGTGCGAACATCGTTTACATGTGCATGCACGACTTACGTATGCGTTCGCTTCTGCACGCGAGCACGAAGGGATGTCCCTGTAAAAAAAATGTTTATCACTTTTATTCCTGTTACGAGGAATGTAAACATCCCTTTGTAATAGAAATAAAGGATGACAGCTCCTCTTTATGGAGAGATCTGGGGTCAATAAGACTTCAAATCTCTCCTCTATCTTTAAAAGCAAAAGAGCAAAAAAACATTTTTTAGATTTTTTTGCTTTAAAAAAAAATGTTTACTTCCGCCCTAGACCAGAAGTGACGTCATGACGTCCTTCAGTCCTCCAGGATCAAAGAGGTTATCAGAGACAGTCCGGTCTCTGGTCATCTCTATGGCCAGCCTTGCGAACCATCAAATCATTTCCCGGGTGCGCCAGTAAAACGGTAAGCCCGAGAAACACCATCGGGAGGAGGGGACAAAGTGTTTTTCGGGGGGACACCAAAGCACGCTCCCCATGTTGAGGGCATGTGGCCTAGTACGGTTCAGAAGGGGGGGGCGCTCTCTCGTCCCCCCCTTTTCCTGTGGCGTGCCAGGTTGTGTGCTCGGATTAGGGTCAAGTATGGATTTTGGGGGGGGACCCCATGCCATTTTTTTTTATTTTGGCACGGAGATTCCCCTTAAAGTCCATACCAGACCTGAAGAACCTGGTATGGATTTTAGGGGGAACCCCCACGCTATTTTTTTTTAAAATTTAGGCACAGGGTTCCCCTTAAAATCCATACCAGACCTGAAGGGCCTGGTAATGGACTGGGGGGGAACTCACGCCGTTTTTTTTTCAATAATTTTTATCTGTATTGCCGGGATCCGACAATACATTACAGCCGCGAGCAGTTTTAAATGACATTTTTTCCTTTACAAATGTAATTTTGCTGCTCTCATTTATCAAGCAACCTTACATAGTGTGGGGCATGGACTCAGCACACTGAGCCATGATTGGCCAAAGGCACCCTGCCTTTGGCCAATCATGGCTCTCACAGCAGAGCTTGCTGTTATTGGCGAAAGCATTCAGGTCAGGTGCATGCTTTGGCCAACCAGCTGCCGTCAATGTACTGCGATCTCGCAGTGCATTGACGGTCTCGCAGTTCCCCATGGGGTGTACACCTGATGTTCGATTAGAACTTACGTTCAACTCGAACATCAGGCTCATCCCTAACTGTTATACAAGCTGTACACTAACTGCTTTACATTGTAGCAAAGTGTCATTTCTTCAGTGTTGTCACATGAAAAGATAGAAGAAAAGATTTACAAAAATGTGAGGGGTGTACTTACTTTTGTAAGATACTGTATATACACATTTTTTGCAATATTTTGTCCTATGGAGTGACATAACATAATTAAAAGCATGTAAGTAAAAGCAAAAAAATAAATAAATACATAAAATCCATCAGGATCACAGGATCAATTTAATCATAATACTGCTTTAGTACCGGTGATCCAGAAAAGAAGGAATGAGGAAATGTTAGAACCTCGGTAGCAATTTTATGGCCCCGCTTTTGTGTCCCTGCTGTAAGATTTCCCACCAATCATTTATTTATTCATTTATATTTATTTATTTATTTGCTGTGTCCCAGTTGGATTCCTTTCACTTCCAGTTCAGGTTGCAACGGTCACCATAACATGAAATATATGGAATTTTCCTACTGAGTACACAGTCCTTTGTGGGGAGACTTAAGGCATTAATTCATGCCTTAACCCTTCTCCTTGTTATCCAAAACTATCATAATAATCATCTAATATTAAACAATATTATTTAATCAATGATACAACTTTAATAAAGCCCAATGCTAAGATAGGGATTACCTGGAGCATAAAGTAAGTATAAAGAAATCTGGTTCAGTGACGTCATAGGTGCTCTTTCTCTTTAATGTCTTCTTCCTCTGTTTGTGGGTGGGTCCTTACAGCATTTTCCTTTGAGTCCAAGGCAGGGGGAGGGGCCATGATAAACTGGGCTCACAGCAAGTGGCCTGGATAATGCTGTTTTTCAGGAACTGTGAGCAGGTGGGCCTGCAGAGCACAGTGCTAGAAAATGGGTGGCTATAAAGATAAAGCAGCATGGTGAGCAGTGCCGGTGGTAATTTTTTTTGGGGGGTGGGAAACAGTACCACCCCCCCCAGGTCTGGTGCACTTACCCTATCTAGGGTGGGAAGCGCTTCTCCCTGGCTTCACTGCCGGCTTCCCTTGCTCAGCGGTGGTGACGGCTTCCCCTTCCCTTGCTCTCCACGGGCATCCCAGCGGCTTCCGTTTCCTCCCTCCTCCTCGGCGGCCAATTGGGACTCTTCTCTTTTCGGCCAATCAGAAAACGGGTCTCAAACCTGCTTCTGATTTGACAGATTGAAGATCAGTGTTTCAATAGTCCATTTACCCATCCCTGAGGAGCCTACATTGGCTAACCGTAAAGAATCGGATCACATTCAAGACCCTCTGCCTCACCCACAAATGCACACAAGGAAACGATCCTCAATACATTCGAGAGAAAATAAAACACTACAAACCCAATCGTAGTCTACGATCATCTAACCAAAACCTCCTCCTCATTCCCAAATACAGCTACAAATCAAAGGGAGTACGAAGATTTGCAGGGTTTTGGCGCAGGGTTCCCCTTAAAATCAGGTCTGGTATGGATTTCGAAGGGGATCCCTACACCATTAAAAAAAAAACTTTTATCTGTATTGCCGAGAAATGACAATTCATTATAGCCGCGAGTAGTTTTAAACTTTTCTCCTTCAGAAATGTAATTTTTGCAGGGACTGTTCTAAACACAGGAAACATGCGCCCCTTTACAGGCATACTATAGACACCCCCCAGGTACGAAATTTAAAGGAATATTTCACTTTTATTGTTTCACTTTAAGCATTATTAAAATCACTGCTCCCGAAAAAACGTCATTTTTTAAACCTTTTTTTTGCATTGATCCATGTCCCCTGGGGCAGGACCCAGGTCCCCAAACACTTTTTATGACAATAACTTGCATATTAACCCTTAAAATTAGCGCTTTTGATCATACATGTTCGTGTCCTGTAGACTTTAACGGTGTTCGCGTGTTTGAACAAATTTTTTTCCTGTTCGCATGTTCTGCTGCGAACCGAACAGGGGGGTGTTCGGCTCATCCCTAGTCCCAAGCAGTGGCGGCCGCTCATACAGGGCACAGGGGCACCACCCCCCTAGTCCATGCACCAGCCCCTAATCTACATGCAGGGTGTAAGACGCGTGTGGCTAGAATTGTCTTTGAAAAGGGTGGGCTTGGGGGCGGAGCCCACCCAGTTGTGTGACATTAGCTAATAAATATTTGCTAATTTCTTCCTGTTTCCCCCTCCCAATCAATCAGGAAGCGGGTCCTGACACCCGATTGGCCACGAGTCTTAAGTCCTGATTGTCTGGGAGGAGAGGCGACCCGATGGGGCTCAGGAGGAGACGCAGGCGTGGAAGGCGTGGAAGGCGAAGCGGCGATTGAGCGACGGGGGGCGGGAGGAAAGTGACAATCCATCCAATCCAGTGAGTGGGGGGGGGTGGTTGGTTGGCTGGCTGGGTAGGGAGGGGGGGTTGGTTGGTGCTCAAGAAAATTGTGCCACCACTGGCCCAAAGCATGTTTGAATTCACTTACTATTGACAGACTCACTACTTCTACTGGAAGTCTTTTCCAGGCATCAAATACTCTTTGGGTGAAATAATAATTTCTAAGATGAGGGAGGGAGACATAAGCGGGGGGGGGGGGTTGAACCCCTTATGATATTGAAAGCCCTTTGCACACCTGTTATTATACAGTAAATGTCACTGATAGTAGGCAGGCTGCTGCCAATAATCCTCAATGCAAGATTTACTATCCACTGTTATTAAACAGCGACAATAGTCTCAGCTGACAATGTAATTTGTGTGTTTTAATAAACCAAGGAGTCTAACAATACAAAATCTCCCAACAATACAAAGTCTCTTTAGATTCTTGCAGACAATGCTTCTTTACGAATCGTGCAACCCAACCCATTCCTTGTATAATCCCGCACTCACCGGAGAGAAATGACCTTCTATTATATAAATATCTACCAACGCCTATATTTCGAAGTTAAAGTTTTATTGGTTTTCAGATAGAAATATACAGTACGACATTAGTATCAAGTAATATAACACTATGCCTGAAATACATGAACAATACATTGAACTTAGACAGTAACTGGCCTCTTGCAATGTATAAGGGGTGCTGATAGAACCCTCAACTCCCAACACCCCATTGGGATCTTACTGTGTTGGGAGAGAAAAGGGAGCCCCAACCTCCCCTGTGGTAACTTGTGAACCGGAGGCTTCCGTCTGACCAGCAATGAGACTGTAAATCTGTCCTGAGTGAATAGTTTAACAGAACTGTCAGTCCCCCTTTGGGGGCCTGAGTCGAACCTGGATAACAAATAGTACTAGCCTGATATGCTACAAAGAGCATTCCAGAGGGAAAGAGAGAAAAGAGGGAAGGAGGAAAGAAAGAAAGAAAGAAAGAAAGAAAGAAAGAAAGAAAGAAAGAAAGAAAGAAAGAAAGAAAGAAAGAAAGAAAGAAAGAAAAGATATAGTGTCAAGGGCACTATAGGAGAAGTTATACGCGTAGAGGAGGAGCGAGAGGAGAAGGGGAGGTGGTGCCCATCGTTGAGAAGTCACCGTTACTTTAAGGACGATTGTCAATGCCGGTTATTAAGGAAATTCCCACATAGTGAGCCCACGGCTCCCAGATTGCCTCAAACTGGTTAGGTTTGTCCAGAAGCACACTGATTAGCCTTTCTTGGGTCATTATCCAAGATATTTTCCTTTTCGTAGCATTAATAGAGACTTTCGGTTGTTTCCATGCTTTGGCAATTGATATTTTCGCTCCTGTCAGGATGAAGTGGATCAAAGTGCGTGACAGCTTGGGGACGTTTGGAACGTAGCCGTTCAGAAGGGCTATGGAAGGATTTTGGGTCACTGGACATTTTGTGACTTTACGTATGATGTGGAAGATATTATTCCAATATCCTCTAATTTTTGGGCACTCCCACCATGTATGAAGCATCGTCCCCAAGCTGTGGCATCCTCTGAAGCAAAGTGGTGAAGAGTTTGGGAATATGGACGCTAGTCTAGTGGGCACTAGGTACCATCTTGTGAAAAGTTTTATGTTGGCTTCCAAGAGTGAGGTGTTGTATATTCCTTTGAGCGATCTAGAAAACGACTCATGCCAGTCCTCTAGGTTTCGAACCTCTTGGAGGTCCCTATCCCAGGCTGTCATGTATGGTAATTTGTTAGCATTGTTGGCTAGGGACGTGTAGATTATCGATATCCCTCCCCTCTGCTCCATGGCTTGTCCGCACCACCGTTCGTATTCTGTAAAATTTGGGGGATTTGGCTTGTTTTTCCAAATGGCTTTGAGGAAGTGGAAGATTTGAAAAAACCTGAACCTCTCTGAAGTAGGGAGATCCAGTTTATCCTCAAAGTGCTTTAGGGGTAGGGGTCCAGTTGAAGAGAAAAAATGCCCTATGCGGTACACTCCCTTATCCAGCCACCATTTAAATGCAGAGATATTCATCCCAGGTTGGAACTGCGGGTTATGGAAGACATGGGCCAGCGGTTGGAGCTCAGAGACCAGGGAGGGAAGCTTCCTCATGCTATCCCAAAGAGTAAAAGATTGCGATAGGGTGGGGGAAAGAATCGGGGGTCTATTTTTTGGTGGGGACCACAGAAGATAATCTAGTGTGTGTTTCGGAGTTGCATGTCTCTCTATGGAGACCCAGTCTGGTTTCTCAACCCTGAGATAAATCGTCGATAGTTGGGCCAGTCTCGCAGCCTGGTAATACCATATTAAGTTTGGGAGGCCTAGCCCTCCTTGTGTAGTCAAATTGTATAAGGTCCGTTGTGCAAATCGCGGTCCCTTCTTGTCCCAAATGAACCTAATAATTTTGCCCTGGAATGATTTGAGGTGATCTCGTTTGATCGCGATTGGTAGCGCGCGGAAGAGGTAGAGCAACCTCGGCAAGAGGGTCATCTTCACCGAGTTTACTCTACCCACCCATGACATCCGGTGTTGGGACCATTTCAAAAGATCCGATTCTAATTTGCGGTAAGTGGGGGGGAAGTTGGCTTTGTATAATTGTTCTAGTTTGGGTGTGAGGTTAAGGCCTAGGTACCTTATGGAGGATTCTCCCCAGCCAAACTTAAAAGTGCTTTTCAAGTATGTAACGCTTTCGGGTGGTAGAGATATGTTGAGGGCTTGTGATTTCGTCATATTAACCCGAAGGCCTGACACTGAGGCAAAGGTGTCTAGTAAAGAGCATAAAGCGGGTAGGGATGTGTCAGGGGAAGTTAGGAAAAGTAATAGGTCGTCAGCGAATAAGGCGCATTTGTGGGAGGATGAGCCACAGTCCACTCCCTTTATATCAGGATTCGAACGTATAGCAATCGCAAGGGGTTCAATGATAAGGGCAAATATCAGGGGAGAGAGAGGGCACCCCTGTCTAGTTCCTCTAGCTATTGGAATTGGATCTGCATAATATCCCTGTAATCTCACTGTTGCTTCTGGGGATGAGTAAAGAGCCTGTAGCATTCCCAGGAAGTTTTTCCCAAAGCCCCACCTTTGTAGGGCTAAGAATAAAAATGGCCATGAGACCGAATCGAAGGCCTTCTGTAGGTCTAAGGAGAGGAGCATTCCCTCCTGTTTGGGACCCCCCTCCCATCCAGATTGTAATATAGAGATTATGTCCACTGCTCTCCGTACCTGGTCGGGCCCTTGTCGACCCTGTATGAATCCCACCTGGTCTTTGTGGATGTATTGATTTAGGAACGATGCTAGGCGATTTGCCATGACTTTGGTTAAGATTTTTAGATCGTTATTGATCAATGAAATAGGTCTATAATTCCCTACTAGGGATGAGCCGAACACCCCCCGGTTCGGTTCGCACCAGAACCCGCGAACGGACCGCAAGTTCGCACGAACGTTAGAACCCCATTGACGTCTATGGGACTCGAACGTTCGAAATCAAAAGTGCTCATTTTAAAGGCTAATTTGCATGGTATTGTCCTAAAAAGGGTTTGGGGACCCGGGTCCTACCCCAGGGGACATGTATCAATGCAAAAAAAACTTTTAAAAACGGCCGTTTTTTCGGGAGCAGTGATTTTAATGATGCTTAAAGTAAAAAAAAAAAAGTGAAATATTCCTTTAAATATCGTACCTGGGGGGTGTCTATAGTATGCCTGTAAAGTGACGCGTGTTTCCCATGTTTAGAACAGTCCCTGCACCAAATGTCATTTTTAAAGGAAAAAATCTCATTTAAAACTGCTTGCGGGTTTAATGTCATGTCGGGTCATGGCAATATGGATGAAAATCAGTGAGACAAACGGCATGGGTACCCCCCAGTCCATTACCAGGCCCTTTGGGTCTTGTATGGATTTTAAGGGGAACCCCGCACCCAAATTAAAATAAGGAAAGGTCCCTATATACTCTGAACAGCAGTATACAGGCGGTGCAAACAAGACAGGGACTGTAGGTTTGTTGTTAAGTAGAATCTGTTTGTAATTTTGAACATTTTTAATGTGTTTAGCTCCAGCCAAAAAATCTTTTCTAAGCTTTTTGGAAAACATAGGGAAGGGTTATCACCCCTGTGACATTTGTTTTGCGTCTTTCCTCCTCTTCAGAAGATTTCACCTCACTTTTTTGTCCCAATGAAAAATGTTTTTTGAAAATTTGGGTTTTTTTGTGGAACAAGGATTGGAAAGCATCAGTGGAAAGGAAAAATTGTTTTCCCATATTAACTCTTACAGGAGAGAATTTCCCTTCCTTAGGGGTAGATTTCATCTCACTTCCTGTTGTCTCCTTCCGTTTGCAAGTAGGAGTCGTTTGTAAGTTAGATGTTTGAAAGTAGGGTCCTGCCCTATATACTCAGCAGAAATTTGGGCCTTAGGTGTTGCTGTGGCCAAAACACTGTAAGCCCTCACAGGGCCCTGCTGTGAAATATTAGATCAAGAATTGTAATTACATGCCCCTGTTGAACAGGAGCTGAAAAATTAGGCCTTAGGCACTGGTGCTGGTGCCACAACACTGCAACCCCTCACAGACACTCTAGTTGGAACGCAGGAACGAGCCCTGCTGCAAAGTATTGCATCAAAAATTGTAATTACACGCCCCTGTTAGACAGGGGCAGAAAAATTGGGTCTTAGGCACTGGTGCTGGTGCCACAACACTGCAACCCCTCACAGACACTCTAGTTGAAACGCAGGAACAAGCCCTGCTGCAAAGTATTGCATCAAAAATTGTAATTACACGCCCCTGTTAGACAGGGGCTGAAAAATTGGGTCTTAGGCACTGGTGCTGGTGCCACAACACTGCAACCCCTCACAGACACTCTAGTTGGAATGCAGGAACGAGCCCTGCTGCAAAGTATTACATCAAAAATTGTAATTACACGCCCCTGTTAAACAGGGGCTGAAAAATTGTGCCTTAGGCACTGGTGGTGGCGCCCAGAACCAAAAATGTTCTTACAAGCTATCAGCGTGATGATTGAGGAGGAAGAGGATAATTACTCAGGGATAGTCACTCAGCATCAGCATAGGCAGTCTTTGAAGGGATCTGAGATTTCAAAAAAAATTATTCGGTTACATCTGCATCAGGTGCTTGGTAGCTGGTGGTGATCCAAGACTGATTCATTTTTATGAAGGTCAGCCGATCGACCGAGTCGGTGGACAGACGCACCCTGTGATCGGTTACCACGCCTCCAGCAGCACTGAATGTGCGTTCCGAAAGAACGCTGGATGCAGGACAGGCCAGTAGCTCAATTGCATACTGTGCAAGCTCTGGCCAGTGATCCATCCTCAAGACCCAGTAACCCAGAGGATTTTCGGTGGGAAAGGTGTCCAAGTCTGATCTTGCCCCTAGGTATTCCTGCACCATGTAAAACAGACGCTGGCGATGGTTGCTGGAACCGATCATACCTTGGGGCTGCGGACCAAAAAATTGTCTGAACGCATCGGTCAGACGGCCACCTTCTCCACCGCTCCTTCTTTGACTGACCGAAGCCTCAGCAACACGTTGTCCAGAAACAGGAGTTTGTAACCTCCCAGTCTCTGGGAACGCGTTGCACAGACCTTTCTGCAAGGCCTCCCGAAGATGTTTCATCCTCTGCTCCCTCTGCGATGGCAAGATAAGGTCCGCAACCTTACCCTTGTAACGTGGATCAAGGAGGGTTGCCAGCCAGTATTGGTCCTTCTCCTTGATACCACGAATACGAGGATCCTTACGCAGGCTTTGCAGGATCAGGGAGGCCATGCAGCGTAGGTTTGCTGAGGCATTCGGTCCGGAGTCCTCTGGGTCACTAAGGACAACAACGTCCGCAGCCACCTCCTCCCAGCCACGTACAAGTCCATGTGTTCCTTGGGACTGATCCCTTAAAGACTGCTGATGCTGAGTGCCAGGCTCCACCTCCATACTGACACAATCTTCCTCCTCCTCCTCCTCCTCCTCCTCGTCCTCTTCCTGTGTGATCGGCGGGCACGCAGGAACACTGTCTGGATAAAGGGGGCCTTGAGAGCTAAGGAAGTCCTCCTCTTCCTGCCTCTGTTCTGCCTCAAGTGCCCTGTCCATTATTCCACGCAGCGTGTGCTCCAACAGGTGGACAAGGGGGACAGTGTCACTGATGCATGCACTGTCAGTGCTCACCATCCTCGTGGCCTCCTCGAATGGTGACAGGACAGTGCATGCATCCCTGATCATGGCCCACTGGCGTGGGGAAAAAAAACCAAGGTCCCCTGACCCTGTCCTGGTGCCATAGTCGCACAGGTACTCATTGATGGCCCTCTGCTGCGTGTGCAGCCGCTGCAGCATGGCCAACGTCGAGTTCCACCTGGTGGGCATGTCACAGATTAGGCGGTTCTTGGGCAGGTTAAACTCCTTTTGGAGGTCCGTCAGCCGAGCACTGGCATTATATGACCGGCGGAAATGCACACAGACTTTCCTGGCCTGCCTCAGGACATCCTGTAAGCCCGGGTACCTGCCCAAGAACCGCTGCACCACCAAGTTAAGGACGTGAGCCAAACAGGGCACATGGGTCAGTTGTCCCTGTCGGAGGGCAGAGAGGAGGTTGGTGCCATTGTCGCAAACCACCATTCCTGCCTTAAGTTGGCGTGGCGTCAACCACCTCTGAACCTGCCCCTGCAGAGCTGACAGAACCTCTGCCCCAGTGTGGCTCCTGTCCCCCAAGCACACCAGCTCAAGCACCGCATGGCATCTTTTGGCCTGCGTACTTGCGTAGCCCCTTGAACGCCTACGGAGCACCGCTGGTTCCGAGGAAGAGGCCATGGAGGAAGAAGAAGAGGAGGGGGTGGAGGAGAGAGGTGTGTCACAATCAGCATTTTGGAGGCGTGGTGGCGGAACAACCTCCAACACTACTGCACCTTGTCCTGCATCCTTCCCAGCTGCCAGCAGAGTCACCCAATGCGCCGTGAAACTTAAGTAACGTCCCTGTCCATGCCTGCTGGACCATGAGTCAGCGGTAATATGCACCTTACCGCTGACCGCCCTGTCCAGCGAGGCATGGACATTGCCTTCCACATGCCGGTAGAGAGCCGGAATCGCCTTCCGTGAGAAAAAGTGGCGTTTGGGTACCTGCCACTGAGGAACCGCACATTCCACAAACTCACGGAAGGGGGCAGAGTCTACCAACTGAAAAGGCAGCAGTTGAAGTGCTAGCAATTTTGCCAAGCTAGCATTCAACCGCTGGGCATGTGGATGGCTGGGAGCAAACTTCTTTCGGCGGTGCAGCAGCTGGGGCAGGGAAATTTGCCTGGTACAATCTGACGTCGGTGTACCAAAAGCAGATTGCCCATAAGTACTTGGCTGTGACACACCTAATTCTACACCTTCATTCCTCTCACTGCAGGTCGCAGAGAGGACTGAAGGTCTAGTGGGGTTGGAAATCTCAGCTGATGAGGAGCAAGGAGAGATCGTCTTTGTTCTTTGGTGTGGGTCTTTTAGATACGATTGACAACGAACTGCATGGCAGGTCAACATATGTCTGGTCAAGCATGTGGTACCCAAGCGGGAGATGTTTTGGCCACGCGAGATACGCTTGAGACATATATTGCAAATAGCAGCGGTGCGATCTGATGCACTCGTCTCAAAAAAGGCCCACACCAAAGAACTTTTTGAATAACGCGCAGAGACTGCAGCGCCCTGCACATGTGGAGCTTTGGGGTGTGATGCAGTCAATGTGCTGCCCTTAGGCTGGCCCCTGGAGGGCATCCTGCCTAGTTGGTGATGTGCCACCTCCTCCTCCTCCTCCTCCTCCTCCTCCTCCTCTCTCCTATCAGGCACCCACGTTGAGTCAGTGACCTCATCATCCCCTCCCTCCTCATCACTGGAGCAAACCTGGCAGTATGCTGCAGCAGGGGGAGCATGACTGCCAGATTGCTGTCCTTCTTGGGCACCCCCTCTGTCCGTGCTCATGTTACTGCCTTCATTGAGCTCAGTATCATCATCAGAGCCTTCCAAACGCTGGGCATCCTCCTGGAGCATGTACCCAACACTGTGGTCAAACAGTTCGAGGGAATCCTCATGAGGACATGGTGGAGCTAGGGAAGGAGTCACTGATGACATTGAGCTGAGGGAAGAGGCCGCTGCTTTGCCAGACAAAGCACCCTGGGCATGGGTGAGAGAGGATGAGGAGGATGAGGACGGCTTGGTCATCCACTCGACCAAGTCTTCCGCATGTTGCGGCTCAACACGGCCAGCTGCCGAAAAAAAGGCCAAGCGTGTCCCATGGCCACGTGCTGATGAGGATGCACCGTCTCCACGACCAGCACTAGACACAGAGCCTGCTTGCCCTCTCTTATTGGCTTGTGACTGTCTGCCTCTCCTTCTTGGCCTTCCAGACATACTAATGGCCTGTAGCTGCACTAAGCTGGGATAGAACACCTGTAATTTTCTTCAGGTAGCTTTATATACTGTAACCAGACAAGCCTGCCTGTCAGTAGGAAGATAACAGGAACGGATCTAGCTGAACACTGTGAGCAGGACGTACTGCACTAAATGTATATAGCAGGAACGGATCTAGCTGAACACTGTGAGCAGGACGCACTGCACTGAATGTAAATAGCAGCAACGGATCTAGCTGAACACTGTGAGCAGGACGCACTGCACTGAATGTAAACAGCAGGAACGGATGTAGCTAAACACTGTGAGCAGGACGCACTGCACTGAATGTAAATAGCAGGAACCGATCTAGCTGAACACTGTGAGCAGGACGCACTGCACTGAATGTAAATAGCAGGAACGGATCTAGCTGAACACTGTGAGCAGCACGCACTGCACTGAATGTAAATAGCAGGAACGGATCTAGCTGAACACTGTGAGCAGGACGCACTGCACTGAATGTAAATAGCAGGAACGGATCTAGCTGAACACTGTGAGCAGGACGCACTGCACTGAATGTAAATAGCAGGAACGGATCTAGCTGAACACTGTGAGCAGGACGCACTGCACTGAATGTAAACAGCAGGAACGGATGTAGCTAAACACTGTGAGCAGGACGCACTGCACTGAATGTAAATAGCAGGAACGGATCTAGCTGAACACTGTGAGCAGGACGCACTGCACTGAATGTAAATAGCAGGAACGGATCTAGCTGAACACTGTGAGCAGCACGCACTGCACTGAATGTAAATAGCAGGAACGGATCTAGCTGAACACTGTGAGCAGGACGCACTGCACTGAATGTAAATAGCAGGAACGGATCTAGCTGAACACTGTGAGCAGGACGCACTGCACTGAATGTAAATAGCAGGAACGGATCTAGCTGAACACTGTGAGCAGGACGCACTGCACTGAATGTAAATAACAGGAACGGATCTAGCTGAACACTGTGAGCAGGACACACTGTACTAAATGTAAATAGTCTAGCTGCCTGACCGTGGTACTAATAGGATCAAAAAGAACACCTGTAATTTTCTTCAGGTAGCTTTATATACTGTAACCAGACAAGCCTGCCTGTCAGTAGGAAGATAACAGGAACGGATCTAGCTGAACACTGTGAGCAGGACGTACTGCACTAAATGTATATAGCAGGAACGGATCTAGCTGAACACTGTGAGCAGGACGCACTGCACTGAATGTAAATAGCAGCAACGGATCTAGCTGAACACTGTGAGCAGGACGCACTGCACTGAATGTAAATAGCAGGAACGGATCTAGCTGAACACTGTGAGCAGGACGCACTGCACTGAATGTAAATAGCAGGAACGGATCTAGCTGAACACTGTGAGCAGGACGCACTGCACTGAATGTAAATAACAGGAACGGATCTAGCTGAACACTGTGAGCAGGACACACTGTACTAAATGTAAATAGTCTAGCTGCCTGACCGTGGTACTAATAGGATCAAAAAGAACACCTGTAATTTTCTTCAGGTAGCTTTATATACTGTAACCAGACAAGCCTGCCTGTCAGTAGGAAGATAACAGGAACGGATCTAGCTGAACACTGTGAGCAGGACGTACTGCACTAAATGTATATAGCAGGAACGGATCTAGCTGAACACTGTGAGCAGGACGCACTGCACTGAATGTAAATAGCAGCAACGGATCTAGCTGAACACTGTGAGCAGGACGCACTGCACTGAATGTAAATAGCAGGAACGGATCTAGCTGAACACTGTGAGCAGGACGCACTGCACTGAATGTAAACAGCAGGAACGGATGTAGCTAAACACTGTGAGCAGGACGCACTGCACTGAATGTAAATAGCAGGAACGGATCTAGCTGAACACTGTGAGCAGGACGCACTGCACTGAATGTAAATAGCAGGAACGGATCTAGCTGAACACTGTGAGCAGGACGCACTGCACTAAATGTAAATACCAGGAACGGATCTAGCTGAACACTGTGAGCAGGACGCACTGCACTGAATGTAAATAGCAGGAACGGATCTAGCTGAACACTGTGAGCAGGACGCACTGCACTGAATGTAAATAGCAGGAACGGATCTAGCTGAACACTGTGAGCAGCACGCACTGCACTGAATGTAAATAGCAGGAACGGATCTAGCTGAACACTGTGAGCAGGAAGCACTGTACTGAATGTAAATAGCAGGAACGGATCTAGCTGAACACTGTGAGCAGGACACACTGCACTGAATGTAAATAGTCTAGATAGAAGATAACAGGAACGGATCTAGCTAAACTGAATACAGTGTATATATATATATGCAACACCTGGGATGCATATATATACACAATACACTGTAAGTGCAGCTAACTGACTGACTGTTCTGCCTAATCTATCTAACTCAAATCAAATGACACTGTCTCTCTCTCTCTCTATCGCTCAGCACACCGGAACACACACTACACAGGGCCGCCGTGCAGGCGGCCTTATATAGTGTGGGGTGTGTACTAAATCCCCTGAGCCATAATTGGCCAAAGCCACCCTGGCTTTGGCCAATTACAGCTCTCTCTACTGACGGCGCTGTGATTGGCCAAGCATGCGGGTCATAGTGCATGCTTGGCCAATCATCAGCCAGCAATGCACTGCGATGCCGCAGTGAATTATGGGCCGTGACGCGCCACACGAATTTGGCGCGAACGGCCCATATCGTTCGCAATTCGACGGACGGTCGAACAGCCGATGTTCGAGTCGAACATGGGTTCGACTCGAACACGAAGCTCATCCCTATTCCCTACTACCCCTGCATCTTTGTCAGGTTTAGGGATTACGGTGATATATGCAGAATTTAGAGTGTTACCTAGCGGTTTCCCATCCTTCTTTGCATTAAAGAATCTAGTTAGGTATGGTGTTAGGATTGCTGAGAAAGTTTTGTAGTAGGGCACTGAAAAGCCATCGGGGCCTGGGGCGGAGCCTCCTTTTAGGTTTTTGATTACCTCACCGACCTCTTCAGTTGTTATGGGTGTTTCCAGTTCCTCAACATGTGCCTTTTTCAAGGTCGGAAGGGTAATGCCATCTAGGAATGACCGCATCTGTAATAGGTTTGCGTCTCCTGGTGATTTATAAAGGTCAGTGTAATATTCCTGAAAGGATTTTAGGATACGTTGTGGGTTTTGCGTGAAGGTGCCGTCGGCTTGTCTAATCTTGGGAAGTGAGTGTGATTTGTGTTTTGGTGTAAGTTTATTAGCTAGCATTGTGCCTATTTTGTCTTTTTTTAGATAGAACTTAGCTCCTACCCATTTAATATGTTTATCAGCTTTCGCCGTGAGTGCTAAATTTAAGGCTAGTCGTGCCGAATCAAGGGATGCTGTAGGGACACTTTTGGGGTCTCTTTTGTGTTTTTTGCGGAGGGCCTCGTATTCCTGTTCTAACTTTGTTAGGTCCCCCTGTCTATCCTTTTTTATTTGTGCAGCGATCTGTATTAATTTGCCCCTAATGGTGGCTTTATGTGCCGCCCATAGGGTTTCTGCTGAAATTCCTGCCGTGTCATTAAGTTTGAAGTATTCTTGCAAAGTTTGAGAAAGCTCTGTCACTCTGATGGGGTCGGCAAGAATGGACCCGTTAAGTCTCCATTTAGACCTATTTTGCCTATAGGCTGCCCTGCGTAGAGAAAGAGATACCATGGAGTGGTCGGACCAGGCCGCTTCTATAATTGATGCTTTAGTGGTTAATGGAATATGTTTGGTCGAGAGGAGGATATGATCTATCCTTGCATATGTTTGGTGAGGGGAGGAGTAGTGGGTAAAGTCTCTTGTGGAGGGGTTCTGTTCCCTCCAAATGTCTGCCAACCCGTGCTGGAAAATCATTTTTGCTATCTTAACACTGCTTTTGAGTGTTCTAATGGGTTTCGATTTAAGAGGTTTAGATTTATCTAGGCCTATATCAAAGGCTGTGTTTGAGTCTCCACCCATGATCGTGATTCCCTCAAGCAGGGGTTCTAGAATTTGGAACATCCTTCGAAAGAATTGTACTTGACCTCTGTTTGGGGCGTAGTAGGAGATGAAGGTATATTTGTGTTCGTCTAGAGTACCTTTGATGAGAAGAAACCTTCCCTCCGGGTCTCTACGCTCCAGCTGGACAGTGAATTTGCAATGTTTTGAGAAGAGTATTGCAACCCCCCTAGTCTTATCCTCTGCATTTGATAGGTAAAATTGTGGGAAGTGAGCATGGAGGAATGAGGGAGTGTACCGCTCTGGGAAGTGGGTTTCCTGTAGGAGGACTACGTCAGCGTTATGAGACCTATATGCTTGGAATGCCTTCCTCCTTTTCATGGGAGAATTTAACCCTTGTGCATTATGGGAGATTATGCGAAGGGGAGGCGTGGGTATATTATTGGAAGCCATGGAGCAGAGAGGTGAAACAGTCAAACAACCCCACGTTACCTACCGTATCCTGGGTTAGATCCTGGGAGATGATGAGCGGTGGAGGGAATTCATTGGTGGCATCGCCATTGGTGCCAAATGATGCCTTCTCGATGATGGCTAGGAAGGAAAGAAGGGTAGAAAAAGAGAGAAAGGTAGAGAAAGAGAGAAAAAGAAATATTAACGATGTAGAGTTACGGCCATGGAATGGCCAAGAATGGAACGGGGGGGAGAGCTCCCCTCCTCCATTCAAAGCAAACAGTTTACTATAGCCCTTTTCTGGGGCTAATTTCCCATCACTCGGGCATGAAAAAATCATTACCGAATGATAGGGGGAGGCGCTAGGCAACTGCCCCGGCCCCAAACGACTCCACCGAAAACTTGTATTTAACAACTATTCAAGAAAAAAAAAAAAAAAATTCCCTTTTTTCTTTTTTTCAACAGTGAACAAAACCAGCGTGAGTCTCATGAGGCGTCGTGGGCACTAAACAGCCCTGTGAGCCCTGGAGGGATAGAATATCACTGATATGTGAGTATGGGAGGTTAAATGCTAACGACCTGGGTCATAACATCACAAGACAAAAAAAAAAAAAACTTTTTCCTTTTCCCCATTTTTTCTTCTTTTTTCTTCTTTCTTTTCCCCCTTATGGTTGTGCTTCAAAGAGTGGAGATTCAGATCTGACCCCATGGTTAGGTCAGAACCGTTGAAATCAGAGTCCCTGTAGATTTATTGTCCTTCATGGGGGAAGATTGTCCTTCGCTTTCTTGGTCTTGGTGGAATCCCATAGGGGTGATGTGGGGCTTGTCGGCGTGGGACGTTTGACGGAACCTTGTTGTGGGTTGGAGGTGTCCATTGAGTGATCTTGCGTGATGATTCTAAGGTTTAGTAGCAATCGTTCGCCTTCTACGAAACTGGAGAAGGAGTATTGTTTGCCTCTGAATGTAAACTTCAGAGCGAAGGGGAAGGCCCACCGGTACTTGATGTCCTTCTTGGAAAGGGCTAGAAGAAGTGGTTTCAGGGACCGTCGTTTTTGAATTGTAAAGGGGGAAATGTCAGCAAATATTTGGATGCTGTGGCCCTGAAATTTGAGCTGAGATTGCTGTCTAGATTTTTTCATTATTTCTTCTTTGATGGAATAGAAGTGGGTCTTAACCACTATGTCCCTAGGTGAACCATCTTTCCGGGGTGGGCCCAGGGATCTGTGCGCCCTGTCTAATTCCAGCTTGTGCTCCGGGACTCCAGGTATAAGATATTTTATAACGTCCTGGACTGTGGTTGGGATATCAGGGATGTTTTCTGGAAGACCTCTTATTCGGAAATTCTCCCTTCTTGATCTATTTTCAAGATCGTCGATCCTTGCTTGTGCCGTGTCAAGTTGGTCCTGTAGGAAGTGAATGTGGTCCGTGTTCTGATTGGCTCTCGTGATGGTAACATCTAATTTATGTTCGATCATTTCTATTCTAGACCCCAAGTTTTGAAAGTCTGATCGAATGTCCCCTGTAATCTTGTCTGCAGTCTGTGTCAGGCCTCTGTTAAGCAGCTCTGAGAACTTGATAAAGAGATCAGCTACAGTCAGTGGCATGTCCTGATCAGAGCCACCAGGGGCTGTGGGGAGGCCTGGCTGTTCTGGGGTTAATGCCATAGGGAAAAGTCCATAGGTTCCCTGGTGTTTTTCCAGCAGTGAGATAGTGGGTGTAGGGGATGGATTCTGGCTGCAGGGGAAGGAACTAGGAGCCTGAGTTGGGTAGGAGGGTGTTTCAGGAGCCAGCACTTGCCTGTGTTCTTTCCTGTCTCCTGCGGTGCTGTCTCGTGTCTGAGAAGCGGCCGCCATCTTAGAATTCCCTCTGTGTTCCCCGCTCTCGAATTGCGGTCCCAAGGTCCTCCGGGCTGTCCCTCCAGACATGTGCCGGTGCTCAGGGGTCTCCGCCGCCAGATGTGGCTAAATGTGGGCGGATTGCTGGGCCGGTTCTGCCGCTATGAGAGCCGTGTGGCCGGGGCAGTGCGGAGCTCCGGTCTCAAGCGGCCATCTTGGACGGCCACCAACGCCTATATATACACCATTGCTCCTTATCTTACTTCTGCTTTATGTTTCTATCTTCATTTCTCAGTGATGCCATAAAGAATCGAATAAAATATAATATGATAGTAATATAATAAAAAGCTCAGCACCAATATTTAAAAAAGGATCAAGATATACAGTGCCTTGCAAAAGTATTCACCCTCCTTGGCATTTTTCGTGTTTTGTTGCCTCACAGCCTGGAATTAACATGGATTGTTTGAGGATTTGCATCATTTATTTTACAGAACACGCCCACAACTTTGAAGATGTTTTTTTTTTATTGTGAAGCAAACAACAAATAGGACAAAATAACAGAAAAAGTCAATGTGCGTAACTATTCACCCCCCTAAAGTCAATACTTTGTAGAGCCGCCTTTTGCGGCTATCACAGCTCCAAGTCTCTTTGGATAAGTCTCTATGAGCTTACCACATCTTACCACTGAGATTTTTGCCCATTCCTCCTTGCAAAACTGCTCCAGCCTCCTTCAAGTTGGATGATTTGTGCTTGTGAACAGCAATCTTTAAGTCTGACCACAGATTTTCTATTGGATTGAGTTCTGGGCTAGGGTGGGTTTACTTCCTCTTTGTTTCCCTGCAAAGGTAAAGCATAATGGGCTACTGTGCATCGCATCGCATCGCATAGTAGCCCATTATGTGTCACTTACCTGACACAGGAGCCTGCGTTGTCACCGCTGTTCCCTCTGCTACGGAGCGTCCATCTTCTTTCCGGGTATCGTGGCTCCGGCGCTGTGATTGGCAAGAGCCGCGATGAGGTCACTCCCGACAGTGACAGCGGTGCCTGCCTTCTTGCAAATATCTCCTAAACCGTGTAGGTTTAGGAGATATTTCTTGGACCTACAGGTAAGCCTTCATCTAGGCTTACTTGTGGGTCAAAGTGGTCTGTAAGGGTTTACAACCACTTTAATCCTATAGAAAATGTATGTAGGAAACTGAAGCTTCGAGTTGCCAAGAGACAGCCAAGAGACCTTAAGGATTTAGAGAAGATCTGTAAAGAAGAGTGGACCAGAATCCCTCCTGAGATGTGAGCAAACCTGATCACCACCTACAAGAAACGTCTGACCTCTGTGATCACCAACAAGGGTTTCTCCACCAACTACTAAGGGGATCAAATACTTATTTTACTCACTGAACTGCAACTCCATTTATAACATTTGTATCTTGTGTTTTTTTCTGGATTTTTGGTTGGTCTTCTGTCTCTATCATATAAAATACACCTATGATAAAAATTATAGACCCTTCATTTCTTTGTAAGTGGACAAACTTAGACAATCTGCAGGGGATCAAATACTTATTTTCCCCAC
Source organism: Lithobates clamitans (assembly GCA_037952925.1). Classification (NCBI taxonomy): domain Eukaryota; kingdom Metazoa; phylum Chordata; class Amphibia; order Anura; family Ranidae; genus Lithobates; species Lithobates clamitans. The sequence goes on along the minus strand of JBBGZY010001053.1, from coordinate 639,959 downwards.
TGTATAAAAGATATTGTATTTTATGGGTTATGCTGTGTTAAAAGTAGAGCAATTTTTTTTTATTCTAGCATCAACCTGTCCATAATGAATAGCTGCCTTATATGCCTGGAAGAAAAGGTCACCTATTCGAAAAAAAAAGGGGGGGGGGGGGGAGGTTGTAATTGGAGACTCCAGGAAAATATTCCAGTCTATATAAATACAATTTTTCCTCGGATGCTCACATTTGCAGATGTGAAGGTTCTGTCTCCGGGGAAGGCTGGTCCAGTTGGCACTGGTAAGGGGTGGTGATGGTCTACTCCAAAAGGGGGGGGGAGTTATCAAGCCACTGCTCTCCATATCATTCAATTGGTATTGTAAGGTAGGAGTGAGATAAAAATGTGTGTATACAGTGTGTGAAATGTTATTACCTTTTGCTTTCCTTAGGGTTAGGGTTGCAAAAAAAATTTTTTTCCTAAGTTCTTCTATCTGATGTTTTGCTTTTTTTTATCCTGGGAAGCTCTGCCAGAGAGCGGGAAATCAAAAATACTACAGTGGTCACTGGAACAGGAAGAGAGGAGAAATTGTCCAATGTGGACAACTCTTCCAGTGTCAACTTATGCCCCGTACACACGGTCGGATTTTCCGATGGAAAATGTCCGATCGGAGTGTGTTGTCGGAAATTCCGACCGTGTGTGGGCTCCATCGGACATTTTCCATCGGATTTTCTGACACACAAAGTTGGACAGCAGGAGATAAAATTTTCCGACAACAAAATCCGTTGTCGGAAATTCTGATCGTGTGTACACAAATCCGACGGACAAAGTGCCACGCATGCTCAGAATAAATAAAGAGATGAAAGCTATTGACCACTGCCCCGTTTATAGTCCCGACGTACGTGTTTTACGTCACCGCGTTTAGAACGATCGGATTTTCCGACAACTTTGTGCGACCGTGTGTATGCAAGACAAGTTTGAGCCAACATCAATCGGAAAAAATCCTAGGATTTTGTTGTTGGAATGTCCGAACAAAGTCCGACCGTGTGTACGCCCTATAAGAGGGAATTTCTTCGCATTTTAGGGCTCATACAGCTCAAAGGAGCTCAAAGAAGCATCTCCTACAGGCTTTTGAGCTCTTTCGATCTCTTATACTCTTTTTCTGCCTTAACACCCCCCTCTATGTTAGCCATGTCCATGCACGATTTGGCTTTTTCAGGTGTTTTCAGGCATAGGCTTCTACAGGCAGAAAAAAAAACCTCCACCAAACTCACATTTTTGAGAGGCGCTAGTGCCCCAAAGAGCTCAAGAGAGCTTAAAAGAGCTAAAAAAAATCTAGAAAAAGCTTGAAAACGTTTGCTCCAGCTTTTTGTTTTGTTTATACAGTGGTTAAGAAAATACTATCTAGGAGGGTTTATGAAAAAAAAAAAAACGCTTATGCCCAAAAAAAGCTCAAAGGAGTTTGAAGGAGCTCAATAAAAATGAGCACAAAAAAGCACAAGCTTCCTCAAGCTGAAATAAAAACTCAAATGCTGTAAAACTTTTTTTTTTTTTAGCTGCATGAGCCCTTAGAGTGATTTCCTCTAACTTCCGCTTTGTCTTTTTTCTTTTTTGGACAAGAAGTAAAACAGAATTTTCAACTTGATAAAAATTACATTAGAATTTATCAATTAAAAATTTTAAATTAACCACTTAAGGACCGAGGCTATTTCTGAGATTTTTTGTTTACAAGTTAAAAACAGGGGAGAAAATTACTTAGAACCCCCAAACATTATCCATTATTTTTCTAACATCCTATAGAATAAAATGGCGGTCATTGCAATACTTTCTGTCACACCGTATTTGCGCAGCGTTCTTACAAGCGCACTTTTTTTGGAAAAAATACACTTTTTTGAATTGAAAAATAAGACAACAGTAAAGTTAGCCCAATTTTTTTATATTGTGAAAGATGATGTTACGCCGAGTAAGTTGATACCCAACATGTCACGCTTCAACATTGCGCCCGCTTGTGGAATGGCGACAAACTTTTACCCTTAAAAATCTCCATAGGCGAGGTTTAAACAAGTCTACAGGTGGCATGTTTTAAGTTACAGAGGAGGTCTAGGGCCAGAATTATGGCTCCCGCTCTACCGATCGCAGCGATACCTCACATGTGTGGTTTGAACACCGTTTTCAAAAGCGGGCGCTACTCACGTATGTGTTTGCTTCTGTACATGAGCTCGGCAGGACGGGCACGTTTAAAAAAAATTTTTTTTTTCTTATTTATTTTAACTTTTATTTTTTATTTTTACAGTGTTCTTTTTAAAAAAAAAATTGTGTCACTTTAATTCCTATTGCAAGGAATGTAAACATCCCCTGTAATTGAAAAAAAGCATGACAGGACCTCTTGTATATGAAATCTGGGGGGTCAAAAAGACCTCACATCTCATATTTACACTAAAATGCAATAAAATAAAAAATAAAAAAAGTTGTCATTTGAAAAAAAAAAAAAAAGGCCCTTTAAAAACTATGGGCGGAAGTGACGTTTTGACATCACTTCCGCCCTGCAATGGTATGGAGATGAGTGGGGGCCATCTTCCCCTCATTCGTCTTCATACCCAGCCAGCAGAAGGACCCGATCACCTCCCCCGCTGCCAACGGCTTCAGTAAGCGGCGAAGGGCACCGGAGTGCAGCGGGAGGGAAACCTCTCCTGCCGCCGATAAAAGTGATCTCGCGGTGAATCTGCTGCAGAGACCACTATTATCGGAAACCGGACCGCCGGCCGAAGAAGAGGATACCGGGGTTATGGCAGCTAGCTGTTGCCATAACAATGATATCCCTCTTCAAAGTTAGGACGTATATCGGCGTGCAGCGGTCCAGAAGTGGTTAAGGGGTATCTCCACTTTCGTGGGGGAAAAAATAATCACAAATAAAGAAAAAAGAATACAGCGTATACAATTGTGACACAAGTCATATTGTAATTGAATGATATCAAAACTTACCTTTCCTTTTCAATCTTTCTGAAAATGCAATGCAATATGGCTACCTGGAGTTGCTCTGTACACAGAATGTATACTGACCACTCCCCAAAAACATCATTTCCTGCTTGTATGATTGGCTCACTGATTTTCCCAGAAGTCTGCACTAAGCTGCAAGTCAGATTTCAGGCATCCCCTGCAACAAAAATGTCATCTTTGGTGAGAACCTCCCAATAGGAACACGTCTAAAGGGATGCAGGCCCAGCAGCTTTCCTCGTTAGTGCTCTGCAGGTGCAGCAGCTGGTTGATAATTATGAATAAATGAAACCACTCCCATTAGACCCACTCAGCACAGAGGGACACACAGGGATTTCTTCGGAATAACAAAAGGACGGAATCTGCAACATAGGTGTGCGCAGCCTCTTGCATTAGGGTGTGCACCATAAAGCTCAAATACATATGCATGTGTATATGTACTGATGGTGTCAGTAGGGCAGTGGACAGTGTCAGTAGTTTTATTTGTATTCTTTTTAAATTATTTTTTTTGTAACATTTTTTTTTTTTGGATGAAATATCAGTGGTCTAAACAGGGGGGAATATACACCACACAAGGCGATTAGGGTGTGCCCAGGCACACCCGGCACACCCTGTGCGCATGCCTATGATCTGCAACAAAGGTTGTTATAATCCTTGCAATGTACATAGATCACCCAGAGGGGAATGTTTTTTTCTCAACAAAAATGGAGTTAAGCTATGTTTCCAGTTTTTATTGGAATTTACGTAGTTTAACCACTTGCCGACCGCCTACCGCATATATACTGCGGCAGAATGGCACGGGCAGGCAAAATCACGTACCCATACGTGATCTGCCTCCCGCGGGTGGGGGGTCCGATCGGACCCCCCCCCGGTGCCATAGACGGTCGGCTCTCGTTCGCGGGCGATGGGAGGTGAGGGGGAGGCTATCCATTGATGGCCACCCCCTCCCGATCGCTCCCGGCGAATGAAAACGCTTCCTTTCCCTCTGTAATGTAAACAGAGGGAAAGGAAGTGATGTCATCTCTCCTCGAGCCGGTCTTTTCGTCCGGCGCAGAGGAGAGAAGACATCCAAGTAAGTGCACCAACACTACACTAACAGTAGAACACGCAGGCACACTTTTCACCCCCCTGTCACCCCCCGATCACCCCCCTGTACCCCCTGTCACTCTGACACCAATAGCAGTGTTTTTTTTTTTTTTGCATTGGTGTCAGTTTGTCAGTTATAAGTGTTAGGGCTGTTAGGTTAGCCCCCTTTAGGTCTAGGGTACCCCCCCTTAGGTCCAGGGTACCCCCTAACCCCCCCCTAATAAAAGTTAACCCCTTGATTACCCCCCGTCACCAGTGTTGCTAAGCGATCGTTTTTCTGATCGCTGTATTAGTGACACAGGTGACGCTAGTTTAGGGAGGTGAGTATATAGGTTTGCTGTCAGTGTTTTATAGCGACAGGGACCCCCATATACTACCTGCTAAAGGTTTTAACCCCCTGATTGCCCCCTAGTTAACCCTTTCACCAGCGATCGCCGTATAAGTGTTACGGGTGACGCTGGTTAGATAGTTTGTTTTTTGTAGTTTATTATAGTTTATTACAGTTTATTATAGTTTATTATAGTTTTAGGGCACCCGCCGTTTATTACCTTATAAAGGTTTAACCCCCTAATTGCCCGGCGGTGATAGAAGTTAAGTTTTTAGGATCTGATAAGGTCTGCGTCGCCCCAGGCAGCGTCAGGTTAGCGCCAGTACCGCTAAAACCCACGCACGCAGCATACACCTCCCTTAGTGCTATAGTATCTGAGCGGATCGATATCTGATCCGATCAGATCTATACTCCCCAGCAGTTTAGGGTTCCCTGAAACACAGTGTTAGCGGGATCAGCCCAGATACCTGCTAGCACCTGCGTTTTGCTCCTCGGCCCAGCCCTGCCCAGCCCACCCAAGTGCAGTATCGATCGATAACTGACACTTACAAAACACTAAGCACACATAACTGCAGCGGTCGCAGAGTCAGGCCTGATCCCTGCGATCGCTAACAGTTTTTTGGTAGCGTTTTGATACAGTCGCTAACAGTCAGGAGCTTTTTTGCCTGTGAGTCTCACTAGTGTACCCCTAAATTTAGAGGCCAAAATGGCAAATCGAAGGTACACTAGTGAAGAGGCCTACACGTTTCTGAGTATGACAGATAGTGAAGAGGAAGTCACTCATCTGTCAAGTTCAGGCTCAGAATACGAACCTGTAGAGGACAGCGGCTCCATGACAGATAGCTCTGACGACGGAGTTGTGGTCCCTGCTAGGGTCAGGCGTACCAGACCCCGAACTTATGCTGTCCTTGAAGTGCAAGAACCGCAGGGCTCTCGTATGGAGCAGAGAAGTACTAGTGCCGCTATTCCTTCTGGTAGCTGGCAAGCACCAGCGGCCTAGTACACCCTGGTCGTACATCCAGCACTGCAGTATCACGTGGTGACGTGGCGAGTCCCATAAGTGCAGTTCAAGCTGGCGAGGTGGCAAGCAGTAGTAGTGTCCCGCTGCCACCAAGAAGAAGACGAACACAGGCCCGTCGTGCCCATAGTGCCCTTCCTGCTGCATTCGCCAATCCGAATTGGGAACCTTCCACTTCTGCAGCACCCGTACTTCCCCCTTTCACTGGCCAACCCGGAATTCAGGTGGAAACAGTTGACTTTACGCCACTGGATTTTTATTCGCTGTTTTTCACCGAAGATCTCTATAGATCTATTGTGGACCAAAGCAATTTGTACGCTGGTCAACACATCGCCACTATGCCCCAGTCCACCCTTGCCAGAGATTGGAGATCAATTACGGTCTCCGAATTTAAGACCTTTCTGGGCCTTTCCCTCCTCATGGGCATAACCAAAAAGAGTGAGTTGCGGTCATATTGGTCCACTGACCCAATTCACCATATGCCCGTGTTCTCTGCCTCCATGGCCAGGACACGATACGAGCAGATTTTGCGGTTTATGCACTTCAACGACAATGAACTCTGTCGTCCTCGTGGAGACCCTGCATACGATCGGCTCTACAAAATTCGGCCCCTCGTAAACCACTTCAACCAACGTTTTGCAGACTTGTTTACCCCCCATCAAGTTGTCTGCGTTGATGAGTCCCTGGTTAAGTTTTCTGGCCGCTTGTCATTCAAACAGTACCTTCCCAGCAAGCGTGCCAGATACGGGGTCAAGATGTATAAGCTCTGTGACAGGGCCACAGGCTATACATGTAGATTTATGGTTTACGAGGGAAAAGATAGTCGCGTAGAGCCGATAAACTGCCCTGACTACATAGGAAGCGCTGGCAAGATAGTGTGGGACTTGGTGTCACCCTTATTCGGAAAGGGGTACCACTTGTACGTGGACAATTATTATACGAGCGTGCCACTTTTTAGTCACTTGTTTGATCATCAGATTGGAGCATGTGGCACCGTGCGACCTAATCGCCAGGGCTTTCCCCAGCGGCTTGTAGAGTCCCGTCTTAGGCTGGGGGAGAGAGCCTGCTTGCAGTATAATAATTTGCTCGCTATGAAGTGGAGGGACAATAAGAATGTTTTCGTTCTTACCTCCCTTCATGCAGACACGACGACCCAAATTACTACGGCGACTGGTGTTGTGGAGAAACCCCTCTGTGTCCACGAATACAACCTTAATATGGGAGGGGTGGACCTCAACGACCAGTTGTTGGCGCCGTACTTAGTTGCCCGTAAGGCCAGACGCTGGTACAAAAAAGTGTCTGTTTACTTATTTCAATTGGCTTTGCTGAACGCTCATGTGCTATACAGAGCTTCAGGACGGACTGGATCCTTCCTTAAATTCCAGGAAGAGATCGTCAGAGCCCTTCTGTTTCCAGATGGTGCTCCACCTCACCTTCCCAATCCAAATGCAGTAAGCCGGCTGCATGGGAGGCATTTTCCTTATGTCCTCCAGAGTACCCCTACCCAACGAGCCCCCCAAAAAAGATGTCGTGTCTGCAGCAAGCGCGGATTTAGGCGTGACACCCGGTATTGTTGTCCCTCCTGTCCTGACAATCCTGGTCTATGCATTGGTGAATGTTTTGAACGCTACCATACACTAGTGGAGTATTAGCGTAGGGTTCAGCACGGCACAGACTAGGCACACTAACACAGGGTCTCCCAAGATGCCATCGCATTTTGAGAGACCCAAACCTGGTACAGTTACAGTTAAAAGTTAAAGTTACTAAAAAAAGTGTTAAAAAAAAATAAAAAAATACAAAAAAAATAAAAAAATAAAAATACAAAAAAAATATAAAATAAAAAAACCAAAAATAGTTGTCGTTTTATTGTTCTCTCTCTCTATTCTCTCTCTATTGTTCTGCTCTTTTCTATTGTATTCTATACTGCAATGTTTTATTGTTATGTTTTTATCATGTTTGCTTTATAGGTATGCAATTTTTTTATACTTTTTTATTGTTAACCACTTTTTTGTTTTCAGGTACGCCATTCAGCTGCAGAGCGGATTTATTTATCTTGACAGCAACAGCGTTTGCTCCCACGATATATAAAGCCGTGACTCCAGCGCTGTCGGAGGTGATTTCACCACCACAGTTCCATACTTCAGCATATATGCCGAAGCGTGGGGGCAGTAGTGGGTGGAGGAGCAATTTGCTCCTGCCTTTTGCGGGAGGATGCCCCCATGCTTCGGCATATATATATTTTAGGTAGGCACAGGTTGCGTTAAATGTTTTATTTTTTACTATGTTTTTTTTGTATTTGCTTTGCAGGTATGGTAAGGTATACTGTTATACTGTAATGTTACTTTGTTTTTTTGTTAACCATCATTTGCTTAGCAGGTACGCCATTCAGTTGCAGCGCGGATTTATTTATCTTGACAGCAACAGCGTTTGCTCCCACGATATATAAAGCCGTGACTCCAGCGCTGTCGGAGGTGATTTCACCACCACAGTTCCATACTTCAGCATATATGCCGAAGCGTGGGGGCAGTAGTGGGTGGAGGAGCAATTTGCTCCTGCCTTTTGCGGGAGGATGCCCCCATGCTTCGGCATATATATATTTTAGGTAGGCACAGGTTGCGTTAAATGTTTTATTTTTTACTATGTTTTTTTTGTATTTGCTTTGCGGGTATGGTAAGGTATACTGTTATACTGTAATGTTACTTTGTTTTTTTGTTAACCATCATTTGCTTAGCAGGTACGCCATTCAGTTGCAGCGCGGATTTATTTATCTTGACAGCAACAGCGTTTGCTCCCACAATATATAAAGCCGTGACTCCAGCGCTGTCGGAGGTGATTTCACCACCACAGTTCCATACTTCAGCATATATGCCGAAGCGTGGGGGCAGTAGTGGGTGGAGGAGCAATTTGCTCCTGCCTTTTGCGGGAGGATGCCCCCATGCTTCGGCATATATAAATGGTGCATGTATGCCCATCATTAGAAGTGGGCGGATGAAGGGAGGTATTCTAATGGTGGGCATACCCACCGATCAATATCTTTTTTTCGTTCAGCCCACAGGCTGCATGAAAAAAAAGTTTACAATACAAGGACCAGCAACGTACTGGTATGTTGCTGGACTTTGAGTGGTTATACCAGAATGATGCCTGCAGGTTTAGGTATCATCTTGGTATCATTCTTTTCAGCCAGCGGTCGGCTTTCATGTAAAAGCAATCCTAGCGGCTAATTAGCCTCTAGACTGCTTTTACAAGCAGTGGGAGGGATTTCCCCCCCCCCCCCAACCGTCTTCCATGTTTTTCTCTGGCTCTCCTGTCCCAACAGGGAACCTGAGAATGCAGCCGGTGATTCGGCCAGCTGACCATAGAGCTGATCAGAGACCAGAATGGCTCCAATCATCTCTATCGCCTAAGAAACCGGAAGCTACGAGCATTTCATGACTTAGATTTCGCCGGATGTAAACGGCGCCATTGGGAAATTGGGAAAGCATTTTATCACACCGATCTTGGTGTGGTCAGATACTTTGAGGGCAGAGGAGAGATCTAGGACCCCAATTTTTTCAAAAAAGAGTACCTGTCACTACCTATTGCTATCATAGGGGATATTTACATTCCCTGAGATAACAATAAAAAAGATAAAAAAAAAATAAAAATGAAAAGAACAGTTTAAAAATAAGATAAAAAATCAAAAAATTAATAAAAAAAAAAAAAAAAAAAAAAGCACCCCTGTCCCCCCCTGCTCTCGCGCAAAGGCGAACGCAAGCGTCGGTCTGGCGTCAAATGTAAACAGCAATTGCCCCATGCATGTGAGGTATCGCCGCGAAGGTCAGATCGAGGGCAGTAATTTTAGCAGTAGACCTCCTCTGTAAATCTAAAATGGTAACCTGTAAAGGCTTTTAAAGGCTTTTTAAAATGTATTTAGTTTTTCGCCACTGCACGTTTGTGCGCAATTTAAAAGCCTGTCATGTTTGGTATCCATGTACTCGGCCTAAGATCATCTTTTTTATTTCATCAAACATTTGGGCAATATAGTGTGTTTTAGTGCATTAAAATTTTAAAAAGTGTGTTTTTTCCCCAAAAAATGCGTTTGAAAAATCGCTGCGCAAATACTGTGTGAAAAAAAAAAATGAAACACCCACCATTTTAATCTGTAGGGCATTTGCTTTAAAAAAATATATAATGTTTGGGGGTTCAAAGTAATTTTCTTGCAAAAAAAAATTATTTTTTTATGTAAACAACAAGTGTCAGAAAGGGCTTTGTCTTCAAGTGCTTAGAAGAGTGGGTAATGTGTGACATAAGCTTCTAAATGTTGTGCATAAAATGCCAGGACAGTTCAAAACCCCCCCAAATGACCCCATTTTGGAAAGTAGACACCCCAAGCTATTTGCTGAGAGGCATGTCGAGTCCATGGAATATTTTATATTGTGACACAAGTTGCGGGAAAAAGACAATTTTTTTTTTTTTTTTTTTTTTTTGCACAAAGTTGTCACTAAATGATATATTGCTCAAACATGCCATGGGAATATGTGAAATTACACCCCAAAATACATTCTGCTGCTTCTCCTGAGTACGGGGATACCACATGTGTGAGACTTTTTGGGAGCCTAGCCGCGCACGGGACCCCGAAAACCAAGCACCGCCTTCAGGCTTTCTAAGGGCGTAAATTTTTGATTTCACTCTTCACTGCCTATCACAGTTTCGGAGGCCATGGAATGCCCAGGTGGCACAAACCCCCCCCCAAATGACCCCATTTTGGAAAGTAGACACCCCAAGCTATTTGCTGAGAGGTATAGTGAGTATTTTGCAGACCTCACTTTTTGTCACAAAGTTTTGAAAATTGAAAAAAGAAAAAAAAAATATGTTTTTATTGTCTTTCTTCATTTTCAAAAACAAATGAGAGCTGCAAAATACTCACCATGCCTCTCAGCAAATAGCTTGGGGTGTCTACTTTCCAAAATGGGGTCATTTTGGGGGGTTTTGTGCTATCTTGGCATTTTATGGCCTTCAAAACTGTGATGGGTAGTGAGGAGTAAAATCAAAAATTAACGCTCTTAGAAATCCTGAAGGCGGTGATTGGATTTTGGGGCCCGTATGAAGCTAGGCTCCCAAAAAGTGCCACTCATGTGGTATCCCCATACTCAGGAGAAGTAGCAGAATGTATTTTGGGGTGTAATTCCACATATGCCCATGGCATGTTTGAGCAATATATCATTTAGTGACAACTTTGTGCAAAAAAAAAAAAAAAAATTGTCACTTTCCCGCAACTTGTGTCAAAATATAAAATATTCCATGGACTCAACATGCCTCTCAGCAAATAGCTTGGGGTGTCTACTTTCCAAAATGGGGTCATTTGGGGGGGTTTTGTGCCATCTTGGGATTTTATGGCCTTCAAAACTGTGATAGGTAGTAAGGAGTGAAATCAAGAATTTATGCCCTTAGAAATCCTGAAGGCGGTGCTTGGTTTTCGGGGCCCCGTACGCGGCTAGGCTCCCAAAAAGTCCCACACATGTGGTATCCCCGTACTCAGGAGAAGCAGCTAAATGTATTTTGGGGTGCAATTCCACATATGCCCATGGCCTGTGTGAGCAATATATCATTTAGTGACAATTTTGTGCAAAAAAAAAAAAAATTGTCACATTCCCGCAACTTGTGTTAAAAAATAAAATATTCCATGGACTCAACATGCCTCTCAGCAAATAGCTTGGGGTGTCTACTTTCCAAAATGGGGTCATTTGGGGGGGTTTTGTGCCATCTTGGCATTTTATGGCCTTCAAAACCGTGATAGGTAGTGAGGAGTGAAATCAAAAATTTATGCCCTTAGAAATCCTGAAGGCAGTGCTTGGTTTTCAGGGCCTCATACGCGGTTAGGCTCCCAAAAAGTCCCACACATGTGGTATCCCCGTACTCAGGAGAAGCAGCAGAATGTATTTTGGGGTGTAATTCCACATTTGCCCATGGCATGTTTGAGCAATATATCATTTAGTGACAACTTTGTGCAAAAAAAAAAAAAAATTGGTCACTTTCCCGCAACTTGTGTCAAAATATAAAATATTCCATGGACTCAACATGCCTCTCAGCAAATAGCTTGGGGTGTCTACTTTCCAAAATGGGGTCATTTGGGGGGGTTTTGTGCCATCTTGGCATTTTATGGCCTTCAAAACTGTGATAGGTAGTGAGGTGTGAAATCAAAAATTTATGCCCTTTGAAATCCTGAAGGTGGTGCTTGGTTTTCGGGGCCCCGTACGCGGCTAGGCTCCCAAAAAGTCCCACACATGTGGTATCCCCGTACTCAGGAGAAGCAGCTAAATGTATTTTGGGGTGCAATTCCACATATGCCCATGGCCTGTGTGAGCAATATATCATTTAGTGACAACTTTGTGCAAAAAAAAAAAAAATTGTCACATTCCCGCAACTTGTGTCAAAAAATAAAATATTCCATGGACTCGACATGCCTCTCAGCAAATAGCTTGGGGTGTCTACTTTCCAAAATGGGGTCATTTGGGGGGGTTTTGTGCCATCTTGGCATTTTATGGCCTTCAAAACTGTGATAGGTAGTGAGGTGTGAAATCAAAAATTTATGCCCTTTGAAATCCTGAAGGCGGTGCTTGGTTTTCGGGGCCCCGTACGCGGCTAGGCTCCCAAAAAGTCCGACACATGTGGTATCCCCGTACTCAGGAGAAGCAGCTAAATGTATTTTGGGGTGCAATTCCACATATGCGCATGGCCTGTGTGAGAAATATATCATTTAGTGACAACTTTTTGTAATTTTTTTTTTTTTTTTTTTTTTTTGTCATTATTCAATCACTTGGGACAAAAAAAAAAAATATTCAATGGGTTCAACATGCCTCTCAGCAATTTCCTTGGGGTGTCTACTTTCCAAAATGGGGTCATTTGTGGGGGTTTTGTACTGCCCTGCCATTTTAGCACCTCATGAAATGACATAGGCAGTCATAAAATAAAAGCTGTGTAAATTCCAGAAAATGTACCCTAGTTTGTAGACGCTATAACTTTTGCGCAAACCAATAAATATACGCTTATTGACATTTTTTTTACCAAAGACATGTGGCCGAATACATTTTGGCCTAAATGTATGACTAAAATTGAATTTATTGGATTTTTTTTATAACAAAAAGTAGAAAATATCATTTTTTTTCAAAATTTTCGGTCTTTTTCCGTTTATAGCGCAAAAAATAAAAACGGCAGAGGTGATCAAATACCATCAAAAGAAAGCTCTATTTGTGGGAAGAAAAGGACGCAAATTTCGTTTGGGTACACCATTGCATGACCGCGCAATTAACAGTTAAAGCGACGCAGTGCCGAATTGTAAAAAGTGCTCTGGTCAGGAAGGGGGTAAAACCTTCCGGGGCTGAAGTGGTTAACGTCTCAATGTGCTCTGAAAATAAAGCATAGTATAAATAAACTAAATCAGGCAATTGTTTTCTTTAACAAAATGTAATCTAATTTTTTTTTTTTGTTTCCTCACCATTTTGAGAGCAATATACTACTTCCTGCAGTAACATACTGTCCAAATATTACTCAAGAGGGTGTAGTAACACAGTCTGTTTCAACACTGCTTTTATACAGACAGAGAGCTTGTAAGCAATCAACACACGTTGGGACATCTGTAGAAATTGTTAGCACAAACTATTTAAGGCTTAATTTACTCACTGCTGCAGAACAACTGTGAGTTGTTAACCCATTCATTCTTCCCTGGAAAAAAAAGGTATTTTTGTATAACTCAGAAAAGTACATTATTTTTCAGTTTTTTTTTTTTAAACTAAACTTTTGTTTTCACCTCTGGCAGTTTACCGGTTACCTTTCTACCATTTCAGGTTATTCACAGGACTTGAACTGTTTAAGTTTCAATAAAAACTGGGAGAATGTGTTGTAAAATGTTTGACGGTAGTGGGTAGATAGATGGATAGCAATGGCGGCCCGTCCATAAGGGACGCACAGGTGCCACCCCCCCATTCCATGAGTCCGGCCCATAATCTGTGGCGGCCCATCCATAAAGGGTGCACAGGTGCCGCCTCCCCCTAATGTACATGCAGGGCGCCGGACTATGGGTTCCAATGTGGGGGGGGGTTGAAGCACGTGATTAGAGCCGGAGGCTCTAATAGGCTCAAAAATAGGGTGGTCTTGAGGCACAGGGCACTGCGCCCCGATCCCACCCAGTTGTATGAAAGCAGCGAGGAAATGTTTGCTATTTTCACAGTAAATCTCCTCCCCGCCAATCAGGAAGCGGGTCGAGAGACACTTTTCACGACTGGCCAAAACGTCAGGGGATCCTATTGGAAACCTAGCACCTAGGAGGAGGAGAGAGGAGACGCAGTGCGAAAGCCACCGTGCTGGAGATGAGAACACTGGAGGTCACCGCTGCCCACAGCCCGAGGCCTGCCATCCGCCACTTAGATCAGGTCTGCTGCGCTGGAGCAGAGGACACCGGAGCCGCTGCCTGCCGTCCGCCACCTAGATGGGGTAAGTGGGCGGGGGGAATAGTGCTGCCGCCGGCTGGTTGTTTGTTGCCCCCCCCCCCCCAAAAGAATGCCCACCAGATGCAATAGATAGATAGATAGATAGATAGATAGATAGATAGATAGATAGATAGATAGATAGATAGATAGATAGATAGATAGATAGATAGATAGATAGATAGATAGATAGATAGATAGATAGATAGCTTTACTCGTTAAATCTATACAAAACAAACAAAAATATTTAGTGATAGATACACATTAGAATCAGGGTGTACATTTTGTTTGTGGAAATGTGTTAAATTGTATCTAATTGTATCTATCCCAAAATGTAAATATACACACTTCTCATCCCATGGTGACAACACTCACTCAGTGTACTGTATCTATAGAGGTAGCCATGGGTGTCACCCTGACTGGACTTCAAGCATGTCATATTATTATTATTATTATACAGGATTTATATGGCGCCAACAGTTTACGCAGCGCTTTACAATATAAAAAGGAGACAATACAGTTATAATACAATAAAATACAAGAGGATTAAGAAGGCCCTGCTCAGAAGAGCTTACAACCTTATAGGGTGGGGCAGGTGGTACAAAAGGTTGTAACTGTGTGGAATGAGCTGATGGAAGTGGTAGGAGATTAGTTGGAGACGTGATCGGCTTTCCTGAAGAGATGAGTTTTCAGGGATCGCCTGAAGGCGGCAAGAGTAGGGGATAGCCGGACAGGTGGAGGTAGCGAGTTCCAGAGAATGGGAGAGGCTCTGGAGAAATCTTGGAGATGAGCATGAGAGGAGGAGATGAGAGAGATCAAGAGTAGGAGGTTTTGAGAAGAGTGGAGAGGACGATTTGGGTGATATTTGGAGACAAGATTGGTGATGTAGCTCGGGGCAGAGTTGTGAATGGCTTTGTATGTTGTGGTTAGTATTTTGAATTGAATTCACTGGGTGATTGGGAGCCAGTGTAGGGATTGGAGTAGAGGGTTGGTGGTCAGTGTAGGGATTGGAGGAGAGGGTTGGTGGTCAGTGTAGGGTTTGGAGGAGAGGGTTGGCAGACACTGAGCGGTTGGTAAGGTGGATAAGTCTGGCAGCAGCATTCATGATAGACTGAAGAGGGGAGAAGCCTATGGAGAGGCAGGCCAATGAGAAGGGAGTTGCAATAGTCAAGGCCAGAGATAACAAGGGAGTGAATGAGGAGCTTGGTGGTTTCATTTGTTAAAAAGGGGCGAATTTTAGAGATGTTATGGAGGTGAATTCTACAAACTTTTGACAGCGATTGGATTTGAGGCTGAAATGACAAGTCAGAGTCTAGGATTACACCGAGTACCCTGGTGTGAGGGGAGGGACTGATGGTTGCATTGTTAATTTTGATGGAAAAGTCATAGAGTTGGACTTTCCCCTCTTCATTTCTCTTCATTTTCATCTAATGGGGAATGGGGAGATTAGTAATTTACAGGGGAAAGATACAATAGTTTTATGCTTCCAGATATACTCATATGAAGATACAATAATTTGTGGCAAGATCGACTAGTATTTTCTGTACTTGCTTAAAATGTTTTAATGCGGCCACAACATCCAAAGACTAGTAAGGTGCAATTTATTACATTTTTGTTCCCGGGTTTGGTTATCCTTTGATGCTTTTATGTTGCTTTACAGAAGTCTACATGCTACAAGTCTCAGAGGAGGATCAGGTGCTGAAAACAAAGACATAACTATCTTATTATCATTATCAGTAGGTCAGCGTCTATACTGAGAAGACATGAAGTTCCTCCTAATTTTGCTTTTACTCATCCCAGTCATAACTGCTTCAGATGAACACAAATCTGAAAAGTCCGATAAGGTATCCAAGAGTAGAAAAGAGCCGAAGAAAGCTCAAGCCCTAAGGCAAACAGTAAAGGCAAATACTGAATTCGCCATAAATTTCTTCAAGCTTCTGACCTCCGTGTCAACTCAAGACACGGATTCCCCACCCCAGAATGTCGTTTTTTCTCCTTTCAGCATTTCTTCTGCTTTTTCCATGATGTTGCTGGGGGCCCAGAAACAGACCCACCAGGAAATGTGGAAAGGTTTGAGCCTGAACAACACACATTGCAGGGAAATGGAAGTCCACCAGGCGTATTCCAATCTTCTCCAAGTGTTGAATGAGCCGAAGAGCAGCCTTCAGGTCAACATCGGAAACGCCATCTTTGTAAATCAGAGCCTGACCTTGCTCGAGAGCTTCGAAGATGATGCACGGCATTACTACCACGCCGAAATCATAGAAGAGGATTTTAGCGACCTACAAAAAGTTGAAAATAAAATAAATGCATACGTGAAGAATAAAACTGACGGCAAAATTGAGGATCTTATCAAAAACCTTCATAAACACGCTCAGTTGGTCCTGATCAACTACGTTCTGTTTAAGGGTAAGAAGAGAATAGAGGCAGCTGGAGCGAATTATAATATACAGTATCAGATCACAAGTTGTTTTTTGTTGTTTTTAGTGTACTTGAAGAATATTGTAACATTTCTGAAGCTGTCTGATATGTTAAACAGAGGAAGTTAAGGTTTTATTTAACCAATTCCCACCCAGCCTATAGTAATTTGACGGCCGAGCGAGACTTTCATTGTTTTCGGTGGACGTCATATGACGTCCTTTTGGAATGAGCCTCACGTGTGGCTGTGTGGTGGACACAGCCGATGAATGATCAGTGTTATTTTTACCAAAGAAATGAAGCAGTATACATTTTGGCCTAAATTTATGAAGAACAATTATTTATTTGCAATTTTCAGTCTTTTTTTCATTTATTTAGCACAAAATAAAAAATTCAGTGGTGATTAAACACCACCAAAAGAAAGCTCTAGTTGTGTGAACAAAATGCTAAATATATAGTTTGGGTACAATGTTGCATGTCTGTGTAATTGTCATTTGAAGTGTAATGCCCCCGTACACACGGTCGGATTTTCCGACGTAAAATGTTCGATGTGAGCTTGTTGTCGGAAATTCTGACTGTGCATAGGCTCCATCACACATTTTCCATCGGAATTTCCGTCACATAAAATTTGAGATCTGGATCTCACATTTTCTGACAACAAAATCTGTTGTCGTAAATTCCGATCATGTGTACACAATTCCAATGCACAAAGTTCCACGCATGCTCAGAATCAAGCAGAAGAGCAGCACTGGCTATTGAACTTCATTTTTCTCGGCTCGTTGTACGTGTTGTACGTCACCGCGTTCTGGACGTTCGGAATTTCCAACAAGATTTGTGTGACCGTGTGTATGCAAGACAAGTTTGAGCCAACACATGTCAGAAAAAAATCCATGGATTTTGTTGTCGGAATGTCCAATCCTGTGTACGGGGCATAACAGTGCTGAGAGCTATCAATTGACAAGGGCGAGAAGGGGGTAAAAGTGTCCGGTATTGAATTTGTTAATCACTTGATCACCGGAAGGTTTTACCCCCTTCATAACCAGGGCATTTTTTTGCTATTCTGCACTCGGCTACTATAACTGGCAATTATGCAACACTGTATCCAAATTAAATTTTGATATTTTTTTTCACACAGACAGAGCTTTCTTTTGGTGGTATTTAATCACTACGGTTTTATTTTTTTTTATATATATATATATATGAGGAAAAATACAGAAAATTTTGAAAAAAACATTCTTGGTAACAAGCAGTTGGTAACAAACAGTTGGTAACAAACAGTTGGTAAGGCTGAAAAAAGACAATAGTCCAGGGATATGCAATTAGCGGACCTCCAGCTGTTGCAAAACTACAAGTCCCATCATCCTTCTGCCTCTGGATGTCATGCTTGTGGCTGTCAGAGTCTTGCTATGCCTCGTGGGACTTGTAGTTCTGCAACAGCTGGAGGTCCACTAATTGCATATCCCTGCAATAGTCCATCAAGTTCAACCTGTGAACGTGTATGTGTATCAGTGTCTATAATGATTTCCCATGTCCCTGTATGTTGTGTCCTTTTAGATGTATGTCTAATGCCCCATACACACGGTCGGACTTTGTTCGGACATTCCGACAACAAAATCCTAGGATTTTTTCCGACGGATGTTGGCTCAAACTTGTCTTGCATACACACGGTCACACAAAGTTGTCGGAAAATCCGATGGTTCTAGAAGCGGTGACGTAAAACACGTACGTCGGGACTATAAACGGGGCAGTGGCCAATAGCTTTCATCTCTTTATTTATTCTGAGCATGCGTGGCACTTTGTCCGTCGGATTTGTGTACACACGATCGGAATTTCCAACAACGGATTTTGTTGTCGGAAAATTATATATCCTGCGCTCAAACTTTGTGTGTCCGAAAATCCGATGGAAAATGTCAGATGGAGCCCATACACGGTCGGAATTTCCGACAACACGCTCCGATCGGACATTTTCCATCGGAAAATCTGACCGTGTGTACGGGGCATAAGAGTCTTTCAAAACTATCCATACTCCCCGCAGTCACCACCAATTGTGGAAGAGAGTTCCACATCCTTATTTCCCTAACAGTGAAGAACTTTGGATATAGTCCCTAATCATCCCCTCCAATAATTTACCCACTATTGATGTTAGGCTGACTGGCCTGTAATTCCCAGGAATATGTCTCTGTCCTTTTTTGAAAATTGGTACCACGTTGGCGTTTCTCCAATCAGCTGGTACCAATCCTATCATTATGCTTTCCACAAAAATCAGGAATAATGGCCTGGCTAAAACTTGACAGAGTTCTCTGAGGCCACCTGATCCTGGTGAATTATTTGTGTTAAGTTTATTAAGTCTTTCGTTGACTCCGGCCTCTGTTAGCCATGTCGGTATGTCATGTGTTGTGTTACTAACACTACAGTCGCTGTCGGTAAACCTTTATTTTTCCTGCGTAAAAACTGTGTTATAAAAAATAAAAATAAAAAATTTGGTCTGCTACATTTCTTTGGTAAAAATAACCCAAATAACCCAAAATAACCTAAATAAGTGTATATTATTTAGTCTGTAGAAAAGTTATAGAGTCCACAAACTATGGTATATATATTTGAAATTTGATCAAGCCTTTCTTTCTTTAGGCCCTAAAATTCCATCTCATGACAAATCTCCAAACACTGGCCCAACCCCTTCATGCTATGGGGAGCACCACAGACCAAACAACCGACAACATGTACTAAATAGCACATTACAAATGCAACATACAAAGAATACACGTGTCAGCTGCCTACACGCTGGCTCTGTCAAGTGGTGTTGGCCCAGAAACTATGCAGGAACTATCATATGCGAGGTCAATCAGCCTTGGCTCCAGGAACCCCTAGCAATCTCTAGAGGAGCCCTGGTTGAGAATGGCTACATTATAACTGTTGTGCACTCTATAAGGAGCTGCTAGTTCAATGGACCTTCTGACAGCCTCTCTGACACACCCAGATTCATTCACACAACTCAAGGTTTTGCACCAAACCTGTCTTGAGAAAATGGACAAAAACACAGTTGAAGAGTAAAACCTTATAGATTAAGGTTAGAAACTTATAGACCATAACGATATAATAAGCAAAAGATCTAATATTAAAATAAAACTACTCAGTAGGTAGAACAGGATAGTACACTGTATATAAAGGGGGCTAGGTTTATACAAAATAACACGTGCAATAACTGGAGATGGTACTTGGGCCTATTTCTTTACTATCTACCAAAGTCACATAGTTACATAGTTAGTCAGGTTGAAAAAAGACACAAGTCCATCTAGGTCAACCAAAAAAAAAAAAAATCATACAATCTCATATACACAGTCCTTCACCCTCAGTTGCTCCAGAGGAAGGCGAAAAACCCCAGCAAAGCATGATCCAATTTGCTACAACAGGGAAAAAAAAAATCTTCCTGAATCAACTTTACCTATAAATGTCAGTACCCAGTTATAATATGTGCATTTAAGAAAGTATCCAGGCCTTTTTTAAAGAAATCCACTGAGCTTGCCAGAACCACCTCTGGAGGGAGTCTATTCCACATTTTCACAGCTCTTACTGTGAAGGAACCTTTCCGTATTTGGAGATTAAATCTTTTTTCCTCTAGACGTAGAGTGCCCCCTTGTCCTCTGTGATGATCTTAAACTGAATAACTCAACACCAAGTTAACTATATGAATCCCTATGTATTTATACATGTCGATCATATACCCCTTAATCTCCTCTTCTCAAGAGGGAATAGTTTCAGTTCCTCTAATTTTTCCTCATAGCTGAGCTCCTCAATGCCTCTTATCAGTTTGGTTGCTCTTCTTTGCACTTTCTCCAGTTCCCGATATCCTTTTTGAGAACTGGTGCCCAAAACTGAACTGCATATTCCAGATGAGGTCTTACTAATGATTTGTACAGATGACGTTGCTCTCTCTCTGGAGTCCATACCTCTCCTAATACAAGAAATGACTTTGCTCACTTTGGAAACTGCAGCTTGGCATTGCATGTTAAATATTGAGCTTATGATCTACCAAAACCCCCAGATCCTTCTCGAATATGGATTCCCCCAGTTGTACTCCCCCTAGTATGTACAATACATGCATATTCTTAGCCCCCAAGTGCATAACTTTACATTTATCAACATTAAACCTCATTTGCCACTTAGTTGCCCAATTAGACAGTGCATTGAGGTCAGCTTGTAAATTGGAGACATCCTGTAAGGACGTTATTCCACTGCATAGCTTAGTGTCATCTGCAAAGACAGAAATGTTACTTTTAATCCCAGACCCAATATCATTTATAAAGATATTAAAAGTAAGGGTCCCAACACTGAACCTTGGGGTACACCACTGATAACCTTAGACCATTCAGAGTAATGCCCCGTACACACGGTCGGACATTGATCGGACATTCCGACAACAAAATCTTAGGATTTTTTCCGCCGGATGTTGGCTCAAACTTGTCTTGCATACACACGGTCACACAAAGTTGTCGGAAAATCCGATCATTCTGAACGCGGGACGTAAAACGCGAACGTCGGGGCAATAAACGGGGCAGTAGCCAATAGCTTTCATCTCTTTATTTATTCTGAGCATGCGTGGCACTTTGTGCGTTAGATTTGTGTACACACGATCGGAAATTCCGACAACGGATTTTGTTGTCAGAAAATTTTATAGCCTGCTCTCAAACTTTGTGTGTCGGAAAATCCGATGGAAAATGTGTGATGAAGCCTACACACGGTCGGAATTTCCGACAACGAGGTCCTATCACACATTTTCCATGGGAAAATCCGACCGTGTGTACGGGGCATAAGAATCATTAATCACTACTCTCTAAATTATCTATATGTGGGGAACTGTGTCAAACGCTTTTGCAAAATTTGAGTATACCACATCCACAGTCTAAACCTCCAGAACTAAACTGCCCACTAGTGCACTGGGTTGACCATGCTAGGTTCAAATTTGCCTGCTCTACAGGTCACAGATGGTGGAATTTAGGCAAGTTGAGGAAGATAGAAGGCGCAGTCTCTGGATGGTTTTTTCTGCCGGCTATTGTTAGGGCCCACTAAAGGTGGTGCACAAATGATGATGATTAGAAGTCACAACCTGCATTCAGTTCCAAGTACAACTAGGTGCAGGAGTGCTTTGTGATGGTGGATTGAGGAAAAGGGTAAACAAGGAAAAGGTGTTGAAGAAACTTATATAGAGTCAATTAAAAAAAATGTAAAGTAATCCTTGGTGGATATTAGTCTAGGATGGGTTACATGTGGTGGAAAGACAGTTAGGAGGCTCAGCTTCTGCCATACAGTGTACCTCTCACCAGTCCCGCGCTTCAGCTTTGAAAGCCGATGTTTGAGGCGCCCTCATGGATGGATGATTTGAGCAACAGCAAGCTCACACAAGAGATGCTAATAATGCTGATGACATCTGACAAACCCGCTTGATTCCTCTTTAGAATTCTGGAACTTATGGGCGACAGATGCAGCGATGGCCTCTCACTGCTGGCGATACTGCTGCACAGGTCATGCTCCAAACAGAAACCCTAGATCCAATATTGATCAGCAGCATTTGGCGCTTTATATGGCTCAAAAGTAAAAAAAAAGAGTTGTTTATAGATCAAAACCTTGCTACTACATACTGGATAGTGGAGCTTTTGCATATTTTTTCAAATTCCTTACTGCAGATTGACCCTGTTCTTGGCATTTGGAGTTGAGTCAATTGGATGCTCAAGAGCTGGTGACAGCTGCTCAAGTCATTTTTGGTCTGAGCTCCACATATCAATTACACTTTATTATATATAGTTTAGTTACTTATCAATTTTAGAATTACTTTGCCTATTAATCAGAGATTCCATTGTATTACTCATTTAAATTTTTTATATTTTATTTTTAGGAGAATGGCAGGAACCTTTTGATTCAGATAGTACAACAGTTGAGAAGTTCTTTGTTGACAAGGACACAGAGGTGGATGTTCCAATGATGTATCGCACGGGTTACTACAACATTTACCATGACACAGATCTTCCTTGTACAGTGGTGGAGCTACCATACAAGGATAACGCATCCATGATTATCGCCATGGCCAAGCCGGGCAAGATCCACAAGGTAGAGCAAGAATTTTCTGCCAAGACCATACAACGATGGAGGACATCACTTAGCAAAAAGTAAGAGAAGAAAGCTGCAGGCAAATGTATACAAACTCCCTTTATTTCATTGATTTATTCAAACATACAATCATAATTACATAAAACATATCTTTTTATCTGGCTTGCCATATGTCAGCTGGAAGTTAAAATAAGTCTTGCAGTATTAGTATCTTCTCTGTTAGATTAGGGAAACTGGTATATATTTAGTTTGTGTGGGGAAAAATACTCAAGATCAGCACTATAACTACTGCAATGTTTAGTTGTAACTCAAAGAGCAGGCAGGAAAAATGCAAGCAGAAGGTAGAGAAAGGGAGCTGATAGGTCAGAAATGTTCTCAGCCACTAATGCACTAATGCTATGTAGCTCAGAGGTTGGTAGGGCACAAGATTTGGTGGTGAAACTGGTAAAGTTAAAATAAATTTGGTCCTTATCCGCACAGGTGTATCTGGTTAGTGACTGACAGTATTGCCAGAAGATCAGCATGAAGGTGTAACAAGGGCAGCCTAAACAGTGGATATGTCTAAACCCCTGGAACTACACTGCCCATTAGTACACTTGGGGTGACCATGCTAGGTCCAAGTCTGCCTGCAAGACTTTTCTAGGCCTAACAGCCCCAAAAAGGTCACAGATGGTGATATTTCGGTAAACTGAGGAAGATAAAAGGGCCAGTCTCTGGATGGTTTCTTCTGCCCGCTATTGTTGGGGCCCTTCAACAGTGGTGCACTAATGGTGATGATTAGAAGTCACAACGTGCATTCAGTTCCAAGAACAACTAGCTGCAGGAGTGCTTTGTGGTGGTGGATTGAGGAAAAGGGCAAACACGGAAAAGGTGATAAATAAACCAATCTAGAGTCAATTCAAAAAATAGTTGAGTAATTTGTGGATATTAGTCAGTCTAGGATGGGTTACATTTGGTGGACATTAACCCAATGGGGGAGTATGGCTATGAAAGGTGGTTGGGAGGCTCAGCTCCTGCCGTACAGTGTATGTAATGGCTCTGGCATTGTAAGAGGAGAGGTCAGAAATTAAAGCCTCCATGCTTCTCTCCTGACAGGTTCTCTTTAAGCTGGCGACACACATTACAACCAAATTTTCGAATGTCCTTTAGATTTACTAAAAATGTTGATTAGATACAATTTGAATGGATTGCTTCAGTAGGCGCTCACACTACATAGTTGCATTAAATCCCCTCTCCAGGCAAAACAAATGCTTTCCTGTCCCCAGATTCGTTTTGATCCCTCGTTTTGATCAGTGGTTCTCAACTCCTGTCCTCAGGACCCACTAACAGGCCAGAATTTAAGTATTACCTTGGGGAGATGCAGACTAGAATACTGCAATCACTGAGCAGCAAATGATCTCACCTGTGATGTATTTCAGTTATCCTGCAAACCTGGCCTGTTAGTGGGCTCTGAGGACAGGAGTTGAAAACCACTGCCTTAGATCATTTTTTGAAGCTCCTTTATACTCACCTAACACCTCCGACCATGTTCCTCAATGGTTCTGCTTCTGGGTATGATGATCACTGGCACTCCAGTAGACCAGTCACCTCTCTTATTCCATCATCTACTGGAGGTTTCAGAAGAATCCACTGCTGGACAGTCAAAGAAGGTGTCCACTTCACCCGAGTGTTCTATCAGAATACCGCTACCCATCAAAATAGGTAACGGAAGTGACGTTCCGTCACTACACCGCAACAGCCATGTGGCTACAACCCACACTCGGCTGCAGTAAGCCTGCAGTTAGAAGGTGGCAGCGGACATCTTTTTAACACCCACCCAAGTCATGCATTTCACACTTATTTTTATCAGTAAACTGAGTTTATATAGTGAAATACAGTATTTTTAAATCTGTGACACAGTTTTGATGTTGAATTTAAAAGCAGCGGCGAGCCTGCTGACCTCACAGGTTTGTTAATCTGACAGAACGCCTTGAGGCGATTCAGTTCGCATTTGCAGCGCTTTACAAATCATTCATTCATTCATTCAAAAGAGTCTGACAGATTTCAAAATACTGTATTTCACTATATAAACTCAGTTTACTGGTAAAAATAAGTGTGAAATGCAAGACTTGGGTGGGTGTCAAAACATGTCCGCTGCCACCTTCTGACTGCAGGCTTACTGCGGCCGAGTGCGGGGTGTAGCAAGATGGCCATGACGGAACGTCACTCCTGTTACCTATTATGATGGGTAGCGGTATTCTGATAGAACACCGGCAGTGATGTGGATGCTCGAAGAAGGATCCTTCTGCAGAGAGGAAGGTAGAAGATTTGGGACATGGCTATTAAGGGAGCATTTCTGGCATTTATTTGGGAGGGAAGGTGGCAAGGGGTGTGGAAAGAGAGGGAGTACCTGAAATTCAGAAGTTCACCTTGAAACCTAAGGGAGATTGAGAAATTGGATTATAATACACTTTGATAGCTGTAGATTTATCAACAGTGTAGTGAGAATATCTTCTAAAACAATCCATTCAATATATATCCCTCTCACTACATGGATATTGTCACGGACCTGGTCAGTGAGCCGGACATGTAGAGTTAGGCCTCTCATACAACTCCGGCTCGAGGGCCACGTACAGGGCTGGACTGGGACAAAAATTTGGCCCTGAACTTCATCTGGACCGGCCCACTTTACTCCAAACACCTGTTGTTGGCGCTTCAATCTTCTCGGCACCATGGTTGTTATGGTTTCAGGATGATTGAAGCGCATTATTTCTATTATTACATTGTAATATAACATGAAATAGTTCAACTCACCATAATGCAGAATCAGTGGGAGCCCTGAGTGTGTCACCTGCCACGTCACTTGCCACATCGCCTGACACCAGATGCAGTGTGTCACTTGCCAGGGCACTTGTTAGCAGAGGCAGCTTGTCACTTGCCACGTCGCCTGCCACCAGATGCCACATGTCACTTGCCACGTTACCTGCCACCAGATGCAGAACGTCACTTGCCACGTCACTTGTGAGAAAAGGCAGCTTGTCACTTGCCACGTCGCCTGCCACCAGATGCTGCATGTCACTTGCCACGTTGCCTGCCACCAGGTGCCGCATGTCACTTGTCACCATCGCCTGCCACCAGATGCAGCGTGTCACTTGCCACATCACCTGCCACCAGATGCTACATGTCACTTGCCACGTTACCTGCCACCAGATGCAAAACGTCACTTGCCACATCACTTGTCAGCAGAGGCAGCTTGTCACTTGCCACGTCACCTGCCACCAGATGCTGCATGTCACTTGCCACGTTATCTGCCACCAGATGCTGCATGTCACTTGCCACGTTATCTGCCACCAGGTGCCACATGTCACTTGCCACGTTACCTGCCACCAGATGCAAAACGTCACTTGCCACGTCACTTGTCAGCAGAAGCAACTTGTCACTTGCCACGTCGCCTGCCACCAAGTGCCGCATGTCACTTGCCCCGTCGCCTGTCACCTGCCAAGTCACTTGTCACCAGATGCAGTGCTACTACAGGACTTGATGGGCACCTCCAACTCAGCTCTTTACCCCCCAACACACAACGTGACAGGGGAGGAGAGAGAGATACACAGTGCCAAATGTAGCATTAAAACAACTTGTATTCCACTTAAAGAATGTTACTGAAAAAGTTAGTAGGGTGAAAGACATTGAGACATTGTGCAAGAGTCCAGGCTTGTCATCGATCTGAATTAGGAGCCGCCACCGGGAACCGATCGGGCCAGTAGATGCAGAGCATCGGTGTGTACTACTACTTCCTGGTAGTGGTGGAACACATGATGAGGCGGACGTGATGTCATCATCCAGAAATGATGCAAGATGTGGGAGGTGACGCATCCTTCAGGCCATCATTCCTCCACCACCAGGAAGTAGTAGTACACACCAATGCACTCTGCATCTACTGGCCCGATCGGTTCCCGGAGGCGGCTCCCAATTCAAATTGATGACAAGCCTGGACTCTTACACAGTGTTTCAATGCCTTTCACCCTACTAACTTTGTCAGTAACGTTCTTTAAGTGGAATAAAAGTTGTTTTAATGCTACATTTGGTGCTGTGTATCTCTCTCTCCTCCCCTGTCTCTGAAACTGGCCCACTGAGCCACCGGCCCACAGGGAATCTCCCGGTAGTCCCGATGGCCAGTCCATCCCTGGCCACGTATAGTGATATAGCAGCCACAGGAGATATGAGTGCCTATAATCAGTCCAGTAGTCTGCGTGGCTGCGTGGTAGCATTCAGCAGGTAGGTATGTCAGGTAACAGATGAGCTGGCACGATGCTTGGCTGGTGACTGGGATGATCATCATGAAGCAGGCACTGGATAGAGGCTCACTGGACTGGAAGCTGTAGTGTCAGGTCATCTGCGGGGGCAAGTGACTAGGAGCAGAGGTTGTGGACCCAACAGCTAAAGTCTGAGGGTTGATGGCTCTGAGAAGCAGCTACACAGGGTCGCAGCCACAGTCCTGGACAGGGAGCTAGAGCATAAGATTCCCCAGGATGCAGATTATAAGAGCCAGCAGATTTTCACCAGAGCCTGTGATGGTGAGGATGGACCAGGCTGCAGCTGACCCCAGGTCGCGGCCCCCAGGTTCCCCTAGCTCATGCTCACGGCTAGCTCTGGTGGATAGAGAGGAAGCAACGGTCCAGGGCAACATGGAATAGTCAGAAGGACAAGCCAAGATCGGGGGTACAAGCAGACAGGGATGGTCAGGAGGACACACCAAAGGTTGGGGCAACAAGCAGACAGGGATGGTCAGGAGGACACGCCAAAGGTTGGGGCAACAAGCAGATAGGGTTGGTCAGGAGGACACGCCAAAGGTTGGGGCTACAAGCAGACAGGGATGGTCAGGAGGACACGCCAAAGGTCGGGGCAAAAAACAGACAGGGATGGTCAGGAGGACACGCCAAAGGTCGGGGCAACAAGCAGACAGGGATGGTCAGGAGGACACGCCAAAGGTTGGGGCTACAAGCAGACAGGGATGGTCAGGAGGACACGCCAAAGGTTGGGGCTACAAGCAGACAGGGATGGTCAGGAGGACACGCCAAAGGTCGGGGCAACAAGCAGACAGGGATGGTCAGGAGAACACCCCAAAGGTCATTACACGGAATCAAACATAGAGCACACAGCAAGAATCACTCAGGAAGCCTTCACACAATTGTTGCTCGGCAAGGCTAACTTGCAGAGCGTGGAGTTAAATAGTGTTTCCTGTTAGAGGCTGGGGTGGAGACATGTTAAGAGAAGATTAAACACACAGGTGTGAGAGGACAGCCCAGTCCCTAAAGCTGATACACAGACCAGAGAGGTAAGCAGACAGTCAGGCATGAAACATTACTGCAGATTCATGACATGTAGCACCCTGGATAAGCAAGATGCAGGGTCAGACAGGCCGGGTCGGTAGCAATCGGACAGATCAGGCATAGACACGGCAGACAGCAGGGAAATCAGGTCACAAGCTGAGTCAGTACCAGGAGATCAATCAATCAGTAGGCAGAAGCAGAATGCAAAAGACAAGCCAGGGTCAGGGCAGGTGGCAGGTAAACACGGGTTAGAGGTAAGCCGGATCAAGATCAGAGGTCACACGGAATCAGCATACAACACAAAGAAGCTGCAGACCAAACAGCAATGAACCAAAGCTGCAGCCAGTTTAAATAGCCCGCTTGACACCAGGATTAGTGATAGATGTGCGAGTGCGCATGTGTGCGCCGATGACCCCGATTACGCACATCTGCCTGGGTACTTTCTAGTCTGCGCATGCACATCAGTGCGTGCTGACGGACTCCAGCAACTCCCTGACAGATATTGGTAAGGCTGAAGGTTTGTAAGGCAAAGGAAGATTTCACTTGAAGATGTCTATTTCCTCAGATTGCTATCTATTATTGGTTACCTTTCATACACGGCTTCACAATTCTTTTGTCAGGTTCAAAATTCTCTGCATGAGTGGTTGAACTGTATATTTGTGGAGGAGTTGCCCCTCTTTATCATTTTGGCTGATGTCTCAATCAGTATTGGTGCGTATAGGCTTCATGAAGACCATTTTTTTTCTTTATAGGTACATTAAACTCCACGTGCCCAAATTCTCTATCAGTTCAACTATAGACCTAAGGAAGGCTTTGAAGGCATTTGGCATTAACCTTGCCTTCTCCGACGAGGCCGACTTCCTTGGAATTACTTCTGAGGTTTGCCTAAAAGTTGAAAAGGTAAGAGCATATCCTTTCCTTCTCATTATTATTTTGTACAGTATATTTGGCTGGTATGTATATGGTGTCACCCCTGACCTTCCATCCTCTAATTAGATAGCTGGTAGTCTGGCCATAGGTGACCATAGGTAGAAAAATCATATCCAGAAGTCTGGAAGCCCAAGAATTAGAGAAGGGGTGCTGTGGGTTAAGGGGGAGGGGGGGCTAACTAGAATTCACTGATTTAATAAAATATATAACAAAAAATAACTCTGCATGACTTACTACTGACCCCTGAACTCCGCATGATCATGACTTACTACTGACCCCTGAACTCTGCATGACTTACTACTGACCCCTGAACTCTGCATGACTTACTACTGACCCCTAAACTCCGCATGACTTACTACTGACCCCTGAACTCCGCATGACTTACTACTGACCCCTGAACTCCGCATGACTTACTACTGACCCCTGAACTCCGCATGACTTACTACTGACCCCTGAACTCTGCATCGTTTATTCCTGACCCCTGTACTTGGTGTCACTTAATCCTGACCCCTGAACTCTGCATCATTTATTCCTGACCCCTGTACTTGGTGTCACTTACTACTGACCCCTGAACTCTGCATCACTTACTACTAACTCTGGAACTCTTCGTCACTTACTCCTGACCTCTGAACTCTGTGTCACTTACTCCTGACTTTCAAACCCTGTGCCCCATACTAATGACCCCTGAACTCTTCGTCACTTATTCTTGACCTCTGAACTCTGTGTCACTTACTCCTGACTTCTAAACCCTGGACCACATACAAATGACCCCTGAACTCAGCGTCACTTACTACTGACCTCTGCACTCTGCATTACTTACTACTGACCCCTGAACTCTGCTTTACTTACTACTGACCCCTGAACTCTGCTTTACTTACTACTGACCCCTGAACTCTGCTTTACTTACTTCTGACCCCTGAACTCTGCTTTACTTACTACTGACCCCTGAACTCTGCTTTACTTACTTCTGACCCCTGAACTCTGCTTTACTTACTTCTGACCCCTGAACTCTGCTTTACTTACTACTGACCCCTGAACTCTGCTTTACTTACTACTGACCCCTGTACTCTGCTTTACGTACTACTGACCCCTGAACTCTGCTTTACGTACTACTGACTCCTGAACTCTGCTTTACTTACTACTGACCCCTGAACTCTGCATTACTTACTACTGATCCCTGTACTCTGCATCACTTAATCCTGACTCTGGAACTCTGCATTACTTACTACTGACCCCTGAACTCTACGTCACTTACTCCTGACCCTGGAACTCTGCATTACTTACTACTGACCCCTGAACTCTGCATTACTTACTACTGACCCCTGAACTCTGCTTTACTTACTACTGACCCCTGAACTCTGCTTTACTTACTACTGACCCCTGAACTCTGCATTACTTACTACTGACCTCTGAACTCTGTGTCCCTTGTTTCTGTCCCTGCACTCTGCATTACTTACTACTGACCTCTGAACTCTGTGTCCCTTGTTTCTGTCCCTGAACTCTGCATTACTTACTGCTGACCTCTGAACTCTGCGTCTGTTTAAACCATGTCCTGCACTCTCTTTTTCTCAGGCAGAAGGGCCCATATTAGGATCTTGCACACAGGCCCACTGCTCTCAGAAAATGTCCTTCCCTTAGAGCCCTCTCACACTGGTACGGGCATCGGCGGTAAAATGCCGCTATTATTAGCGGCGTTTTACCGTCGGTATTCGGCCGCTAGCGGGGCAGTTATACCCCCCGCTAGCAGCCGAGAAAGGGTTAAATACCACCGCAAAGCGCCTCTGCAGAGGCGCTTTGCCGGCGGTATAGCCGCGCCGTCCCATTGATTTCAATGGGCAGGAGCAGTAAAGGAGCGGTATACACACGCTCCGAAGATGCTGCTGGCAGGACTTTTTTTACCGTCCTGCCAGCGCATTGCTCCAGTGTGAAAGCCCTCGGGGCTTTCACACTGGAATGAAAGTAGCGGCACTTTCGGGTCGGTTTGCAGGCGCTATTATTAGCGCAATAGCGCCTGCAAACCGCCCCAGTGTGAAAGGGCTCTTATAGTTTTATGACTGGGTGCTGAACAGTGAAATGTGTGAAGCCAGTCTGATCGCTATACTGAGCTCCAACTGATTAACCTTCTGGTTCTCTTCCTTACCTTGTGGACTTGATCTTTACATGCAATTTCCCATTACCCCAATGCCAATAATATATATATATAACTACAGCTGTGCGGGTTGTATTTGCTGATTATTTGCTGATGCTATTATGTATATTATTACATTTTAGGCCATACACAAGGCTGTCCTAGATGTGAATGAAAAAGGGACAGTGGCCGCCGCAGTGGTAGCGATATCATTTCGAAGATTGGCATTTGAAGAGATAAATATTGACCGTCCATTCATTTCTATAATCTATGAACACAACACCAACAGCATTCTTTTCATGGCGACTGTCATGAATCCTGCCCAGGAATAAAACAAGACTTTCGTACTGTGGAAAATTCTGGAGGATTAAATAAAGCTCAATAAATAAAAGCTGTATATTCTCCAGCCAGTTTGTCATATAATCAGATCTTTGAATTATGATTTGCAAAAATTAAAACACAACATACAAGGAATACTATTCAAAAAAGGTAACAAAATATTTTCTGATAATACTGTACTTAATATCATCAGAAAATAGTTCCCTGCTTAAAAAAAACTATACTTCCCTATAAGGTCCTGGGCACCAAGGTGGAGCACAGTTTCTTCAACAGATTTACCAAAAAGATTGCTAGCAAAAAATTAAAAAAACAAAACAAAAAAAGTAAAACACTTTCCTTTTTCTTTATTATCTATATTAAAAATATTTTCTATATTAAAAGTTTTAAGCGGGTGTGACTAAATGCTGTAAAGTAAGAATGCTTTCAAAAATCTATATTTTAATTCAATTAAATTTTTATTAATTTGCAAAATGCAAAATGAGCGAACAGAAGGAAAATCTACAGCAAATCAATATTTGGTGTCACCCCCCCTTTGGCTTGAAACCAAAATTTTGGGCCAATCACACACCTCCCTGATGATATGACATGATGGATAAGTATCTGCCTGGATTTCTCAGCATTGAGGACACCATTGATGGGGCAACGTTGAGGAGCAGAGACGCAGTGGTCAGGTAACGTTGAGGAGCATAGACACAGTGGTCAGGTAATGTTGAGGAGCATAGACGCAGTGGTCAGGTAATGTTGAGGAGCATAGACGCAGTGGTCGGGTAATGTTGAGGAGCGTAGTTGCAGTGTTTGGGTAACGCTGAGGAGCGTAGATGCAGTGGTCAGGTAATGTTGAGGAACATAGACGCAGTGGTCGGGTAATGTTGAGGAGCATAGACGCAGTGGTCAGGTAATGTTGAGGAGCATAGACGCAGTGGTCAGGTAATGTTGAGGAGCAGAGATGCAGTGGTTGGGTAACGCTGAGGAGCGTAGATGCAGTGGTTGGGTAACGCTGAGGAGCGTAGATGCAGTGGTCAGGTAACATTAAGGAGCATAGACGCAGTGGTCAGGTAACGTTGAGGAGCGTAGACGCAGTGGTCAGGTAACGTTACAGAGCGTAGATGCAGTGGTCGAGTAATGTAAGGAGCAGAGACGCAGTGGTCAGGTAACATTGAGGAGCGTAGACACAGTGGTCAGGTAACATTGAGGAGCATAGACATAGTGGTCAGGTAACATTGAGGAGCGTAGATGCAGTGGTCAGGTAACGTTGAGGAGCGTAGATGCAGTGGTAAGGTAACGTTGAGGAGCGTAGACACAGTGCACAGGTACCGTTGAGGAGCATAGACGTAGTGGTCAGGTTTTTTTTTTTTGCCACTTCAGCGAAATTTTCCGAGAGACTTATTTCACCTTACCAGTTCAATCACGTCCCTACTCGTCTTCACATCATTGTGGCCTTTTATTCCAATTTTTACTGCATCATTCATAATATGTTAGAAAAACCCTATTACAATTTACATCATCCTTTAGAACAGAAATAAGAAACATTTACACCCAGTAGGAATCCCCATACCCCCTACTCCCCCTCCCCCCCCCCCCACACACACACCCCACCCACCCACACGCTTCTTACCCAACTCCTCTTCCCCTTTACTCCTTCTCCGCTGTTCTCTCCTTCTTGGATATGTTCAGTCTAGCTACCTTGGGGCCTCACATCTTTATTTAATCTATGTACCCATCACCTCAACACACCTCATTGAACACTTATACTCTACCCAGTCCCTCCATTTCTCTTCAAAGTCTTCCATTCCCATCCCCTCACTAAACCTTAGGTATTCTAGGCTTTGAATTTCATTTATTTTATTGGACCAATTCCGTAACGTGGGTCTTCCTTTTTCTTGCCAGTGTCTTGGTATGAGGCTTTTGAGGCTTTTGGCAGCATTGGAGAGCTATGGTATTAACGTTTTCAGATAATTCTTCATGGGAATTCTGATCCCATGGAATAAGCACCCCCATGGATCATCTGGGATTTCAATATTAGTAATCTCACTGATAATTCGCCTAACCTCCTCCCAATATTTTTTGATTTCTGGGCATTGCCACCATATATGCGCCATTGTCCCAATCTCTTTACATCCCCTCCAACAGAGTTGTAATGTTTCACTCCGATAGTTATGTGCTCTATCAGGAGTAATATACCATCTCGCCAGACACTTGTAATTTAGCTCAAGCATCTTGCAATTAACTGACGTGACGTTGACCCTCCTCAATATTTGCTAAATTTCAGGCTCTTTAAGCATAATATCTAGTTCCTTCTCCCATTTCTTAATAAATGGTGGAATCTCCCTCCCCTTTATTTCTATTTACACTTTATAGATCTTAGAGATTCCCCTCCCCCCAGTTTTCTCCATACAGATTTTCTCCAAAGGGCGTAAGTCTCTGGCAGATCTGATGGGCTGCGGGAGTGTTTTAATAAAATGATTCAATTGACCATACCGCCATGGGTCTATAACCAGTAATTCGCTTTTATTTTATGCTGAGACGCAGTGGTCAGGTAACGTTGAGGAGCATAGACGCAGTGGTTGGGTAACGCTAAGGAGCGTAGATGCAGTGGTCAGGTAACATTAAGGAGCATAGACGCAGTGGTCAGGTAACGCTGAGGAGCGTAGACGCAGTGGTTGGGTAATGTTGAAAAGCGTAGACGTAGTGGTCAGGTAACGTTACAGAGCGTAGATGCAGTGGTCAGGTAATGTTGAGGAGCGTAGACGCAGTGGTCGGGTAATGTTGAGGAGCATAGATGCAGTGGTCAGGTAACAATAAGGAGCATAGACGCAGTGGTCAGGTAACGTTGAGGAGCATAGACGCAGTGGTCAGGTAACATTGAGGAGCATAGACGCAGTGGTTGGGTAACTTTGAGGAGCATAGATGCAGTGGTCAGCCAAGGAAACTAAATGCAGCAGATGAAAGACGCATCATGCTTACTTCTCTTCCACATCGGAAGAAGTCCAGCAGTGCCATCAGCACAGAACTGGTGGAAACCAGTGGGATCCAGGTACACCAATCTACTGTCCAGAGAAGTCTGGTGGAAACCAGTGGGACCCAGGTACATCCATCTACCGCAGAAGTCTAGGCAGAAGTGGTCTTCATGGAAGAATTGCATCCAAAAATCCTCCAATATGAAAACAAGGCTAAACAACTGAACTATGCAGAAAAACATAGGAACTGGAGGGCAGAAAAATGACAGCAGGTGTTCTGGGCTGATGAGTCAAAATGTGAAATGTTTGGCTGTAGCAGGAGGCAGTTTGTTGGGGGAAGGGCTGGAGAGCGGTACAATAATGAGTGTCTGCAGCCAACTGTGAAGCATGGTGGAGGTTCCCTGCAAGTTTGGGGCTGCATTTATGCAAATGGAGTTGGAGATTTGGTCAGGATCAATGGTATCCTCAATGCTGAGAAATCCAGGCAGATACTCCTCCATCGTGTCGTACCATCAGGGAGGTGTGAGATTGGCCCCACATTTATTCTGCAACAGGACAACCACCCCAAACATACAATGTCATTAAGAACTATCTTCAGTGTAAAGAAGAACAAGGAGCTCTGGGAGTGATGGTTTGGCCCCCACAGAACCCAGATCTCACCATCATGGAGTCTGTCTGGGATGGAGGATTGGAGGCAGCCAACATCCACAGAAGAACTGTGCTTAGTTCTCCAAGATGTACATAGAACAACCTACCTGCCAAGTTCCTTCACCAACTGTGTGCAAGTCTACCTAGAAGAAGGCAAAGGGGGGGGGGGGCACCCCCAAATATTGATTAGATTTAGATTTATTTTCTTGTCATTTACTTTCCATTTTGTTCATTGATAAAAGCAAATTCTTAATACTTCAATTCATGAAAGCATTCTTCATTTAAAGCATTCATTACTGAGCAAACCTTTGTTTAGTAATATACTGTATATATCGAACCTGGAAGAGAAGCTTGTATAAGACAACACAAGGGGACGATGAACTTCAAGGCACCCAGAAAATTAGTCCCAGAATATTAGTCAATGCAAGTATATAGGATTTGTCTCCGACCCTGGGGCAGGCATGGAGCCCCTGTCTCTGCAGGAGGCTGGTCAGCTTGGTACGGAGAAGGTCTGCCATACACATATAGACTTTTTTTTTTTGGTTCAATGTGTTATATTGTTACATTATAGTTTTATATTGTAACATTTGTTACATTTTAAACACAGAATATTCAAAGTGAAAGCGCTTGTGCCAAGTCTATTTGTAACTAATGTGTTATTTGTTGGACAGCAGGGAGTACAGAAATGATGAAATGTACACACCAAGCTTGTCTCTTACAACCCACACATTGTGCAAATATTAAAGAGTAACTCCACTTTTGTAGAAAAAAAAAAAGTATATAAAAAACAAAACAAAAAAAAAACCTGAATAAAGCATTTACAATTGCGACACAAGTTATATTGTAATTGAATGTTATTAACAATGACCTTTCCTTCTCAATGTGCAGCCGTTGTCTGCATGCGCCCCCTGCAGGTAGAAGTGCAGAATCACACACACACACACACACATATATATATATATATATATATATACATATATATATATATATATATACATATATATATATATATATATATATATATATATATATATATATATGCCCTGTAGCAGTAAAAGTTCTATAGGGCGGTCAGCAAGTGGTTAAAAAAAGACCTTTCCTTCTCAAACTGCAGCAGCTATAATTTTCCTGTAAAATGCAATATGACAACCAGGAGGCTTTTTGTACACAGTTGTTATACAGAATACCCCCCCCCCCCACACACACACACACAAGTCAGATTTTGGGCATCTCCTGCAACAAAAATGTCATTTTTTTGGTGAGATTGTGAGGTTTTACATAGTTATATAGTATTACATAGTAGGTGAGGTCGAAAAAAGACACAAGTCCATCAAGTCCAACCTATATGTGTGATTATATGTCAGTATTACATTGAATATCCCTGTATGTTGCGGTCTTTCAGGCGCTTATCTAATATTTGTTTGAAAATATTGATGCCGCTGAGACCACCGCCTGTGGAAGGGAATTCCACATCCTTGCCGCTCTTACAGTAAAGAACCCTCTACGCAGTTTAAGGTTAAACCTCATTTCTTCTAATTTTAATGAGTGGCCACGAGTCTTGTTAAACTCCCTTCCGCGAAAAAGTTTTATCCCTATTGTGGGGTCACCAGTCCGGTATTTATATATTGTGGGGTCACCAGTCCGGTATTTGTAAATTGAAATCATATCCCCTCTCAAGCGTCTCTTCTCCAGAGAGAATAAGTTCAGAGCTCACAACCTTTCCTCATAACTAAGATCCTCCAGACCCTTTATTAGCTTCCGAAAGGAAATCATGTCTAAAGGGATGCAGACCCTGCGATTTTCATCATTAGAGCCCTGCAGGTGCAGCAGCTGATTGATAATTATAAAGTCACTCCCATTCACATACACATGGACACAGCGAAACAAACAGCTATTCCTTCCTTCAGAATAACAAAAGGTAGGGATCTGAAACAAAGTTTGTTAGAATCCCCGCAATGTACAGAGAGCACCCAAAAGAGGTGGGAATTTCTCAACAAAAGTGGAGTTACTCTTTAATTCAGCCTGGAAGAAAAGTAACATAACAAATAAGGACAAGTGTGTGTTCCAGTGCGTTTTTGGTGCAGTTCTGGTGCGTCCCAGTACAGCCCAGTGCAAAAAAAAAAAATGCAGCATGTTTTACTTTTTTTTCTGGAACTGGAAACACACTGGAACTGCAAGCACTGATGTGAACTATGCCATTGAAAATCATATAACCTGTTTTCCTTGCGTTTTCGATGCAGAAACAAAAAACTCAATGGCTGCATGTGGTGTGAACTGGCCCAAAAATGCACCGGAATGCACCTAAATACACCAAAAATGCCCCGGAACACACATGTCCTTCTTAAGAAAAGGTTAAGGTTTTGTAAAAGAAAAAACAAATGGCACAAAGACCCCAAAGGTCCCCCCAAATACATAGCAGGCCCCTAGGAGCTATTATGTATTGTGGGGGATCTTTCGAGGGGTCTGTGTGCTTTTCTTTTTTTGAGAAGCCAGCAATAAAGTTTTACTTGCCAGCAATTTGAACTGTGTAAACTTAACTCAACATGGGGTCCTCCCCAGCAAGGAACCTTGCCCCCATGTTGATGAGGTCAAGGACCTTTTCCCCACAACCCTGGCTGGGGGTTGTGGAGGTCTGGGGGTGCAAGGCTTATCAAAATCTTGAAGCCCCCTTTAATAATAAGGGGGCCCAAGACACTGCTCCCAACATGAATGAGTATGGGGTACATAGTTTAACTACTGATTCACGAGCAAAAGCCACCTGGAAGGGGAAGTGGCACAGGATCTAATATTATTGGCATCCTTTGGAAGAAAACGCATGGATGTGAATCCTGTTGAAAAGGCTGCAAGACAACCCTTAACCACTCTGCCGACCGGCTCATGCCAATATACATCGACAAAGTGGCATGGGGGTGCAAAATCCCGTATGAGTACGTCGACCCTTTAAGAGCCGCCAGAGGGCATGCACGTGGCGCTGCATGGTGGGGGACCCGATGTGCGTGTCCGGCGGGGGCGATGGCAATCTTATGCACGAGCGCCAGCATGGGGATTTGTGTAGTAGGCAGTTATCATTGGTAGAGAGGGAACACATAGGTAGTGATTATTGGTGGGGAGGGGACTCACACATGACCATCATTGGTGAGGAGGGAACTCACACATAAACATCATTGGTGAGGAGGGAACTCACACACGACCATCATTGGTGAGGAGGGAACTCACACATGACCATCATTGGTGAGGGGGGAACTCACATATGACCATCATTGGTGGGGAGAGAACTCACATACGACCATCACTGGTGAGGAGGGGACTCACACACGACCATCATTGGTGAAGAGGGAACTTGCACACGACCATCATTGGTGAAGAGGGAACTTGCACATGACCATCAGTGGTGAGGAGGGAACTCACACATGACCATCATTTTTGAGGCGGGGACTCACACATGACCATCATTGGTGAGGAGGGAACTCACACACGACCATCATTGGTGGGGGAGGAACTCACACACGACCATCATTAGTGAGGAGGGAACTCACATACGACCATCATTGGTGAGGAGGGGACTCACACATGACCATCATTGGTGGGGAGGGAACTCACACATGACCATCATTGGTGAGCAGGGGACTCACACACGACCATCATTGGTGAAGAGGGAACTTGCACATGACCATCATTGGTGGGGAGGGAACTCACACATGACCATCATTGGTGAGGAGGGGACTCACACATGACCATCATTGGTTGGGAGGGCACTCACACATGACCATCATTTTTGAGGAGGGGACTCACACATGACCATCATTGGTGGGGAGGGAACTCACAAATGACCATCATTGGTGAGGAGGGAACTCACAAATGACCATCATTGGTGAGGAGGGAACTCACACATGACCATCATTGGTGAGGAGGAGACTAGGGGGCGGTCATATTTGGTGGAGGGGTGATTCACATGTTGTCATCATTTATGGGAAGGAGATGAACAGATGGTCATCACTGGTGGAAGGCAGAGTCAGAGATGTTCTTCACTGATGTGGAGGTAAATAACAAGTGGTCATTATTAGTGAGAACTTGGGATTCATATGTGGTCACCGATGGTGGGGAGAGGAGTCACGGGTACTTTATTCATTTAAGTGGAAGGATTGTGAATGCTTATCAGTTCATGAAGGATCCCAGGAACTTATCAGTCTAATCTTCCTATAAGAAAACTGCTATTTGGAGAAAACTTCTATTTCACATAACAGGTTTCCTTTACAATGGACTGACAACTTCACTGTTAATCCCAGAGAGACAAACCTCCCACTGTTTTTCATCAATGTTCAAAGTTTCAGTCATGTTTGTTGGGTCGGGTCATTATGACCTCACAGTGTATCTGATTAGCACTTTTTCATGGACGATATAAGTTTCAGACTCACAAAATGTTGGGTTTTTGAAGAGGACAAGTGAGCAGACTTATAACAGTAGGTAATACTTTTTTTTGTTCTATTTTATTTTGATAGATAGTTAAATTATTAGATAAAGAGATAGATAGATAGATAGATAGATAGATAGATAGATAGATAGATAGATAGATAGATAGATAGATAGATAGATAGATAGATAGATAGATAGATAGATAGATATTCTGCCCCATCGTAGGTGTCCATGGAAGGAATTCTGCCCCATTGTTGGTGTCAGTGGGAAGACTAGTGCCCCATCGTTGGTGTCAATGGAAGGAATTCTGCCACACCTACGATGGGGCAGAATTCCTTCCATTGACACCAATGATGGGGTACTGTTCCTCCCACTGACACCAATGATGGGGCAATATTCCTCCCACTCACACCACTGATGGGGCACTAGCCTTCCCGCTGAAACCAATGATGGGGCAGAATTCCTTCCACTAACACCAACAATGCAAGGAATTCTGCTCCATTGTTGGTGTCAGTGGAAGGAATTCTGCCCCATTGTTGGTGTCAGTGGGAGGAATAGTGCCCCATCATTGGTGTCAGTGGGAGGAATAGTGCCCCATCATTGGTGTCAGTGGATGGAATAGTGCCCCATCATTGGTGTCAGTGGATGGAATAGTGCCCCATCATTGGTGTCAGTGGATGGAATAGTGCCCCATCATTGGTGTCAGTGGATGGAATAGTGTCCCATCATTGGTGTCAGTGGATGGAATAGTGCTCCAAGGGCTGGATAAAGACAAGCAAAGAGCCACATCCGGCTCCTGGGCCGCAGTTTGTAGACCGTTGCTATAGACTAAGAATAATTCTTCCCTGTGAGTGCTGGATGTGAAGATTTAATCTGGTTTATGATCCAGATGTTTATGTAGTTTTTATATTATGTTGGTATTCGGTTAACTATGTGTAATGGGTTTTGGGTAATGTCAGGGAAAGTGGTGTAATATTTGCTTTTATGGTAGTTTGATGTTATTTTTCAGTTGGTGTTATTGATTCTATGTAGTATTTGAATAGGAGGGAATGGTTTATTACAGTATAGTATTCATTTTGTTTTATTTGGTATTAATTGCTGATATTAGTCATTTATTGCTGTTACTGTGTGTTGTTTGCGTTTGTTATTGTGATTTTGTGTTCATTCAATGTAAATGTATCTTAGTCATTTCCCTTTGGGATTATTAAAGCCTTCGGAATCTGATTCAGTCAGCTGTGCTCCATTTATCTTTGTCGACTCTGCCGCTCTCCGATGCCCTCCGCTGCCCTCCGCTGCTTACCGGTAGCGGCGGAGGCGATCGGATCCTTGTCCTTGCTGGGTATGGAGACAAGTGAGGGGAAGACGGCACCCACCCATCTCCATACCATTGCAGGGCAGAAGCGACGTCAAAACGTCACTTCCACCCATAGCTCTTAAAGGGCCATTTTTTTAAAAAAGTTTTTTCAAATGACATTTTTTTTTTATTGCATTTTAGTGTAAATATGAGATCTGAGGTGCTTTTTTTCTATTACAAGGGATGTTTACATTCCTTGTAATAGGAATAAAAGTGACACATTTTTTTTTTAAAGAACACTGTAAAAATAAAAAATAAAAGGTAAAATAAATAAGAAATTTTTTTTTTTTAAATGTGCCCCGTCCCGCTGAGCTCGTGTGCAGAAGCGAACGCATACATGAGTAGCGCCCACATATGAAAACGGTGTTCAAACCACACATGTGAGGTATCGCTGCGATCGGTAGAGCGAGAGCAATAATTCTAGCCCTAGACCTCCTCTGTAACTCAAAACATGCAACCTGTAGAATTTTTTAAACATCGACTATGGAGATTTTTAAGGGTCAAAGTTTGTCGCCATTCCACAAGCGGGCGCAATTTTGAAGCGTGACATGTTGGGTATCAATTTACTCGGCGTAACATTATCTTTCACAATATATAAAAAAATTGGGCTAACTTTACTGTTTTTTTATTATTTTTTTTAATTTATTTTTTACTATTTTTTATTTCAAAAAAGTGTATTTTTTTTTCCAAAAAAAGAGCACTTGTAAGACCGCTGCGCAAATACGCTGTGACAGAAAGTATTGCAACGACCGCCATTTTTTTTCTCTAGGGTGTTAGAAAAAAATGTATAATGTTTGGTGTTCAAAAAAAACAGTTTTTAACTTGTAAACAACAAATCTCAGAAAGAGGCTCGGTTCCACTCCTAAAATTATTTTAGCATTTTTCAGCTGCATTAAAAATGATTAATAAAATTTGGAATTTTTTTTTTTTTTAACTCACCTCTTAATGCCTGTTGCTAGGGGGTACCTCGTAATCTGCCTCCTTACTCACCTTGACTGCTTATGTCACTTCCCTCGGCGCCGGAAGGAAGATCACCTCTCCCCCCTCCCTCTAGGCAATCATTTGGGACATGTCACAGGTCCCAGATAATTGCGCGGCCAGTCAGGGCGCGCAGAGCCGCTTGCGCATGCGCAGTGGGTGCCCGGCTGTGAGGCCACAGACAGGTGCCCACAGTTACAATGCCAGTGCCGCCGACCGGAAGGGGGAGACGAGCGGGGTTTCACCCCCCCCCCCCGCATCGCTGGACCCTGGGACAGGTAAGTGTCCGATTATTAAAGGTCAGCAGCTGCGGAACTCCGCTTTAAGTGGTTGAAGTGGTTCTAAAAGCAGAAGATTTTTAACCTTATTGCAGTCTCTGCATTAAGGTTAAAAAAAAAACCTTCTGTGCACCTCCCCCTGCCAGCCCCCCCCCCCTTATACTCACCAGAGCCCAATCTCGATCCACTGCTGTGCCTGAGAACAGGGTCTCTCTCCGCTCTCTCCCACCTCACAGGGCATTGGATTCTACTGCTGTCAATCAAACCCTGTGATAAAGGAGCGGGGAGCGGTGGGGGGGGCCATGCCGTGCTGTCTGCGCCCGAGCCAGTAGGTGTGCCACCATAGGAAGTGGCTTCCTATGGCAGCACACTGAAAAGGGGAGGAGCCAGGAGCACCAGTGGGGGGGGGACCCAAGAAGAGGAGGATTGGGGCTGCTCCATGCAAAACCATTACATAGAGCAGGTAAGTATAACATGTTTGTTATTAACCACCTACTAACTACCCTAAAGCAGTTTTACTGCTACAGGGCGGCAGCTGTGCGCCGGATCATGTAAATATTTGTGATGGGTCCCACACAGTGCCAGTCGGTGCCCACCAGTGCTGCTAATCAGTGCCCACCAGTGCTGCTAATCAGTGTCCACCAGTGCTACTAATCAGTGTCCACCATTGCTGCTAATCAGTGTCCACCAGTGCTACTATTCAGTGTCCACCAGTGCTACTAATCAGTGTCCACCAGTGCTACTAATCAGTGCCCACCAGTGCTGCTAATCAGTGTCCACCAGTGCTAGTAATCAGTGCCCACCAATGCTACTAATCAGTGTCCACCAGTGCTACTAATCAGTGTCCATCAGTGCTACTAATCAGTGCCCACCAGTGCTACTAATCAGTGCCCACCAGTGCTACTAATCAGTGCCCACCAGTGCTACTAATCAGTGTCCACCAGTGCTGCTAATCAGTGCCCACCAGTGCTACTAATCAGTGTCCACCAGTGCTGCTAATCAGTGTCCACCAGTGCTACTAATCAGTGTCCACCAGTGCTACTAATCAGTGTCCACCAGTGCTGCTAATCAGTGCCCACCAGTGCTGCTAATCAGTGTCCACCAGTGCTACTAATCAGTGTCCACCAGTGCTACTAATCAGTGTCCACCAGTGCTACTAATCAGTGCCCACCAGTGCTGCTAATCAGTGTCCACCAGTGCTGCTAATCAGTGTCCACCAGTGCTGCTAATCAGTGTCCACCAGTGCTACTAATCAGTGTCCACCAGTGCTACTAATCAGTGTCCACCAGTGCTGCTAATCAGTGTCCACCAGTGCTACTAATCAGTGTCCACCAGTGCTACTAATCAGTGTCCACCAGTGCTACTAATCAGTGTCCACCAGTGCTGCTAATCAGTGTCCACCAGTGCTACTAATTAGTGTCCACCAGTGCTTCTAATCAGTGTCCACCAGTGCTACTAATCAGTGTCCACCAGTGCTGCTAATCAGTGTCCACCAGTGCTGCTAATCAGTGTCCACCAGTGCTACTAATCAGTGTCCACCAGTGCTACTAATCAGTGTCCACCAGTGCTACTAATCAGTGTCCACCAGTGCTGCTAATCAGTGTCCACCAGTGCTACTAATCAGTGTCCACCAGTGCTACTAATCAGTGTCCACCAGTGCTACTAATCAGTGTCCACCAGTGCTGCTAATCAGTGTCCACCAGTGCTGCTAATCAGTGTCCACCAGTGCTACTAATCAGTGTCCACCAGTGCTACTAATCAGTGTCCACCAGTGCTGCTAATCAGTGTCCACCAGTGCTACTAATCAGTGTCCACCAGTGCTACTAATCAGTGTCCACCAGTGCTACTAATCAGTGTCCACCAGTGCTACTAATCAGTGTCCACCAGTGCTACTAATCAGTGTCCACCAGTGCTGCTAATCAGTGTCCACCAGTGCTACTAATCAGTGTCCACCAGTGCTACTAATCAGTGTCCACCAGTGCTACTAATCAGTGTCCACCAGTGCTGCTAATCAGTGTCCACCAGTGCTACTAATCAGTAGCCAAAAACGAAATTTAGCAAAACAGTAGCTCTGGGGGGCTCTACAGCAGCAAGAACTCCATCTTCAAACCTGGGCCTTGAACCTGGTAACAACTCTAAAACAAGTATTTATTTTACACAGGTGAAACGGGTGTGAAAGAAATATGAAGATTCTTCTTCTTCTCCAGTTGTTCATCTCGCTGATCCTCGCGACCGGCCCTTTGGAACAGAACCGAGGACCGAACTACGACGTTTTCGCTGCATTCCAGCAGTCAGAGATATCTGAAGCTCATATGGACTTTGCTGTGAAAATGTATAAATTGGTATCATCTTCATTAATAAAAGCCCCGTCAAACCTATTTTTTTCACCAGTCAGCGTCTACACAACCCTCTCCATGCTGGCTCTCGGAGCCCGATCGACAACTCGCCTGGAAATTCTACAAGGTATGGGCCTGAATGACACCAAGACAAACATACAGCTGCACGAGGACTATAGAAAGTTCCTTCAAGTTGTGAGCCAGAAAACCAAAGACGTGAAATTCAAACTTGGTAATGAGATCTTCATAAACAAGTTGGAAAATATTCTACCAGAATACCAACAGAATGTGACCTACTACTACAACGCCTCCATTCAAACCATCAGCTTCAGTGACCCTCAGAATGCTGAGAAAACAATCAATAAGTTTGTGAGCGACAGAACAGACAATAAGATTCAGAA
The DNA here is from genome assembly GCA_037952925.1 of Lithobates clamitans. NCBI lineage: Eukaryota > Metazoa > Chordata > Amphibia > Anura > Ranidae > Lithobates > Lithobates clamitans. The sequence goes on along the minus strand of JBBGZY010001053.1, from coordinate 595,508 downwards.
TTTGGTGGGTAACTTGGATCCTAAAACATTAATGGTTCTCCTAGATCATATGGTCTTTCAAGGTAAGTCCACTACTCTTGGCTATAGAAAGTGGATTTTGAAGCAACAGATGTAGCTAAAATAAAGAAACAGCAACCATAGGACTAACTTTTTACATAAAGTCTAACCCAGAAGGGCTTTATCTATCATAGGGCACTTAGGCCAGTCCCTAGGCCTATATGGTAAGGGGCCAACACCAGGCCTAAAATTTACAACTTATATTTTTTTTCTTTATGCTGTATGCTTCAGCTGTCATTTGTGACTAATATTAACCACTTGACTTCCACACTATAGCTGAAAGACAACTACAGCGCGGACCTCAAATGCCAGGAGGGTGTCCATGAACGTCCTCCTGTTCTCAGGACTTGGGCTGATCACAGAGCAGGGTAAAGGGCCAATCACATCGGGCTTACGTGATCAGCTGTCAACTAATGAGGGTTGATCATGGAAGTAAACAGAAGCAGGTTACCACCTTTTTTTTTTCTTCATGCTGTCAGTGTAAAAAGAATAAAGCTGGTAACCGATCTCTGTTAGAGGGACATCGGTCCCCTAAATGCCCACCAGTGCTGCTAATCAGTGGCTTCCAGTGCTGCAAATCTATACCCACCATTGCCATCTATCAGTGCCCATCAGTGCTGCCAATCAGTGCCCATCAGTGCATCATCATCATCAGGGCCTCCCGATCAGTGCCAAACAATGCCGCCTATCAGTGCCCATCAGTGCTGCCAATCAGTGCCCATCAGTGCATCATCATCATCAGGGCCTCCCGATCAGTGCCCACCAATGCCGCCTATCAGTGCCCATCAGTGCTGCCAATCAATGCCCATCAGTGCATCATCATCAGGGCCTCCCGATCAGTGCCCACCAATGCCGCCTATCAGTGCCCATCAGTGCTGCCAATCAGTGCCCATCAGTGCATCATCATCATCAGGGCCTCCCGATCAGTGCCCACCAGTGCCGCCTATCAGTGCCCATCAGTGCTGCCAATCAGTGCCCATCAGTGCATCATCATCATCAGGGCCTCCCGATCAGTGCCCACCAGTGCTGCCTATCAGTGCCCATTAGTGCTGCCAATCAGTGCCGATCAGCGCATCATTATTAGGGCCTCCCGATCAGTGCTCAGTAGTGCCACCTATCAGTGCCCATCAGTGCCCATCAGTGCTGCCGATCAGTGCCCATCAGTGCATCATCATCATCAGAGCCTCCCGATCAGTGCCCACCAGTGCCGCCTATCAGTGCCCATCAGTGCCACCTATCAGTACCCATCAGTGCCACCTATCAGTGCCTACCAGTGCCCATCGGTGCCACCTATCAGTGCAGCCTCATCAGTTCCTTTTCTGATCAGTGCCACCTATCAGTGCCAATCAGTGCTGCCTATCAGTGACCATCAGTGTCTCGTCATCAGTGCCCATCAGTGTAGCCTATCAGTGCCCATCAATGAAGGAGAAAAACTACCTGTTTGCAAAATGTTACAACAAAATATGAAAATGTTTTAATGATAAAAAATTGGTTTTGGTACAGCGTTACATGACCGCGCAGTTGTCATTCAAAGTGTGAGAGCGCTGAAAGCTGGAAATTGGCCTGGGCAGGAAGGGGGTAAAAGTTCCCGGTATGGAAGCGGTTAAAAAGAGAACTGTATAAGGAAGGAGATGTCAGGAACGCTGAGAAGATCCAGAAGGCTCTTCATGACACGAGACCTTCTCTCCTTTCTCTTGTTGGGTGGTGGATATGGTTACATATATAGTGACAAGCGCGCATCCTGACACAGTGTGTATTATACAGTGTGTGTAAATCCTTAGTGTTTTGAACCCTATAGGTGTGATATTGAATAATAAATATCCAAAATAATTCATGTGAAAAAAACTTATTGAAGAATTTGTTATAGTTCCGCTAAATATTGAATTACCATGCTCCAAACAATATTGTGAAAATAATAAAGTAAAAAATGTTGGTATAGTGACACCAGCCACAATGTTGCTAACAAATCTTTTGGTCGGCAACAATGTAGCATCCACTCATTACTCCAAATAATATTGTGAACATCATATGGTGAAATATAGTGGTATAGTGACACCAGCCACAATGTTACAACAAAGACTCTTTGGTCAGCAACAATGTAGTATTTACTCCACACCTCAAAAATAGTGCTAGAAAAAAATAGTCTGTCAGTGAGAACTTCTTCCCCCTGAATATCCTGTGTAAGGATTTAAACAATAAAAACATATGTATTCAAACTCAGTCCTCATAGAAATATATATTATGAATTATCCATAGTATAGCCAAACACCTCAGTGGGAACAAAGCGAGAGAAACTCCATAATGAAGACGTGTATTTCAAAAAATTTATTTTACAAAACTTTTTCACAGTCACTTCAACAAATTCCACTGCAGTTGATCACAGCAATGACACACAACACTCTACGAACCGCAAATCAACAACTTCAAAAGTGCACAGCAAACGGGAACCAGATAAAAAACAGCTAAAAAGTTCAACTGCAAATTTTAGCAGACATGCAGCGAGGGAGCAAACCGACTGACTGCATGGGAAAAAAAACGTGATGGCGTCACAGCCTCTAGCTCCCCATGCAGTCAGTCGGTTTGCTCCCTCGCTGCATGTCTGCTAAAATTTGCAGTTGAACTTTTTAGCTGTTTTTTATCTGGTTCCCGTTTGTTGTGCACTTTTGAGGTTGTTGATTTGCGGTTCCTAGAGTGCTTAGGGTTGCCACCTCATCCCTTTAAACCCGAACACCTTTGAATTACACAGGTTCTTAGGCTAATTAAATGCAGATAAGGCAACAAGTGAGTTTAATTACCACCTTAATCAGCCACAGAACCCGTGTAATGAATATGTGTTCGGGTTTAACCGGTTCAATACCGGGCAATTTCACCCCCTTCCTTCCCAGGCCAATTTTTAGTTTTCAGCGCTGTTGCACTTTAAACGTCAATTGCGCGGTCGTGCGACGTTGTACCCCAAAAAATTGACATCCTTTTTTCACCACAAATAGAGCTTTTTTTTGGTGGTATTTGATCGCCTCTGCGGTTTTTATTTTTTGCGCTATAAGCAAAAGAAGAGCGACAATTTTGAAAAAAACACAATATTTTTTACTTTTTGCTATAATAAATATCCCAATTTTTTTTTAAAAAAACCAATTTTTTCCTCAGTTTTGGCCGATACGTATTCTTCTACATATTTTTGGTAAAAAAAAATCGCAATAAGCGTATATTGATTGGTTTGCGTCTACAAAATACGGGATAGATTTATGGCATTTAAAAAAAATAAAAACATTTTTATTTTTTTTAGCGGCGATCGCAATTTTTTTTGGTGACTGCGACATTATGGCGGACACATCGGACACTTTTGACACATTTTTGGGACCAATCACATTTATACAGCGATCAATGCTATAAAATTGCATTGATTACTGTGTAAACGTGACAGGCAGTGAAGGGGTTAACCACTAGGGGGCGGGGAGGGGTTAAGTATGTTTCCTAGGGAATGATTCTAACTGAAGGGGGAGGGGACGCACTAGGGGAGGAGACCGATCAGTGTTCCTCCGTTCTGGGAACTCAGATCGCTCTCCTCAGAGCTGACAGGCTGTGGATCTGTGTGTTTACACACACAGATCCACATGCCGGCCCAGTTAACGGGCAATCGCGGGTGCCTGGTGGACATCGCGGCCGCTGGGCACACGCACCGGGTCCCGAGGAACGCGGCGGGCGCGCGTGCCACCTAGACGGCCGGGAATCCCAGGACGTCATATGACGTCCACCCAGGATGGGAGATTTTTTTTTCTAGCACTATTTTTGAGGTGTGGAGTGAATACTACATTGTTGCTGACCAAAGAGTCTTTTTGCAACATTGTGGCTGGTGTCACTATACCGCTATATTTCACCATATGATGTTCACAATATTATTTGGAGTAATGAGTGGATGCTACATTGTTGCCGACCAAAAGTTTTTTTAGCAACATTGTGGCTGGTGTCACTATACCAACATTTTTTTACTTTATTATTTTCACAATATTGTTTGGAGCATGGGAATTCAATATTTAGCGGAACTATAACAAATTCTTCAATAAGTTTTTTTCACATAAATTATTTTGGATATTTATTATTCAATATCACACCTATAGGGTTCAAAATACTAAGGATTTACACACACTGTATAATACACACTGTGTCAGGATGCGCGCTTGTCACTATATATGTATTGTATTCGGGTCTTTTGTATTTTTTTGACTAACACTAGCAGCTGCACCTAAAATTTTATTTTATCTAATTTGTCTGGTTAGCGCAAAAGTTCTTTTTTCTTTATATTTTTTGGTGGATATGGTTATCAGATCTCCTTTAGTAAGCAGACTGCATGCAGGACAATAGTCAAATTTATCATTTGTTTCTACTAAAAAAGTCAAACCGAGCAGAGCTTATTTGGAAGGACATCATCATTCATGAGTGACTTGGGTGGCGTAAAGTCTAAACACAATCTTGTATACCAGTATACAGGAAAAGTAGAATGATTTGCCAAGCGTTCTATTTTGCTGACCCCCCTGGCTACTTATAGACATAAGCTGACCCTTGTTCTTTTCATATAACAGTCGGACCACAAAAAATGCATTTGTAGCCAAAAAGAACACGAATATTTGTGCTACAACCGCTCCTCAGAGCAATGAAGAGGCTGGATCTTCTGACAAGTTTTCTCAAAAACTGCTTCCCCGCCCACATCATGACAGACAGGTGGGAACCTCATTGTTCTGGGAGGAGCTCATATGACGTCCTCCTCCCAAAGAACGAGCCTCGCACGACCGCTCCGGGCCTCACTCAGGCGCGATCCGTCACCCGCTGCGTCCATCGGATACAGGGGATGACAGTTCACTATACCGTTCTGCTGCCAGTGTCATGTGATCGCTGTGACCAATCACAGCAGATTGCATGACAGTTGTAAACCTCGAATGACTTTCTTTCATGCCATTCATTGTATACAATTGTGTTGCTAGCTGTGATTGGTCACATTGATCACATAGTACGGACAGGGCCAATAACAGACCATCTGTGCCATGTGATTAGCTGTGACTAATCACAATAATAGACAGCGTCTACCAATATCATTCAGTGAAAAATTTGCATATAGAGGTGAAATTCACCTGCCTGATGAAGGGGTCCTGTGTGGCTCCGAAACGTTGCTTTCTGCTGTAATGATGGGATCACTGATTAGAGTTTTGCACCCATTTTTTGGAGATCCTGGCGTGCTGGCGGCATTACTTTCTCTGACTACATACGCCCCCCTCTTTAATTACGCAGCGTGACGCTGGCAGCAATCTATGGCTGCCTGTGGCTATTAAAGACTTCAGCCCCTGGAAGAATTTACCCCCTTCCTGACCAGAGCACTTTTTACCGACTCGGCACTGCGTCACTTTAACTGACAATTGCGCGGTCGTGTGACGTTACACTATAAATATTAAAAATATATTCAGCGCTGACTAACAGAAGGACAAATTACACAATAAATGCTAGCAGACACTCAAAGGTAAATTCAACAACACCTCTCATAGATAAAAATAGACAAACAGTGCTGCACAAATATTAAATGTCCATATATAAATAGATGCATGAAGTGGAGCAAATAAAGTATAGAAGTAAGACCACCGGTGAGCACTCAAGACGACAGGAATAAATCCAGTGACTGTAGTCCCTTCACCACACATGGATGGCCCCTCATCTTAACAATTCGACCTGAGACAGGTCACACAGCTCATCACCATAAATAGATGGAACGGTCCAGGTGGTATTAACCCCGTTTTGAACACTCATGGAGGTGGAGGAGGAATGTCATGTATGCAATACAAAATAGCAAATATAGTGCTCTCTGCATAAACGTTTATTAAAAAGTAAAGGATAAAATATACACTTACAAACACAGCACTCAGATCCGAGTGCCGGCGAGATAGCATGTAATCGTGTCACGTTACACCCAAACAAAATTGACGTCCTTTTTTCCCCACAAATAGAGCTTTTTTTTGGTGGTATTTGATCGCATCTGCGGTTTTTATTTTTTGTGCTATAAACAAAAAAAAGAGCGACAATTTTGAAAAAAACGCATTATTTTTTACTTTTTGCCATAATAAATATCCCCCCAAAATATATAAAAAAAATATTTTTTTCCTCGGTTTAGGCCGATATGTATTCTTCTACATATTTTTGGTAAAAAAAAAAAATCCCATAAGCGTTTATTGATTGGTTTGCACAAAAGTTATCGCATCTACAAAATAGGGGTTAGATTTATAGCATTTTTATTATTATTTTTTTTTTTTTTTTACTAGTAATAGCAGCGATCAGCGATTTGTATCATGACTGCGACATTATGGCGGACAGATCGGACAATTTTGACACATTTTTGGGACCAATGGCATTAATATAGCGATCAATGCTATAAAATTGCATTGATTACTGTAAAAATGTCACTGGCAGTGAAGGGTTTAACACTAGGGGGCAGTGAAGGGGTTAACTGTGTTCCTTGGGAGGTGATTCTAACTGAAGGGGGAGGGGACTGACCGGAGGAAGTGACGGATTGTGATTCCTAGCTAATAGTAACACACGATCTGTCACTCCTGTCAGAACAGGGAAGTGTGTCCTGGTCACGATCGCTCGTGGCCAGCAGTCATCGCGACCGTCGGCCACAAGCACCGCCACCCCCCGCTGTGCAGCGGGCGCATGCGCGCCTGCACCTCCGGCAACACGTGCCTGCCATCCCGACCCCGCGAGCCGACGTATAGCTACGACAACTCGTGCAGGGGAGCCAACCTGCCGCAGTATAACTGCGGCCGTTGGTTGGGAAGCGGTTAAAGTGGTTGTAAACCTTAGAAAAAAAACAAAAACCTGCAAGTCAAAGGCATAATGAGCTAGTATGCCTAGCATACTAGCTCACTATGAATTACTTACCTTAGATCGAAGTCCCTGAAGCCGTCCTCGTACCCCACTCCAGCGGCCGACATTGCTCCCGGAGTTACTTCCGGGTATCGCGGGCTCCGGCGTTGTGATTGGCCAGAGCCACGATGCTGTCACTCCTGCGCATGCGCGCCAGAGCCACCAGGAACGGCACAGTCTAACTGAAGCAACGGCACGTTCAGTGCACATGTGCCGATGACGTCGGCACATGCAAATACATGGGATATTTCCTAAACTGTTCAGGTTTAGGAGATATCCAGTGAAGCTACAGATAAGCCTAATTATAGGCTTACCTGTAGCAAAAAGTGGTTATAAAGGGTTTTCAATCACTTTAAGACCACACACGGGTGGAGCACACACCTTTCTCACCTCCAGACCCAGACACACAGGCTGCTACAGTCTCCTTTCTAAGTTTTAAGGTAACACTTCCTTGGTTTTGGCTCATTCACCGGGTTCTTTTGCTATTTCCTCTTGTTCACACTCTATTTTTCTTGGGTATGTGGTTTGGTGCACTTTTCACCTGGCTTCTTGACACCATTACACGCCCCTTTATATTGTAGTCCTCTTATCCGCTTATATGCAGCTTATTATATAAACATATTCATCCCATGTTTTCCTTCACAGAATATCAACTGCAACCTATATACAGTCTGTACTAATATTTGATAAATTGGGGACCACACTATCACTCTTACTTTCTTTGGCCTCAGTGCGGCCATGGTTTTGTGGCCTCAGCTCCCATGGGATGCCTGTTTTGCCACGGTGCCTTCAGTCGTGCATCACATTGCTATTTGCTATATATCTATATCATATACAGGTAAGAGTGTTGGGGAATTTCTATCCCCCCTCTGCCCTGTGTCCCCCGTGTGTCAAACACCTGTTCATTTTGCCTTCCTGTTCTACTATAGATCTATCCCAATTGCTATTGCTCCTGACGAAACGCGTACAGCCCCAGCCTTATGCTACGCCATTGCAATCATGTTATTCTCAGATTCAATAACATGAATTTTATCATCAATTATTATCATTATTAACATCATTATCTTTATTATGAATTGGAACTTTTAATGTACTATCCATGAATGTATCTATTATTATTACTGTGAATTATGTTTAATAAACTGTTAAGGTGTTACTATTGTTTATCATGTTATTTTCAATTATACAATGTATATTTCTTTGGAATTACCATCATGTGATTGCACACCTTATTACCTAGCCGTGCTTCATACAAAGTCCCACCCAACCCCCCACTTTTAATCTACATACGGTTCCAGCCAGTGGTCACTTCAGCACCCACTTGCAAATACAGCCATCTCTACAGGAATGTGTGCGTTGGGAATATTGCGTTGGATGCTTTTAAAATCCTTCTGTTCTGATATAGAACACCTGAGGTGGTACATCACCTACATTCTTCACTTTCCTATCTCTGCTGGCATTGTGGCAAGGAAAAAGGTACCCATTGTCATATCTTTTTGGCAATGTGAGCTTATAACCCCCTTCTGGAAAATGGTGATGTCTCTCATCCAGCCGCTGTTTGAAATATCACTTCCATTAGACCCACTGGGCCTCCCATTTCCTAGCATTGGTAAACTTTCAAACAAATCAACCTCATACATATTATTAACAGCCAAGAAAACTATCCCCGATACATTGGTTATCTTCGACACCCCCTAGTCCAAGCCAAGTTTCAAGTTTTACACACTATTTCAGAGATTCGGAGAATGGAGTATATGACTGCTTTGGTTGGTGATGCCGTGGCCCAATTTAACAGGATATGGGATCCCTGGGACCAATCTGAGTGTGGTGCCCTTCCCGTGTCTTCTTGAAGTTTGGGTCTAAGGTGACATCCCCTGAGGATGACTCCTCTTCTTTCCATGACCCCACTTTATTGCAATTAACCCCTGGTGTATCCTTATAGGGTATATAGTCTGCTTCCTTATTCCATGTCAACTATTTTTTCCTTTCCCTCATTATGTATACAGTGCCTTGAAAAAGTATTCATACCCTTTTAAATTTTTCACATTTTGTCATGTTACAACCAAAAACTTAAATGTATTTTATTGGGATTTTATGTGATAGACCAGTGTTTCTCAACTCCAGTCCTCAAGGCGCCCCAACAGGTCATGTTTTCAGGCCTTCCATTATTTTGCACAGGGGATTTAATCAGTTTCACTGTCTTAGTAATTACCACAGTTGTTTGAACCTGAGGGAAATCCTGAAAACATGACCTGTTGGTGCGCCTTGAGGACTGGAGTTGAGAAACACTGTGATAGACCAACACAAAAAGTCACATAATTGTGAAGTGGAAGGAAAATTATAAATGACACAAATAAATATGTGAAAAATGTGGGGGGGGGGGCATTTGTATTCAGCCCCCCTGGAGTCAATACTTTGTAGAACCCCCTTTCACTGCAATTACAGCTGCAAGTTTTTTTGGGGATGTCTCTACCAGCTTTGCACATCTAGAGAGGACATTTCTGGCCATTCTTCTTTGTAGAATATCTCAAGCTCTGTCAGATTGGATGGAGAGCGTCTGTGAACAGCAATTTTCAAGTCTCGCCACAGATTCTCAATGTGATTTAGGTCTGGACTGTGACTGGGCCATTCTAACACATGAATGTGCTTTGATCTAAACCATTCCATTGTAGCTCTGGCTGGATGTTTCGGGTCGTTGTCCTGCTGAGAGGTGAACCTTCGCCCCAGTCTCAAGTCTTTTGTAGACTCTAACAGGTTTTCTTCTAAGATTGTCCTGTATTTGTCTCCATCCATCTTCCCATCAACTCTGACCAGCTTCCCTGTCCCTGCTGAAGAAAAGCATCCCCACCACATGATGCTGCCACCACCATGTTTCACGGTGGGGATGGTGTGTTCAGGGTGATGTGCAGTGTTAGTTTTCCCCACACATAGCATTTTACTTTTAGGCCAAAAAGTTGAATTTTGGTCTCATCTGACCAGATCACCTTCTTCCACATGTTTGCTGTGTCCTCCACATGGCTTCTCACAAACTACAAACAGGACTTCTTATGACTTTCTTTCCCCAATGTCTTTCTTCTTGTCACTCTTCCATAAAGGGCAGATTTGTGGAGAACACGACTAATAGTTGTCCTGTGGACAGATTCTCCCACCTGAGCTGTGGATCTCTGCAGCTCCTCCAGAGTTACCATGGACCTCTTGGCTCTTCTCTGATGAATGCTCTCCTTGCCCGGCCGGTCAGTTTACGTGGACGGCCATGTCTTGGTAGGTTTGCAGTTGTGCCATACTCTTCCCATTTTCTGATGATGGATTGAACAGAGCTCCGTGAGATGTTCAAAGCTTGGGAGATTGTTTTATAACCTAACCCTGCTTTATACTTCTCCACAACTTTATCCCTGACCTGTCTGGTGTGTTCCTTGGCCTTCATGATGCTGTTTGTTCACTAAGGTTCTCTAAAAAACCTCTGAGGGCTTCACAAAACAGCTGTATTTATACTGAGATTAAATTACACTCAGGTGGACTCTGTTTATGAATTAGGTGACTTCTGAAGGCAATTGGTTCCACTAGATTTTAATTAGGGGTATCAGAGTAAAGGGGGCTGAATACAAATGCACACCACATTTTTTAGATATTTATTTGTATCATTTATCATTTTCCTTCCACTTCACAATTATGAGCCACTTTGTGTTGGTCTATCACATAAAATCCCAATAAAATACATTGACATTTTTGGTTGTAACATGACAAAATGTGGAACATTTCAAGGGGTATAAATACTTTTTCAAGGCACTGTACGTTTATGATCTACTTATTACATATAAACGAGTTCTCTGTCTTGTTCTGTAACTCGTTTTGTCTATTAATATCTCCCCATTATATTGTTTCCTCTTTTTTTTTTTTCCTCCTATGCATATTTTGCATTGCTTGAATACCTTCAATGAAAATACAATTTAAAAAAAAAAAAGAGAAAACCGTAAAACATAAAATCCAATAATGCCAAACCACTATAGTTTACCTCCAAAGAAACCATTTTTCTTTTTCTCTTCAGCAAAATGGGAATCAGAATTTGACCCACATAATACAGAGGAGAGAAGCTTCACGGTAAATGAGAATACATCGGTTTTAGTGCCAATGATGTACCGGCGGGGATTGTATAAGACGTACAAGGACAAAGAGTTGGAATGCGATATGGTAGAAGTGCCGTACGCCGGTAAAGTATCCCTCCTCATCATCGTACCGCAACTGGGTGATCTCCGCATGGTGGAAAAAAACCTGACCCGGCAGAGGATTAAACAATACTTTAGTTCAAAGAAAACCAGGTATACATGAGAGCTGCTTACAACAGAATTCCAGTTTTAACATTTTTAGAGGTATCAGCCATATTATCATACAAGCGGCAATGTGCAACGTGATGATTACTGGATGAATGAAGGATAAACTGACAATAATTCCAGGATGGTAAAAGGGTCTGCCATAAGCACAGAACAATATATAACAGGCAATGCAGCTATTGCAGTAACAGGAGCAATTTCTACTAAGGATGCCAGGTGGCAGGACAGTATCGATTAACGGATTTGTATTGAATGGAGGAAAGGGAAGAATAACTGACATACACAGTACAGTTCAGTCTAGGACAAATGCAATGACTGGAGGTCTCCTGAGGGTGGGTTACACCTCTCTCCCAAGGAGGTTGGCTGCAGCTGGTAGCCCAGGTGGTCAGCTGAAGGGATCTAGGAGCAAGCTCCACAGGGGGAAGGCAAGACAAGTCACTTGTCAGAATGTTCTGGTGGCAGAATAATGGGGCGTACACACGGTCAGACTTTTCGACCGGACTGGTCTGACGGACGCCGACGGACCAAATCCGGCGGACAACCCGATCGTGTGTGGGCTTCACCGGTGCTTCAGCGGACTTTTCCAGTCGCAAATCTGACGGACTTTAGATTTGGAACATGCTTAAAATCTTTACGTCGTAACTCCGCCGGACCCAGAAATCCGCTCGTCTGTATGCTAGTCCGACGGACAAAAACCGACGCTAGGGCAGCTATTGGCTACTGGCTATCAACTTCCTTATTTTAGTCCGGTGTACGTCATCACGTACGAATCCATCGGACTTTGGTGTGATCGTGTGTAGGCAAGTCCGTTCATTAGAAAGTCCGTCGGAAGTCCTTCAAAAGTCCGTCGAAAGTCCGCTGGAAAGTCTGTCGGACCAGTCCGGTCGAAAAGTCCGCCCATGTGTACGTGGCATAAGTCCTAGGAAGGGGTGAAGTCTGGGGGGGGCTGGAAAAACAATACACCAGAGCCAGCTAACATAGTGCCCACCATAGTGACTGGGTCATAAAGCAGAGCTCCACCCAAAAGGGGAAGTTATGTTTTAACCACTTAAGGGCCGAGCTTCTTTCTGAGATTTGGTGTTTACAAGTTAAAAACTGTTTTTTTTTGCTAGAAAATTACTTAGAACAACCAAACATTATATATTTTTTCTAACACCCTAGAGAATAAAATGGCGGTCGTTGCAATACTTTCTGTCACACCGTATTTGCGTAGCGGTCTTATAAGCGCACTTTTTTTGGGAAAAAAATACACTTTTTTGAATTAAAAAAGAAGACAACATAAAGTTAGCCTAATTATTTTTTTTATATTGTGAAAGATAATGTTTACGCCGAGTAAATTGATACCCTACATGTCACGCTTCAAAATTACGCCCGCTCGTGTAATGGCGACAAACTTTTACCCTTAAAAATCTCCATAGGCGAGGATTAAAAAATTCTATAGGTTGCATGTTTTGAGTTATAGGGGAGGTCTAGCGCTAGAATTATTGCTCTCACTCTACCGATCATGGCGATACCTCACATGTGTGGTTTGAATACCGTTTTCATATGCGGGCGCTACTCACGTATGTGTTCGCTTCTGCATGTGAGCTCGGCGGGGCTCGTTTAAAATTTTTTTTTTTTTTTACCTTTTATTTTAACACTGATCTTTTTTAAAAAAATGTGTCACTTTTATTTTATTTGTAAACATCCCTTGTAATAGAAAAAAAAGCATGACAGGACCTCCTAAATATGAGATCTGGGGTCAAAAAAACCTCAGATCTCATATTTACACTAAAATGTAATAAAAATAAAAATGAAATGTCATTTAAAAAAAGTAATTAAAAAAAAGTCCATTTAAGAGCTGTGGGCGGAAGTGAAGTTGTGACGTCGCTTCCGCCCGCAATGGTATAGAGACGGGTGGGGGCCATCTTCCCCTCACACGTCTCCATACCAAGCCAGGGAGCATACTCGATCGCCTCCGCTGCTACCGACGGCTCTGGTAAGCGGCGGAGGGCACCGGAGAATGGCGGGAGGGGGGCCCTCTCCCCCCACCGATAAAAGTGATCTCGCGGTGAATCCGCCACAGAGGCCACTTTTATCGGAAACCAGACCGCTCACTGAAGAAGAGGATACCGGGGTTATGGCAGCTAGCTGCTGCCAGGGGCAGATTGACCATTGAGCCACTCTGGCAGTGCCCGAGGGCCCTGGGCCACTAGGGGGCCCCATCAGGGTTGCCAGCCTCAGTAAAACCAGGGACATTATGTATAAATCTGTGTTTTTTTTTTTTACATCTGTCTGTGTATACTGTGTGTACATGTATGTGTATACTGTGTGGTTGTATACTGTGTGTGTGTGTATACTGTGTGGCCCCACAATCTCTGATTGCCTGGGGGCCCCATAATCTCCTATTGCCCAGGGGCCCCATGAGTTATCAGTCCGCCCCTGGCTGCTGCCATAACAACGATATCCCTCTTCAAAGTGCCAACGTATATCGGGGTGAGCTGGTCCAGAAGTGCTTTTAAGGACTTGTTCCCTGAACAATTGGTACTTTTGAGGAGCGGAGGGGAGCAGGTTCTTGATTTTGACAGGTACTCGCTTCTCACTTCCTTCCTGAGCGCCGCAGCGGTCAGAAACGGAAGTTCTCCTCCCTCCCCTGCAGTCTTCTGGGATACTGACAGGTCCCAGAGGACTGCATCCACCATTCATGATGCGCAGCATGACTCGCGTATGCCCAGTGGGCACCCGGCTGTGAAGCCGCAAGCTTTCACAGCCGGGTGGCCATAGTGATAATGCCGGGGACCGAAGACAGCGGGTGAGACAGACTGGGGTGAGCACACCGCTGGATCGTGGGACAGGTGAGTGGCTGTTTTTAAAAGGCAGCAGCTACAGTTTTTGTTTTTTACACAGGTGACTGAAACTCCTCTTTAAGATGTAGTTGCATGCTCAGGCACTGGGAACAACGCTGGAAGACTCAACATCTGGTGGCAACTCACATGCCCTGTTACTGTTGTCCTGTCAGGCTTGGACTCTCTGCTAGGGTGGCCAGATGTTTCTGGGAACAGTCCCTGATTTTTTGGGACTATCCCTATCAAAAGTATGTCCCCTTTTATTTCCAGTGCTCCCCATTGTCCCTGATTGCAGTTTTGTTTCCTCCTTCCTGCTCTCTGCAACTCTAGTTTTCCATTGCTTTTCTGTGCTCCCCGTTTTGTATATATTGTATATATATAATAGCTATCCCATGAATAAGGTACAGGTGTACCGAAACATGTTGGGGGCGTGGCCGTAAGTAGCAGAACACCACGTACTAGTGACAGAAAGGAGCGAGCTGAACGGTGAACCGAGAGAGGGGGGACAGCGCTACCCATTCGTTTAGCAGGCGGTGAGAGGGTGAGAGACACTTCATACGCTCTGCATTAGAGGGTCCGCCGTGACCGCATACCCCCTAGAAGGTTAATCTCAGATGCTGTGTGATATTGGACGGATTGCTGTGGAGTTTACTGTGCTAATAGTTTTTTACACAATGTGAGTGGAACAGTTGAAGTGTTATTTGCAGTGTTTTATTAAAGTGTTTGACGTTATTACACTATTGGGAGTGTTCTTTTATTTTTATATGGAACGAGTCTCCTGGATTCACATGCTTTAACCCTGGTTGGACACAACAGCCATCCATGCCTTTTAGCCTCGCACGAAAGTGGAGGCATGAGGAGCTGGTGAGTGGCTGCCCATAGGGAGAGTGGTCACTGAACACTGAAGGTGTGGTGGAAGAGCATAATAAAAGACTTCACATTTTTTCTACATAAGAACTTGCTGTGGCACTTTATATGCTGTTTTTTATCACCATCACGGACACTATTTGTTGCACTCCTATTTTAAACTGTATACAAAATAATTTTTTTAGGGGAACAGGAGTTATTTTGGATGAGCAATTTTTGAACAATTTAACACTTGAGTCACGTTATGTATTATGGTGTATATAATTCATTATATATGTTGAATGATATGTGGGGAAATCACTAAGGGAGTGTTTGCACATATTGTCACAATATTCTACTATTTGGGTATAGGTTGGATTACACCCCATGTAGATATATACCAGTAAAAAGGTGATTGGATTTTTAGTTTTTATTAGTTTAGTCTGTTTAATTCACAATTTATTTTTCACTATAAGGGGTGAATTACATGCATTGTGATTAGCGCCACAATTTAAATTGTCACGGAAGGTGTTCACTATTCATTATTCAGTGCAGATTTAAATTCCATTGTAGTATTGTATATAATTAGTTGTTAGGCTTCTGTTTGTTAGTTATTAGTCAAGTATTCTGTCACTGGGTTTTTTGGTTCCCGTTCACTTATATTGTTATGTTTGTTGTGTACTGGTGTTTGGATGGGTTGTGTTGCACTGTAAACAAATCTCACTTACAGCATACACAGTCTGGTCCCAAAATCCTGAGTGTAGCCACACAGATCTGGTCATCCCTGCTGCTGATTCCTGACATAACACTGGAGCGAGAAGACCTAAATACCCTCCCAGCAGCCAGCATCAGGTGGAAACTGATTACTGGGGTCTGCAGGCTGCTGGGAAACACCTGCTGGTGGACAGTGGAATTATAACCCTCCACTCAGGAAACCACAGTGCCACCAGCAGATGATCCAGGTCCTGACATTATCTCAGTTCTCCTTGAAGTCAGCTTTAACCCCTGAAATGAAATTAGATCAGTTTCAGAATTCTGATTGGTTAATAGGGATTGCTGTTGTACACACTTTTCATCTCATTGAGAAAGTTTGGTATAGTTGGGATTGGTAATACAGACACTGATGCATATCTTCCTCCACAGTTTGTTGGACCTCTACATACCCAAAGTATCCTTCAATACCCCGGTCAATGTGCAATTTGGGTTGTTAAGTATGGGCATGGCAAGAATATTCAGTAGTGACAATGCTGACTTTACCAGGATCTCAAAGAAATCAAGGATAAGAGTTTCAAAAGTAAGCATCTTTTTTTTGGTCTTTAGATTTAGTATTTCAGTGAAAAAAAGTCCTATACCTCTAATATAATAGTCCTATGACAAGAAAAGCCTCCTTCGGACATCATCATCTCTGTAAGTGCTGAGGACCAAATACATATACAAGAAGACCTATACTGTGGAAGATTTCCCCAAAAACAGAGCAGAAAGAGGCAAAGGACTTATCACCAGTATTGGCTGCCATTCCTGATGACTGGTGATCTGATGACTGGTGATCTGATGACTGGTGATCTGATGACTGGTGATCTGATGACTAGTGATCGGGTGACTGGTGATCTGATGACTGGTGATCTGATGACTGGTGATCGGGTGACTGGTGATCTGATGACTGGTGATCTGATGACTGGTGATCTGATGACTGGTGATCTGATGACTGGTGATCTGATGACTGGAGATCAGATGACTGGAGATCAGATGACTGGTGATCCGATGACTGGTGATCCGGTGACTGGTGATCTGGTGACTGGTGATCTGGTGACTGGTGATCTGATGACTGGAGATCTGATGACTGGAGATCAGATGACTGGTGATCCGATGACTGGTGATCCGGTGACTGGTGATCTGGTGACTGGTGATCTGGTGACTGGTGATCTGATGACTGGTGATCTGATGACTGGTGATCCGATGACTGGTGATCTGATGACTGGAGATCTGATGACTGGAGATCAGATGACTGGTGATCCGATGACTGGTGATCCAATGACTGGTGATCCAATGACTGGTGATCCGATGACTGGTGATCCAATGACTGGAGATCCGGTGACTGGTGATCTGATGACTGGAGATCTGATGACTGGTGATCTCATGACTGGTGATCCAATGACTGGTGATCGGGTGACTGGAGATCTGATGACTGGTGATCTGATGACTGGTGATCTGATGACTGGTGATCCAATGACTGGTGATCCAATGACTGGTGATCGGGTGACTGGTGATCTGATGACTGTTGATCTGATGACTCTTGATCTGATGACTCTTGATCTGATGACTGGTGATCTGATGACTGGAGATCTGATGACTGGAGATCAGATGACTGGTGAACCAATGACTGGTGATCCAATGACTGGTGATCTGATGACTGATGATCCAATGACTGGAGATCTGGTGACAGGTGATCTGATGACTAGATATCTGATGACTGGTGATCCAATGACTGATGATCCGATGACTGGTGATCGTGACTGGTGATCTGATGACTGATGATCTGCTGACTGATGATCTGCTGACTGATGATCTGCTGACTGATGATCTGCTGACTGATGATCTGATGATTGTTGGTCTGATGACTGGTGATCTGATGACTGGTGATCCGATGACTGGTGATCTGGTGATCTGGTTAATGATAATCTGATGACTGGAGATCTGATGACTGGAGATCTGATGACTGGTGATCTGATGACTGATGGTCTGAAGACTGATGATCTGATTACTGGTGATCTGGTGACTGGTGATCTGGTGACTGGTGATCTGATGACTGGTGATCTGATGACTGATGGGTTAATGAATAAGACAACAAGAGGGGTAGAGGAAGCACTGATCCACAGAATGAATGATGTAGAAGTATAGAGATCCTTGCACTGCAGGTCCTCAGGTAAAGCTTCCTCTCCAACAACAGTGAGCAACAAAGCATGATCCCCAAATCTTACTCCAACTCTTTTGGGACTAGTAGTCAGAGGCGGCAGTGCCTTAGACGAGGTAGCAGAAGAAAAGTGTCTAGGTACAGGAAGTGAATTGCTATTTTTAAGAGGAATTCAAAACATGAGGTGAAGATTGTGATCTCATCACCCTTACAGTACTTTCCACCTCTTCCAAAAAGAGAAAGCCTTGTACTCATTGAAAAAAATGCAAGGGCCTCTGTGATTGGCAGCAATGTCAGGAGCGCAATCCCCTGTGGTCAGCACATGTTATGGCAGTCACCTGTAGGAGGTGGCTTATTACCCGCAGGGGAAGAGAACTTACACAGAAACTGGTTGATGCAGTAATGTATAGTAATGTGGTAATGTTGGAAGAACAGCAAAATCTGCAGACACTGCAACACTAGACCGGAACACTTACAATAAACCAAGCATGGAGTACGGCGCACACAGTAGACACCTGACCACATCCAACAGTGAAGGCAGCTGGAGGGCAGACCGGCAATGGGTCCGCTGGGTTAGGAAAAAAAACAAGAGACATTGACGGTCCCTACTCTGTCCCTGCTCCACAGAAATCTGACCCAATGCTATTCCCACTGTCCCTATAACTAGAGGGAGATCTGTTCCTGACCTACATACTATGCCAACCTAAAGGGGACCAGGCTTTTTGTAAGCGCTACCCACATCAAAGATGGCCCCTAGGTCATTTAGGGCAGCAGTGTCCAATCAGACAGCTGCTTCTCTGATGACACTTACGGAGGCTTCGAAGGAACCTGATTTCCCCCTTGACCTCCGCCCACCCTGAACAGCTGCCACTGAACAGTGCCATCCTTGCAGGGAGGCTAAACTACATCTGCCCACATGCTTGGCCCAGGACATAGGAGATCACAATGGTCACCGTAGTAATGCTGACCACCACAGTGATTGTCAACTTCCTGGGGATCAACTTTAAGGTCTACTTTATTGGAATTACAAGAACAAATAAATGAATATGAAAGTATTTTAGCTGAGTTCTTC
This sequence comes from Lithobates clamitans, assembly GCA_037952925.1. NCBI lineage: Eukaryota > Metazoa > Chordata > Amphibia > Anura > Ranidae > Lithobates > Lithobates clamitans. The sequence goes on along the minus strand of JBBGZY010001053.1, from coordinate 576,566 downwards.
TTTAACAGAAGCCCAGTAAAAATAAACTTTTAAGCAAACCAGTGTATTGATTATGCAGAGCACAGCAACGGGTTTATTTCAGAGGTGGTCACACAACCAGAAAATTATCTTTCTTTGTTTACCACTATTTGTCTGCGAAGAGAAACAAGAAATGCTCTGTAATTTTAGGGTTTGAAGAACATGTGAGTCAATCCCCTTCCTCTCATTGACAGTGCTGGTGCTTGATGATTGGCAGATCATGCACTGAGTACCAACATATGGTGGCAAGGAAAGGGTCTTCAGCTCAGGTGGATTGGGCAGCTGGCAAGAGCGATGGGGGAGCAAAAGGGGAAGCGGTTACTCCCATGGGTATAACTTGGTTTGCACTTCATGGTTCATATCATCTGGCACAATGGTTGCAGGAGGTGTGCAGATCTTGGAGTGTAGACTGCCCACCACCAGAGGAAAGAATAAAACCAAACTGAGCTGATTGAATATTTAAATACATTTCTTAGCTCTGTCATTTCACCCCCTCCTTCCCAGGTGTGTGATAAACAGAGAACCCTGGATCACCAGCTAGCCAACTGTAAAAGAAAACAGTCTTTATTGCTCTTTCAAAACAAGAAAAACAAAAACAGCTTTTCTTCAGCAAAGGACAAACAAACAGTCCATCATTCTGGTACATTGAAAACAACAGAATGGCTCACCGCCAATATACCAGTCCCACACTAGAGTCCGGGGTTCCCGTCTGCTTTAGAGTACCACAAAGACCACAGGAGCTCAGCAAAACAATGTCTCAGTTGGAGGACAGTTCAAATTTTTAGCTGTGAACTACCCCACTTCATTGACACATGCTGACTTCTTCTTGTTCCTTTTCAAGACTCTCTTGCAGGTGGGTTAACCCTTTTGGATCCAAATCCCTGTAATACAGGTTTGGCGGTGCTTTGCAATCCAAAGTTTCTCTGAGTCTCTGAATTCCAGGTCCAAAACGAGGACTTACCAATACTGAGAGAACTGTAAATCGGTCCTCTTCTCTCCAACTGCCCTACCCCAAAACCCCTCAGCCCGCATGTGTGAGAACTCAAAAAAGTCTCTGAATTATCCTTTAAAGAGCCCACAACCTAAATAGTGGGACAATATATCTCCTGTCCAGGACTTATCCCTGGTATCCTGTATAATATATACTGTATATATAAACAGGTATTATAAGAGCTTAAAGGGTTTTTTAACATTTTGGGTAATTTAGTTCCTTTACTTTTTTTGTTGACAGATTTTACACCAGTCTTTTATGAGCATCGAAGAGAGAGGAACAGAGGTGCGTAGTGCGACTTCTGCTCAATTAAACTACGTCCTCCCAAGCCCCGAATTCAAAGTTGACCGTCCATTCCTTATTCTGGTTTATCATAAACCTACCGAAACCATTCTCGGGATGGGCCGATTCAAGGAGCCGCCTAGCAATAACCCTGGTCAAGGAGAATGAATGTAATAAAGCAGAAAATAAACTGCTATATAAAATGAAACCATTCTGCTCATAATAAAGCTAAAATATTCTGTTTTGTGTTTTTCTCTGTATCATATTCATGTTAACAACTGGGGGGGGATACAAGCCAATAACTGGTGAGCTTTAAGGGTACAGGGGGGTGCAGTGTTAGCCAGCACTACAGGAGAAAAATATTTGGGGGTACTTATTTCAGATGATTGCAAAATGAGCAAATAGTGTGACCAGGCAGTGGGAAAAGCAAATAGTATTCCAGGATGCATCACTAGAGGGATCACCTGCAGGAGGAAGGAGGCCCTGATTCCTCTATATAGATCTTTATATCACTAGAGGGGTCACCAGCAGGAGGAAGGAGGTCCCGATTCCTCTATATAGATCTTTATATCACTAGAGGGGTCATCAGCAGGAGGAAGGAGGTCCTGATTCCTTGATATAGATCTTTATATCACTAGAGGGGTCACCAGCAGGAGGAAGGAGGTCCTGATTCCTTGATATAGATCTTTATATCACTAGAGGGATCACCAGCAAGAGGAAGGAGGTCCTGATTCCTTGATATAGATCTTTATATCACTAGAGGGGTCACCAGCAGGAGGAAGGAGGTCCTGATTCCTTGATATAGATCTTTATATCACTAGAGGGATCACCAGCAGGAGGAAGGGGGTCCTGATTCCTCGATATAGATCTTTATATCACTAGAGGGATCACCAGCAGGAGGAAGGAGGTCCCGATTCCTCTATATAGATCTTTATATCACTAGAGGGGTCACCAGCAGGAGGAAGGAGGTCCCGATTCCGTGATATAGATCTTTATATCACTAGAGGGATCACCAGTAGGAGGAAGGAGGTCCTGATTCCTCTATATAGATCTTTATATCACTAGAGGGATCACCAGTGGGAAGAGGGAGGTCCTGATTCCTAGATATACAGTATCTCACAAAAGTGAGTACACCCCTCACATTTTTGTAAGTATTTTATTCTTTATATTTTCATGTGACGACACTGAAGAAATGACACTTGTCTACAATGTAAAGTAGTGAGTGTACAGCTTGTATAACAGTGTCAATTTGCTGTCCTGTCAAAATAACTCAACACACAGCCATTAATGTCTAAACCGCTGGCAACAAAAGTCAGTACACCCCTAAGTGAAAATGTCCAAATTGGGCCCAAAGTGTCAATATTTTGTGTGGTGTCAATTATTTTCCAGCACTGCCTTAACCCTCTTGGGCATGGAGGTCACCAGAGCTTCACAGGTTGCCACTGGAGTCCTCTTCCCCTCCTCCATGATGACATCACAGAGCTGGTGGATGTTAGAGACCTTGTGCTCCTCCACCTTCCGTTTGAGGATGTCCCACAGAACCTGAAAATGACTCCGGGAGACGTGTCGCTGGTCACAGTGGTGTGCGGGGACCACTGCAACATAAAAAAAAAAAGAAATAAAAAATAACTAGTTGTGGGCTCAAAGACCAAACCATCACAGAACTGGGTCTCTATAAAAAACGCATTCCAAAAATCTAGACCAATGCACCATAAAAAACAACAACTTTATTGTAAATGTAGCACATAGACAATTATAGAATCAATCATAGACCCCAAACCACCCAATCAATATTGCACAAGTAGTTCACATTCTCATTCATTCTTGAACTTGCAAATTGTGTACAGACCGATCCCGCATACTGTAATATTGGCTATGAGCGGAAGAGATGTGCAGAAAGTCCCTTAACCCCATTCACGCCTGAACAAATCTTAACGCCTAAGCACAATTTTTTTGATATGTGCATTTTTTTCAGGACACATTTGGCTTTTATTTGGTAGTAAACGGTAATGGATATCTCCAGATTTATTTATTTTTTTATCATAGTAAAACTGTCCCAAAATAGTAAAAAAAAAAATCCTGCCCAAAATATACTGACCCTGACCTTTGACCCTGGCCTTGAACTTTGACCCAAACACCGTCCCTGGCACTGATCTAGATTAAACTTTATTTATTTATAATTTTATTTTTTATTATTATTATTTTTATTTTTTATTTTTTTACACACACTTTTTTCTCTCTCTGCAAGGAAAGAGAGAGATACAATATATATCTCTCCTCTATTCAAAGAGAGAGAAACACAGGGATGGGTTTCACAGTGACTGATCAGTGTGATAGCCAATCAGAGGCTATCACCAGTGGCGGCTGATGCTCAATATTTTGGGGGATGGGCAGCAAACCAACACCCCCCCCCCCCCGCAGTAGTTGAATGGGAAGGCAGCAATCCCCCCAAAACCCCTCCCCCTAGGAGACAGACAGAAAGGCAACAATACCCCCCCGCGCGGGAGACAGAGTGAAAGGCAGCGACCCCCCGTCCCCCTTGGCGGGAGACAGACGGGAAGGCAGCGCCCCCCCTGCGGCAGACAGACCGGAAGGTGGCGCTTACCCCGCCCCCCTTAAATGAGATGGACGGGAGGCGGTGATCCGAGAGGCCTCCTTACCTTAGGAGGCAGGGAGGCAGAAGACAAGGATTTGGGGTAGGGCTGCTACTCCTCGCACTTGGGTCGTTGCTTGTCCTCCTGGCAGAATAGGAAGTGGGAAGTGGCCAGGAGGAGAATCAGGAAGACAATAGTGAATATTAATTCGCTATTGTCACACAACTGGGTGGGCTCAGGGGAGCAGTGCTCTGCCCCCCAAGCCCACCCTTTTTTTTACACCATTTAGAGCCTCAGGCTCTAATCACGTGCTTCAAAAAAAAAAAAACATTGAAATCCATGCGTCTGGCCCCTACATGTAGATTAAGGGCCAGGCGCATGGATTGGGGGTGGGGGGCGGCTCCACCACTGGCTATCACAACGTGACCGGGAGTTACAGGTTTCCGATTGTTAGTAGGGGTCCCGGGGCTACTGCTGAGCCCCCGGTCTCTGTGCTGGGAGCACACTGTGTGGTGCCCCCTTCCCAGCATGAAGACAGATACAGGTATATGCGGCTCTACAGAAAAAGCCCAATCCAGTGAGGCCACATATATGTGTTATGTACGTTATGTACCGTGGCATGGAGGGGTTAATATGGTCCTTCAGGAAAACCAGACATATTAATATACGTTCCACTTGTGTCAGTAGCTGGAAACTAATATATGCAAGAGTTCCTTCCCTCCGATAAAGCGTTATACTGTATCTGATGCATAATCAAGTGCGTATTCCAACTTTCGAGCAACAAGATGTGAAACCAGAACATATGAGGCTAGGTCCAGAGTCCAGGGTACAGAGTCCAGAGTACAGAGTCCTGTGCAAGAGTAACAGGCGGCAATTGGTGAAACTTTATTTTCCACAGCGTGGTCTAGAGGAGGACTCCAAACTTGAGACTTGATATTCTTCAGCCTCCCCCCGCATGCTGTACACGCCGTACCAGGATATAGAGACCAAGTCTCGTGATAGTTTGGTCTTGAGCCCGTAACTAGTTTCTTTATTTTTTAATTTTTTTCATGACTAGCTGCAAGAGGCTCCCAACCGTACTAGACATATATGGTGGCCCATGTCTTGGAGCCAAGTGATTTTGGGACCTGCAAGGAGTTTTTGTAAGTTGTGAATTTCTGATATAAACAACCCTAAAGATAAGTACTCCATATTAACTGCATTAATACCAGATCTCTGGTATGTATACAGCAACAGTATGCAGGGGCACCAGACCAGGGCAATCTAATGTCCAAAAAAATCCCCCCCCCCAAAAAAAAAACTGCACCATTTACTTACAGTACATAGTCCAATTAAAAGAGAAGTTCTGGTCTTTTTTTTTTTTTTAAGAATCATACTTTACCTAGCTGGATGCAGGATCAGTCCGATGTTTTATCTGTCCCCCGCCGGCTCTGAGACTGAGAACCGAGCGATCAAAGACTGCTGATCACTCATTCTCAGAGCTAGGAGCAGAGAGCTATTGACTGTCAGTGACTGCTGTCTGATGTGCCCCCGCACCAGGGGCGGACCCAGAGTCTAGTCTCGGGAGGGGCACTGCCAGAAAATCCTTTTATTTGGGGGGGCAATTTATCGGGGAAATGGCTGGTGTTAGCCTTTCAATCATCACTGCACCATGGTTGTTATGGTGTCAGGATGATTGAAGTGCATTATTTCTATTATTACATTGTAATATAAAATGAAATGGTTCAACTCATCATAATGCAGAATCAGTGGGAGCCCTGAGCGTGTCACTTGCCACCGTCGCCTGCCACCAGATGTGGATTGTCACTTGTCTACCACCAAATGCGGAAGGTCACTTGCCACGTCGCCTGCCACCAAATGCAGATTGTCACTTGCCACGTTACCTGCCACCAAATGCGGATGGTCACTTGCCACATCGCCTGCCACCAAATACAGATTGTCACTTGCCACGTCGCCTGCCACCAAATGCAGATTGTCACTTGCCACGTCGCCTGCCACCAAATGCAGATTATCACTTGCCACGTCACCTGCCACCAAATGCAGATTGTCACTTGCCACGTCACCTGCCACATGTTGCAGATTGTCACTTGCCTGCTACAATTGTCACTTGCTGTGTCACTTTCCTGCTAAGGTGGTCTCTAGCTGTGTCCCAGAGTCAGGTAGAAGAGAGATGATGTAATCTCTCTGCTGCCCGCGGCTGCCTGCAGAGTGAGGGCGGAACGGCAGGGATGCAGGGCAGGCGCCGGGTGGTGAGAGATGATGTCATCTCACTGCTCCCCCACCCGCCGGCTCCCTAATGGGCAGCAGCCCGCTCACACACCGAGCTCCAGCTGCTTACCCGCTCTCTCACCAGCCCACTTACCGACAGAGCCGCCCGGCCCGCCCGCTCTCACTCTCATCCATGGAGCCGTCCGCCCTCTCTCTCACCCGCATAATTGGGGGGGGGCAATTGCCCTGTTGCCCCCCCTGGATCCGCCCCTGCCCCACACTCACTGGAATGCTGGGCTGGGGAGGGGGAGGCGGGAGAGGTTGGCTCAGGCTCTCAGCGGCTCGTTGAGAGGCTGAGCCCCAGGTGCCGGTCCAGGGTTGTGGGCGGATGCTGACCATATCGTTGCGATCTTGCCCCTGGAGCGGCTCTGGGACGTCAAACGACAGCGGGCTTCACCTCGCCGTCTGCTAAAAAAGGGTCACAGCAGTGCAGAATGAACTGCCCTCCTATGATCCACAGAAGTACAAAACAAGCTTTGGCTGTACTTCTAACTACTTGCTGACCAGCTGCTGTCATTGAACTGCGGCAGGTCGGCACGTCCCCGAAAATCGCCGTTATTGTACATTGGCTCGGGAACTCTAATTTGTGGGCACGCGCGCGCCCACTGGCCAGCGGGGAGCCAATCAGCAGGTGGGGAGGACTCGATGTCCGCCGGCCACCCGCGATCGTTCCCCGCAGTGACAGAACAGGCATCTTCCTGTGTAAACAAGGCAAATCTCCGTTCTGACAGGGGAGATCACACAAATCCCATCTTTCTGATATGTAGGAAGACGGATCTGTGTGTTCCCCCAAGCAGCCCATCCCCCATACAGTTAGAACAAACCTACAGGGAACACATTTAACCCCTTGATCGCCCCCTGATGTTAACCCCTTCTCTGCCAGTGTCATTAGTACAATGTCAGTGCATATTATTTAGCACCGATTACTGTAATAATGTCACTGGTTCCCAAAAAAGTGTCAGAGGTCTTATCTATCCGCTGTAATGTAGCAGTCCCGCTACAAATCGCAGATCGCCGCCATTACTAGTAAAAAAAAAAATAATAAAAAGACCATAAATCTATCCATTATTTTGTAGATGCTATAACTTTTGCGCAAACCAATCAATATACGCTTATTGCGATTTTTTTTTACCAAAAATATGTAGAAGAATACGTATCGGCCTAAACTGAGGAAGAAATTCGTTTTTTTATATATTTTTTTGGAATATTTATTATAGCAAAAACGTTTAAAAAATTTATTTTTTTCAAAATTGTCGTTCATTTTTTGTTTATAGCACATAAAATAAAAACCGCAGAGGTGATCAAATAACACCAAAAGAAAGCTCTATTTGTGGGAAAAAAAGGACATCAATTTTGTTTGGGAACAGCGCGGCACGACCGCGCAATTGTCAGTTAAAGCGACGCAGTGCCGAATCGCAAAAAATGGTCCGGTCATTAAAGAGGAACTGCAGTCTGCTCACATTACAATTTGAAATAAAAACATCTTTTCCATTCTGAAGCTTCCCTCCACTTTGCATATTATTTTATATATACTGTGATTCTGTACTTGCCAAATATGCTGCGGAAATCTCCCTCCACTGAGTCTGGCTGCAGCCATTTTAACTGTGGGCAGCTGAAGCTGCTGCCTGTTCACTTCCTGGATTTACACAGGCACACAGAGGCACACCTCCAGCTCTGCAGCTCTCATTGGCCCTCTTATGAATCCTCCCCCCCCACCCTCCATTCTGGGCAAACTCTCATGAGAGTGAGAGAGCTGTGTATGATGTCATAATCCTAGGCTAATGACCAGACAAGAAACAGGAAGTGGGCTGTATAAGGGATTTACTGGCAGAAAAAAAAAATGTTTTACTATCCAAAGTTAAAACAACAACAAGGGCAGAAGATTTAATAGATGGAAAGATGAAAAAAATGACTGAAGGTCTGCATTAAGGGGGAAAATCTTCCCGTCCTTAAGTGGTTAATTTTTGCTTCGGTGGTGGATGGTAATGCCAGAGCCATGGAACAGAATGCACCGTTCAGATTGGAGGTACGCAGATCATCTCACAGCGTAGATTAGATAGGCAGAGCTCTCCTGTCCACAACATGAACGCCAAATGATAAAACTGTTTACTTAACAGGAATCGAATGTCAATGTCAACCCAGTAGGGTAATAATCAAGTCCAAAGTAGCCATACCTGGAGCTGCAAGCCAAACACCCCTTCACATTTCAGATATACATCAGCAGACAAACATGTATTCTTCCTTAGAAAGCATGCTATTCAGTTGTTGCTTCCACTTAGCAATAGTAGGGAGATTCATGGATTTCCAATGCATAAGAATTGGAACAAAGCTCTCAAAACCATTATATGGACATCAGTGTCAAACGGAGATTCCCAATGCAGCCCAGGACACATGTAAGAGGGTCTCCAGGTACAATATCTCACAAAAGTCAGTACACCCCTCACATTTGTGTAAATCTTTTCTTCTATCTTTTCATGTGACAACACTGAAGAAATGACACTTGGCTACAATGTAAAGTAGTGAGTGTACAGCTTGTATAACAGTGTAAATTTACTGTCCCCTCAAAATAACTCAACACACAGCCATTAATGTCTAAACCGCTGGCAACAAAAGTCAGTACACCCCTAAGTGAAAATGTCAAAATTGGGCCCAAAGTCTCAATATTTTGTGTGGCCATCATTATTTTCCAGCACTGCCTTAACCCTCTTGGGCATGGAGGTCACCAGAGCTTCACAGGTTGTCACTGGAGTCCTCTTCCCCTCCTCCATGATGACATCACAGAGCTGGTGGATGTTAGAGACCTTGTGCTCCTCCACCTTCCTTTTGAGGATGTCCCACAGATGATCAATAGGGTTTAGGTCTGGAGACATGCTTGGCCAGTCCATCACCTTTACCCTCAGCTTATTTAGCAAGGCAGTGGTGGTCTTGGAGGTGTGTTTGGGGTCGTTATCATGGTGGAATACTGCCCTGTGGCCCAGTCTCTGAAGGGAGGGGATCATGCTCTGCTTCAGTAGGTCACAGTACATGTTGGCATTCATGGTTGCCTCAATGATCTGTAGCCCCCCAGTGCCGGCAGCACTCATGCAGCCCCAGACCATGACACTCCCACCACCATGCTTGACTGTAGACAAGACACACTTGTTTTTGTCCTCCTCACCTGGTTGCCCCCCCACACGCTTGTCACTATCTGAACCAAATAAGTTTATCTTGGTCTCATCAGACCACAGGACATGGTTCCAGTAATCCATGTCCTTAGTCTGCTTGTCTTCAGCAAACTGTTTGCTTGGCTTTCTTCTGCATCATCTTTAGAAGAGGCTTCTTTCTGGGGTGACAGCCATGCAGACCAATTTGATGCAGTGTGGGGTGTATGGTCTGAGCACTGACAGGCTAACCCCCCCACCCCTACAACCTCTGCAGCAATGCTGGCAGCACTCTATTTCCAAAAAACAACCTCTGGATATGACGCTGAGCATGTGGCCTCAACTTTTTTGGTGGACCATGGCGAGGCCTGTTCTGAGTGGAACCTGTCCTGTTATACCGCTGTATGGTCTTGGCCACCGTGCTGCAGCTCAGTTTCAGGGTCTTGGCAATCTTCTTATAGCCTAGGCCATCTTTATGTAGAGCAACAATTCTTTTTTTCAGAGCCTCAGAGAGTTCTTTGCCATGAGGTGCCATGTTGAACTTCCAGTGACCAGTATGAGAGAGTGAGAGCGATAACACCAAATTTAACACACCTGCTCCTCATTCAAACCTGAGACCTTGTAACACTAAAGAATGACACTGGGGAGGAAAAATGGCTAACTGAGCTCAATTTGGACATTTTCACTTAGGGGTGTACTGACTTTTGTTACCAGTGGTTTAGACATTAATGGCTGTGTGTTGAATTATTTTGAGGGGACAGCAAATTTACAGTGTTATACAAGCTGTACACTCACTACTTTACATTGTAGCAAAGTGTCATTTCTTCAGTTTTGTCACATGAAAAGATAGAAGAAAAGATTTACAAAAATGTGAGGGGTGTACTGACTTTTGTGAGATACCGTGTGTCAATTTGAAACACAGTATTAAGTCTGCAGACAATTGCAGCCCAGCAATTTAAACATTTTTCATAGCATATGCAGTAGATCACCATGGTGGTCCCTCATACATCTTCCACATATAGGGTCTCTCATTTTTCCCTAAAAATATAACCATTTTGATGTGTAATGTGATCCCTTCACAAAATATAATTAAAACAGCCTTTGTGATACATTTTGTATTTGTAGAATCTTTATTTTATGTCAAAAGCAGATTTAGGCTGGGTTCACATGTGTCTAGTGCAAATTTCCCTTCAGTTTTCACTGCGAATTGACAAAGCAGCTGTTCAGCGGTTCAGCCAGTGGTGGCTCGTGTTTTTTTTGGGGGGGCACCAGAGGACATCAGGCTGTGGAGGGGATCAGGGCATCAGGCTATGGCGGGGTTTGGGACATGGGCGGACATCAGGCTGTGGCGGGGATCGGGGCACCGGCGGACATCAGGCTGTGGTGGGGATCAGAGCATCAAGGGAACTTCAGGCTGCAGCGGGGACAGGGGGATCAGCGGACATCAGACTCCGGCGGGGATCTGGGCATCGGTGAACATCAGGCTGCGACGGGGAACGGCGGACATCAGGCTAAGGCGGGGATTGGGGCATTGACGGACATCAGGCTGCGGTGGGGATCGGGGCATCGGCGGGGATCGGGGTACCGGCAGACATCAGGCTACAGCGGGGATTGGGGCATCGACAGACATCAGGCTGTGGCGAGGATCGGGGCATCGGCGGGGATCAGGGCATCGAGGGACATCGGACTCCGGCGGGGATCGGGGCACCAGTGAACATCGGGCTGCGGCGGGGATTGGGGCATCGACGGACATCAGGCTGTGGTGGGGATCGGCGGGGATCGGGGCACCAGCGGACATCAGGCTGTGGTGGGGATCAGAGCATCAAGGGAACTTCAGGCTGCAGCGGGGACAGGGGGATCAGCGGACATCAGACTCCGGCGGGGATCTGGGCACCGGTGAACATCAGGCTGCGACGGGGAACGACGGACATCAGGCTAAAGCGGGGATTGGGGCATTGACGGACATCAGGCTGCGGTGGGGATCGGGGCATCGGCGGGGATCGGGGTACCGGCAGACATCAGGCTACAGTGGGGATTGGGGCATCGACAGACATCAGGCTGTGGCGAGGATCGGGGCATCGGCGGGGATCAGGGCATCGAGGGACATCAGACTCCGGCGGGGATAGGGGCACCAGTGAACATCGGGCTGCGGCGGGGATTGGGGCATCGACGGACATCAGGCTGTGGTGGGAATCGGGGCACCGGTGAACATTAGGCTGCGGCAGGGATTGGGGCATTGACGGACATAAGGCTGCGGTGGGGATCGGGGCATCGGTGGGGATCGGGGCACCAGCGGACAGCAGGCTGTGGTGGGGATCAGAGCATCAAGGGAACTTCAGGCTGCAGCGGGGACAGGGGGATCAGCGGACATCAGACTCCGGCGGGGATCTGGGCACCGGTGAACATCAGGCTGCGACGGGGAACGACGGACATCAGGCTAAGGCGGGGATTGGGGCATTGACGGACATCAGGCTGCGGTGGGGATCGGGGCATCGGCGGGGATCGGGGTACCGGCAGACATCAGGCTACAGTGGGGATTGGGGCATCGACAGACATCAGGCTGTGGCGAGGATCGGGGCATCGGCGGGGATCAGGGCATCGAGGGACATCAGACTCCGGCGGGGATCGGGGCACCAGTGAACATCAGGCTGCGGCGGGGACTGGGGCATCAACGGACATCAGGCTGTGGTGGGAATCGGGGCACCGGTGAACATTAGGCTGCGGCAGGGATTGGGGCATTGACGGACATCAGGCTGCGGTGGGGATCGGGGCATCGGCGGGGATCGGGGCACCAGTGGACATCAGGCTGCGGCAGGAATTGGGGCATTGACGGACATCAAGCTGCGGTGGGGATCCGGGCACCGGTGGACATTAGGCTGCGGCGGGATCGGGGCATCAGCGGGGATCTGGGCATCGGCGGACATCAGGCTGTGGCGGGGATTGGGGCATCGGCAGGCATCAGGCTGCGGCGGGGTTTGGGGCATCGGCAGGCATTAGGCTGCGGCGGGGTTTGGGGCATCGGCAGGCATCAGGCTGCGGTGGGGATCGGGGCATGGGCAGACATCAGGCTGTGGCGGGGATTGGGGTATCGGCAGGCATCAGGCTGTGGCAAGGATTGGGCATGGGAGGACATCAGGCTGCGGCGGGGACCGGAGCATCGATGCTGCTGGTCATTGAGAGGAAAAGTTCCCCAATCTCAATAGAGTAAGAATCCTTTACATTAGTGGGAGAAGGGGGAAGTGACCAGTGGCCACCCGCCCATTAGAGGCGCCTGGGCGCTGCCCCATCTCTCCACGCCACCCCCCATATGCAATGGATAGATTCATGAACAGCATGAATCTATCCATGGCTTCCGTGGCCACCCCCTATTCATGCATCTGGCCCCTTTCAGGGTACAGGGAGCATTAATTACAGTGGCGGGGGTGTTTTTTTTTTAAGCACCTGATTAGAGTCAGAGGCACTAATAGGCTCATAAATATTCGGTGTTGAAACGCTGATCCTCAATCCGGCCGAACAGAAGCGGGTATGAGACCTGTTTTCCAATTAGCCGAAAAGAGAAGACTCCTGATTGGCCGCTGAGGAGGAGGGAGGAAACGGAAGCTGCAGCCATGACTTGTGGAGAGCAGGAGAACTGGAGGCCACCCAGGCAGCAAAAGGGGCAGTTGCCCTGGGCCCCATCATTGTTGTGTGCTGTGTCCCGATATCTCAGTGTAAAGTTCTGCTGCTGCCCAGCTCTGCCCTATTACCACATACAGGTGATTCACCTGCAGACCCTGTGTTTACATGGAAATAACCTGCATTAATATGTAAATAGTCGCAGATCACGGCTATGATATGTAAATAGAGGCGGCATTGATATGTATATCATGTCCCCTGAGGTCATATCTATCATCACTTCTGCTGAATGGTTGTAGGTGTAGAAGTGTCACCTTACATTGGTGATCAGTAAAAATCTCCTCGACAATGGTTGTCAGTGTAAATTCCCACCCTCCCCTTACATGGAGGTCATTGTATATTCCCCCTTACACTGGTGGTTGGGGTAAATGCTCTTATTACATTGGTGTCAGTGTACAAATCGCTCGTTTCTATTGGTGGATGGCATAAAATCCCCCGTTACATGGTGGTCAGTGTAAATCCCCCCCTCACATTGGTGGTCATTGTAAATTCCCCATTGCATTGGTATAATCCCCCACTATATACTTGCCAACGTTTTCCAGCTTTGCTCTACATGATTCAGAATTTGTCACAGTGTACTACCACCTAACTTATCCCATCCCCCATACCACTGCCACTGATCCCATCAACCCCTCCAGCATTGCCACTGATCACCCCCCCCCTCACATTGGTGGTCATTGTAAATTGTAAAGTCCTCCTAGGATTCCTAGGAGTTTTCTGTCTATTGATGGGTCCCCTCACCTCCCTAGTCCATGGTGTGCAGACAGTGAGGAGATGATGTGCTGTAACTTTTAGCAACCAATCAGTGAGCAGTAATGCTATCCACTAACCTCTTGCAACCAATCATTGAGCGGTAAGAATATGCAGTAACCTCTAGGAACCAATCAGTGAGCAGTAATAATGTGCAGTGACCTCTAGCAATCAATCAGTGAGTGGTAATGATATACAGTAATCACTAACAACCAACCAACAAGCAGAAGTTGTGTGCTGTAACCTCTAGCAGCCAGTCAGTGAGCGGTAATGATACACTGTAACCTCTGGCAACCAATCGTAATCGCTGCCTGATCTGATTCAGTAAACCGATTTTGAAAAAGCATGTGGAGAGTGAAATTGCATGGAAGAGGGGGCCCAAGAAAATGTTTGCCCAGGGTCCAGTCAATATTAAAAACGGCCCTGGCTGGAAGTGACCTGTCATTATTGGTTCTTGAGACAAAAATAGTGCCCCACATTGGTGGTCAGTGGGTGAGGAATGCCCTGGTGTCAGTGGTCAGAAAAAAATATCTGGGGTTAGGGGACAGTGGGAGAAGGAATAACGGACATCATTGGTCATTCAAGAAGAAGAATGCCCTGACATTGGTGGTCAGTAGGAGTAACATCGCACTGCCGGAGGTGAGCACATCAGTTATTTTTGACATACTCTAAATTCTACAAATCCCTCTTACATTGGTGGTCAGTACAGGGCATTTACATGGATTACCAACGTGACAAAGACATGTACATTGATTAGCAATGTAACAAGTGGTCATTATTAGTGGGGGGGATTCATACGTGGTCATCAGTGGTGGGGAGAGAAGTCACAGGTATTCTTCATTCAAGTAAGGGGATGGTGAACACTCATCAGTTCATGGGGGACCCCAGGTGCTCATCAGACTAACCTTCATTTGAGAAAACCTTCTTTACAGAAAAGTGGCATCCTCACAGTTAGAAAAAAAAAAAAAACACCCCACTTTTATTTGCAATGTTTGTCACTGTCCAGGGTTTTGGTCTTTTTTGTTGGGTCGGGACATTATGACCTTGCAGTGTATTTGGTTAGCAAACATTTAAACATTTTTATCGGCAATATAAGTGTCAGACTCCCAGAGATTTGTTTGTTTCAGGACAAGGACAAGTGAGAGCACTTAAAACGGTAGGTTATACTTTATTTCTTTACTTTAATTCTATGATAGATAGATAGATAGATAGATAGATAGATAGATAGATAGATAGATAGATAGATAGATAGATAGATAGATAGATAGATAGATAGATAGATAGATAGTACATGTCTATGTACTGGATGGGAAGCAGAAGGTAATTTTAAACTTTCTCGTTAGTACCCCTTTTGTATAAATCTATCCCCAATAAGTGTAGCTTGTTTCTTAAATTCATTATCTTCAGTGCAATTTCTTCTTCATCAAATAAATTGGCCTTTCGGAATGTTGGTAGGCCAGGGTGCATAGTGGCAGCTATCCATGGGTAGATAGCTATTTCTGTCCACTGCTTTGAAATAAGTTTGAGTATTCCAGTTTATCTCCTTCAACTCTTATTTCCAAGTCTAGAAAATTAACTTTCTCATTACTAATTTCCCACGACAGTTTGATATTCTTGTTATTCGTATTCAACACATGTTCAAAGTCGATGAGACTCTCTCAATCACCAGCCCATATGATAATGAGATCATCTATAAATCTTCTGTATAGTAGTAACTGATGGGGTGTATTCTTCCTCCCACTCCTCCATATATAGGTTAGCGACACTAGGTGCATATTTAGCACCCATCGCTATCCCTTGTACCTGCTTATAATATTCCTTACCGTACCAGAAATAGTTATGTTCCAAACTATATTTCAAGCAATTCAAAAAAAAAATATGTCTCTGAACACATTTTAGATCACTGAATTCCCTCCAAGCCCATTTCGTGGCTTGTATTGCTTCCTGATGTATAATAATAGTATATATAACGATGCAACATCTGCTGTTGCTAAGTAAATAGGGCCATCTTCCAATTTGATCCTGTTCAATGATTGTATGAGATGTTTCGTATCCCTCAGATACACTTTTGTCTTCCGTACAACAGGTTGCAGGAACCAATCTCTATATGCGCCAATCCTTGCCCCTACAGAATTGATTCTGTTTACAATGGGTCTTCGCAGTGGGTTCATCCTATCCTTATGGATCTTCGGGAGTGTATATATGACTGGGATCTTGCATGTGTCCGGTCGTAGGTATCTTCCTTCTTTTTTTGAACGCCCTTACCAAGTCCTTTTTTGATTAACTTGCTTAGTTCCTTTTTATATCTAATTGTTGGATTACTCAACAGTTTCTGGTAAGTATTCTCATCATTTAATTGTCGATTCAATTCTCCTATAAACGCTTGTTTTGATTGTTCCACTATTGCACCACCCTTATCTGCAGGCCTTATCACCAAATCTTTCCTCAGTTCCCATTTCCTAAATCCACTTTGAATATCTTCAGGATCATAAACTCTCTTTATTTTAAGATCTTGGAGATCTCTCAACACCATCTTCCAGAATATCTCCACATATCCATCATTGCTACTCGGGGGATTAAAAAGTACTTATTTCTCAAAGAACTATATATGATGTCATCATTCTCCATCTTCTTCCTAATTATATTTTCTCCATGTTTGGTCATCATATATTTCTTAAACACCGCCGCACGTCGATATACTTCCTTATTTTGAAGAGGAATATCGTTGTTATGGCAGCAGCTAGCTGCCATAATCCCTGTATTCTCGTGTTCGGCCGGCGATCCGGTTTCCGATAGTAGTGGTCTCTGCAGCGGATTCACCGCAAGATCACTTTTATCGGCGGTGGGAGAGGGCCCCCCCTCCCGCCGCTTACCGGAGCCACCGGCAGTGGCGGAGGTGATTGGATCTTCACCCTTGCTGGGCATGGAGATGAGTGAGGGGAAGATGACCCCCACCCGTCTCCATAACATTGCAGGGTGATAGCGACGTCAAAACGTCACTTCCGCCCATAGGTCTTAAAGGGCCATTTTTTTTTTGTTTTTTTTTGTTAAATGACATTTTTTTTTTTTTAATTGCATTTTAGTGAAAATATGAGATCTGAGGTCTTTTTGACCCCAGATCTCATATTTAAGAGGTCCTGTCATGCTTTTTTTCTATTACAAGGAATGTTTACATCCCTTGTAATAGTAATAAAAGTGACACAATGAAATAAAAAAATAAAAGGTAAAATAAATAAGAAAACATTTTTTTTTTTTAATGCGCTCCATCCCGCCGAGCTGGCGGGCAGAAGTGAACGCATACATGAGTAGCGCCCGCATATGGCATAAAACGGTGTTCAAACCACACATGTGAGAGAGTGAGAGCAATAATTCTAGCACTAGACCTCCTCTGTAACTTAAAACATGCAACCTGTAGAATTTTTTAAACGTCACCTATGGAGATTTTTAAGGGTAAAAGTTTGTCGCCATTCCACAAGCGGGCGCAATTTTGAAGCGTGACATGTTGGGTATCAATTAACTCGGCGTAACATTATCTTTCACAATATAAAAAAAATTGGGCTAACTTTACTGTTGTCTTATTTTTTAATTCAAAAAAGTGTATTTTTTCCAAAAAAAGTGCTCTTGTAAGACCGCTGCGCAAATACGGTGTGACATAAAGTATTGCAATGACCGCCATTTTATTCTCTAGGGTGTTAGAAAAAAAATGTATAATGTTTGGGGGTTCTAAGTCATTTTCTAGAAAAAAAAACTGTTTTTAACTTGTAAATAACACATCTCAAAAAGAGGCTTGGTCCTTAGGTGGTTAACCACTTGACCATTGGGCACTTAAACCCCCTTCCTAACCGGTCCAATTTTCAGCTTTCAATGCTCTCACATTTTGAATGACAATTACTCGGTCATACAACACTGTACCTATATGAAATTTTTGTCCTTTTTTGCACACTAATAGAGCTTTCTTTTGGTGGTATTTAATCACTGTTGGGTTTTTAATTTTTTGCGCTATAAAAGTAAAAAGACTGAAAATTCGGTAAATAAATGAATTTTTCTTTGTTTTTGTTATAAAATTTAGCAAATTAGTAATTTTTTCTTCATAAATTTTGGCCAAAATTTATACTGCTACATATCTTTGGTAAAAATGAGTACAAATTGGTGTATATTATTTGGTCTTTGTGAAAGTTATAGAGCCCAAAAGCTATGGTGCCAATATCTGAAAATTGATCAAACCTGAAGTACTGTACTGATTTCTTGAGACCCTAACATGTCAGAAAAGTATGAATACCCCCCAAATGACCCCTTTTTGGAAAGAAGACATTCCAAGGTATTTAGAAAGATGCATGGTGAGTTTTTTGAAGTTGTAATTTTTTCCCACAATTCTTTGCAAAATCAAGATTTTTTTTCTTTTTTTCACAAAATTGTCATATTAGCAGGTTATTTCTCACACACAGCATATGCATACCACAAATTACACCCCAAAACATATTCTGCTATAACCCCCGATTATGGCAATACCACATGTGTGAGACTTTTACACAGAGTGGCCACATACAGAGGCCCAACATGCAGGGAGCACCTTCAGGTGTTCTGGAGCACCCAGGCCAATTCTGACATTTCTCTACATAGAACCCCAAAACATTATATATGTTTTTTAGCAATGACCCTAGAGAATACAATGGCGGGTTGTTGCAACTTTTTATCGCGCACGGTATTTGCGCAGCAATTTTTCGAATGCTTTTTTTTAAAAAAAAAACAGTTTTGTACTTTAAAAAAAACAAAACAGTAAAGTTAGTCCAATGTTTTTGCATAATGTGAAATAAGAAGTTACGCTGAGTAAATAGATACCTAACATGTCACCCTTCAAAACTGCACACGCTCGTGGAATGGCGCCAAACTTCGCTACTTAAAAATCACCATAGGCAACGCTTTAAAATTTTTTACTGGTTACATGCTTTGCATTACAGAGGAGGTCTAGGGCCAAAGTTATTGCTCTCGCTCTACCAATCGCAGCGATACCTCACATGTGTGGTTTGAACACCGTTTTCATATGTGGGCCGGACTTACGTATGCATTCACTTCTGCATGCGAGCACACGGGGACAGGGGCGCTTTAAAAAAAAAAAATTTTATTGTTCATTTTACTTTATTTATTTTAGTTTGACACTTTTTTCCAAAAAAAAAAAGTTTTTTGATCACTTTTATTCCTATTACAAGGAATGCAAACATCCCTTGTAATAGGAATATGGCATGACAGGTCCTCTTTACAGTGAGATATGGGATCTAGGCTGGGAAGCCTGAAATAAAACAATAACAAAAACGATCCTAGATTCGATCGTAGCGGTGAGTCGGTAGAAGCACCGGAGGGTGGCAGGAGGGGGGGGATGTTCCCTCTCGCCACCTGTAAGAAAGATCAAGCAGTGGAACAGCCGCAATGATCGTTCTTATGGTGTAGGGAATCACCGGCTGAAAAAGCTGATATCTGAATGATGCCTGTAGCTGCACCCGTCATTTAGATATCCCCGCACAAAGTCAAGGACGTCGTATGACGGCCGGCGGGCGGGAAGTGGTTAAAACGCATTTTTTTTTAACACAAAGTTGTCCATTTATACAATATTTCTAACACATAGCATGTACATACCAAAAATGACACCCCAAAATAGATTCTCTTACTCCTCCTGAGTACGGCGATACCACATGTGTGAGACTTCCACAGCCTGGCCACATATAGAGGCCGAGTACAGCCGAGTATGGCTGAGCATGGCCGAGCATGGCTGGGTATGGCTGGGTATGGCTGGGTATGGCAGAGTATGTCTGGGCATCACCGAGTATTGCAGAGTATGGCAGAGTATGGCAGGGTATTGCAGAGTATGGCAGGGTATTACAGAGTATTGCAGGGTGTTGCGGGGTATTGCAGGGTATTGCGGGATATTGCAGGGTATTACATAGTATTGCGGGGTATTGTAGGGTTTTGTGGGGTATTGCAGGGTATCGCGGGGTATTGTGGGGTATTGCAGAGTATTGCGGGGTATTGCAGAGTATTGTGGGGTATTGCGGGGTATTGCAGAGTATTGCGGGGTATTGCATGGTATTGCAGAGAATTGCAGGGTATCGCGGGTTATTGTGGGGTTTTGCAGAGTATTGCGGGGTATTGCAGAATATTGTGGGGTATTGCAGAGTATTGTGGGGTATTGCAGAGTATTGTGGGGTATTGCAGAATATTGTGGGGTATTGCAGAGTATTGTGGGGTATTGCAGAATATTGCAGAGTATTGCGGGGTATTGCAGAGTTTTGCTGGGTATTGCAGAACATTGCAGATTATTGCAGAGTATTGCGGGGTATTGCAGGGTAGTGCAGAGTAGTGCAGAGTATTGCAGGGTATTGCAGAGTATTGCAGGGTATTGTAGGGTAGTGCAGAGTATTGCAGAGTATTGCAGAGTATTGCAGGGTAGTGCAGAGTAGTGCAGAGTATTGCAGGGTATTGCAGAGTATTGCAGGGTATTGCTGAGCATGGATGGATGGATTCATGGATGTGACTGCATTTGTCACAGAGCAGCGCTGTGGGCACTACAGATCCAGCCCACAGCGCTGCTGTCATCTGATCCCTCCCCCTCTCCTTTCGCACTGTACCGAACGGTACACAGGGGAGAGAGATGAACATGACGCCGGTTTGTTTACATGCGATCGCTCCATCATTTGACAGAGCGATCACGTGGTAAACGGCCGCAATCCAGAGGACCCGGCAGTCACAGATGTTCTCGGGTGCGTGCCCCAGGGGGCGCGTGAGAGCAGGATTCTGGGAGGACGTCACTGTACGCCCTCCCAGAGTTATCCAACCGCCCTGCAGCCGTCATTCGGCTATGGGCCGGTTAGTAACTGGTTAATAGTTACATAGTTAGTCAGGTTGAAAAAAGACACAAGTCCATCCAGTCCAACCATAAAAAAAAAAAAAAAAACGTACAATCCAATATACCCAATACTATACCCACAGTTGATCCAGAGGAAGGCAAAAAACCCCAGCAGAGCATGCTCCAATTTGCTACAGCAGGGGAAAAAATTCCTTCCTGATCCCAGAGAGGCAATCGGATTTTCCCTGGATCAACTTTACCTATAAATGTCAGTACCCAGTTATATTATGTACATTTAGGAAAGTATCCAGGCCTTTCTTAAAGCAATCTACTGAGCTGGCCAGAACCACCTCTGGAGGGAGTCTATTCCACATTTTCACAGCTCTTACTGTGAAGAAACCTTTCCGTATTTGGAGATGAAATCTCTTCCTCCAGTCGTAAAGAGCGCCCCCTTGTCCTCTGTGTTGACCGTAAAGTGAATAACTCAACACCAAGTTCACTATATGGACCCCTTATATATTTAAACATGTTGATCATATCCCCCCTTATTCTCTTCTCAAGAGTGAACATAATTCAGTTCCTCTAATCTTTCCTCATAGCTGAGCTCCTCCATGCCTCTTATCAGTTTGGTTGCCCTTCTCTGCACTTTCTCCAGTTCCCTGATATCCTTTTTGAGAACTGGTGTTCAAAACTGAACTGCATATTCCAGATGAGGTCTTACTAATGATTTGAACAGGGGCAAAATGATATCTCTCTCTCTGGAGTCCATACTTCTCTTATACAAGAAAGAACTTTGCTCGCTTTGGAAACCGCAGCTTGGCATTGCATGCTATTATTGAGCTTATGATCTACCAAAACCCCCAGATCCTTCTCCACTACGGATTCCCCCAGTTGTACTCCCCCTAGTATGTATGATGCATGCATATTCTTAGCCCCCAAGTGCATAACTTTACATTTCTCAACATTAAACCTCATCTGCCACATAGTCGCCCAATTAGACAGTGCATTGAGGTCGGCTTGTAAATTGGAGACATCCTGTAAGGACGTTATTCCACTGCATAGCTTGGTGTCATCTGCAAAGACAGAAATGTTACTTTTGATCCCAGACCCGATATCATTTATAAAGATATTAAAGAGTAAGGGTCCCAGCACTGAACCTTGGGGTACACCACTGATAACCTTAGACCATTCAGAGTAAGAATCATTAACCACTACTCTCTGAATTCTGTCTTTTAGCCTGTTTTCTATCCATTTACAAACTGATATTTCCAAGCCTGTAGACTTTACCTTACACATGAGCCGTGTGTGCGGAACTGTATCAAACGCTTTTGCAAAATCCAAATAAACCACGTCCACAGCCACCCCTCTGTCCAAGGTTTTACTTACCTCTTCATAAAAAGAAATCAGGTTTGTCTGACAACTTCTGTCTTTCATGAACCCATGCTGTCTGTTGCTTAAAATGTTTTTTTCCAGCAAGAACTCGTCTATGTGGTCTTTTATTAAACGCTCCAGTATCTTCCCGACTATAGAAGTTAAACTAACAGGTCTATAGTTACTTGGTAAAGACTTTGATCCCTTTTTAAATATAGGCACCACGTTCGCCCTGCGCCAATCCAGCGGTACTATTTCCGTCAATAATGAGTCCCTAAAAATTAGATACAATGGCTTTGAAATTACAGAGCTCAATTCTTTTAGGATCCGTGGGTGGATGCCATCAGGTCCAGGTGCTTTATCCACCTTTATTCTGTCTAAATATTTCTGGACTATATCCCTATTGAGCCATTGTGGATCATTCGGGGGCTGTGTCACTACCACCCCCATTATGGACATGAACTTCCCCATGCTCTTTTGTATACACAGAGCTGAAGAAAGTATTTAATAAATTAGCCTTCTCCTATATATAATAATCAAACTACGAGTGAATTTATGTATATCAACATATGTGTTGAATGTATTCAGATTTTTCTTAGGGGCAAATTTAGGACCTTTGTCCAAAACCTTTATCTCTTGTTGTGTTAATATTCCACTCCACTAGTACTACCACTATTTTATTCTCTAGGGTATCTGCTTTCAGAAAATATATAACTGTTGTGTGTTTTGCATAATCTTCAGACCCAAACGGCTCTGGCAGCGAAAGGGTTAAAAGCAATAAAATTCATTGCTGTAAGCAAACATAATGTGTAAAAAAAAAAAAACTGATCACTTTCCCAGAGTAGTCCAATGTTACTATGGGAGTATTATATTGCTCTGGTCCAAATGTAATAAAAAATGTTAAAGAATGTTTTACCTTTTTTTTTGTCCTGTCACCAGTCAGTGTCCCTGATCACCACCACATCAGTTATATGATGACGCTGTACTCACTGGTGACAGTATAATTAAAAAAATGTTTTGTTTTTTTATTTCTTCATTTTACAAAAAATGATGACAAAAAATGACAGCTTCAAAAAACCCGTCATCTCTCTTACTAAATACCTTGAAAATATATCGGGTTGATGTACATTATATATCATTACGTGTAACCCGTTGGCTTGATATGCCAAACATTTTTTATGTGTACTTTATACATTTACGTGTCCAATCCTTGTACAACAAATTGATACTCTATGACTTTTGTACCACGCCTCATTTAAAGTCCCATGGGCGAATATTGGTTGTGTGTATGCAGTGGCATCGGGAGGGGAGGGCTGACGGGGGCTGGAGCCCCGAATCTACCTCCAAAAAGCCCCGGGTCTCGATATTGCTAAATTCATTATTAATCCTGACCTGTTTGCACAGGCAACAGGGAATGATCTCCCGCTTATCCAGCGCGACCGAGTGTCATATAAAAAGTCCCGCCTCCAGGACCCAGGTCCTATGGTGTACGTCCCACTGGTCCAATGCAGAGACCGCGGGATGTGTGACGTCCATCATAGGTGCTGCCGGGTCCAGGAGGAGCCGGGAATGACACTGCGGCCATGCTGGGCACTGGGAGATCCCCGCTCGCTCTGTGTAAATGGGTGGGTAGCGGAGCGGCTCTCCTGTCCTGGCTCTCTCTCCCTGGTGCGTGCAGCCTGCTGTCTCAAAGCGGTCATGGATGAGATGGGCTACACTACACAGGTAAGGCTGAGCTGCAGGAGTGTCGAGAGGTCACCTGTCATAGCGGGGGTCAGTATAGGTGTCAGGGGGGTCAGTATAGGTGTCAGGAGGGTCAGTGTAGTTGTCAGGGGGGTCAGTGTATGTGTCAGGGGGGTCAGTGTAGGTGTCTGGGGGGTCAGTGTATGTGTCAGGGGGGTCAGTGTAGGTGCCAGGGGAATCAATGTATATGTCAGGGGGGTCAGTGTATGTGTCAGGGGGGTCAGTGTAGGTGTCAGGCGTGGTCAGTGTAGGTGTCAGGGGGTCAGTGTAGGTGTCAGGGGGGTCAGTGTGGGTGTCAGGGGGGTCAGTGTAGTTGCCAGGGGATCAATGTATGTGTCAGGGGGGTCATTGTAGGTGTCAGGGGGGTCAGTTCATGTGTCAGGGGGGTCAGTGTAGGTGTCAGGGGAATCAATGTATGTGTCGGGGGGAATCAATGTATGTGTCAGGGGGGTCAGTGTATGTGTCAGGCGTGGTCAGTGTAGGTGTCAGGGGGGTCAGTGTAGGTGTCAGTGTAGGTGTCAGGCGGGGGTCAGTGTAGGTGTGAGGGGGGTCAGTGTAGTTGTCAGGGGGATCAATGTATGTTTCAGGGGGTCATTGGTCGGTGTCAGGGGGGGTCAGTTTATGTGTCAGGGGGTCAGTGTAGGTGTCGGGGGGGTCAGTTTATGTGTCAGGGGGGTCAGTGTAGGTGTCAGGGGGGTCAATGTATGTGTCAGGGGGGTCAGTGTAGGTGTCAGGGGGGTCAATGTATGTGTCAGGGGGGTCAGTGTAGGTTTCAGGGGGTAAGTTTATGTGTCAGGGGGTCAATGTAGGTGTGAGGGGGGTAAGTGTATGTGTCAGGGCGGTCAGTGTAGGTTTCAGGGGGGTCAGTGTAGGTGTCGGGGGGGTCAGTTTATGTGTCAGGGGGTCAATGTAGGTGTGAGGGGGTACGTTTATGTGTCAGGGGGTCAGTGTAGGTGTCAGGGGGGTCAGTGTAGGTGTCGGGGGGGTCAGTTTATGTGTCAGGGGGGTCAGTGTAGGTGTCAGAGGGGGGTCAGTGTACGTGTCAGAGGGGGGTCAGTGTACGTTTTGGGGGGTCAGTGTAGGTGTCAGGAGGGTCAGTGTAGGTGCCAGGGGGAACAATGTATGTGTCAGGGGGTCAGTGTAGGTGTTAGGGGGGTCAGTGTAAATGTCAGGCGGGTCAGTTTATATGTCAGGGGGGTCAGTGTATGTGTCAGAGGGGGGTCATGTACGTGTCAGGGGGGTCAGTGTATGTGTCAGAGGGGGGTCAGTGTATGTGTCAGAGGGGGGTCAGTGTATGTGTCAGAGGGGGGTCCGTGTGGGTGTCAGGGGGTCAGTGTAGGTGTCAGGGGGGTCAGTGTAGGTGTCAGGGGGGTCAGTGTAGGTGTCAGGGGGGTCAGTGTATGTGTCAGGGGGGTCAGTGTAGGTGTCAGGGGGGTCAGTGTAGGTGTCAGGGGGTCAGTGTATGTGTCAGGGAAATCAAAGAATGTGTCGGGGGGGTCAGTGTAGGTGTCAGGGGGGTCAGGGGGGATCAATGTATGTGTCAGGGGCATCAGTCAGGGGGGTCAGTGTATGTGTCAGGCGCAGTCAGTGTAGGTTTTAGGGGGGTCAGTGTAGGTGTCAGTGTATGTGTCAGGGGGGGTCAGTGTAGTTGCCAGGGGGGTCATTGTAGGTGTCAGGGGGGTCAGTGTAGGTGTCAGGGGGGTCAGTGTATGTGTCAGGGGGGTCAGTGTAGGTGTCGGGGGGGGTCAGTGTAGGTGTCAGGGGGGTCAGTGTAGGTGTCAGGGGGGTCAGGGGGGATCAATGTATGTGTCAGGGGCGTCAGTCAGGGGGGTCAGTGTATGTGTCAGGCGCGGTCAGTGTAGGTTTTAGGGGGGTCAGTGTAGGTGTCAGTGTATGTGTCAGGGGAGGTCAGTGTTGTTGCCAGGGGGGTCATTGTAGGTGTCAGGGGGGTTGTAGGTGTCAGGGGGGTCATTGTAGGTGTCAGGGGGGGTCAGTTTATGTCTCAGGGGGTCAGTGTGGGTGTCAGGGGGGTCAGTGTATGTGTCAGGCGTGGTTAGGGTAGGTGTCAGGGGGTCAGCGTAGGTGTCAGTGTAGGTGTCAGGCAGGGGTCAGTGTAGGTGTGAGGGGGGGTCAGTGTAGTTGTCAGGGGGATCAATATATGTGTCAGGGGGGTCAGTGTAGGTGTCAGGGGGGTCAGTGTATGTGTCAGAGGGGGGTCAGTGTAGGTGTCAGAGGGGGGTCAGTGTAGGTGTCAGAGGGGGGTCAGTGTATGTGTCGGGGGGTCAGTGTAGGTGTCAGAGGGGGGTCAGTGTAGGTGTCAGAGGGGGGTCAGTGTATCTGTCAGGTGGGTCAGTGTACGTGTCGGGGGGGGTCAGTGTAGGTGTCAGGGGAGTCAGTGTAGGTGTCAGGGGGGTCAGTGTAGATGTCAGAGGGGGGTCAGTGTAAGTGTCAGAGGGGGGTCAGTTTATGTGTCGGGGGGGTCAGTGTACGTGTCGGGGGGGTCAGTGCAGGTGTCAGGATGGTCAGTGTAGGTGTCCGGGGGGTCAGTGTAGGTGTCAGGGGGGTCAGTGTAGGTGTCAGGGGGTCGGTGTAGGTGTCAGGAGGGTCAGTTTATGTATCAGGGGGGTCAGTGTATGTGTCAAGGGGGTCAGTGTAGGTGTCAGGGGGGTCAGTGTAGGTGTCAGGGGGGTCAGTGTAGGTGTCAGAGGGGGGTGAGTGTACGTGTCAAGAGGGTCAGTTTATGTGTCAGGGGGGTCAGTGTAGGTGTCAGGAGTGTCAGTTTATGTATCAGGGGGGTCAGTGTAGGTGTCAGGGGGGTCAGTGTAGGTGTCAGGGGGGTCAAGTCCAACCTATGTGTGTGATTATGTGTCAGTATTACATTGTATATCTCTGTATGTTGTGGTCATTCAGGTGACTATCTAATAGTTTCTTGAAGCTATCAATGCTCCCCACTGAGACCACCGCCTGTGGAAGGGAATTCCACATCCTTACCACTCTTACAGTAAAGAACCCTCTACGTAGTTTAAGGTTAAACCTCTTTTCTTCTAATTGTAATGAGTGGCCACGTGTCTTATTAAACTCTCTTCAGCGAAAACGTTTTATCCCTATTGTGGGGTCACCAGTCCAGTATTTATACATTGAAATCATATCCCCTCTCAAGCGTCTCTTCTCCAGAGAGAATAAGTTCAACGCTCGCAACCTTTCCTCATAACTAAGATCCTCCAGACCCTTTATTAGCTTTGTTGCCCTTCTTTGTACTCGCTCCATTTCCAGTACATCCCTCCTGAGGACTGGTGCCCAGAACTGGACAGCATACTCCAGGTGCGGCCGCACCAGAGTCTTGTAGAGCGGGAGAATTACCGTTTTATCTCTGGAGTTGATCCCCCTTTTAATACATGCCAATATTCTGTTTGCTTTGTTAGCAGCAGCTTGGCATTGCATGCCATTGCTGAGCCTATCATCTACTAGGACCCCCAGGTCCTTTTCCATCCTAGATTCCCCCAGAGGTTCTCCCCCCAGTCTATAGATTGCATTCATATTTTTGCCACCCAAATGCATTATTTTACATTTTTCTACATTGAACCTCATTTGCCATGTAGTCGCCCACCCCATTAATTTGTTCAGGTTTTTTTGCAAGGTTTCCACATCCTGTTGAGAAGTTATTGCCCTGCTTAGCTTAGTATCGTCCGCAAATACAGAGATGGAACTGTTTATCCCATCCTCCAGATCGTTTATAAACAAATTAAATAGGATTGGTCCCAGCACAGAACCCTGGGGGACCCCACAACCCACCCCTGACCATTCTGAGTACTCCCCATTTATCACCACCTTCTGAACTCGCCCTTGTAGCCAGTTTTCAATCCATGTACTCACCCTATGGTCCATGCCAACGGACCCTATTTTGTACAGTAAACGTTTATGGGGAACTGTGTCAAATGCTTTTGCAAAATCCAGATACACCACGTCTACGGGCCTTCCTTTATCTAGATGGCAACTCACCTCCTCATAGAAGGTTATAATAGATTGGTTTGGCAAGAACGATTCTTCATGAATCCATGCTGATTACTGCTAATGATATCGTTCTTATTACTAAAATCTTGTATGTAGTCCCTTATCATCCCCTCCAAGAGTTTACATACTATTGATGTTAGGCTAACTGGTCTGTAATTCCCAGGGATGTTTTTTGGGCCCTTTTTAAATATTGGTGCTACATTGGCTTTTCTCCAATCAGCTGGTACCATTCCAGTCAATAGACTGTCTGTAAAAATTAGGAACAACGGTCTGGCAATCACCTGACTGAGTTCCCTAAGTACCCTCGGATGCAAGCCATCTGGTCCCGGTGATTTATTAATGTTAAGTTTCTCAAGTCTAATTTTAATTCCGTCCTCTGTTAACCATGGAGGTGCTTCCTGTGTTGTGTCATGAGGATAAACACTGCAGTTTTGGTTACTGAAGCCCCCCGATTCACTCGTGAAGACTGAGGAGAAGAATAAATTCAATACCTTTGCCATCTTCCCATCCTTTGAAACCAGATGTCCTTCCTCATTCTTTATGGGGCCAATATGGTTTAGTGGTCAGCATGGATGCATGGCACTGGTGAGCCAGGCAGCAACCAGCAATTGAGCATAACCCCACCCAAGCAGTGAATCCCCTCCCCCGCTGCCGGGCTTGGACTTCGGGCTGAAGCCCCCGGTCTTTTTCCCACCTAGCAACGCCCCTGAGTGTATTTTATATATGGGGGTGGATAGGCTAGGCACCTGGTCACAGTTCTTTTTTACAGGGTGGGCATATTGAGGCATTCTTGATAAGTGGCTTTAACAGCTCCATCCATACTATTAACCCCCACCTCACTGGAAGATTGTGGATGTGGGGGGAAGGGCAGGGTGGGAGGATGAAGCTTTCATGGAAAGCAGGAGCCAGTAGCACAATGGACACATCTGAATAATAGTATGTAATGTCCCATGCCTTATATTCGTTTTTTTTTTTTTGGGGGGGGGTCTGGCCAAACCTAAGTTTTAAGAATTTAATTTAAAATAACAAACATGTGGTTTTGCACAGAGCAGTCCTGAATCTCCTTCTCTTGGGCGCTCTTGGCTACTCCTCTTCTTTGTGTGACACATTACAAGCCGCTTGCTATGGGGGTGCACCTGCAGGCTTGATATCGTGCTGGGCTGTGTGCGTCCATTGACACACACAGTGCAGCTTGACACACACAGTGCAGCTTAGCTCTGCCCTGCCACTCTCTGCCCACAAGACTTGATTGACATCGGCAGAAGCCAATGGCTCCTGCTGCTGCCTCTGTGATCAGAGAGAGAGGGAGAAGAGAGAGCCTGTGCCGACGGGTACAGCACTAGAATGAAATAGGGACCAGGTAAGGAGGAGGGGTGATGGGGCGATCGAAACCATGGGACTTTTTTTACCCTAACGTAGGGAGTGTCTAGACTTTAGAACATCTTTAAAGCGGTTGTAAGGGCAGAAAGTGCATTCTATTCATTAAGATAAAGGGAAAAACAACAAGAAAGGCGCCTCTTAGTAAACTGTACATTTAATAGCGTATTAGTATTAAAATCACTCACATTTAAAACTTAAATAGTCCGGCGTAGAGAACTCAGTATAGGCATACGGGATAGCGTCCTCCTCTGTCCCACAGTCTTTTTCTCTCTTGCTGACGGCTGGTCTGTGTGGCATAGACTTCCGGGAACAGTGATTGTCCAGAACGAGGCTTGGCCACCGCCGAGCAGTTGATTGGGAGGCAGGGACACTGGAACGCACATCCGAAGTATGTGCTGTACTGCCGTAAGGCGACGCGTTTTGGAGCATGCGCACTCGGGCGCGCTCCTTTGTCAAGCTAGGGAGAATACAAAGAACTGCAGCCTATTTAAGTGCTCTAATGGCACCGCCACCTAATGGACATAGTAATAATTACATTGTAGTTACAGGCAGAAACGGACAAATGGAATATTTTGTCTATTGACTAAAGAAGTAGAATATAAATATGATGTACTTAACATTAATATGTATGTGGTAATTAAAACAATGTGTTTTTCATGTTGTTATGTAGATCATTATTCATTAAGATAAAAAGCCTTCTGTGTGCAGCAGCTCCCCCCCAATACTTACCTGAGGTCCCTCTAGATCCAGCGATGTTGCAGGAATGTCTCAGCTGCCTGAGACTCTCCTCCTTATTGGTTGAAACAGCAGCATGGCATCACTGGCTCCCACTGCTGTCATAGTCAGTGAGCCAATTAGAAGAGAGAGGGGGCAGGGCCAGGTGGGGCCACAGCTCTGTGTCTGAATGGACACAGGGAGCTGCAGCTCGACTCAGGTGCCCCCATAGCAAGCTGCTTGCTTGTAGGGTCACTCAACAGGAGGGAGGGGCCAGGAGCACTAAAACGGGACCTGAGAAGAGGAGGATCCAGGCTCCTCTGCGCAAATTATTATTAATTATTTTTAACAAAAAAAAACGAGACTTTACAATCACTTAAAGCCCAAAAAATTGTACTTACCATGATGACTCCCCTATATTGGGGCTGTACATCATCGATAAAAGGTGCACTCACCTATTTTCCAATTCATTAGACCAAAGGTCACCAAAGATGGGAAGTAGACTCTCTTAAAGCATAGGATGTGAAAGGAAAACTTGTAAGTCCAAAGGACCTCTTGATCCATTTGCTTTTTCCCAGGTTTTAAGTAGCAAGAATGCATCTTGCTGAACCTGAACCTTGGACCCTTTAAAGGGTAGATGGTAGACCCTTTCATTACAGTGGATATGGAGTATAACTGGGAAGCAGCCCAAAGGACCCCTTTAGCAGTTTATTATCAATAACTCCAAAACATGTATTTTATTTTTTACACAGGTGTGAAATTGGTGTGAAAGAAAGATGAAGACTCTTCTTCTCCTCCAGTTGCTCATCTCGGTGATCCTTGCGACCCATACCTCCAAACAAAATCAACAACAGGGCAATTACCAAAATAAACAACAGGGCAATCATCAAATTCAACAACAGGGCAATCATCAACAACAGGGCAGTCAGCAACAACAGGGAAGTTATCAACAACAGGGCACTCATCAACAACAGGGCAGTCATCAACAACAGGGCAGTCATCAACAACAGGGCACTCATCAACAACAGGGCAGTCATCAACAACAGGGCAGTCATCAACAACAGGTCCATCATCAACATCGCAGTCATCGACAACAGGGCAGTCATCAACAACAGGGCAGTGATCAACAACAGGGCAGTCATCAACATCGCAGTCATCGACAACAGGGCAAACATCGACAACAGGGCAATCATCTAAATCAACAACAGGGCAATCATCAACAACAGGGCAATCATCAACAACAGGGCAATCATCAACAACAGGGCAATCATCAACAACAGGGCAGTCATCAACAACAGGGCAGTCATCAACAACAGGGCAATCATCAACAGCGGGGCACTCATCAACAACACTGCCATGATCAACAACGGGGCACTTATCAAAATCAACACCCTGGCAATGACCCTCATCCTGAATGGCAAAAGTTAGTATCTGAATCTCAAATGGACTTTGCTGTGAGGATTTTTCAACTGATTTCATCGCCAGTACATGAACCCCCAGAAGCATTTTTTATTTCACCCCTCAGCATCTACATAACCCTCTCCATTTTGGCTCTCGGTTCCCATGGTAAAACTCGAGATGAAATCCTCTACGCCTTAGCCCTGAATCCCGCAGAGAAAGACACAGTGCTGCATGAGGGCAATAAAAGGATCCTTGAAGCAATACGTCGGTCAACCAATGTCGAGGGGTTCAAGCTTGGTAATGAGGTCTTCATAAAACAGGGGGGAAGTTTTTTACCACAATTCCAAGATATGATGGATCTTTACTACAGTGCACCCGTTCAAAACATCAGCTTCAGTGACCCTCAGGCTGCTGAAACAGAAATCAATAAGATTGTGAGGGACACAATAAATGGTAGTATAGGGGGTATCGTCAATATGTTGGGTTCAGGAACATCGATGGTTCTCTTAGATTATGCAATCTTTCAAGGTAAGTCCATTTTATTGTTGACTACAGAAAGTAGATTTTGGAGAAACAAATGTTACAAAACTACAGATACAACAATCATTGAATCACCTTTTTCAAGAGTCTGGCCTACAAGTGCTTTATGGTACTGTAAAGACAACCCTTTCAGGATAATCTCTAAATCTCCAAACGAAGGGGCAGCACCAGACCCTAATGCCGCGTACACACGACCGGACTTTCCGGCAAACTAGGTCTGATAAGATTAGTCCGTCAGACAATCCGATCGTGTGTGGGCTAGTCCGATCGTTTTTTGGGGAAAAAAATCAGACGGACCTAGAAATAGAACATGTTTCAAATCTGTCAGATGGACTCAAGTCTGGCGGACTAAAAATCGGGAAAACCGTTCGTCTGTGTGCTGGTCCGACGGACCAAATATGACGCAAGGGAAGCTATTGGCTACTGGTTATTGAACTTCCTTTTTTTGTCCCGTTTACATCATCACGTACAAAACGCACTGACTTTCGACCAGACTTAGTCTGTTCGTGTGTGGCCAAGTACGTTCATTCTGAAAGTCGATCGGAACTCTGCCGAAAGTCCGTCGGGAAGACCGTCGGACCTAGTTTGACGGAAAGTCCGGTCGTGTGTACGCGGTATTAGGCTACTTTCACACTGAGGCGCTTTACAGGTGCTACAGCACTAAAAGTAGCGCCTGTGTAGCACCTGTAAAAGCCCGAGGGCTTTCACACTGTTGCGGTGCACTTGCAGAATGGTCAAAAAAGTCCTGCAAGCCACATCTTTGCAGCGCTATAGGAGCAGTGTATTCACCGCTCCTAAAGCGCCCCTTCCCATTGAAAACAATTGGGCAACGCTTTGCCGGCGTTTTTAACCCTTTTTCGGCCGCTAGCGGGGGCTAGCGCCTGCCCGCCCCAGTGTGAAAGTAGCCTAAGATAGCTGGCTGTAGAAAGAATGTATCCTGGGAAGAGGCAGAAGGCTCTTCACATGAGACCATCGCTCCTTTCTCTTGTTTGGTGGAGGGTATACAGTAGTTAAAAAGTAGATCTGCATTGTCTTATACCCCCTTCCTGCCCAGGCCAATTTTCAGCTTTCAGCGCTGTCACACTTTGAATGACAATTGTGCGGTCATTCAACACTGTACCCAAGTGACATTTTTATAATTGTTTTACATTACTAGAGCTTTCTTTTGGTGGTATTTATTCACTGCTGGGATTTTTTTTTCTTTTTTGTTAAACAAACGAACAAAGACTAGAAATTTGGAAAAAAAAACAAACATTTTTCATAGTTTGTTATAAAATTTTGCAAACGGCAAATTTTTCTCCTTCACTGATGTGCGCTGATGAGGCTGCACTGATGGGCACTGATGAGGTGGCACTGATGGGCACTGATAAGCTGCACTAATGGACACTGCTGAGGCGGCACTGATGGGCACTGATAAGCTGCACTGATGAGGTGGCACTGATGGGCACTGATGAGGAGGCACTGATGGACATTGATGAGGCGGCACTGATAAGGCAGCACTGATGGGCACTGAAGAGGCGGCACTGATGAGCACTGATGAGGAGGCACTGGTGTGTGCACTGATGAGGCAGCACTGATGAGGAAGCATTGATGGGTTGCACTAATAGGCACTGACAGGCGGCACTGAAGAGCACTGATAGGTGGCGCTGATAGGTGGCACTAATAGGCAGCACTGATGGACATTGATAGGTGGCACTCATTGGCACTGGTAGGTGACACTGATGAGGAGGCACTGATTGGCACCACTGATGGGCACTGATTGGCACCACTGATGAGCACTGATAGGCAGCACTGTGGGCACTGATAGGCAGCACTGGTGGGCACTGTTGGGGCTGCACTGATAATCAAGACACTGATAATCAATGCCCTGATTATCAGTGTAGATGTCCCTCTAACACATCCGGCTCTATTCTCCAATCAGCGTGAGAAGAGGAAAGTCGATAACCGGCTTGTGTCGACATCGTGATCAGCTGTCATTGGACACAGCTGATTACGTGGTAAAGAGCTGCTGTGATTGGCCCTTTACCCCGATCTGTGATCAGCTGGGCCCGAAGGACGCAGTGATCACAGAGCACGCCGCCCCCGCATGCTGCAGGGGGTGTGCGGTCCATGGATGTCCTCCAGGCAAAGTAAGCCTGCGCTGTAGCAGTCTTTTTAATATATATATATATATATATATATATATATATATTTATTATTTATGAACAAATTCGATTTTTTTTTTAATTTGACATGTTTTATATGTTAATATAATAAAAAAAAAAGTGGTGATCAAATACCAAATAAAAGAAAGCTATATTTGTGTGAAAAAAATTATATAAATATAATTCGGGGACAGAGTTGCATAATCGCACAATTACCAGTGGTGCAGTGTAGACATGTGCACTGCTGGAAAATTTGTTTGTTTTCGTTTCATTTGTCTTTTTTTTTGTTTTTTTTCAGGTCATTCACTATGATTCGTAAATTTGTAAATTCGAAAATTCGTGAATTCGAAAATCCGAAAATAAGAAAGAAAATCTGAAAATTTTAAAGAATTGAAAGAACTAACTCATAATAATTAACTGTTAAATTATAGGTATTGGAATTTTATTTTCAAATTTGGCTGTTAGTAAACATAACGAACACGAATTTATCCAAAGTTACGAATTATCCAAAATAATGAATGCCGCATCTAAACAAATGGAACGGAACAAATTAATAATAATAATAAAAAGTTTTTATTAATATTATCGTTATTTATTATTATTAATTCGTTATGTTCTATTCGTAACTTCAGATAACTTCGTATTCGTTATGTTCCCTAACAGCCACATTTGAACGGAAATTCCAATACCTATAATTTAATAGTTAGTAATAGGTATTATTAGTTAGTTATTATTTCAGATTTTCAAATTTAAGAAATTACGAATTTTCAATTTACAGATTTTCAAATTCATGAATATTCGGAAAAATTTGATAAACGGGTTATCGTTAATTTGGATATTTCTGATTTAGTGAATGTGTCGAAATTCGTTAAAAAACTAATTTGGAACGAAAACAATTTGCACATGTCTAGTGCAGTGCTTACTTAATAGCAAGAAAAAAAATGCCCTGGTCATGGAGGGGGTAAGCACATCAGTTTAAATCGGTTGCTGCGTGCCACATGTGCACGCCAATTGCCCTTTCGCCTAGAAGTATGAGCACACTCCTACTTCCTTTTTTTAATTCAAACAAAATTAATATTTTCTCCCAGGCTCCTCTGTTGTTTACAGAGCTCACTAGCTCAAGATGACATACAGTACTTACACACACCTGAAAGAGTTGGAGCATTGCCCCCCCCCCCCACCCCCCACCCCCTTCATTTTATTATTGATGTGTATGAATTAGAGAAATAAAAAGCAACATCTGGAAACTTTATTTTGGCTTCGGTGTATATTTCAAGACTGAAAGGGAATGTAGATTTTATGCATATTTTTTTGTTATGATGGTCAGGACTAAAGAAATAAAATGCCCCAAAATAACTCCTCCTTTTTATTAGTAAATATACAATCTGAAATATGTTTCCCAGGCTTCTCTGTTGTTCACAGAGCTCCATAGCTCAAGTTGACATAAATACACACACCTGAAAGAAGTGGAGTCATGACTCCTCCCCCTTCATTTTGCTAGTTCCATAAAAGAGTTTCAGATTAGAGAAGGGCCAGGGCTTTCCCTGAACCTCCAGCACTGAATGTAGGTAACACCAAGGGGTGCTGGGGTATTCTGGAGGGTCTATTGATGCTGGCTGCTGGAGAATCTATTGATGCTGGGGTGGATCTATTGTTGCTAGTGGGTCTATTGTTGCTGGTGGGTCTATTGTTGCTGGTGGGTCTATTGTTGCTGGTGGGTCTATTGTTGCTAGTGGGTCTATTGTTGCTGGTGGGTCTATTGTTGATGGGGGATCTATTGTTGCTGGTGGGTCTTATGTTGCTGGGGAGATTTATTGTTGCTGGGGTGGATCTAGTGTTGCTAGGGTATTTTGTTGCTGTGGGGGGGTGTATGGTGTATTGTTGCTGTGGGATCTATTGTTGCAGGGGGTGGTACCTATTTTACTGCCTTTCCTTAGCAAATTCCATACAAACTCTGTAGCACCAAAAAATGATTCCTGGTTCTGTATTCTCTAAACAACATGGTACTGGGAGGTGGGTGGGTGGGGGGGGGACCAAGTAACGGTGCTCAGAGGGGGTAGAGGGTGAAGACAAGGGGTGACTCGGAAGGGGGGAGTACCTGCACCTATTCTGGGAGAAAAAAAAGCCCCGCTAAAAGAAAATATTATTACCCTGTTTCCCCGAAAATAAGACCTAGCGTGATTGTCGGTGATGGCTGCAGTATAAGCCCTACCCCCCAAATAAGCCCTAGTTAAAGTCCTTGTAGGTCTTATTTTCAGGGTAGGGCTTATTTTCGGGGAAACGGGGTAGGGATTTTTTGGGGGGTAGGGCTTATATTGCAGCCATCACCGACAATCACGCTAGGTCTTATTTTCGGGGAAACAGGGTAGTATAATTATATACACTATATTACCAAAAGTATTGGGATGCCTCCCTTGGCTTCCTCCACCTATCTTGTGGCTTCTTCACCATCACCCCACTAGTCATCAGATCACCAGTGTAGGTCTATCTACACTATATTGTCAAAAGTATTGGGACACCTGCCTTTACACACACATTAACTTTAATGACATCCCAGTCTTGGTCCGGAGGGTTCAATATTGAGTTGGCTCCGCCCTTTGCAGCTATAACAGCTTCAACTCTTCTGGGAAGGCCGTCCACAAGGTTTAGGAGGGTGTCTATGGGAATGTTTGACCATTCTTCCAGAAGAGCATTTGTGAGGTCAGGCACTGATGTTGGAGGAGAAGGCCTGGCTCGCAGTCTCCGCTCTAATTCATCCCAAAGGTGTTCTATCGGGTTGAGGTCAGGACTCTGTGCAGGCCAGTTAAGTTCCTTCACCCCAACTCGCTCATCCATGTCTTTATGGACCTGGCTTTGTGCACTGGCCCAAAACATTTGGTGGAGGGGGGATTATGGTGTGGGGGGAGGGGGGATTATCGTGTGGGGGGGGGTTATGGTGTGCGGGGGGTTATGGTGTGGGGGGATTATGGTGTGTGGGGGAGGGGGGATTATGGTGTGGAGGTTGTTTTTCAGGGGTTGGGCTTGGCCCCTTAGTTCCAGTGAAGGGAACTCTTAGACCCCTTTCACACTGAGGCGCTTTGCTCCTAAAGCGCCCCTGGCCATTGAAAACAATGTAGCAGCGCTGCTATACCGCTGGCAAAGCACAGCTGCAGCGGCGTTTTGCGGGCGGATTTAACCCCTTTTTAAAACCGCGCCGCTAAAATGACGATAAAGCGGTGCTAAAAATAGCGCCGCTTTACCGCTGACGCCCGGAGTGGCTTAGTGTGAAAGGGGTCTTAAGGCGTCCAAGACATTTTGGACAATTTGATGCTCCCAACTTTGTGGGAAAAGATTGGGGACGGCCCCTTCCTGTTCCAACATGACTGCCCACCAGTGCACAAAGCAAGGTCCATAAAGACATGGAGGAGCGAGTTTGCAGTGGAGGAACTTGACTGGCCTGCACAGAGTCCTGACCTCAACCCAATAGAACACCTTAGAGAGGAGACTGCGAGCCAGGCCTTCCCGTCCAAAATCAGTGCCTGACCTCACAAATGCTCTTCTGGAAGAATGGTCAAACATTCCCATAGACACCCTCCTAAAACTTGTGGACGGCCTTCCCAGAAGAGTTGAAGCCGTTATAGCTGCAAAAGTTGGGCCAACTTAATATTGAATCCTTGTTTTGTATATAAAGATACACTGTATTGTCAAAAGTATTAGGACGCCTGCCTTTACACACACAAGAACTTTAATGGTTCAATATTGAGTTGGCTCCGCCCTTTGCAGCTATCAACAGCTTCAACTCTTCTGCGAAGGCCGTCCACAAGGTTTAGGATCGGGTTGGGGTCAGGACTTTGTGCAGGCCAATCAAATTCCTCCACCTCAAACTTACTCATCCACACTATATTGCCAAAAGTATTGTGACACCCCTCCAAATCATTTGGTGGGGGAATTATGGTGTGGGGTTGTTTTTCAGGGGTTGGGCTTGGAAGGCATCCATGTCTTTATGGACCTTGCTTTGTGCACTGGTCCAAATCATTTGGTGGAGGGGGGATTATGGTGTGGGGGTTGTTTTTCAGGGGTTGGGCTTGGCCCCCTTAGTTCCAGTGAAGGGAACTCTTAAGGCGTCAGCATACCAAGACATTTTGGACAATTTCATGCTCCCAACTTTGTGGGAAGAGTTTGGGGACGGCCCCTTCCTGTTCCAACATGACTGCGCACCAGTGTACAAAGCAAGGTCCATAAAGACACGGAGGAGCGAGTTTGGGGTGGAGGAACTTGACTGGCCTGCACCTCAACCAGATGGCACACCTGTGGGATGAATTAGAGCGGAGACTGCGAGCCAGGTAGGGTTGCCACCTCATACCTTTTAAACCTGAACACATATTAATTACACAGGTGTTGTGGCTGATTAAGGTGGCAATTAAACTCACTTGGTGCCTTATCTGCATTTAATTAGCCTCAGAACTTGTGTAATTCAAAGGTGTTCGGGTTTAAAGGGATGAGGTGACAACCCTAGAGCCAGGCCCTCTCGTCCAATATCAGTGCCTGACTTTACAAATGCCCTTCTGGAAGAATGGTCAAACATTCCCATAGACACCCTCCTAAACCTTGAGGACAGCCTTCCCAGAAGAGTTGAAGCTGTTCTATCTGCAAAGGGTGGGACAACTCAACCCTGAACCCTACGAACTAAGACTGGGATGCCATTAAAGTGCATGTGCGTGTAAAGGCAGGTGTCCCAATACTTTTGGTAATATAGTGTATATAACAACAAGAATTGAAAAACCTAAATGGAAATACAATTGACCCCCCCAAACCATGATAGTTTACCTTTAAAGCAACCATCTTTTGTTCCTTTCAGATATGTGGAAGTTACTATTTCCCCACGAGAATACAAAGAAGGGAAAGTTCACCTTAATGGATAGGACATCGATCAATGTGCTAACGATGAATCAGCAGGGAATGTATAAGGTGTACAAGGACCCCGAGATGGAATGCGATGTGGTGGAATTATCATACCTTGAAAACCCTATATCCTTTGTCATCATCCTCCCAAAACTGGGTGATCTCTACCGCGTGCAAAAAAAGCTGACCGCCCAGAGGATTAGACATTACTTCCACTCACTGAAGACCAGGTATACCCGAGAGACGATTAGAACACAAATCTGGTTTTAACAGAGATAGACGTCAAATCAGCCAAATGACCATACAAACAGAAATGTGTGACTGGATGTATACACCATACACTGACACTGCAGGGGCATCGCTAGCGGGTGGCTTTTCGGGCTATAGACCCCGAATCTTGGGCCCATAGCCCCGAGTCTCTTCAGGGGTCCCCAAGGGGAGGGGAGGGGAGGTTCTCTGGGGACCCTGATGTAAGTGGGGGGTCTCTGGGGACCCTGATTTTAACGGGGAGGCTCTCTAAGGGATCATGATGCAAGAGGAGGGTCTCTGGGGACCCTGATGTAAGTGGGGGGGCTCTCTGGGGACCCTGATTTAAAGGGGGAGGCTCTCTAAGGGAACATGATTTCAGGGAGAGGCTCTCTGGGGACCCTGATGCAAGGGTGAGGCTCTCTGGGGACCCTGATGTAAGGAGGGGCTCTCTGGGGACCCTGATGTGAGGGGGGCTCTCTGAGGACCCTGATGTAAGGGGGGCTCTCTGAGGACCCTGATGTAAGGGGGGCTCTCTGAGGACCCTGATGTAAGGGGGGTTCTCTGGGGACCCTGATATAAGGGGGGGCTCTCTGAGGACCCTGATGAAGGGGGGGCTCTCTGGGGACCCTGATGCAGGGGGGGCTCTCTGGGGACCCTGATGCAGGGGGGGCTCTCTGGGGACCCTGATGGAAGGGGGGCTCTCTGGGGACCCCGATGAAAGGGGGGCTCTCTGGGGACCCCGATGAAAGGGGGGGCTCTCTGGGGACCCTGATGCAAGGGGGAGGCTCTCTGGGGACCCTGATGTAAGGGGGGCTCTCGGGGGACCCTTATGTAAGTGGGGGGGCTCTTTGGGGTTATATACACACACACACACATATATTACTGTATATACATGTGTATGCCCGCTCAAGCGTATGACTTTCTTTACTATGCTGCTATGGGCTCTAGCCCCAGATCTTTTGTAGACCCAGCAACGCCCCTGTTACACTGCAAACAAAACGGTACAGAGGGACACCATGAATAGACACGTGCAGAACACAAAAAAAATGTGTTTTGTTTTTCGTTTTAAACCGTTTAATTCATTTTCAGAATTTGTTTTGTTTGTTCCAATTTCCAAAAAGAATAAAATAGAATAGAAAATAAAGGAATAGAATAGAAAAGCAGATAACAGAAAATAAAAGAATAGAATGTAATAGAGTAAAACAGACCAAACTAGAATAGATTATAAAAGAACAGAATAGACTAGAATATAATAGAAACAAATAGAATAGAATAGAATAACACAGAATATAACCATCTTCAGAAATTTGAATTTCAAATGGAATACATTTGAATTTGAATACATAAGAAAATAATAGAATAGAGTAAAACAGAACAAAATAGGATAGAAAATAAAAGAACAAAATAGAATGGAATAGAATAGAAAGGAAAAGAATAGAATACAAAATTGAATAGAATAGGAATAATTTAACCATTTTCCAAAATTTAAGTAGAATCAATTTGAATTTGAATAGAATATAAAAGAATAGAGTAGAATAGAAATATAAAATAACAAAATAGTATAGGAAAAAACAACATAGTAGAATAGAATGAATATAACCATATTCCTATTCTAATCTATTCTTTTCTATTCTATTCAAATTGAAATTGATTCTATTTGTATTTTGGGAAATGGTTATATTCTTTCTATTCTATTGTTTTTTTAAATTATTTTCTTTTTCTATTTGTTTATTCTATTCTTTTCTATTATTTAAGTTTCTATTATATTCTTTTCTATTATATTCTATTCTATTCAAATTCAAATTTATTCTATTAGCAATTTGAATTTCAGAAGATGGTTATATTCTTTCTATTCTATTGTTTTTTTCTATACTATTCTGTTATTTTTTATTCTATTCTAATCTATTACTTTCTATTCTATTCAAATTTGAATTAATTCTATTTGAATTTTGGGAAATATGTTATATTCTTTCTATTCTATTCTATTCTATTCTATTCTATTCTATTGGATTTTTAATTATATTCTTTTTCTATTTGCCTATTCTATTATTTTCTATTCTATTATTTTATTTTCTATTATTTTCTATTCTATTCTATTCTAACTCAAATTTATTCTATTCGAAATTCAAATTTCGGAAGATGGTTATATTCTTTCTATTCTATTGTTTTTTTTCTATACTATTCTGCTATTTTATATTCTATTCTAATCTGTTCTTTTCTATTTTAGTCAAATTCGAATTTGATTCTATTTGAGTTTTGGGCAATGGTTATATTCTTTCTATTCTATTCTATTTATTTTAAATTATATATTTTTTTTACTCTATTCTTTTCTGTTCTATTCTTTTCTTATGTGTTCAAATTCAAATTTATTCCATTTGAAATTCGAATTTCAGAAGATGGTTATATTCTATGTTATTCTATTATATTTGTTTCTATTATATTCTAGTCTATGCTGTTCTTTTAGTTTCTTTTCTATTTTGTTCTGGTTTACTCTATTATATTCAATTCTTTTATTTTCTGTTATATTCTTTTCTATCCTATTATTTTTTTTCTATTCGATTCCTTTGTTTTCTATTCTATTTTATTCTCTGTGGATTCAAATTCGAAAGCATTTCAAATTCAAATGTGAAAACTATTCGAAATGTATTTGAAAATTATTCGAAAATTTGAAATTTCGTCTGAATTTTTTTTTTTTCGTTATTTCGGATTCGTTTAAATTCGGTACT
Organism: Lithobates clamitans; assembly: GCA_037952925.1. Taxonomy (NCBI): domain Eukaryota; kingdom Metazoa; phylum Chordata; class Amphibia; order Anura; family Ranidae; genus Lithobates; species Lithobates clamitans. The sequence continues at coordinate 534,850 of JBBGZY010001053.1, read as the reverse complement.
ATTGTATTGAAAAATGAAAATTTGTCTGAATTTCAATTTGGGACAAAACAAACTGCTCATGTCTAACCATAAGTACAGAACAAGGTATAACAAGCAATGCAACTAGTGCAGTGACAGGGGCTTTCCATGGGCTTTGTACAGAATGAAGTACAAGGACGAATCACAGTGACATAAACAGTACAGTACAAATGCAACCTCTGGAGGGTTCCTGGGGGGGGTAACACCTCTCTCCCAAGGAGGTTGGCTGCAGCTGGTGGTCCAGGTGGTCAGCTGTAGGGATCTCTGAACAATATTACAAGATTGAAATGCTCTGGTGGTCCCAGGGATGGGTGTACAAGGGGGGGAGCCAGCTAACATAGTGCCGACCGCAGTGACTGGTTCTTAAGATGAAGTTGCATGCTCATGCATTCTCACCCGGCAGCTCACACACCGGGAACAGTGGAGGGCCCAACACTTAGTAGGAGCTCATCAGGCATGGACTCTGTCCCATCAGGCGTGGACTTTGTCCCATCAGGCACAGACTCTGTCCCATCAGGCGCGGACTCTGTTCCATCAGACACATACTCTGTCCCATCAGGCGCAGACTTTGTCCCATCAGGCGCAGACTCTGTCCCATCAGGCGCGGACTCTCTCTCATCAGGCGCGGACTCTGTCCCATCAGGCGTGGACTCTGTCCCATCAGGCGTGGACTCTGTCCCATCAGGCGCAGACTCTGTCCCATCAGGCGCGGACTCTCTCTCATCAGGCGCGGACTCTGTCCCATCAGGCGTGGACTCTGTCCCATCAGGCGTGGACTCTGTCCCATCAGGCGTAGACTCTGTCCCATCAGGCGTGGACTCTGTCCCATCAGGCGCGGACTCTGTCCCATCAGGCCCGGACTCTGTCCCATCAGGCCCGGACTCTCTCTCATCAGGTATGGACTTTGTCCCATCAGGCACAGACTCTGTCCCATCGTGTGTGGACTCTGTCCCATCAGCTGCAGACTCTATCCCATCAGGCGCGGACTCTGTCCCATCAGCTGCAGACTCTATCCCATCAGGCGCGGACTCTGTCCCATCAGGCCCGGACTCTGTCCCATCAGCTGCAGACTCTATCCCACCAGGCGCGGACTCTGTCCCATCAGGCCCGGACTCTGTCCCATCAGGCCCGGACTCTGTCCCATCAGGCGCAGACTCTGTCCCATCAGGCCCGGACTCTGTCCCATCAGGCCCGGACTCTGTCCCATCAGGCCCGGACTCTGTCCCATCAGGCACGGACTTTGTCCCATCAGGCGCGGACTTTGTCCCATCAGGTGTGGACTCTGTCCCATCAGGCGCGGACTCTGTCCAATCAGGCGCGGACTCTGTCCCATCAGGCGCGGACTTTGTCCCATCAGGCGTGGACTCTTTGGAATGCCTGAGCACAGGAAGAGGTGAAACTTATGTCCCCTGAGTATATCCCAGATGATTGTATGGGGTGGAGCAATGGTGGAGTTTTTATTGGTGGGGCAAACAACCCCCCTCCCCCCGGGCCACCGGTGGAGTAGCACTACCCCACCCGTGGCACTAACACAGCCCCCCCACCACCACCACCACCCGCTGTTCTTACCTTGGATGCTGAACCAGGGATGGAGGCTTGTGTATACACAGGCTTCATTCAAAGTCCCAAAACCTTTTCTCAAATAGGGATGGAGGCATTTGATCAGCAGACTTTAGTTGCTGCACCAACACCGGTGCTGTTCATTAGTCCGGTGTGCACGATGGACCCACTGTTGGTTCGTACATTTAGTACTCATGTAGCTCTTACAGTATTTTGCCCCCTGCATGAGCTGCATTTCTCCATCCCTTGACATGCGGTCGTCTCGTGGGTCTGTCTTTGCTGTCTGCTGTCCGGGAGCTGCAATGTTATGCATGAATCTATCCACTGCATATAAGGGGTGGTGAGGATAGTGGAGGCGGCCCCGGGGCACCCCTAATGGACAGGCTATATATATATATATATTGAATCAAGGGGACAGGTCTACCAGATGCTTAAAAACGAGGACTTGATAGATCGATTAAATGCAAGAGTCCCAATGAAGACCAAAGTTGTAGGACATTGTGTGACCATAGGAGGAAGGCAAGACGAATACCTAAAATACAAGGAATAAATGAATAACCTGAAGTACCAAGACAGGGACAGTCCTGCCCCGGTAGTAATGATAACCAGCACAAGTTGCCATCAAGGATGATTTTTTTAGAGAACCACAAGCCTCCCGCCCAAAGTGACTCCCGTCACAACCCACGCTTCTCTTTTAAATTCAGTTTTAAAATGTAACTAAAACCCTTTTTTATTTTTGTTTAGGTAGAGTGGAGAGGTATTAGAAATCCTGCTGGGTTTTTATTGCTGTTGGGCCTTATTAGGGAGATTCACCCTTTCCCGTTTGTCCTGGTGACCATTATTACCAAAAGTGAAAGAAATTCCCAAAGTTTGGGTTGTCACCAGGACAGGAATAGAGGGGAAATTTTCAAAAAGGGACATTAGTTCTGTTGAGGGGAGGGATTTCCCTTCACTCCCTGCTTTGGCTATGGGACAGGAAGCGAGGTGATTTCTCCCTAGTGGGACAGAGACAGCAAAAAAAATGATAATCCCCTCTTACTCTATCCAAAAATCCAAAAAAAAAACATAGTGTTTTGCCTTCGCTGTATGCTTGAAATCTACTTTAAATTCTGCTTGGCTGATAGGGGTTGTTGTAGCTTGCAAACACTTTTTGCCTCACCAAAAAAGCCTGGGATGGTTGGGATTGCTAATACAGACGCTGATGTGTATTTTCCTCCACAGCTTGTTGAACCTCTACATACCCAAACTATCCTTCAGCAAAGAAGTCAGTCTAAACCATTTCATGATGGTCATGGGCATGAAAAGCATGTTCACTGAGAAAGCCAACTTTGAGAGGTTCTCAAGGGATCAGAACTTAAGAGTTTCAGACGTAAGTATCTTTCTTTTGTCAAAGGATTAACCCTGTGACCAGGGCCAGGAAATGGGGTGGGCAGGAGGGGCAGCTGTCCTGGGCGCTGTGGTATCATATGAGGTGAGGGGGGCAACTCAAGAAGATTGGGTGGGTTCGTGTTGAGAAGGGGAATTAGGGGGGACGGCAGGAGGTAGGATTTGCTCTAGGAGAACAAATTTGGGGAGGTGGGCTAGGACTGGTGACTTAGGGAGATTTGCAATGGCGGCTGATGGGGGTTTCTTTTGAGGGGGTGACAAACAACACCCCTCCCCCCGGGCTACCGGTGTAGTGGTACAACCCCCCTGGCAATAACACCCCCCCACCACCCGCTGTCCTTACCTTGGATGCGGGCGGTAAGTGCGTGGCGTGTTCGGGGAAAGCTGGTCCGATGTCCTCTTCTGGAGCAGCTTCCTTGGTGTCTCCTCTCTCCTCCTCCCGGTGCTAGGCGTCCAATAGGGTCGACTGACGTTTTGGCCAATCGGGAAACAGGTTTCATACCTGCATCCTGATTGGCTGGGAGGAGGGTAAGTGTAATTTCATTCGCTGTTGCAACACACCTGGGTGGGCTTCAGATGCAATGCTCTGCGTCCCGAGTCCTCCCTATTTTGAAGCCTATTGGAGCCTCTGGCTCTAATCAAGCGCTTAAAAAAAAACCCTGGCCACTCTAATTCATATGCCCAGTGACGCTAAAGAGGCTGGACACATGAATAGGGGGCGGCCGTAGATAGATCCATGCACTTTGTATTGCAGGTCCTCAGGTACATCTTCCCCTCCAGCAAGGAGAACACTGAGCAGCACAGAAGGAAGATCACATGCAGAACATTGGAATTATTGGCCTAGAAAACACAAATGTAGAGTTTCACTTAAAAAAAAATAACTTTAAGTGCCTGCTTTTAAGATATATTAACATCATGAACTAAAGGACCAAAACAAGTTTTTGGCTGGACGTACACTTTAGGCCCCTTTCCCATTTGTGCGACCTGCGATTTTTCCACTACTTTGCCACGATTTTGCTGAAACTTTGACGCAACTTGAAGCAATGCCTGTGTAAGTTTGAGGTCTATGGACCTCAAGTCGTATCAAAGTCAGATCAAAGTAGTGAAGGGACTACTTTGAAGTCGCTGCGGCTAGAAGTCACACAGATATGAACAGTACTCATTGGAAATCATGGGGTACGACTTTTCATGCAACTTTGCAGTCCCAAGTCGCAGGACAAGTCTCACAAATGTGAAAGGGGCCTTAAGGCCTCGATTCACATCTATGCATGTTCCCTTGAGCATTTCTGCAGTGCTTTTTGCTGTGCTTTCTGCATTTTTTAGCATGATTTTAGTGAATTTTTATGGGTTTTTTGGGGGAGAAATTTGTTCTTGGGCAAATTTAAAAAACGCAAAACGCAAATTGAGGCAAAATCACTGTAAAAACACACTACATGCTTCTCTTTTGTTAAACCAAAAAAAGCAAAAAAGCCCCCGTTTTGTGTTTTAAAAAAGTCCCTCACCCTTTCCAAAAACGCAGAGGCACAAAAATGCATTGATGTGAACATGTTCCATAGGAACCCATGTTAAAAAAATGTCCTGCATCTCTGCAAAAAGCATGAAAAAGGCATTGGTGTGAATGGAGCCTAAGTTATGTGGGGGGGGGGGGCGGCAAACAACCACCCCCCCCCCTGTCTCCCCGCTGTTTGCCGTGGCTTGCAGTGGCTTGGCTCTGAGTCTTCTCCTCCATGGCAGCTTCCAGCTCCTCACCTCCTCCTCCTAGGCATAGGATCGCCTTTCTTTTCAGCCAATCAGGTGACCGGTGTCAAAACCGTCTTCCTGATTGGCCGGGAGGAGGATCTTCATTCGCTGTTGTAACACAACCGGGTGGGCTCAGAGCGCACTTTCTGCGACCCGAGCCCACCCTATATTTAAGCCTATTAGAGGCTCTAGCTCTAATTGGTGCTTCAAAACCCCCCCTATTGGAATCCATGCGCCGGTGTCCTGAAAAGGGGCCAGACGCATGGATAGGGGAGGCAGCGGATGGACAGAGGGGGCGGTGCCCATGCGCCCTTAATGGATGGGCCGCCCCTGCTAAGCACACACTATTTCATTTACAGTACATTGTTCCTTCTATTTCTGTATGTGGATGATGGCACTGTAACTACTAATTAAAAAAAAAATCTAAGTACCCTTTTTCCAATATCCAGCTGTCACATGACCCAGCTCTCTCCAAGCCTGTCTGCAGGGAAACATAAGTAGGAGGAGCTTCTAGTCCTCTGTTGCTGGTCACATGTTAAAAAAAACCATGGCGGGGGGAGATTTCTGCAAATTGCAGGCTGTGTCATGCCCCTCCAACTTTTCGTCCGGACTGGTCCGATGGACTTTCCAACTGACTTTCAATGGACTTGAACGAACGGACTTGCCTACACACAATCATACCAAAGTCCGACGGATTCGTCATGATGACGTACGACTGGACTAAAATAAGGAAGTTGATAGCCGGTAGCCAATAGCTGCCCTAGCGTGGGTTTTCGTCCGTCTGACTAGCATACAGACGAGCGGATTTTTCGTCCGGACTCGAGTCTGTCGGGCAAATTTGAAACATGTTTGAAATCTAAAGTCCGTCAGATTTTTGACCGAAAAAGTCCCCTGCAGGTCCGATGGAGCCCACAAACGGTCAGATTGTCCACCGGATTCGGTCCGTCGTACCAGTCCAGTCGAAAAGTCCGCCCGTGTGTACACGGTATTAGAATAAGAGGGAGGTGAAGCCTCCATCAATCTGTATGTAATATCCCGCCCCCATCCCCATTGTGTTTAGCTTGTTTGGCTGGTTAGTGGGCATGGAGGCGGAGGGAGGGGGTGGGTTGTCATTGTGTATACGCCCACATGTGTGACTTTATAGTCACATGGGCTGCTCAGATGTGACAGGGAGGAAATGCTCAGCTTAGAAACTCACTGAAAACTGAGCATGTGCAAAGCTGCGACCACAGCTGCAAAAATCCTAGCTGCATTGGGGGACATGGACAGAAGAGGGGAGAGCAGCGGGATCAACCAGGTGTTTTGCACCTCATAGTGATGAGTGAGTATGAACAGCATGGAATACACCATTTATTCATCGTTTTTTTATGATGTGGGTTTAGTCACACTTTAACATTCTACTGCAAAAAAATCTCCAATTTACCGAAGTCCTCAATTTTTCTTTATATTTTGCAGTCTTTTTTTTAAGTACGTTGATTTCTTTACTTGTGTTGTTTATAGATGTACCACCATTATTATGTCAACATTGAAGAGAGAAAAACAGAGGCGAATACTGCGACCGATGCCCAATTAATCAATTTAAGTGTAGCACCAGAATTCAGAGTTGACCGTCCATACATCATACTGACCTACCACAAAGTTACCGAAACCATCCTCGGGATCGGCCAAATCATGGAACCGTAGGTTTGGGAAAACCCCTGAAATTGGGAAAACAGAGAAATATGATAAAGTAGAGATAAACTGCTATACAAAATGAAACCATTCTGCTCACAATAAAGCGAATGTGCCGAACAATTTCTGTTTTGTGTTTTTCTCTGTATTATGTTCGTGTTGACAAGCCGGGAGCAGGTGGGCTTCAAGGAGGACCCAATAGGGTGGGGTAGGAGAGAGCGAAAATCAGCTTTAGTCCAACATTTCATTATAAAGCAGCCAGATGGTTTTGGGAGCTCCAGATCAGATCATGCTTTAACCAGCACTTTCATACCTTTCCTGCCCCCCCCCCCAATACTGGGAACTTTACCCCCTTCCTGCCGCCCCCCCAATACTGGGCACTTTCACCCCCTTCCAGACCCCCCAATACCGGGCACTTTCACCCCCTTCTAAGTTTCTACCAAGAAAATGTAAATAAGTAATTTTCCTTCTTTACTGATGTGCACTGATGAAGCTGCACTGATGAGGTGGCACTGAAGGGCATTGATGAGGTGGCACAGATGAGGAGGCACTAATATGCAGCACTGATGGTCACTGATAGGCGGCATTCATATGCAGCACTGATAGGCGGCACTGATAGGTGGCACAGATGAGCACTGATGGGCAGCAATTGGTTGAGAAGAATGGGTGTAGATCGTGCTGGACCGACTCTATCAGTCAGTGTTGTAGATTGGTAGGGTGTGGGCAGAGGGAAAGAATTCGTTTCCAGAAGTCCGTGCCCAGTTTGGAAAAAAAGGTGGTGATGAGCCCCGTTATGGGCTTGGGCTGCTACCCCGGTGTGCGTCCTTACGGTTGAAATGAGGATAAAGGAGCGCCCGGTGATCAAAGAAGTAATTAATTTGTATTTTATTTAAAGTTTTAGCAATAAAAAGAGGCCAACGCGTTTTGGGGGATTAGAGACTCCCCCTTCATCAGGGCTGCTAATAAAAATAGTTGTGGAATGATCCTGTTGGAGGGTGCTCTTGGCACATGGATTTGGACAGTAATGCCGCGTACACACAACCGGACTTTCCCGCAAACTAGGTCCGATGGTCTTCCCAACGGACTTTCGGCAGAGGTCCGATGGACTTTCAGAACAAACGGACTTGGACACACACGAACGGACTAAGTCTGGTTGGAAGTCCGTTCGTTTTGTACGTGATGACGTAAACGGGACAAAAAAAAGGACGTTTAATAGCCAGTAGCCAATAGCTTCCCTTGCGTCGTATTTGGTCCGTCGGACCAGCACACAGACGATTGGTTTTCCCGATTTTAAGTCCATCGAACTTGAGTCCGTCGGACAGATTTAAAACATGTTCTATTTCTAGGTCCGTCCGATTTATTCCCCAAAAAACGATTGGACTAGCCCACACACGATTGGATTGTCCGACGGACTAATCCTGTCGGACCTAGTTTGGCGGAAAGTCCGGCCGCGTGTACGCGGCATTAGAAGTCCTCAGCACTGGCTGTGTGCTGGCCTTGTTTAATGATAGTCAATGATGTCACCAGGGAGTCCCCACCCCTTTGTATATATCAGTTGCCATCCAATCGATCTCTTATTTTGTCCCATTCTGAATCTCCCATCGACTACCAGTACCAGTCTCCCACTCCCATATTAAAAAAGGTCATTTTCCCAACCCTCACTCAGCAGCAGAAGAAAACCTCTGATTGGTCAACAAAACACCAGTCATGTTCTTGTTGTAACAGAATTTGGAAGCATAGCAATTCGTATTTCGGATCCTCCCGAATGTACGAATTTATAGAAATTCGTACAAATTTTTGATCCGTCAGAAACTAATCGCACGTGTCTAGTACTTATAGAGCGCTGTCAATTTACGCATCGCTTTACATATACATTGTACATTCACATTAGTCCCTGCCCTCCTAAGGTTCCTAACTCACATTCATATACTAGGGACAATTAAGAAAGGATCCAATTAACCTACAAGCATGTCTTTGCAGTGTGGGAGTGTTGTAGAAATTTTTATAAATGTATGTTGTCAGATGTCCCCCAGTGTCAGTTTTGCTGCAAAATGCTCATGCGAGGGTATTCGCACATACAGATGTCGGTGGAAGACCACTGGCTGCGGAAACCTTCCCGTGGACACGTCAGATCTGTTTGCTCTTTTAGGGATGTTCGTTCATGCCCCACCAAGAGACTGGCCACCTCATGGCGATTGCATTACCGCTCCTAGCAAACAGATCTGCGTACATGGGAACCATAGCATAACCATACAAAAATGATGGTCCACTGAGCCATGATTGAGTACGGCTCGCGTCATTGGTAGCGGTGGGAATGATCACACGATCGTGTTCAGAGCCCTGTATGCAGTGTTCAAATTGTGAGACACTTTGTGTCTCAACAGGAAGCTGGCCGCACACAACCGTCTGCACACGTCACCACTGGAATTCTATTTGAATATATACATGTGTGTGATTGGTTCTTTTGAAGGAATGCAAGTGTCTGATTGGCTGATTCTGAAGCCACCACCTTCCTTTTGTTATTCCTGTTTACAGTATAAATTAAAAGAGCAGATGCTGCTAGGGAGGATTTGGCTAAGCTCAACGTGATACCAGCGTCTGTCTGTGTTACTTGGAGATATACAAGCGTGCTTTCCCAGTATTATACCAGAGAGCTGTGACTGTGCTTATTAGCGCACAGAATTATTTGCTTATAAAGAGCAGCTTTTAAAATTTCCATTACAGATGGCGGGCCAGGAATTTCTTAGCCAACAGAACTTTCTTATCCAGCGGACCTCGATGGGGAAATAGGGATCTAGAACCGGATCAGCAAAGGCCGGCCTATGGTAGGACAACCATACTAAGTTTTTGAACATTTTTGCTGCTCTGTGTTGGGGATCTTGATTTCTCTGTCCGCTGTATGAGGTAAGTTCTGCTAGGAAAAAGAACCTTTTTTTTTTTTTTTTTTGTCGCTTCCTGTATAATGGCGGGACTTTAATTGTAGGTTATATTTTTGCCATTGTAAGTAGATCTATTAATTGAGGGAGCACCTATATTTAAATCCTCTATAGGTCCCCTTTAATACAAACCTGTATGTGTGTGACTGAGCAGGCTGATAGATAACTATATGTTGTGTAATAAGTTTGTGACAAAAATAATTTTTACTGGTATTGGGTTGGTGGTTGGGTTGGATCCTCCACAGTGAATCACTCTTTCCGGGTGAGTGTGCAAGCAGGGAGGGTTTTTCCCACTTCCGTCACCTGAAACGTGAGCCAATATTTGGGTCGCTTATCCCATGTGGGGGGGGTAAGGAGTGTTTTCCGCGTTCTCTTTACCAAAGAATATTTATGTATTGGTTTGTGCTCCTTTATTTAGTGGTGTTTTTGTATTTTGTATTCATAAATACAAGATCGTGATATTTTCTTATCTGGTCTGCATGTGCTTTCCGGTTAAATCGGAAATCCCCCACATGAAGACCCTAAACATACGTGACTAATAATTGCTTGTGAAAGACAAAAACACAATCTTGAAGGTAATGGAGAATAAACTTAAAAAATTCCAATAAAAATAAAAAAATAAGAAATGAAATGAAATTAATAATGCAAGTCCAGTGAGAGATTCCTTAAAAAGCAGAGTCTTTTACATTTAAAATTGATATTTCTGTTTTGAAGTCCAATCAAAAACATTGCATGTAGTGGCAAAATTTCCAGTGACTTTAACCAGAGTGATTTGTGCCTAAATTTGGCTACGAGTGTACCATAGAACAAGTGACTTCCGTGCTCCCCTTCAGTTCCCCACTCACCAGAACCCTGCACCCCTGCAGGGGTAGAAAGCGTGCAGTGAGTGTCTAGGCAGTTCAGGGGATGATCACCTCCTCCTTGGCTCAATAGATACTGGGGTATCTGGACACCTCATCCCCTCCAGGGGCTCCCCACCTCGAGTGAATAATTTGCAGTGAACACCTCTGCGGCTCCCTATAGGGTATCCTCATGGATGAAGAAGACGGGCACTCATAGTCCTTTTTATTAAAAATAATTTAAAAAAAGGTTTACGGATAAAACTTGACACGGTCAAGTGTAACAGCTGACATATCCTGGTTGCTGACAAAAAGCTCAGGACCGGCATGCGTCCCACGAACCGGAACTTCACAAACCGGAAGTGACGTGAGTGCGTACCAAGCCCCGTCTTACGCGTTTTGTCACAGGACGTTGTCTGAGGCAGTGCCATCTTGGTGCAGCTCACGTTTAGTTATAGCGAGCGGTCCACAGGGTCCACCCTTACGGGGGCGGGTTTAGAATTGGGAACAGCTGATGCCCAGAGGTTTCCTCTATACACCCTTAATGTTAGCTTCCTATGGTTGCTAGGTTACTCCCTTTGTGTCACAAAGGGATGTGTTGTTATATTCGTTGTTTGTATTTACCTATGCTGATCATTATACATCTCTGGTTACTCCCACCCCCAAAACGCCCCCCTTGGTCAAATTTGGAACAACCTCCTGCAACCCCGCTCTTTAGTTACAAATCAGATATTATCCAGTAAACATAAATAATATACATATACAATTTTAAAACAATATTAATACTGGAAAGAGTCTTACAGTAGTACTGGAATGCAGCAATGCACCCTCCATTACTCAGTATCTTTTAATATATTCAGAGAGAATACTATATTAGTGTTTTTTTGGCTTATTACTTTAGTTGCACACTGCTTGCACACTCACCCGGAAAGAGTGAATCACTGTGGAGGATCACTCTAATGCCCCGTACACACGGTCGGATTTTCCGACGGAAAATGTGTGATAGGACCTTGTTGTCGGAAATTCCGACCATGTGTAGGCTCCATCACACATTTTCCATTGGATTTTCTGACACAAAGTTTGAGAGCAGGCTATAAAATTTTCCGACAACAAAATCCGTTGTCGGAAATTCCGATCCTGTGTACACAAATCCGACGGACAAAGTGCCACGCATGCTCAGAATAAATAAAGAGATGAAAGCTATTGGCTACTGCCCCGTTTATAGTCCCGACGTACGTGTTTTACGTCACCGCGTTTAGAACGATCGGATTTTCCGACAACTTTGTGTGACCGTGTGTATGCAAGACAAGTTTGAGCCAACATCCATCGGAAAAAATCCTAGGATTTTGTTGTCGGAATGTCCGAACAAAGTCCGACAGTGTGTACGGGGCATTAGGGTGACCAGCAGCGCCACCAACCCTACACCTTTAAAAATTATTTTCAAGAGTGTTCCAGTTGGGACCACCTCAAGGGAGGCAGCAGCCCAGCCCACACCTAAGCGCTGAATATAACCAGATATACAGTTTTTGATCACCCTAGGGTGTGACTTCTTCTGAAGCTATGGATATATTTGGGTATATGAGCAGTAGGAACATAGATTTAGGGGGGATATTTATTCAGGAACAAATTAACATCAGACAGGACATGGATGGGATTTTCAAAAAACTAAGAACTACAATGGAGAAACAACTAAGGGTGTGGTGGGATATAGCCACTCCAAAGATGTACATTAGTGAGAACATGACACCTAGGAGACTAAGGTGGGACATACACCCAAATGACAGTATTAATGACCCATTCCTTATGGGGGACTCGTATTCCTTCTTTAACCACTTGACGACCGCCTCACGCCGATGTACGTCAGCAAGGTGGCACGGACAGGCAAAATCACGTACATGTACGTGATTTGCCTTCCGCGGGTGGGGGGTCCGATCGGTCCCCCCCCCCGGTGCCCGAGGCGGTCGCCATTTCTTCCCGGGCGATGAGAGGTGAGGGGGTGGCCATCCATTGTTGGCCACCCCCTCCCGATCGCTCCCGGCGAATGAGAATGCTTCCTTTCCCTCTATAATGTAGACAGAGGGAAAGGAAGTGATGTCATCTCTCCTCGAGCCGGTCTTTTCGTCGCCGCGCCGAGGAGAGAAGACATCAAGTAAGTCTGCACAACACTACACATCCAGTAGAACACGCCAGGCACACTTGTCACCCCCCATCACCCCCCGATCACCCCCTGATCACCCCCCTGTACCCCCTGTCACTCTGACACCAATAGCATTTTTTTTTTTTGCATTGGTGTCAGTTTGTGTCAGTTAAAAGTGTTAGGGCAGTTAGGTTAGCCCCCTTTAGGTCTAGGGTACCCCCCTTAGGTCCAGGGTACCCCCCTAACCCCCCCTAATAAAAGTTAACCCCTTGATTACCCCCCGTCACCAGTGTCGCTAAGCGATCGTTTTTCTGATCGCTGTATTAGTGACACAGGTGACGCTAGTTAGGGAGGTAAGTATATAGGTTCGCTGTCAGTGTTTTATAGCGACAGGGACCCCCATATACTACCTGCTAAAGGTTTTAACCCCCTGATTGCCCCCTGGTTAACCCTTTCACCAGCGATCACCGTATAAGTGCTACGGGTGACGCTGGTTAGCTAGTTTGTTTTTTGTAGTTTATTACAGTTTATTACAGTTTATTATAGTTTATCATAGTTTTAGGGCACCCGCCGTTTATTACCCTATAAAGGTTTAACCCCCTAAATTGCCCGGCGGTGATAGAAGTTAAGTTTTTAGGATCAGATAAGGTCTGCGTCGCCCCAGGCAGCGTCAGGTTAGCGCCAGTACCGCTAAAACCCACGCACGCAGCATACACCTCCCTTAGTGCTATAGTATCTGAACGGATCGATATCTGATCCGATCAGATCTATACTCCCCAGCAGTTTAGGGTTCCCTGAAACGCAGTGTTAGCGGGATCAGCCCAGATACCTGCTAGCACCTGCGTTTTGCTCCTCAGCCCAGCCCTGCCCAGCCCACCCAAGTGCAGTATCGATCTTCTTTTGTCCTTGAAGTGCAAGAACCGCAGGGCTCTCGTATGGAGCAGAGAAGTACTAGCGCCGCTACTCCTTCTGGTGAACTGGCAAGCACCAGCGGCCTTGTACACCCTGGTCGTACATCCAGCACTGCAGTATCACGTGGTGACGTGGCGAGTCCCATAAGTGCAGTTCAAGCTGGCGAGGTGGCAAGCACTAGTAGTGTCCCGCTGCCACCAAGAAGACAAAGACAGGCCCGTCGTGCCCATAGTGCCCTTCCTGCTGCATTGGCCAATCCGAATTGGGAACCCACCACTTCTGCAGCACCCGTACTTCCCCCTTTCACTGGCCAACCCGGAATTCAGGTGGAAACAGTTGACTTTACGCCACTGGATTTTTATTCACTGTTTTTCACCGAAGATCTCTATAGATCTATTGTGGACCAAAGCAATTTATACGCTGGTCAACACATCACCGCTAATCCCCAGTCCTCCCTTGCCAGAGATTGGAGACCAATTACGGTCTCCGAATTTAAGACCTTTCTGGGCCTTTCCCTCCTCATGGGGTTGAATAAAAAGAGTGAGTTGCGGTCATATTGGTCCACTGACCCAATTTACCATTCACCCTTGTTCTCTGCTTCCATGGCCAGGGCACGATATGAGCAGATTTTGCGGTTCATGCACTTCAACGACAATGAACTCTGTCGTCCTCGTGGAGACCCTGCATACGATCGGCTCTACAAAATTCGGCCCCTCGTAAACCACTTCAACCAACGTTTTGCAGACTTGTTTACCCCCCATCAAGTTGTCTGCGTTGATGAGTCCCTGATTAAGTTTTCTAGCCGCTTGTCATTCAAACAGTACCTTCCCAGCAAGCGTGCCAGATACGGGGTCAAGATGTATAAGCTCTGTGACAGGGCCACAGGCTATACATGTAGATTTATGGTTTACGAGGGCAAAGATAGTCACGTAGAGCCGACAAACTGCCCTGACTACATAGGAAGCGCTGGCAAGATAGTGTGGGACTTGGTGTCACCCTTATTCGGAAAGGGGTACCACTTGTACGTGGACAATTATTATACGAGCGTGCCACTTTTTAGTCACTTGTTTGATCAGCAGATTGGAGCATGTGGCACCGTGCGACCTAATCGCCGGGGCTTTCCCCAGCGGCTTGTAGATTCCCGTCTTAAGCTGGGGGAGAGAGCCTGCGTGAAGTATAATAATTTGCTCGCTATGAAGTGGAGGGACAATAAGAATGTTTTCGTTCTTACCTCCCTTCATGCAGACACGACGGTCCAAATTCCTACGGCGACTGGTGTTGTGGAGAAACCCCTCTGTGTCCACGAATACAACCTTAATATGGGAGGGGTGGACCTCAACGACCAGTTGTTGGCGCCGTACCTAGTTGCCGGTAAGGCCAGACGCTGGTACAAAAAAGTGTCTGTATACTTATTTCAATTGACTTTGCTGAATGCTCATGTGCTATACAGAGCTTCAGGACAGACTGGATCCTTCCTTAAATTCCAGGAAGAGATCGTCAGAGCCCTTCTGTTTCCAGACGGTGCTCCACCTCACCTTCCCAATCCAAATGCAGTAAGCCGGCTGCATGAGCAGCATTTTCTTTATGCCATCCCGAGTACCCCTACCCAACGAGCCCCCCAAAAAAGATGTCGTGTCTGCAGCAAGCGCGGATTTAGGCGTGACACCCGGTCTTATTGTCCCTCCTGTCCCGGCAATCCTGGTCTTTGCATGGGTGAATGCTTTGAACGCTACCATACATTAGTTGAGTATTAGCGTAGGGTTCAGCACTGCACAGACTAGGCACACTAACACAGGGTCTCCCAAGATGCCATTGCATTTTGAGAGACCCAAACCTGGAACGAGTTACAAAAGTTAAAAGTTACTAAAAAAAAGTGTAAAAAAAAAAAAAATTAAAAATTAAAAAAAATAAAAACACAAAAAAAATATAAAATAAAAAAACCCAAAATAGTTGTTGTTTTATTGTTCTCTCTCTCTCTATTCTCTCTCTCTATTGTTCTTCTCTTTTTTACTCTATTCTATTCTGCAATGTTTTATTGTTATTATGTTTTACCATGTTTGCTTTTCAGATTTTTTATACTTTACCGTTTACTGTGTTTTGTTGGTAACCATTTTATTGTTTTCAGGTACGCCATTCAGTTGCAGCGCGGATTTATTTATCTTGACAGCAACAGCGTTTGCTCCCACGATATATAAAGCCGTGACTCCAGCGCTGTCGGAGGTGATTTCACCACCACAGTTACATACTTCAGCATATATGCCGAAGCGTGGGGGCAGCAGTGGGTGGAGGAGCAATTTGCTCCTGCCTTTTGCGGGAGGATGCCCCCATGCTTCGGCATATATATATTTTAGGCACAGGTTGCGTTAAATGTTTTATTTTTTACTATGTTTTTTTTTTGTATTTGCTTTGCAGGTATGGTAATTCTTACTGTTATACTGTAATGTTACTTTGTTTTATTGTTAACCATCATTTGCTTAGCAGGTACGCCATTCAGTTGCAGCGCGGATTTATTTATCTTGACAGCAACAGCGTTTGCTCCCACGATATATAAAGCCGTGACTCCAGCGCTGTCGGAGGTGATTTCACCACCACAGTTACATACTTCAGCATATATGCCGAAGCGTGGGGGCAGCAGTGGGTGGAGGAGCAATTTGCTCCTGCCTTTTGCGGGAGGATGCCCCCATGCTTCGGCATATATAAATGGTGCATGTATGCCCATCATTAGAAGTGGGTGGATGAAGGGAGGTATTCTAATGGTGGGCATACCCACCGATCAATATCTTTTTTTCGTTCAGCCCACGGGCTGCATGAAAAAAAAGTTTACAATATATGCCTAACAAGGACCAGCAACGTACTGGTATGTTGCTGGACTTTGAGTGGTTATATCAGAATGATGCCTGCAGGTTTAGGTATCATCTTGGTATCATTCTTTTCATCCAGCGGTCGGCTTTCATGTAAAAGCAATCAATAGTGGCTAATTAGCCTCTAGACTGCTTTTGCAAGCAGTGGGAGGGAATGCTCCCCCCTCCCCCACCGTCTTCCATGGTTTTCTCTGGCTTTCCTGTCCCAACAGGGAACCTGAAAATGCAGCCGGTGATTCAGCCAGCTGACCATAGAGCTGATCAGAGACCAGAATGGCTCCAAACATCTCTATGGCCTAAGAAACCGGAAGCTACGAGCATTTCATGACTTAGATTTCGCCGAATGTAAACAGCGCCATTGGGAAATTGGGAAAGCATTTTATCACACCGATCTTGGTGTGGTCAGATGCTTTGAGGGCAGAGGAGAGATCTAGGGTCTAATAGAGCCAAATTTTTTAAAAAAAGAGTACCTGTCACTACCTATTGCTATCATAGGGGATATTTACATTCCCTGAGATAACAATGAAATTAATTAAAAAATAAAAATAAAAATGAAAGGAACAGTTTAAAAATAAGATAAAAAGCAAAAAAATAATAAAGAAAAAAAAAAGCACCCCTGTCCCCCCTGCTCTCGCGCAAAGGCGAACGCAAGCGTCGGTCTGGCGTCAAATGTAAACAGCAATTGCACCATGCATGTGAGGTATCACCGTGAAGGACAGAACGAGGGCAGTAATTTTAGCAGTAGACCTCCTCTGTAAATCTAAAGTGGTAACCTGTAAAGGCTTTTAAAGGCTTTTAAAAATGTATTTATTTTGTCGCCGCTGCGCGTTTGTGCGCAATTTTAAAGCATGTCATGTTTGGTATCCATGTACTCGGCCTAAGATCATCTTTTTTATTTCATCAAACATTTGGGCAATATAGTGTGTTTTAGTGCATTAAAATTTAAAAAAGTGTGGTTTTTCCCCAAAAAATGCGTTTGAAAAATCGCTGCGCAAATACTGTGTGAAAAAAAAATATGAAACACCCACCATTTTAATCTGTAGGGCATTTGCTTTAAAAAAAATATATAATGTTTGGGGGTTCAAAGTAATTTTCTTGCAAAAAAAAATTATTCTTTCATGTAATCAAAAAGTGTCAGAAAGGGCTTTGTCTTCAAGTGGTTAGAAGAGTGGGTGATGTGTGACATAAGCTTCTAAATGTTGTGCATAAAATGCCAGGACAGTTCAAACCCCCCCCAAATGACCCCATTTTGGAAAGTAGACACCCCAAGCTATTTGCTGAGAGGCATGTCGAGTCCATGGAATATTTTATATTGTGACACAAGTTGCGGGAAAGAGACAAATCTTTTTCTTTTTTTTTTTGCACAAAGATGTCACTAAATGATATATTGCTCAAACATGCCATGGGAATATGTGAAATTACACCCCAAAATACATTCTGTTGCTTCTCCTGAGTATGGGGATACCACATGTGTGGGACTTTTTGGGAGCCTAGCCGCGCACAGGACCCCGAAAACCAAGCCCCGCCTTCAGGCTTTCTAAGGGCGTAAATTTTTGATTTCACTCTTCACTGCCTAGCCCAGTTTCGGAGGCCATGGAATGCCCAGATGGCACAACCCCCCCCCAAATGACCCCATTTTGGAAAATAGACACCCCAAGCTATTTGCTGAGAGGTATAGAGAGTATTTTGCAGACCTCACTTTTTGTCACAAACTTTCGAAAATTGAAAAAAGAAAAAAAAAAAACATTTTTCTTGTCTTTCTTCATTTTCAAAAACAAATGAGAGCTGCAAAATACTCACCATGCCTCTCAGCAAATAGCTTGGGGTGTCTACTTTCCAAAATGGGGTCATTTGGGGGGGGTTTGTGCCATCTTGGCATTTTATGGCCTTCAAAACTGTGATAGGTAGTGAGGAGTGGAATCACAAGTTAACGCCCTTAGAAATCCTAAAGCCGGTGCTTGGTTTTCGGGGCCCCGTATGCGGCTAGGCTCCCAAAAAGTCCCACACATGTGGTATCCCCGTACTCAGGAGAAGCAGCAGAATATATTTTGGGGTGTAATTCCACATATGCCCATGGCATGTTTGAGCAATATATCATTTAGTGACAACTTTGTGCAAAAAAAAAAAAAAAAATTGTCACTTTCTCGCAGCTTGTGTCAAAATATAAAACATTCCATGGACTCAACATGCCTCTCAGTAAATAGCTTGGGGTGTCTACTTTCCAAAATGGGGTCATTTGGGGGGGTTTTGTGCCATCTGGGCTTTTTATGGCCTTCAAAACTGTGATAGGCAGTGAGGAGTGAAATCACAACTTTACGCCCTTAGAAATCCTGAAGGCGGTGCTTGGTTTTCGGGGCCCCGTATGCGGCTAGGCTCCCAAAAAGTCCCACACATGTGGTATCCCCATACTCAGGAGAAGCAGCTAAATGTATTTTGGGGTGCAATTCCACATATGCCCATGGCCTGTGTGAGAAATATATCATTTAGTGACAACTTTGTGCAAAAAAAAAAAAATTGTCACTTTCCCGCAACTTGTGTCAAAAAATTAAATATTCCATGGACTCAACAAGCCTCTCAGCAAATAGCTTGGGGTGTCTACTTTCCAAAATGGGGTCATTTGGGGGGGTTTTGTGCCATCTTGGCATTTTATGGCCTTCAAAACTGTGATAGGAAGGGAGGAGTGAAATCAAAAATTTATGCCCTTAGAAATCCTGAAGGCGGTGCTTGGTTTTCGGGGCCCCGTACGCGGCTAGGCTCCCAAAAAATCCTAAACATGTGGTATCCCCGTACTCAGGAGAAGCAGCAGAATGTATTTTGGGGTGTAATTCCACATATGCCCATGGCATGTTTGCGCAATATATCATTTAGTGACAACTTTGTGCAAAAAAAAAAAAAAAAGTGTTACTTTCCCGCAACTTGTGTCAAAATATATAATATTCCATGGACTCAACATGCCTCTCAGCAAATAGTTTGGGGTGTCTACTTTCCAAAATGGGGTCATTTGGGGGGGGTTTGTGCCATCTTGGCATTTTATGGCCTTCAAAACTGTGATAGGTAGTGAGGAGTGAAATCACAACATTACGCCCTTAGAAATCCTGAAGGCGGTGCTTGGTTTTCGGGGCCCCGTATGCGGCTAGGCTCCCAAAAAGTCCCACACATGTGGTATCCCCATACTCAGGAGAAGCAGCTAAATGTATTTTGGGGTGCAATTCCACATATGCCCATGGCCTGTGTGAGAAATATATCATTTAGTGACAACTTTGTGCAAAAAAAAAAAAATTGTCACTTTCCCGCAACTTGTGTCAAAAAAGAAAGTATTCCATGGACTCAACATGCCTCTCAGCAAATAGCTTGGGGTGTCTACTTTCCAAAATGGGGTCATTTGGGGGGGTTTTGTGCCATCTGGGCATTTTATGGCCTTCAAAACTGTGATAGGTAGTGAGGAGTGAAATCAAAAATGTATGCCCTTAGAAATCCTGAAGGCGGTGATTGGTTTTCGGGGCCCCGAACGCGGCTAGGCTCCCAAAAAGTCCCACACATGTGGTATCCCCATACTCAGGAGAAGCAGCTGAATGTATTTTGGGGTGCAATTCCACATAGGCCCATGGCCTGTGTGAGCAATATATCATTTAGTGACAATTTTTTGTAAATATTTTTTTTTTTTTGTCATTATTCAATCACTTGGGACAAAAAAAATAAATATTCAATGGGTTCAACATGCCTCTCAGCAATTTCCTTGGGGTGTCTACTTTCCAAAATGGGGTCATTTTGGGGGGTTTTATACTGCCCTGCCATTTTAGCACCTCAAGAAATGACATAGGCAGTCATAAACGAAAAGCTGTGTAAATTCCAGAAAATGTACCCTAGTTTGTAGACGCTATAACTTTTGCGCAAACCAATAAATATACGCTTATTGACATTTTTTTTACCAAAGACATGTGGCCGAATAAATTTTGGCCTAAATGTATGACTAAAATTGAGTTTATTGGATTTTTTTTATAACAAAAAGTAGAAAATATCATTTTTTTTCAAAATTTTCGGTCTTTTTCCGTTTATAGCGCAAAAAATAACAACGGCAGAGGTGATCAAATGCCATCAAAAGAAAGCTCTATTTGTGGGAAGAAAAGGACGCAAATTTCGTTTGGGTACAGCATTGCATGACCGCGCAATTAAAAGTTAAAGCGACGCAGTGCCAAATTGGAAAAAGACCTCTGGTCCTTAGGCAGCATAATGGTCCGGGGCTCAAGTGGTTAACAAACGTGAGAATGACCCACTACAGAATATTGTCAAGTGAAGGCAATTTAAACTACAAGGGATAGAGACAAACATCATGGAGATCAAACATCTATTGTTGCCTTTTGTCAACCAAAAGAAATATAAGGAAAAAGAGAAGGAAATGCAGGAGATTATTAAAAAGTATGACATCGAAATACAGGCAAAAAACAGAAGTTCAAAAGAGATGTTTTGGACTATAAGAATAATAAAATCTATAAATGGCAGGTAGAAACTGAAGAACTAATAGACAAATGAGATGACATGTCGATGGAGGAGAGCTCAAGTGAAGAAATGGGGGAAATGGACCTACAAGAGGGGGGTCATATACCCCAAATAAGATTCAACCCTGACCTTGGGCAGGAAAATAGAGGAACATCTAGACCAATTAATCACCAAATAGGAAGATCTGAAATGAGAGGGAATAATTACCATGAACCTCAATACCCTAGAACACCAACCACTCCAAGATGTAATACCCCCATGAACAACAGGTCCTCCCTTTTGGGGAGAGGGGCTCATTATAGCCCACACCGAAACTTCCAGCAGAGGAGAGGTTTGAGGGAAGAAAGGAATTTTCCTAGGGGAGGAAAGCAAGAAAGACCACCAGGGAGATGGAATACTCGGACACCCAGCTGGAGGGGACAATATGGAAACAGAGGAGGTGCCCAGAGATGGGAAGAACCCCCCAGGGATATGGAGAGGGACCAAGGACCCATAGGGCATCGGAGGTATCCACCTCACCAAAGACAAAAGATGGACATGAGGAACGGCCAGACCAGTATCCAGGAAAGAGAGATGGGAGATGAGATGAGAGATGAGTCAAGCCGTGTTATGAACTCATATGGACTGTAAGGACTGATTGATTTCCAGGTGTAAGAAGAAGATCAACATTCATCGAGGGACACATGGGAACATATGACAAAGAGGAGGGACTGTTGTGTAAATTTTTATTAATGTATGTTGTCAGATGTCCCCCAGTATCAGTTTTGCTGCAATACGCTCATGCGAGCGCATTGCAGCAAAACTGACATTGGGGAACATCTGACAACATACATTAATAAAAATTTACACAAAACTTTGCAGTGTGGGAGGAAAATGGAGTACTCAGAGGAAACCCATGCAGGCACAGGGAGAACATGCAAGCTCCAGACAGGTAGAGGTTGGGATTTGAACCAGCGACCCTTTTTACTGCTAGGCGAAAGTGCTGACCAGTACACCACTGTGCCGTCCACACTAGTTCCCACTCTCCCACAGTACATTTACTGCGGGCAGGTGGCACAGGCAGGCTGGATCAGGTACAGGTACGTCATCCAGCCTGTTCTGGGTTAGGAGAACACA
This sequence comes from Lithobates clamitans, assembly GCA_037952925.1. Lineage (NCBI taxonomy): Eukaryota > Metazoa > Chordata > Amphibia > Anura > Ranidae > Lithobates > Lithobates clamitans. The sequence continues at coordinate 513,177 of JBBGZY010001053.1, read as the reverse complement.
TGCGCACGCCCCCTGCTAACCAGCTCTGTTACTCTCTACAGATGGATTTTGTTAGCAGGTCCCGGCCAATGATTTACAGCAGATACCTGCTGAATGGCTGTAGCTACAGCACAGAGTCCTATACCTGCAAAACGGGCAAAGTGGCCAGCCTCAAGTCGTCTAGAAGGACTTAATTTTCTGACTAAAGTTCCACTATAATGCATTCTCTGCATAAAAAATCTAAAGCATGTACTCCTCCCATCTTGATCCAGTGCTGTGCCCAAGAACAGGGTCTCTCTCGGCTTTGTCCCTCCTCACTGGACAGAGAGGCAGCAGTGACAGCCATTTGCTCCTGCTGCTGTCAATCACAGCCAGTTAACAGAGAGTCGGGGCAGAGCCAAGCTTCACTCTGAGTGTCAATGGACACACATGGCGTGGCTCAGGATCGAGCCCACAAGAGTGGCTTGCTATGGGGACACTCAATAGGAGGGGAGGATCCAGGAGTGCCAGTGGGGGACCCGAGAAGAGGAGGATCAGTGGTTCCCGTGTTAGCTCCTGTAACCATGACAGGGCAAGTGATGCTACTATCACCACTTCTGTCATGTTGTAGCTGCAAGAAATCACAATACAGCATCTCCCACACTACACCCGGGGCAGCCACCCCTCCTGTGCAGCCCCCTTCCTATATGTAGCACTTACCCCCGAAGGAGCTGCTGGTTTAAATTGGGTCTTACCGTTCCTGTACTGTTTCACCATATCTGTCATAGGGGTCGCATTAAAGAGTTCTTTTTAGTAATTTCAGCTCCGACACACAGTCTCTTTCTTGAATGCTTTATTTAAGAAAGATTCTTGCAATAGAGGGATAGAGGGTTTAGGGAGAATTCAGGTACCTTGAAATTGCAGATCAGGAACACTCTCTTTGATCCAGTGGGCAACAGCATTCACAACTGGATTCAGCAACCACCGGACAGGCCTCTCTCACTGACCTAGCAGCCAATGTGATGCTCGGTCATAGTCTCTGCCACAAACTTTAAGATTCAGTGTAACTTTTACACAATTCTCTGCCACAGGATTGGGTAATTAGCGACTTGTTGCAATATCAAAGGCTTGATCACACAATACCAGTTCCTTTCTTCCGAACTTACGGTACTGTGTGGTATGTGACCCGGGATGCATCCTCCAACTGAGTCTCCAGGCTCTTCTAGAGGCACCTTACCACGCAGTCCCCTCCTGAAAAGTCCTCCCCTGGATTCTCCAGTCGCTTGGCTTCTTCCCGCAGGCAAGACAGCACAGGACTATCCCTTGATCGGTAGGCCCCAAGACTTTTGGGTCTACCTTCAGTAGCTACGTCTCAGGCCAGCTGGCCCCGAGACTAACTTGACAGCAACGAAACACCTTAGGCCAGGAGGGCCATCAGGTCGGAACTCCACTCCCCTGTCACGGGGTCTGTCTCTTAAGTACCCTCTCCCAGAATGCACAGCAGGCAGACCACACCCACTGACTGTTTTCCGGTCAAGTAGGCACTCAATACACCCAGCTTGTTGCAATTTCCAGCCTTGGCCGAAATCTCCAGGCCAAGGGGAAAACCACACAACCAGCCAAGCTGAAACAGAACCAGAATTTATAATAATCGCAGTCTGAGTTAAACTACAGCCTCAGACAACTACATTTTTACTTATAGTGTCTGTATTAAAAATACCAGCGCTACACATATATAAAACAAAGCCCAAGGTTACAGCACTTTGTAGATTGATTTAGAAAGAAGGTGATGATACAAGTGTTTCAAATAGATACAAAATAATCTCCTACAAGGTAACACGAGAGATGAAAATGTGATTGAACTTATTTTTATAATTTCCTTGTTGGAGAGAAGAGGGAGATCTGCATTTGCTCGTATGTTTGATTTTTATTATGTAATTATAATGACAATTGTTGTGGAAGCACCAACTTTATACATTGAATTTGTGGTTCACTCACATATTTGATATATGAATAAATGTATATCTATCTATCTATCTATCTATCTATCTATCTATCTATCTATCTATCTATCTATCTATCTATCTATCTATCTATCTATCTATCTATCTAGATATATATATATAGATGTATAGATATACAGTATCTCACAAAAGAAAGTACACCCCTCAGTCACATTTGTGTAAATCTTTTCTTCTATCTTTTCATGTGACAACACTGAAGAAATGACACTTGTCTACAATGTAAAGTAGTGAGTGTATAGCTTGTATAACAGTGTAAATTTGCTGTCCCCTCAAGATAACGCAACGCTCAGCCATTAAAGTGATACTAAAGGTTCATAATTTTTTTAAAATAAATAACAAAAAAACATGTCATACTTACCTCCGCTTCCAACCTTGTGGGAACAGTTTGGGCATGGCCCCTTCCTGTTCCAACATGACTGTGCAGCAGTGCACAAAGCAAATGGTGTGCCAACTCAGTATTGAACCCTACAGACTAAGACTACACATGCGTGTAAAGGCAGGCATCCCAATACTTTTGGTAACATAATGTGTATATATTCTTTCTCTTTCTTCTTCTTTTTAAGGACTTATCTTGCCCAATTTTATTAAAAGAAAGTTCAGAAAAAACACCACAACAGGAGTTTCCTACACAGGGGTATTCAGAATTTGTTTTCCATCCAAAAAAACACACATCCAACCCTTCTGGCTTGCATTTGCAGCACCGCTGCTCATGCCTTACACTCCTGGCCGTTGTCAAGTCCCAAAATTGATTTTTCTAAGCAATGAGGAAACTGAAAAGCCAGTGTCCTTTTAATTAAACAAACCCCCCTGGAGCCCCTCAACCTGCCTGGTTGAGAATCCTTGGCTAACATCACCCTGATGGGGTATGTAGAATGCTTTTATTAATTTGGTTTTCTAACCAAGATCTGTATTTATGCCGTTTGTGTCCCCTTTTAAGCTTTGACATTGAAAAAGCTCACTTAGCCCAGCATAAGACAGATCTTGAAATAGTTTGGTGTGTGAATTTCATTTTTGTACCAGTTGTTCTCCGTGTCCAGAGTTTATAACTTAAGGTCAGTAGGTCAGTGGTTTCATAGATAAGAATACACATAGAGTGCCATAGAATTGAGCAAGAATGCTTGAAGAGATCTTTTATAAAGTAAATCATAGATTATCTATAATATAGCTAGTTATTTGATATAGTTAATTAATTAGTTAGCTAGTTAGAATTTGTGTGAAATGAAAAAAAATAAAAATAAAATATATATATATATATATATATATATATATATATATATACCGTATATATATATACCGTATATATATATATATATATATATATATATATATATAGCAATACCCCCAAAGAAGCTGCTAATGAATGTTTGGTTCTGCATTCTGCCTATCTTCCCCAAGAATGATCTCGACCCCTCTGGCACACCTGCTTGGTAATATTAGTATGGGAATCTGACAGCAATCACCTACGCTTTTCTGTCTGGGGACAGCGCCTTCACAATTTGACTGATTTGTTCTTCCACCCAACCTGAGTGGGCGCCTTCTGCTTTGCACCAATGAACCACAGTGGCGGGATCCATTCTGGTGCTAACAGGGGTGCTGTCTAGGAGGGAGGGGTTTGATTGCAGAGTAGCAGGGATCCTGGATGAGCCCCCACGTGTAGCACTACTCCCGAAGGAGCTGCTAATGAATGTTCAGTTCTGCATTCTGCCTCTCTTCCCCAAGAACGATCTCAACCCCTCTGGCACACCTGCTTGGTAATATTAGTATGGGACTCGGAAATAGAGAGAAACACAATAATGACAACCCATAAAATATATTTACCATAGCCTTGATCCCGTCACTTCACCTGCTGTAGTAGTAACAGATACACACACAGAATATCAATTAACCACTCAGAAAATTTACTAAAGTGGGTATTAATCATAAGGAGCAATGAGACCAAATATAAAATGGCAATAAATGACAGTTGGTAACAATAATACGGATGTGAAACTGTATATTCAATAATCACCATGGGGAGTGTATGTAGACAGGTGCACAGTGGGGCAAGCGTTCAATATTATCCAAGACTTATATTAAACACCTCCCCACTGAAGCCTCAATACACACACCAAATTACAATATAATGTTGCTCACATTCACTGATGCAATGCAATATTTAACCTGTACTCAAGGGCTCCCCCTAGGTTGTAGTTCAGAGCAATTCTCCTATGCAGAGAAGCAAGGTTGTGTAAAATCATACAGTGAAAAATGTTCCTCAATTTGTAGTTTGTCTTCAGCTAGCCAGATATTATACTGCAGTATTTGTAATCCAACAAGGAAACAGAGAGAAAGCAACTGTAGAATAAATGAGGCGCTGATAACTGTTTAACTGAAGAAATAGAGCACTTGTAACACTTCCTCCTTATCTGTGAGTGTAATACAGTACTGAGTTTATAGCACAGGGAATAACAGACCCTATAGTTCAGCTGTGTGCGGCCTGTGAATAAGTAGGATCACTTCTGTGGGACTACAAGTCTCACCAGCAGTCTGTAAACGACTCACTCATCAAATAGTGTACTTTACTGAAATGGGCAGGTGCCCTCTCACCACAATAGACAAAGAGGCTATAAGGCTCCGTCCAGACTCTCCTCCTGATGTCTCAGTCTGATGAAAGATGGTGCCGTAAAGCTGTGCCTCTCCTCCGGATGGCTGAAATGCAGGAAACTTCCAGATGTCCTGGCACTGCACACCGATCCGCTTGCTAAGCCAGCAGGGCTGTACTCTGAAGTCCCTCAGAGGCTGGCGATCCCGCTCAGCACCGTGTAGGCCGCAGTCTTCTGTTCCCACACACACAGACCTCCCTGCTGTTGTTGAATGGCGTCCCAAGAGGCTGAAAGATAGCTACACTGTTCCTTTTATCTGTTTACCCAGCAGGCTGTTTTGTGACTTGGCATTGTGGGTCTAGTAGTTCCCAGACTGATTTAACAACATGAGTCACTTCCTCAACAAAATACATATCCCACAATGCATAACTGTTTGTACTTCTTAATTAAAGAAAAGGTCTTGACACAGTTTTAGCGGTCACTAGAGGGAGCCAAACCCTTGCTTAAGAAACAATACGTTACTTAGCATGATGACTTTGGTAGCAAACCCCTGCGCTACATATATATATACAGTGTATATATATATATATATATATATACAGTGTATATATATATATATATATATATATATATAATATACATATATACACATATATATATATATATATATATATATATATATATATATATATATATATATATATATATAATATACACTTAAGGACCAGCCTCGTTTTGGATTTTAGGTGTTTAAATGTTTAAAACAGGTTTTTCTGCTAGAAAATTAGTTAGAACCCCCAAACATTATATATGGTTTTTCTTCTAACACCCTAGAGAATAAAATGGCGGTCATTGCAATACTTTTTTTTCACCGTATTTGCGCAGCGGTCTTAAAAGCGCACTTTTTTTTGAAAAAATTCACTTTTTTGAATAAAAAAATAAGACAACAGTAAAGTTAGCCCAATTTTTTTTTATATTGTGAAATATAATGTTACACCAAGTAAATTGATACCCAACATGTCACGCTTGAAAATTGCGATCGCTCGGGGAATGGCGTCAAACTTATATCCTCAAAAATCTCCATAGGCGACGTTTAAAATTCTACAGGTTGCATATTTTGCGGTACAGAGGAGGTCTAGAGCTAGAATTATTGCTCTCGCTCTACTGGTCGCTCCGATACCTCACATGTGTGGTTTGAGCACCGTTTTCATATGCGGGCGCTACTCGCGTATGCGTTCGCTTCTGCGCGCGAGCTCGTCGGGACAGGGGGGTTTTAAATTTTTTTTTATATTTTTATTATTTATTTTACAATATTTTATTTATTTTTACACTGTTTAAAAAAAAAAATGGTGTCACTTTTATTCCTATTACAAGGAATGTAAACATCCCTTGTAATAGAAAAAAGCATGGCAGGACCTCTTAAATATGAGATCTGGGGTAAAAAAAGACCTCAGATCTCATATTTACACTAAAATGCAATAGAAAAATAAAAATAAAAAAAAGGTCATTTAGAAAAAATATGCCTTTAAGAGGCGTGGATGGAAGTGACGTTTTGACGTCGCTTCCGCCCAGCAGTGTCATGGAGACGAGTGAGTGCCATCTTAGCCTCACTCATCTCCAGACACACCAGAGAACAGGAAGCGATCGCCTCCGCCGCTACCGACGGCTCCGGTAAGCGGCGGAGGGCACCGGATCGCGGCGGGAGGGGGGGCCCTCTCCCGCCACCGATAAAAGTGATCTCGCGGTGAATCCGCCGCAGGGACCACTTTTATCTGAAAGCCGGCCGCCGCACGAAAACGGGGATACCGGGGTTATGGCAGCTAGCTGCTGCCATAACAGCGATATCCCGGTTCAAAGCTTGGACGTACATCGTCGTGCGGCGGTCTTAACGTGGATATATATTCAATTACAGTTTATTATGCATTTGTAAGTTGCATGCATGACAGTATACCATGAAGATTGGTTATTAGTTATGTGTTTTCGATTCTAATACTGTATATTTGATTTATATGCTCTCTTGTAGATAATTTTCTGACCTAATATACTCCCGAAGAAGGGGGTAACCACGAAACATGTAGAGTGTGTAACTGGAAAAACAAATCTCTGTTTGTCACAGCGTGGGATCGTTATTATATATATAGATATATCTATATATATCTATATATATCTAAGTTGTTCCAAATTGTGTCAGACAAGTGGATGCTCCATGATTAGTAGCATCTAATGTAATTTTTCTACTACTGAAGGCTTTTTATGATGTGTGTATAATAAATTTATATATTTTTGTAAATTGACTGTTGTAAGTCTATACCGTACCACGAGAGTCCATGTTGCCTCCACAACTGTCCAAATTTCACATTCTTTAAGTAACAGAAATTCAGTTCTGTACCAAAATTTACAAATGCATACAGTAATAAACTAGAATTGAATATATATCCACTTCCCGGACAAGGACATCATATTATGTCTTTGACTTTCAGTGGGAATAGTTGAATGATGCAGCTACAGGCATCATTCAAATATCCTTGTTTTCAGCCAGCGATTCAGTTCAGCTGCTTGATCGTTCTTACAGGCGATGGGAGAGGACATTTCCCTCCCCTCCTGCCATCCGGTGCTTCTCCGGGCTCTCCCGTGCCATCGGGGACCCAGAGAAAGAATCAGCTGCCGCTGGATGATGACCATAGAGATTTCCGGTGACCATGTTGTCACCAGTCATCTCTATGATCGTCAGAGGCCCGGGCGTGACGTTATTACGTCACGTCCGGGCCGCAGATATAAACAAAGCCATGATCACGGCTGGTAAGCATGAGATCGTGGATTTTTTTTTCCGATCTCCTGCTTTCCAGCCTGGAGGAGAGATGTGGGGTATTATTGACCCTGCATCTCTCCATAAACAGGGACCTGTCATGAATGACTCCTATTACAGGGGATGTTTACATTCCTTGTAATAAGAATAAAAGTAATCAAAACAAAAATGTAAAATAAAGTGTAAAAAAAAAAATTAAAAAATTATCATCTAAAAAAATGCCCCTGTCCCCGGTAGCTCGCACTCAGAAGTAAACACACACGTAAGTCCCACATATGTAAACGCCGTTCAAACCACACATGTGAGGTATCTCCGCGTGCATTAGAGCACGAGCAACAATTCTAGCACTAGACCTCCTCTGTAACTAAACATGTAACCTGTAAAACATTTTAAAGCGTCACCTATGGATATTTTTAAGTACCAAAGTTTGGCATCATTCCATGAGTGTGCGCAATTTTAAAGCGTGACATGTTGGGTATCTATTTACTCAGCGTAACATCATCTTTCACAATATATAAAAAAATTGGGCTAAGTTTACTGTTTTGTTATTTTTTAAATCATGAAACGGTTTTCTTTAAAAAAAAAACGCATTTGAAAAATTATTGCGCAAATATCGTGCGAGATAAAAAGTTGCAACGACCGCCATTTTATTGCCTGGGGTGTCTGCTAAAAAATAAATTATATATATATATAATGTTTGGGGCTTCTGAGTAATTTTCTAGCAAAAAAATTATGATTTTTACATGTAGGAGAGAAGTGTCAGAATAGGCCCGGTATGGAAGTGGATATACAGTATCTCACAAAAGTCAGTACACCCCTCACATTTTTGAAAATATTTTTTATACCTTTTCATGTGACAACACTGAAGAAAGGACACTTGTCTACAATGTAAAGTAGTGAGTGTACAGCTTGTATAACAGTGTAAATTTGCTGTCCCCTCAAAATAACTCAACACACAGCCATTAATACATGTACATAGCTATAGAGAATTATCTAGGAGACTGCAGGATAGGATTCATTATGGTGTATCTAACTGAGTTGTATGCCTATATCAGACGTGTTTTTAAACTCTCATGTCTATTCTCTGTGTTTTTGTATGCTATTAATAAAAATTAAGTTTTTTATACTTTTTGTAGTCTATTATGGTTGTGGCCTCAAAGTCCCACTATTTAGCCCCTTGATGCCTCCTACACAGCCATTAATGTCTAAACCACTGGCAACAAAAGTCAGTACACCCCTTAGTGAAAATGTCCACATTGGGCCAAAAGTGTCAATATTTTGTGTGGTCACCATTATTTTCCAGCACTGCCTTAACCCTCTTGGGCATGGAGTTCACCAGAGCTTCACAGGTTGTTACTGGAGTCCTCTTCCCCTCCTCCATGATGACATTACGGATCTGGTGGATGTTAGAGACCCTGCGCTCCTCCACCCTCTGTTTGAGGATGTCCCACAGATGATCAATAGGGTTTAGGTCTGGAGACATGCTTGGCCAGTCCATCACCTTTACCCTCAGCTTCTTTAACAAGGCAGTGGTCATCTTGGAGGTGTGTTTGGGGTGATTATCATGTTGGAATACTGCCCTGCGGCCCAGTCTCTGAAGGGAGGGGATCATGCTCTGCTTCAGTATGTCACAGTACATGTTGGCATTCATGGTTCCCTCAATGATCTGTAGCCCCCCAGTGCCGGTGGCTCTCATGCAGCCCCAGACCATGACACTCCCACCACCATGCTTGACTGTAGGCAAGACATTCTTGTCTTTGTACTCCTCACCTGGTTGCTGCCACACACTCTTGACACCATCTGAACCAAATAAGTTTATCTTGGTCTCATCAGACCACAGGACATGGTTCCAGTAATCCATGTCCTTAGTCTGCTTGTCTTCAGCAAACTGTTTGCGGGCTTTCTTCTGCATCATCTTTAGAAGAGGCTTCCTTCTGGGACGACAGCCATGCAGACCAATTTGATGCAGTGTGCGGCGTATGGTCTGAGCACTGACAGGCTGACCCCCCACCCCTTTGGTGGACCATGGCGAGGCCTGTTCTGAGTGGAACCTGTCCTGTTATACCGCTGTATGGTCTTGGCCACCATGCTGCAGCTCAGTTTCAGGGTCTTGGTAATCTTCTTATAGCCTAGGCCATCTTCATGTAGAGCAACAATTCTTTATTTCAGATCCTCAGAGAGTTCTTTGCCATGAGGTGTCATGTTGAACTTCCAGTGACCAGTATGAGAGAGTGAGAGCGATAACACCAAATTTAACACACCTGCTCCCCATTCACACCTAAGACCTTGTAACACTAAAGAATGACACTGGGGAGGAAAAATGGCTAATTGAGCCCAATTTGGACATTTTCACTTAGGGGTGTACTGACTTTTGTTGCCAGCGGTTTAGACATTAAAAGCTGTGTGTTGAGTTATTTTGAGGGGACAGCAAATTTACACTGTTATACAAGCTGTACACTCACTACTTTACATTGTAGCAAAGTGTCATTTCTTCAGTGTTCTCACATGAAAAGATAGAAGAAAAGATTTACACAAATGTGAGGGGTGTACTGACTTTTGTGAGATACCGTGTGTCAATTTGAAACACAGTATTAAGTCTGCAGACAATTGCAGCCCAGCAATTTAAACATTTTTCATAGCATATGCAGTAGATCACCATGGTGGTCCCTCATACATCTTCCACATATAGGGTCTCTCATTTTTCCCTAAAAATATAACCATTTTGATGTGTAATGTGATCCCTTCACAATATATAATTGAAACAGCCTTTGTGATACATTTTGTATTTGTAGAATCTTTATTTTATGTCAAAAGCAGATTTAGGCTGGGTTCACATGTGTCTAGTGCAAATTTCCCCTCAGTTTTCACTGCGAATTGACAAAGCAGCTGTTCAGCCAGTGGTGGCTCGTGTTTTTTTTGGGGGGGGCACCGGCAGACATCAGGCTGTGGAGGGGATCGGGGCATCAGTGGGAATCTGAGCATCAGGCTATGGTGGGGTTTGGGGCACCGGCGGACATCAGGCTGTGGTGGGGATCAGAGCATCAAGGGAACTTCAGGCTGCAGCGGGGACAGGGGGATCAGTGGACATCAGACTCCGGCGGGGATCTGGGCACCGGTGAACATCAGGCTGCGACGGGGATCGGCGGACATCAGGCTGCGGCGGGGATTGGGGCATCGACGGACATCAGGCTGCGGTGGGGATCGGGGCAACGGTGGGGATCGGGGTACCGGCAGACATCAGGCTACAGCGGGGATTGGGGCATCGACAGACATCAGGCTGTGGCGAGGATCAGGGCATCGGCGGGGATCAGGGCATCGAGGGACATCAGACTCCGGCGGGGATCGGGGGAAACGGTGAACATCAGGCTGCGGCGGGGATTGGGGCATCGACGGACATCAGGCTGTGGTGGGGATCGGGGCATCAGCGGGGATCGGGGCACTGGCGGACATCAGGCTTCGGCAGGGATTGGGGCATTGACGGACATCAGGCTGCGGTGGGGATCGGGGCATCGGCGGGGATCGGGGCACTGGCGGACATCAGGCTTCGGCAGGGATTGGGGCATTGACGGACATCAGGCTGTGGTGGGGATCGGGGCATCAGCGGGGATCGGGGCACTGGCGGACACCAGGCTTCGGCAGGGATTGGGGCATTGACGGACATCAGGCTGCGGTGGGGATCGGGGCACCGGTGGACATTAGGCTGCGGCAGGGATTGGGGCATTGACGGACATCAGGCTGCGGTGGGGATCGGGGCATCGGCGGGGATCGGGGCACCGGCGGACATCAGGCTGCGGCAGGAATTGGGGCATTGACGGACATCAGGCTGCGGTGGGGATCGGGGCACTGGTGGACATTAGGCTGCGGTGGGATCGGGGAATCAGCGGGGATCTGGGCATTGGCGGACATCAGGCTGTGGCGGGGATTGGGGCATCGGCAGGCATCAGGCTGCGGTGGGGTTTGGGGCATCGGCAGGCATCAGGATGCGGCGGGGTTTGGGCCATCGGCAGGCATCAGGCTGCGGTGGGGATCTGGGCATGGGCAGACATCAGGCTGTGGCGGGGATTGGGATATCGGCAGGCATCAGGCTGTGGCAAGGAATGGGCATGGGCGGACATCAGGCTGCGGCGGGGACCGGAGCTGGTCATTGAGAGGAAAAATTCCCCAGTCTCAATAGAGTAAGAATCCTTTACATTAGTGGGGGGGGGGAATGACCAGTGGCCACCCGTCCATTAGAGGCCATCTCTCCACGCCACCCCCCATATGCAATGGATAGATTCATGAACAGCATGAATCTATCCATGGCTTCCGTAGCCACCCCCTATTCATGCGTCTGGCCCCTTTCAGGGTACAGGGAGCATTAATTACAGCGGCAGGGGTGTTTTTTTTTTAAGCACCTGATTAGAGCAAGAGGCTCTAATAGGCTCAAAAATGGGGTGGGCTCGGGTCGCAGAGAATGCGCTCCGATCCCACCCATGTGTGTTACAACAGCGAATAAATATTCGGTGTTGAAACGCTGATCCTCAATCCGGCCAATCAGAAGCTGGTATGAGACCTGTTTTCCAATTAGCCAAAAAGAGAAGACTCCTGATTGGCCGCTGAGGAGGAGGGAGGAAACGGAAGCTGCAGCCATGACTTGTGGAGAGCAGGAGAACTGGAGGCCACCACGGCAGCAAAAGGGGCAGTTGCCCTGGACCCCAGCATTGTTGTGTGCTGTGTTCCGATATCTCAGTGTAAAGTTCTGTTGCTGCTGCCCAGCTCTGCCCTATTGCCACATACAGGTGATTCACCTGCAGACCCTGTGTTTACATGGAAATAACCTGCATTAATATGTAAAAAGTCGCAGACCACGGCATTGATATGTAAATAGAGACGGCACTGATATGTATATCATGTCCCCCTGAGGTTATATATATCATCACTTCTGCTGATTGGTTGTAGGTGTAGAAGTGTCACCTTACATTGGTGATCAGTAAAAATCTCCTCGACAATGGTTGTCAGTGTAAATTCCCACCCTCCCCTTACATGGAGGTCATTGTATATTCCCCCTTACACTGGTGGTTTGTGTAAATGCTCTTATTACATTGGTGTCAGTGTACAAATCGCTCTTTTCTATTGGTGGATGGCATAAAATCCCCCGTTACATGGTGGTCAGTGTAAATCCCCCCCTCACATTGGTGGTCATGGTAAATTCCCCATTGCATTGGTATAATCCCCCACTATATACTTGTCAAAGATTTGCAGCTTTGCTCTACATGATTCAGAATTTGTCACAGTGTACTACCACCTAACTAATCCCACCCCCCACCACTGCCACTGATCCCATCAACCCCCCAGCATTGCCACTGATCACCTCCCCCCCCTCACATTGGTGGTCATTGTAAATTGTAAAGTCTTCCTAGGATTCCTAGGAGTTTTCTGTCTATTGATGGGTCCCCTCACCTCCCTAGTCCATGGTGTGCAGACAGTGAGGAGATGATGTGCTGTAACTTTTAGCAACCAATCAGTGAGCAGTAATGCTATAGACTAACCTCTTGCAACCAATCATTGAGCGGTAAGGATATGCAGTAACCTCTAGGAACCAATAAGTGAGCAGTAATAATGTGCAGTGACCTCTAGCAAATCAATCAGTGAGTGGTAATGATACACTGTAATCTCTGGCAACCAATCGAAATCGCTGCCTGATCTGATTCAGTAAATCGATTTTGAAAAAGCATGTGGAGAGTTAAATTGCATGGAAGAGGGGGCCCAAGAAAATGTTTGCCCAGGGTCCAGTCAATATTAAAAATGGCCCTGACTGGAAATGACTTGTCATTATTTGCTCTTGAGACAAAAATAATGACCCACATTGGTGGTCAGTGGGTGAGGAATGCCCTGGTGTCAGTGGTCAGAAAAAATATCTGGGGTTGGGGGTCAGTAGGAGAAGGAATAACGGACATCATTGGCCATTCAAGAAGAAGAATGCCCTGACATTGGTGGTCAGTAGGAGTAACATCGCACTGCCGGAGGTGAGCACATCAGTTATTTTTGACATACTCTAAATTCTACAAATCCCTCTTACATTGGTGGTCAGTACAGGAGCATTTACATGGATTACCAATGTAACAAGGACATGTACACTGATTACCAATGTAACAAGGACATGTACACTGATTACCAATGTAACAAGTGGTCATTGTTAGTGGGGGGGATTCGTACGTGGTCATCAATGGTGAGGAGAGAAGTCACAGGTATTCTTCATTGAAGTAAGAGGACATTGAACACTCATCAGTTCATGGGGGACCCCAGGTGCTCATCAGTCTAACCTTCATCTGAGAAAACTTTCTTTACAGAAAACCGGCATCCTCACAGTTAAAAAAAAAACATCCCACTTGTATTTGCAATGTTTGTCACTGTCCAGAGTTTTGGTCTTTTTTGTTGGGTCAGGACATTATGACCTTGCAGTGACCCATGGAAAGCAGCAGAACGGGAGGCCACCACGGCCGGGCAGGGGAAGCCACCGGTGATGGGGCAGTGAGTGCTACCAACTGGGGGGGTTGGCATACTGTTTACTGCCCCCCTTAAAAAAAAAATCACTGGCCACCACTGAAAGCAGGATTGTTTTTAAGGCAGGGCAAAAGGGGCAGCTGCCCTGGGACTCATCATTGTTGTGGGGTCCAAAGCAGCTGTCTCATACTTGCCAACTCTCCCGGTTTAAATTCCCTCGTCCCTTGAAGTTTTAGTCCTGTGCCGTGTTCCGATATCTCAGTGTAAAGTTCTGTTGTTGCTGCCCAGCTCTGCTCTATTGCCATGTACAGGTGACTCGCCTGCAGACCCTGTGTTTACATGTAAATAACCGGCATTGATATGTAAAAAGAAGCGGCATTAATATGTAAATAGTCGAGGACCGCGGCATTGATATGTAAATAGAGGTGGCATTCATATGTATATCATGTCCTCCTGATGTCATATCTATCATAACTTCTGCTGAATGCTGCCCACTGGGTAAGTAAAGGGGCATGCTTGAAAGTCCTGCCTACAACTATAGTCATTAAGCCTGTTCAGCAAATTGGAGGTGGAACCCTTCTTCAAAATAACGTGGGGCCACAGCACCCTGAATTTTGGTGCATGTGAATACGCACATCTCAGCCGATGCATGAGAAGGTCATTAACAATTAATGACACTTCTGTGTATCTGCTAAAGGGCAGCACGTTTCTGTCGTAACAGGAAAGCGATTTTGCATGTATTGCCGACACACACAAATGTGAACGCAGGCTAAATGTCTCAGTTACATTGGTGGTCACTGTAAATCTTCTCATTACATTGGAGCTTGGTGTACAATCCTTTTATTCACACTAGTAGCCAGTGTGAAGGTCCCCCTTACATTGGTGGTCGGTGTAAATCCCTCTTTACATTAGTGGTTAGTAGGGATGAGCCGAACACCCCCCGCTCTGTTCGCATCCAGAACATGCGAACAGACAAAAAACTTCGTTCGAACACGCGAACACCATTAAAGTCTATGGGACACGAACATGAATAATCAAAAGTGCTAATTTTAAAGGCTTATATGCAAGTTATTGTCATAAAAAGTGTTTGGGGACCCGAGTCCTATCAGTGCAAAAATTTTTTTTTAAAACGGCCGTTTTTTCAGGAGCAGTGATTTTAATAATGCTCAAAGTGAAACAATAAAAGTGTAATATTCCTTTAAATTTCGTACCTGGGGGGCGTCTATAGTATGCCTGTAAAGGGGCGCATGTTTCCTGTGTTTAGAACAGTCTGACAGCAAAATGTAATTTCTAAAGGAAAAAAAAGTCATTTAACCAGTTCAATACCGGGCATTTTCACCCCCTTCCTTCCAGACCAATTTTTAGTTTTCAGCGCTGTGGCACTTTAAATGACAATTGCGCGGTCATGCAACGTTGTACCCAAACAAAATTGATGTCCTTTTTTCCCCACAAATAGACCTTTCTTTTGGTGGTATTTGATCACCTCTGAGGTTTTTATTTTTTGCGCTATAAACAAAAGAAGAGCAACAATTTTGAAAAAAAAACACAATATTTTTTCCTTATTGCTATAATAAATATCCCAATTTTTTTTTAAAAAAACAAATGTTTTCCTCAGTTTCGGCCGATACGTATTCTACATATTTTTGTTTAAAAAAAAATCAATCGCAATAAGCGTATATTGATTGGTTTGCGCAAAAGTTATAGCGTCTACAAAATACGGGATAGATTTATGGCATTTTTAGAAAAAAATTTTTTTTTTTTTTTACTAGTAATAGCGGCGATCGCGATTTTTTTTCGTGACTGCGACATTATGGCGGACACATTGGACACTTTTGACACATTTTTGGGACCATTTACATTTATACAGCGATCAATGCTATAAAATTGCATTGATTACTGTGTAAATGTGACAGGCAGTGAAGGGGTTAACCACTAGGGGGACACAAGGGGTTAAATGTGTTTCCTAGGGAATGCTTCTAACTGTAGGGGGCGGGGATGGACAAGGGGAGGAGACCGATCAGTGTTCCGCTGTACTGGGAACACAGATCGCTCTCCTCACAACTAACAGGACGTGGATCTGTGTGTTTACACACACAGATCCACGGTCCGGCCCGGTTAACGGGCAATCGCGGGTGCCCGGCGGACATCGCGGCTGCCGGGCACACGCCCTGGGTCCCGAGCAACGCAGCGTGCGCGCGCGCGCCCCCTAGACGGCCGGGAACCCGAGGCCGTCATATGACGTCCACCCAGGATGGGAGATCCCATCTGTGGCCATCATATGTACATACGCGGGTAGGGAAGTGGTTAAAAGTGCTAGCGCTAGCACCAGCTATAATGTCGGTCCGGCAATACACATAAAAGTTAATTGATTAAAACGGCATGGAATTTCCCCACAGGGGAACCCCGAACCAAAATTAAAAAAATGCGTGGGGGTCCCCCTACATTCCACACCAGGCCCTTCAGGTCTGGTATGAATATTAAGGGGAACCCTGCGCCAATTTTTTTTAAAAAAATGCGTGGGGGTCCCCCTAAATTCCATACCAGGCCATTCAGGTCTGGTTTGGATATTAAGGGGAACCCTGCGGCACTTCTTTTTTAAAAATGGCGTGGGGTCCCCCCAAAAATCCATAACAGACCCTTATCCGAGCATGCAACCTGGCAGGCCGCAGGAAAAGATGGGGGGACAAGAGAGCATCCCCCCCTCCTGAACTGTACCAGGCCACATGTCCTCAACATTGGGAGGGTGCTTTGGGGTAGCGGTCCCCCCAAAGTACCTTGTCCCCATGTTGATGGGGAGAAGGGCCTCATCCCCACAACCCTTGCCCGGTGGTTGTGGGGGTCTGCGGGCAGGGGGCTTATTGGAATCTGGAAGCCCCCTTTAACAAGGGGACCCCCAGATCCCACCCCTGTGTGAATTGGTAATGGGGTACAAATGTACCCCTACCATTTCACAAAAAAGTGTCAAAAAGGTTAAAAAAGACGGTTTTTGACAATTCCTTTATTAATTTCTTCTTCTTTCCCCGCTTCTTCTTCCATCTTCTTTTTTCTGGTCTTCCTTCGGTGTTCTTCTTCTTCCTCCATCTTCTTTTCACCCCGCTTCTTCCTCCGGTCTTCTCATCCGGCATCTTCCTCCGGCTTCTTCTCCGCCTCATCCTCCGCACGATCTGCCTCAGTGGGAGTTTTCCGTTGTGTGACGCTTCTGTTCAGGTGACAGTTCTTAGGTGACCCCGCCCCCCTCTGACACACGGGGACTTCCCTATGGCTTTCCTCGTGTTGTCAGAGGGGTCGGAGTCACAAACAGGTGACCCCACCCCCTCTGACAACACGGGGAAAGCCATAGGGAAGTCCCCATGCGTAAGAGGGGGCGGGGTCACTGGGAGGAAGACGCAGGGGAAGAAGAAGATGGAGGAAGAAGAAGAACAATGAAGGAAGACCAGAAGAAAGCAGATGGAAGAAGAAGCGGGGAAAGAAGAAGGAATTAATAAAGGAATTGTCAAAAACCGTCTCTTGTCTTTTTTAACCTTTTTGATACTTTTTTGTAAAATGCTAGCCAATTCACAAGGGGGGGCGGGATCTGGGGGTCCTCTTGTTAAAGGGGGCTTCCAGATTCCGATAAGCCCCCCACCCACAGACCCCAACAACCACCGGGCAAGGGTTGTGGGGATGAGGCCCTTCTCCCTATCAACATGGGGGCAAGGGGCTTTGGGGGGGCCGCTACCCCAAAGCACCCTCCCAATGTTGAGGGCATGTGGCCTGGTATGGTTCAGGAGGGGGGGCACTCTCTCGTCCCCCCATCACCCCAGGTTGCGTGCTCGGATAAGGGTCTGGTATGGATTTTTGGGGGGGCCCCACGCCATTTTTAAAAAAAAGTTGGTGTGGGGTTCCCCTTAAAATCCATACCAGACCCTTCAGGTCTGGTATGGAGTTTTAGGGGGACCCCCACGCCATTTTTTTTTTATTTTGGCACGGGGTTCCCCTTAAACTCCATACCAGACCTGAAGGGCCTGGTATGGAATTTGGGGGGACCCCCACACATTTTTTTTTAATATTTGGTTCGGGGAACCCATGCCGTTTTTATCAATGAACTTTTATGTGTATTTGCCGGACCGACAATTCATTATAGCCGGCGCTAGCGATACTAGTTTTAAATTACTTTTTTTCCTTCAGAAATGTCATTTTGCACTCAGACTGTTCTAAATACGGGAAACATGCGCCACTTTACAGGCATACTATAGACACCCCCCAGGTATGAAATTTAAAGGAATATTATACTTTTATTGTTTCACTTTAAGCATTATTAAAATCACTGCTCCCGAAAAAACTGGAGTTTTTAAAACTTTTTTTTGCACTGATACATGTCCACTGGGGCAGGACCCAGGTCCCCAAACACTTTTTATGGCAATAACTTGCACATAAGCCTTTAAAATTAGCACTTTTGATTTCTCCCATAGACTTTTAAAGGGTGTTCCGCGGCTTTCGAATTTGCCGCGAACACCCCAAATTGTTCGCTTTTCAGCGATCAAAGGAAACAGCCAATGTTCGAGTCAAACTCATGTTCGGCCCGAACATAAAGCCTAACCCTAGTGGTTACTGTGAATGCCCCTATTACATTGGTTGCCAGTGTAGAAACTCCTCTTTATATTGATAATCATTTTAAAAAAATCCAAACTTGCATTTATGGTCAGTTTTGAATCTTCCCTTACATTGGTGGTCCATGTAGAATCCCCCTTTAAATTGGTGGTGAGTGTAAATCCCCCTTACATTAGTAGAAATCCCGCTTTATTGGCTGTTGATGAAAAATCCCCATTACATTGGTTGTCAGTGTAAATTCTTCATAACATTGGTGATCGGTGTACATTTCCCTTTATATTGGTGGTAAGTGCAGAATTACCCTTACACTGGTGGTCAGTGTAAATCCGCCCTAACATTGGTGGTCGGTGTAGAAGTGTCACCTTACATTGGTGGTCAGTAAAAATCTCCTCGACAATGGTTGTCAGTGTAAATCCCCCCCCCTTACATGGAGGTCATTGTATATTCCCCCTTACACTGGTGGTTGGTGTAAATGCTCTTATTACATTGGTGTCAGTGTAGAAATCCCTTTTTCTATTGGTGGATGGCGTAAAATCCCCCGTTACATGGTGGTCAGTGTAAATCCCCCCCTCACATTGGTGGTCATTGTAAATTCCCCATTACATTGATATAATCCCCCACTATATACTTGCCAAAGATTTCCAGCTTTGCTCTACATGATTCAGAATTTGTCACAGTGTACTACCACCTAACTAATCCCACCCCCCCCACCACTGCCACTGATCCCATCAACCCCCCAGCATTGCCACTGATCACCCCCCCCCCAGCATTGCCACTGATCCCAGGAGTCCTACTAGGATTCCAAGGAGCTTTCTGTCTATTGATGGGTCCCCTCACCTCCCCAGTCTATGGTGTGCAGACTGATCAATATTCCTATTGCACACGTTCCTAGTAGAAATGGCTCATAAAATGGTGGGTGCTGCAGCGATTACCGGTTGGGTCCTGGAAACATCAAACAAGTGTACATATTCGCCAGCACACCATGGATCAGCAATTTTCGTCCAAAAAGTTTTAATGAAAAAGATCACATCGCAAAGGAAGGTGGAACATTTTGGCGCCGCACAGGACCCCTTCGTCAGGAATGTGACATCACACATGCCTGACGAAGGGGTCCTGTGCGGCTCTGAAACGTTGCACCTTCCTTTGTGATGTGATCTTTTTTCATTAAAACTTTTTGGACGAAAATTGCTAATCCATGGTGTACTGGCAAATATGTACGCTTGTATGGTGTGCAGACAGCGAGGAGATGATGTGCTGTAACCTTTAGCAACCAATCAGTGAACAGTAATGCTATCCACTAACCTCTTGCAACCAATCATTGAGCGGTAAGTATATGCAGTAACCTCTAGCAACCAATTAGTGAGTGGTATAGATGTCCAGTAACCTCTAGCAATCAATCAGTGAGTGGTAATGATATATAGTAATCACTAACAACCAACCAACAAGCAAACGTCATGTGCTGTAACCTCTAGCAAATAATCAGTGAGCCATAATGTGTGCTGTAACCTCACATAATGATACACTGTAACCTCTGGCAACCAACTGTAATCGCTGCCTGATCTGATTCAGTAAACTGATTTGGAGTCTAGCTGCTATTTATTGTATGTCTCAAAGCATGTGGAGAGTGAAATTGCATGGAAGAGGGGGCCCAAGAAAATGTTTGCCCAGGGTCCAGTCAATATTAAAAACGGCCCTGACTGGAAGTGACCTGTCATTATTGGCTCTTGAGACAAAAATAGTGACCCACATTGGTGGTCAGTGGGTGAGGAATGCCCTGGTGTCAGTGGTCAGAAAAAAATATCTGGGGTTAGGGGACAGTGGGAGAAGGAATACCGGACATCATTGGCCATTCAAGAAGAAGAATGCCCTGACATCAGTGGTCAGTAGGAGTAACATCGCACTGCCGGAGGTGAGCAAATCAGTTATTTTTGACATACTCTAAATTCTACAAATCCCTCTTACTTTGGTGGTCAGTACAGGGGCATTTACATGTATTACCAAAGTGACAAAGACATGTACACTGATTAGCAATGTAACAAGTGGTCATTATTAGTGGGGGGGATTCGTACGTGGTCATCAGTGGTGGGGAGAGAAGTCACAGGTATTCTTCATTCAAGTAAGGGGATGGTGAACACTCACTAGTTCATGGGGGACCCCAGGTGCTCATCAGACTAACCTTCATCTGAGAAAACTTTCTTTACAGAAAAGTGGCATCTTCACAGTTAAAAAAAAAAATAAAAAAAATCCCACTTTTATTTGCAATGTTTGTCACTGTCCAGGGTTTTGGTCTTTTTTGTTGGGTCGGGACATTATGACCTCGCAGTGTATTTGGTTAGCAAACATTTAAACATTTTTATCGGCAATATAAGTGTCAGACTCCCAGAGATTTGTTTGTTTCAGGACAAGGACAAGTGAGAGCACTTAAAACGGTAGGTTATACTTTATTTCTTTACTTTAATTCTATGATAGATAGATAGATAGATAGATAGATAGATAGATAGATAGATAGATAGATAGATAGATAGATAGATAGATAGATAGATAGATAGATAGATAGATAGATAGATAGATAGATAGATAGATAGATAGATAGATAGATAGATAGATAGTACATGTCTATGTACTGGATGGGAAGTAGAAGGTAATTTTAAACTTTCTTGTTAGCACCCCTTTTGTATAAATCTATCCCCAATAAGTGTAGCTTGTTTCTTAAATTCATTATCTTCGGTGCAATTTCTTCTTCATCAAATAAATTGGCCTTTCGGAATGTTGGTAGGCCAGGGTGCATAGTGGCAGCTATCCATGGGTAGATAGCTATTTCTGTCCACTGCTTTGAAATAAGTTTGAGTTATCCAGTTTATCTCCTGCAACTCTTATTTCCAAGTCTAGAAAATTAACTTTCTCATTACTAATTTCCCACGACAGTTTGATATTCTTGTTATTCGTATTCAACACATGTCCAAAGTCGATGAGACTCTCTCAACCACCAGCCCATATGATAATGAAATCATCTATAAATCTTCTGTATAGTAGTAACTGATGGGGTGTATTCTTCCTCCCACTCCTCCATATATAGGTTAGCGACACTAGGTGCATATTTAGCACCCATCGCTATCCCTTGTACCTGCTTATAATATTCCTTACCGTACCAGAAATAGTTATGTTCCAAACTATATTTCAAGCAATTAAAAAAAAAAATATGTCTCTGAACACATTTTAGATCACTGAATTCCCTCAAAGCCCATTTCGTGGCTTGTATTGCTTCCTGATGTATAATAATAGTATATATAACGATGCAACATCTGCTGTTGCTAAGTAAATAGGGCCATCTTCCAATTTGATCCTGTTCAGTGATTGTACGAGATGTTTCGTATCCCTCAGATACGCTTTTGTCTTCCGTACAACAGGTTGCAGGAACCAATCTATATATGCGCCAATCTTTGCCCCTACAGAATTGATTCTGTTTACAATGGGTCTTCCCGGTGGGTTCATCCTACCCTTATGGATCTTCGGGAGTGTATATATGACTGGGATCTTGCATGTGTCCGGTCGTAGGTATCTTCCTTCTTTTTTTGTTTAGAACGCCCTTACCAAGTCCTTTTTCGATTAACTTGCTTAGTTCCTTTTTATATCTAATGGTTGGATTACTCAACAGTTTCTGGTAAGTATTCTCATCATTTAATTGTCGATTCAATTCTCCTATAAACGCTTGTTTTGATTGTTCCACTATTGCACCACCCTTATCTGCCGGCCTTGTCACTAAATCTTTCCTCAGTTCCCATTTCCTAAATCCAATTTGAATATCTCCAGGATCATAAACTCTCTTTATTTTAAGATCTTGGAGATCTCTCAACACCATCTTCCAGAATACTTCCACATATCCATCATTGCTACTCGGGGGATTAAAAAGTGACTTATTTCTCAAAGAACTATATATGATGTCATCATTCTCCATCTTCTTCCTAATTATATTTTCTCCATGTTTGGTCATCATATATTTCTTAACCACCGCCGCACGCCGATATACGTCCTTACTTTGAAGAGGAATATCGTTGTTATGGCAGCAGCTAGCTGCCATAATCCCTGTATCCTCTTGTGCAGCCGACGGTCCGGCTTCCGATAGTAGTGGTCCCTGCAGCGGATTCACCGCAAGATCACTTTTATCAGCGGTGGGAGAGGGCCCCCCTCCCGCCGCTTACTGGAGCCAGCGGCGGAGGCGATCGGATCTTCACCCTTGCTGGGCATGGAGACGAGTGAGGGGAAGATGACCCCCACCCGTCTCCATAACATTGCAGGGCGGAAGCGACGTCAAAACATCACTTCCGCCATAGGTCTTAAAGGGCCTTTTTTTTTTTTTTTTTTTTGTTAAATGACTATTTTTTTTTGTTATTGCATTTTAGTGTAAATATGAGATGTGACGTCTTTTTGACCCCAGATCTCATATTTAAGAGGTCCTGTGATGCTACAGCCCTTGTAATAGGAATAAAAGTGACACAATGAAATAAAAAAATAAAAGGTAAAATAAATAAGAAAAACATTTTTTTTGGACGCGCCCCTTCCCGCCGAGCTGGCGGGCAGAAGTGAACGCATACGTGAGTAGCACCCGCATATGAAAACTGTGTTCAAACCACACATGTGAGGTATCACCGCAATCGTTAGAGCGAGAGCAATAATTCTAGCACTAGACCTCCTCTGTAACTTAAAACATGCAACCTGTAGAATTTTTTAAATGTCACCTATGGAGATTTTTAAGTGTAAAAGTTTGTCACCATTCCACGAGCGGGTGCAATTTTGAAGTGTGACATGTTGGGTATCAAATAACTCAGCATAACATTATCTTTCACAATATAAAAAAATTTGGGCTAACTTTACTGTTGTCTTATTTTTTAATTAAAAAAGGTGTATTTTTTCCAAAAAAGTGCTCTTGTAAGACCGCTGCGCAAATACGGTGTGACAGAAAGTATTGCAACGACCGCCATTTTACTCTCTCGGGTGTTAGAAAAAAAATGTATAATGTTTGGGGGTTCTAAGTCATTTTCTAGCAAAAAAACCCTGTTTTTAACTTGTAAATAACACATCTCAAAAAGAGGCTTGGTCCTTAGGTGGTTAACCACTTGACCACTGGGCACTTAAACCCCCTTCCTAACCACAGCCTGGCCACATACAGAGGCCGAGTATGGCCGAGTATGGCCGAGCATGGCTCGGTATGGCTGGGTATGGCTGGGTATGGCCGAGTATGGCTGAGTATGGCTGAGCATGGCTGGGTATGGCTGAGTATGGCAGGGTATGGCTGGGTATGGCTGAGTATGGCTCGGTATGGCTGAGTATGGCAGGGTATGGCTGGGTATGGCTGAGCATGGCTGGGTATGGCTGAGTATGGCAGGGTATTGTTAAGTATGGCTGGGTATGGCTGAGTATGGCAGGGTATGGTTGAGTATGGCTGAGTATGGCTGAGCATGGCTGGGTATGGCTGAGTATGGCAGAGTATGGTTGGGTATCACTGAGTATTGCAGAGTATGGCTGGGTATTGCAGAGTATGGCTGGGTATGGCCGGGTATGGCAGAGTATGGCTGGGCATCACTGAGTATTGCAGAGTATGGCTGAGTTTTGCAGAGTATAGCAGGGTATTTCAGAGTATGGCAGGGTATTACAGGGTATTGCAGGGTGATGCGGGGTATTGCAGGGTATTGCGGGATATTGCAGGGTATTGCAGAGTATTGCAGGGTATTGCGGGGTTTTGCAGGGTATTGCAGGGTATTGCGCGGTATTGCAGAGTATTGCAGGGTATTGCAGAGTATTCCAGAGTATTGCAGAGCATTGTAGAGTATTGCAGGGTAGTGCAGAGTAGTGCAGAGTATTGCAGGGTATTGCAGAGCATGGAGGGATGGCTGAGCATGGATGGATGGATTCATGGATGTGACTGCATTTGTCACAGAGCAGCACTGTGGGCACTACAGATCCAGCCCACAGCGCTGCTGCCATCTGATCCCTCCCCCTCTCCTCTGGCACTGTACCGATTGGTACACAGAGGAGAGAGAGGAACATGACGCCGGTTTGTTTACATGCGATCGCTCCATCATTTGACAGATCGTTCACGTGGTAAATGGCCGCAATCCAGAGGACGCGGTCGCGGATGTTCTCGGGTGCGTGCCCCAGGGGGCACGCGAGAGCAGGATTCTGGGAGGACTTCACTGTACGCCCTCCCAGAGTTATCCAACCGCCCTGCAGCCGTCATTCGGCTATGGGCCGGTTGGTAATTGGTTAATATTCAAACTACGAGTGAATTTACGTATATCAACATACGTGTTGAATTTATTCAGTTTTTTCAAAGGGGCAAATTTAAGACCTTTGTCCAAAACCTTTATCTCCTGTTGTGTTAATATTCCACTCCACTGATATTCACAATTCCCTCGCCCACTATTCTCTTTTTCCTTTGCTTTTTGATTCCGGCTCGGCAACTTCTCCTCGATTTTCTTTTCTTCCAGGTCTGGGATCTGGGGTCCTTCTTGGGGTTCTCCTTGTTCGATCCTCTCGATCCCGACTTCTCGGTGGTTCCTGATATTTCCCCCTCCTCCTGTATTGTTTCCCTTCCTCGTTATTTGTCTGGGGTACGTCTTGGTGTTCTCCTGGATCTCTCTTCATGATGATACCATCTCTGAGATTCTTGATGTCTCAAATCTAAAAAAATGCCTCGGTGTTTTATTCTGTTCAACTCTTCTTTCCTGGAAGTATCTCGGGGGGGTTCTCACTCCATCATCTCTCCTCAGTGGTTCGAACCTGTTATAGACAGGTACAGAATACTGATGATTATCATAGATCTGCCGGGATTGTGTGTGAAACTGACAGGCAGACTTCTGCCTGTCTGGTGAGAGCATTCCTGTGGCGGCACTGCTGCCCAGTCGCTCTCACCCCCCCCCCCCCCCTGTATCGGTACCATACCACCATCCCCCCGGGGGCTTTTGAAGCGTCACCTATAGAAAATATAGGGTTCTGGAGTTTAACGCCATTTCACGGCCGCAAACAAAATTTAGGGTTTGGCATGTTGGGTAACTATTTACTCGGTGCAACCTCGTCTTTTATATTTTACCAAAAATCTGGGTCATTTATTGCGGTTGTTTGCCCTAAAATTCACATTAATGTGTTTTTTTACAAAAATTTTACCTTTGCGGTAATATTGTGTGACATAAAAAATTGGTACTACCACTATTTTATTCTCTAGGGTATCTGCTTTCAGAAAATATATAACTGTTGTGTGTTTTGCGTAATCTTCAGACCCAACATGATTTTTTAAAACATGTGTGCAAAAAAACGCAAAAACGGCTCTGGCAGCGAAAGGGTTAAATCAATAAAATTCATTGCTGTAAGAAAACATAATGTGTAAAAAAAAAAAACTGATCACTTTCCCAGAGTAGTCCAATGTTACTATGGGAGTATTATATTGCTCTGGTTCAAATGTAATAAAAAATGTTAAAGAATGTTTTACCTTTTTTTTTGTCCTGTCACCAGTCAGTGTCCCTGATCACCACCACATCAGTTATATGATGACGCTGTACTCACTGGTGACAGTATATTTAAAGAAATGTTTTTTTTCTTTCATTTCTTAATTTTACAAAAAATGATGACAAAAAAATGACAGCTTCAAAAAACCCGTCATCTCTCTTACTAAATACCTTGAAAATATACCGGGTTGATGTACATTATATATCATTACGTGTAACCCGTTGGCTTGATGTGCCAAAAATTTTTTATGTGTACTTTATACATTTACGTGTCCAATCCTTGTACAACAAATTGATATTCTATGACTTTTGTACCACGCCTCATTTAAAGTCCCATGGGCGAATATTGGTTGTGTGTATGCAGTGGCATCGGGAGGGGAGGGCTGACGGGGGCTGGAGCCCCGAATCTGCCTCCAAAAAGCCCCGGGTCTCGATATTGCTAAATTCATGACTAATCCTGAGCCGTTTGCACAGGCAACAGGGAATGATCTCCCGCTTATCCAGTGCGACCGAGTGACGTAAAAAAAGTCCCGCCTCCGGGACCCAAGTCCTATGATGGACGTCCCACTGGTCCAATGCAGAGACCGCGGGATGTGTGACGTCCATCATAGGCGCTGCCGGGTCCAGGAGGAGGCGGGAATGACACTGCGGCCATGCTGGGCACTGGGAGATCCCCGCTCGCTCTGTGTAAATGGGTGGGCAGCTCTCCTATCCTGGCTCTCTCTCCCTGGTGCGTGCAGCCTGCTGTCTCCAAGCGGTTATGGATAAGATGGGCTACACTACACAGGTAAGGCTGAGCTGCAGGAGTGTCGAGAGGTCACCTGTCACAGCGGGGGTCAGTATAGGTGTCAGGGGGGTCAGTGTAGGTGTAAGGGGGGTCAGTGTAGGTGTCAGGGGGGTCAGTGTAGGTGTCAGGGGGGTCAGTGTATGTGTCAGGCGTGGTCAGTGTAGGTTTCTAGGGGGTCAGTGTAGGTGTCAGTGTATGTGTCAGGCATGGTCAGTGTAGGTGTCAGGGGGGTCAGTGTAGGTGTCAGTGTAGGTGTCAGGCGGGGGTCAGTGTAGGTGTGAGGGGGGGTCAGTGTAGTTGTCAGGGGGATCAATTTATGTGTCAGGGGGGTCAGTGTAGGTGTCAGGGGGGTCAGTTTATGTGTCAGGGGGTCAGTGTAGGTGTGAGGGGGGGTCAGTGTAGTTGTCAGGGGGATCAATGTATGTGTCAGGGGGGTCATTGTAGGTGTCAGGGGGGTCAGTTTATGTGTCAGGGGGTCAGTGTAGGTGTCGGGGGGTCAGTTTATGTGTCAGGGGTCAGTGTAGGTGTCAGGGGGGTCAATGTATGTGTCAGGGGGGTCAGTGTAGGTGTGAGGGGGGTCAGTGTATGTGTCAGGGGGGTCAGTTTATGTGTCAAGGGGGTCAGTGTATGTGTCAGGGCGGTCAGTGTAGGTTTCAGGGGGTAAGTTTATGTGTCAGGGGGTCAGTGTAGGTGTCAGGGGGGGTCAGTTTATGTGTCAGGGGGGTCAGTGTAGGTGTCAGGGGGGTCAGTGTAGGTGTCAGAGAGGGGTCAGTGTATGTGTCGGGGGGTCAGTGTATGTGTCAGGGGGGTCAGTGTATGTGTCAGAGGGGGGTCAGTGTAGGTGTCAGGGGGGTCAGTGTACGTGTCAGAGGGGGGTCAGTGTATGTGTCAGGGGGGTCAGTGTAGGTGTCAGGGGGGTCAGTGTACGTGTCAGAGGGGGGTCAGTGTATGTGTCGGGGGGTCAGTGTATGTGTCAGGGGGGTCAGTGTATGTGTCAGAGGGGGGTCAGTGTAGGTGTCAGGGGGGTCAGTGTACGTGTCAGAGGGGGGTCAGTGTATGTGTCAGGGGGGTCAGTGTAGGTGTCAGGGGGGTCAGTGTACGTGTCAGAGGGGGGTCAGTGTATGTGTCGGGGGGTCAGTGTATGTGTCAGGGGGGTCAGTGTATGTGTCAGAGGGGGGTCAGTGTAGGTGTCAGGGGGAAAAATGTATGTGTCAGGGGGGTCAGTGTAGGTGTCAGGGGGGGGTCAGTGTATGTGTCAGGGGGAAAAATGTATGTGTCAGGGGGGTCAGTGTAGGTGTCAGAGGGGGGTCAGTGTATGTTTCAGAGGGGGGTCAGTGTATGTGTCAGGGGGGTCAGTGTAGGTGTGAGGGGGGTCAGTGTGGGTGTCAGGAGGGTCAGTTTATGTGTCAGGGGGGTCAGTGCAGGTGTCAGGCGGGTCAGTTTATGTATCAGGGGGGTCAGTGTAGGTGTCAGGGGGGTCAGTTTATGTGTCAGGGGATCAATGTATGTGTCAGGGGGATCAGTGTGGGTGTCAGGGGGGTCAGTGTATGTGTCAGGGGGGTCAGTGTAGGTGTCAGGGGGGTCAGTGTATGTGTCAGGGGGGTCAGTGTAGGTGTCAGGGGGGTCAGTGTATGTGTCAGGGGGGTCAGTGTAGGTGTCAGGGGGGTCAGTTTATGTGTCAGGGGGGGTCAGTGTAGGTGTCAGGGGGGTCAGTGTAGGTGTCAGGGGGAACAATGTATGTGCCAGGGGGGTCAGTGTAGGTGTCAGGGGGGTCAGTGTAGGTGTCAGGCAGGTCAGTTTATGTGTCAGGGGGGTCAGTGTATGTGTCAGAGGGGGGTCAGTGAACGTGTCAGGGGGGGTCAGTGTATGTGTCAGAGGGGGGTCAGTGTATGTGTCAGAGGGGGGTCAGTGTAGGTGTCAGGAGGGTCAGTTTATGTGTCAGGGGGGTCAGTGCAGGTGTCAGGCGGGTCAGTTTATGTATCAGGGGGGTCAGTGTAGGTGTCAGGGGGGTCAGTTTATGTGTCAGGGGATCAATGTATGTGTCAGGGGGATCAGTGTGGGTGTCAGGCAGGTCAGTTTATGTGTCAGGGGGGTCAGTGTAGGTGTCAGGGGGTCAGTGTATGTGTCAGGGGGGTCAGTGTAGGTGTCAGGGGGGTCAGTGTAGGTGTCAGAGGGATAAGTGTATGTGTCAGTTGGGTCAGTTTATGTGTCAGGGGGGATCAGTGTAGGTGTCAGGGGGATCAGTGTAGGTGTCAGGCGGGTCAGTTTATGTGTCAGTGGGGTCAGTGTAGGTGTCAGGGGGGTCAGTGTAGGTGTCAGGCGGGTCAGTGTATGTGTCGGGGGGTCAGTGTAGGTGTCAGGGGGGTCAGTTTTTGTGTCAGGGGATCAATGTATGTGTCAGGGGGATCAGTGTAGGTGTCAGGGGGGTCAGTGTAGGTGTCAGGGGGGTCAGTGTATGTGTCAGGGGGGATCAATTTATGTGTCAGGGGGGTCAGTGTATGTGTCAGGGGGAATCAATGTAGGTGTCAGGGGGGGGTCAGTGTATGTGTCAGGGGGGCCAGTGTAGGTGTCAGGGGGGTCAGGGGGGATCAATGTATGTGTCAGGGGGGGTCAGTCAGGGGGGTCAGTGTATGTGTCAGGGGGGTCAGTCAGGGGGGTCAGTGTATGTGTCAGAAGGGTCTGTGTATGTGTCAGGGGAGTCAGTGTATGGGGTAGGTAGGTCAGTGTAATGGTCAGGTAGGTCAGTTTAGTGGTCAGCATGGATGCATGGCACTGGTGAGCCAGGCAGCAACCAGCAAGTGAGCATAACCCCACCCAAGCAGTCAATCCCCTCCCCCGCTGCCGGGCTTGGACTTCGGGCTGAAGCCCCCGGTCTTTTTCCCACCTAGCAATGCCCCTGAGTGTATTTTATATATGGGGGTGGATAGGTTAGGCACCTGGTCACAGTTCTTTTTTACAGGGTGGGCATATTGAGGCATTCTTGATAAGTGCCTTTAACAGCTCCATCCATACTATTAACCCCCACCTCACTGGAAGATTGTGGATGTGGGGGGAAGGGCAGGGTGGGAGGATGAAGCTTTCATGGAAAGCAGGAGCCAGTAGCACAATGGACACATCTGAATAATAGTATGTAATGTCCCATGCCTTATATTTGTTTTTTTAGGGGGGGGGGGTTTGGCCAAACCTAAGTTTTAATAATTTAATTTAAAATAACAAACATGTGGTTTTGCACAGAGCAGTCCTGAATCTCCTTTTCTTGGGCACTCTTGGCTACTCCTCTTCTTTGTGTGACACATTACAAGCCGCTTGCTATGGGGGTGCACCTGCAGGCTTGATATCGAGCTGGGCTGTGTGCGTCCATTGACACACACAGTGCAGCTTGACACACACAGTGCAACTTAGCTCTGCCCCGCCACTCTCTGCCCAAAAGACTTGATTGACATCGGCAGAAGCCAATGGCTCCTGCTGCCGCCTCTGTGATTAGAGAGAGAGAAGAGAGAGCCTGTGCCGACGGGTACAGAACTAGAATCAAATAGGGACCAGGTAAGGGGGAGGGGTGATGGGGCGATACAAACCCTGAGACGTTTTTTTACACTAATGTAGGGAGTGTCTAGACTTTAGAACATCTTTAAAGTGGTTGTAAAGGCAGAAAGTGCATTCTATTCATTAAGATAAAAAGTCTTCTGTGTGCAGCAGCTCCCCCCCAATACTTACCTGAGGTTCCTCTAGATCCAGATGTTGCAGGAATGTCTCAGCTGCCTGAGACTCTCCTCCTCATTGGTTGAAACAGCAGCATGGCATCACTGGCTCCCACTGCTGTCATAGTCAGTGAGCCAATTAGAAGAGAGAGGGGGCAGGGCCGGGTGGGGCCACAGCTCTGTGTCTGAATGGACACAGGGAGTTGCAGCTCGACTCAGGTGCCCCCATAGCAAGCTGCTTGCTTGTAGGGTCACTCAACAGGAGGGAGGGGCCAGGAGCAGTGGCGTAGCATGGGGGGTGCGGGGGGTGCCGTGGCCCCGGGCGCGACATTTAGGGGGGCGCAATTTCGTGCCAGTAGTGTCACTACTGGCTGCCTCCTCCTAATTTTAATTTCCTGTGTCCCCCGCGGCCCAGCCGCCATGTTCAGTGTTTGGCGCCCTGTAAATGGGCGTATGGGGGTCATGTGCGGCGTGTAGCTGGCCTATCTGCGATCACGGTTGCTCCTGAAGTCCCGCCTCCGCACATGACCCCCATACACCCAATCACAGTGCACTGGGAAACAATGAACGTGACGGCAGGAGCGCGGGGGAGACAAGCACTGGAAAGTGTGAGTCGCCGGGGTGCTGTCTTCTCCTCCTCCTCCTATCCTCCGAAAGGATGCAGACAAGAAGGTGAGGAATGGATAATGACGGGGGGGGGTAGAGAAGAGAGAGGCGCCGTAAATGTAGTGTCAGTATAGGAAGACTGTAGGCAGGACAGTATAGTGTACAGTGTAGTATAGTGGACAGTGTAGTGTAGTGGTCAGTGTAGTATAGTGGACAGTGTAGTATAGTGGTCAGTGTAGTGTAGTGAACAGTGTAGTATAGTGGTCAGTGTAGTGTAGTGGACAGTATAGTGGACAGTATAGTGGACAGTGTAGTATAGTGGTCAGTGTAGTGTAGTGGACAGTGTAGTATAGTGGTCAGTGTAGTGTAGTGGATAGTATAGTGGACAGTGTAGTATAGTGGACAGTGTAGTGTAGTGGACAGTGTAGTGTAGATGACAGTATAGTGGACAGTGTAGTATAGTGGTCAGTGTAGTGTAGTGGACAGTTTAGTGTAGTATAGTGGTCAGTGTAGTGTAGTGGACAGTGTAGTGTAGTGGGCAGTGTAATATAGTGGTCAGTGTAGTGTAGTGGACAGTGTAGTATAGTGGACAGTGTAGTATAGTGATCAGTGTAGTGTAGTGGACAGTGTAGTATAGTGGACAGTGTAGTGTAGTGGACAGTGTAGTGTAGTGGACAGTGTAGTATAGTGGTCAGTGTAGTGTAGTGGACAGTATAGTGGACAGTGTAGTATAGTGGACAGTGTAGTGTAGTGGACAGTGTAATGTAGTGGACAGTGTAGTATAGTGGTCAGTGTAGTGTAGTGGACAGTATAGTGGACAGTGTCGTATAGTGGTCAGTGTAGTGTAGTGGACAGTTTAGTGGTCAGTGTAGTGTAGTGGTCAGTGTAGTGTAGTGGACAGTATAGTATAGTGGACAGTGTAGTATAGTGGTCAGTGTAGTGTAGTGGACAGTATAGTGGTCAATGTAGTATAGTGGACAGTATAGTATTGTAGTCGGTGTAGTGGTCAGTGTAGTGTAGTGGTCAGTATAGTGGACAGTGTAGTGGTCAGTATAGTGGACAGTGTAGTGTAGTCGACAGTATAGTGGACAGTATAATGTAGTGGTCAGTATAGTGTAGTTGACAGTATACTGGTTAGTTTAGTGGTCAGTATAGTGTAGTGGACAGTATAGTGGTCAGTGTAGTATAGTGGTCAGTGTAGTGTAGTGGACAGGATAGTGGTTAGTGTGGTGTGGACAGTATAGTGGTCAGTGTAGTGGACAGTATAGTGTAGTGGACAGTGTAGTGGACAGTGTAGTGGTCAGCGTAGTGGACAGTGTAGTGGTCAGCGTAGTGTAGTGGACAGTATGGTGGACAGTGTAGTGTAGTGGACAGTATAGTGAACAGTGTAGTGTAGTGGTCACTGTAGTGTAGTGGACAGTATAGTGGACAGTGTAGTGTAGTGGACAGTATAGTGGACAGTGCAGTGTAGTGGTCAGTGTAGTGTAGTGGACAGTATAGTGGACAGTGTAGTGTAGTGGTCAGTGTAGTGTAGTGGACAGTATAGTGGACAGTGTAGTGGACAGTATAGTGGACAGTGTAGTGGACAGTATAGTGGACAGTGTAGTGTAGTGGACAGTATAGTGGTCAGTGTAGTGTAGTGGACAGTATAGTGGTCAGTTTAGTGTAGTGGTCAGTGTAGTGTAGTGGTCAGTGTAGTGTAGTGTAGTGGTCAGTGTAGTGTAAAGGTCAGTGTAGTGGACAGTATAGTGGATGGTGTAGTGGTCAGTGTAGCGTAGTGGTCAGTATAGTGGACAGTGTAGTGTAGTGGACAGTATAGTGGTCAGTGTAGTGTACAGTGTAGTGTAATGGACAGTATATTGGTCAGTGTAGTGTAGTGGACAGTATAGTGGTCAGTGTAGTGGACAGTATAGTGGTCAGTGTAGTTCTCAGTGTAGTGGACAGTATAGTATAGTGGTCAGTGTAGTGTGTAATGGTCAGTAAAGGAATCAGGTTGGTCAGTGTTGAAATCAAGTAGGTTAATGTAGTGGTCAGTATAGGAATCAGGTAGATCAATACTATTTGAAGGGACTCGGGGAGTGCTAAAAGTCTGCAGGTTAGGGGGCGCAAATTACTTGCCTTGCCCCGGGTGCTGACAATCCACGCTACGCCCCTGGCCAGGAGCACTAAAAAGGGACCTGAGAAGAGGAGGATCCAGGCTCCTCTGCGCAAATTATTATTAATTATTTTTAACAAAAAAAAACGAGACTTTACAATCATTCCAAAAAATTGTACTTACAATGATGACTCCCCTATATTGGGGCTGTACATCATCGATAAAAGGTGCACTCACCTATTTTCCAATTCATTAGACCAAAGGTCACCAAAGATGGGAAGTAGACTCTCTTAAAGCATAGGATATGAAAGGAAAACTTGTAAGTCCAAAGGACCTCTTGATCCATTTGCTTTTTCCCAGGTTTTAAGCAGCAAGAATGCATCTTTGAACCTGAACCTTGGACCCTTTAGAGGGTAGATGGTAGACCCTTTCATTACAGTGGATATGGAGTATAACTGGGAAGCAGCCCAAAGGACCCCTTTAGCAGTTTAATGGCAATAACTCCAAAACATGTATTTTATTTTTTACATAGGTGTGAAATTGGTGTGAAAGAAAGATGAAGACTCTTCTTCTCCTCCAGTTGCTCATCTCGGTGATCCTTGCGACCCATACCTCCAAACAAAATCAACAACAGGGCAATTACCAAAATAAACAACAGGGCAATCATCAAATTCAACAACAGGGCAATCATCACTGGGGCAATCATCAAAATCCACAAAAGGGCAATCATCAAAATCAACAACAGAGCAATCATCGACAAGAGGGCAGTCATCTAAATCAACAGGGCAATCATCAACAACAGGGCAATCATCAACAACAGGGCAGTCAGCAACAACAGGGAAGTTATCAACAGCAGGGCAGTCATCAACAACAGGGCACTCATCAACAACAGGGCACTCATCAACAACAGGTCCATCATCAACATCGCAGTCATCGACAACAGGGCAGTCATCTAAATCAACAGGGCAATGATCAACAACAGGGCAGTCATCAACAACAGGGCAGTCAGCAACAACAGGACAGTCAGCAACAACAGGACAGTCATCAACAACAGGGTAGTCATCAACAACAGGGCAGTTATCAACAACAGGGCACTCATCAACAACAGGGCACTCATCAACAACAGGGCAGTGATCAACAACAGGACCATCATCAACATCGCAGTCATCGACAACAGGGCAATCATCGACAACAGGGCAATCATCTAAATCAACAACAGGGCAATCATCAACAACAGGGCAATCATCAACAACAGGGCAGTCATCAACAACAGGGCAGTCATCAACAACAGGGCACTCATCAACAACAGGGCAGTCATCAACAACAGGGCAGTCATCAACAACAGGGCAGTCATCAACAACAGGGCAGTCATCAACAGCGGGGCACTCATCAACAACACTGCCATGATCAACAACGGGGCACTCATCAACAACACTGCCATGATCAACAACAGGGCACTCATCTACAACAGGGCACTCCTCAAAATCAACAGGACCCTCATCCTGAATGGCAAAAGTTAGTATCTGAATCTCAAATGGACTTTGCTGTGAGGATTTTTCAACAGATTTCATCGCCAGTACAAAGACCCCCAGCAAAAATTTTTATTTCACCCCTCAGCATCTACATAACCCTCTCCATGGTGGCTCTCGGTTCCCATGGTAGAACTCGAGATGAAATCCTCTTCGCCTTCGCCCTGAATCACGCAGAGAAAGACACAGTGCTGCATGAGGGCAATAAAAGGATCCTTGAAGCAATACGTCGGTCAACCGATATCGAGGGGTTCAAGCTTGGTAATGAGGTCTTCATAAACCAGGGGGGAAGTTTCTTACCACAATTCCAAGACATGATGGACCTTTACTACAGTGCCCCTGTTCAAACCATCAGCTTTAGTGACCCTCAGGCTGCTGAAGAAGCAATCAATAAGATTGTGAGGGACAAAACAAATAGTAGGATACGGAATATAGTCAATAACTTGAGTTCAGAAACATCGATGGTTCTCTTAGATTATGCAATCTTTCAAGGTAAGTCCGTTTTATTGTTGACTACAGAAAGTAGATTTTGGAGAAACAAATGTTACAAAACTACAGATACAACAATCATTGAATCACCTTTTTCAAGAGTCTTGCCTACAAGTGCTTTATGGTACTGTAAAGACAACCCTTTCAGGATAATCTCTAGATCTCCAAACAAAGGGGCAGCACCAGACCCTAATGCCGCGTACACACGACCGGACTTTCCGGCAAACTAGGTCCGACAGGATTAGTCCGTCAGACAATCCGATTGTGTGTGGGCTAGTCCGATCGTTTTTTGGGGAAAAAATCAGATGGACCTAGAAATAGAACATGTTTCAAATCTGTCCGATGGACTCAAGTCCGACGGACTAAAAATCGGGAAAACCGTTCGTCTTTGTGCTGGTCTGACGGACCAAATACGACGCAAGGGAAGCTATTGGCTACTGGCTATTGAACTTCCTTTTTTTGTCCCGTTTACATCATCACGTACAAAACGAACGGACTTTCGACCAGTGCGTTTGTGTGTGGCCAAGTACGTTCGTTCTGAAAGTCGATCGGAACTCTGTCGAAAGTCCGTCGGGAAGACCGTCGGACCTAGTTTGCCGGAAAGCCCGGTCGTGTGTATGCGGTATTAGGCTACTTTCACACTGAGGCGCTTTACAGGCGCTACTGCGCTAAAAGTAGCGCCTGTGTAGCGCCTGTAAAGAGCCTCTCCTGTGTCTCCAGTGTGAAAGCCTGAGGGCTTTCACACTGGTGCGGTGCACTTGCAGGATGGTCAAAAAAGTCCTGCAAGCCACATTTTTGCAGCGCTATAGGAGCAGTGTATTCACCGCTCCTAAAGCGCCCCTTCCCAGCGCCGCTAAAATGACGGTAAAGCGGCGCTAAATATAGCGCTGGTTTACTGCCGGCGCCTGCCTGCCCCAATGTGAAAGTAGCCTAAGATAGCTGGCTGTAGAAAGAATGTATCCTGGGAAGAGGCAGAAGGCTCTTCACATTAGACCATCGCTCCTTTCTCTTGTTTGGTGGAGGGTATACAGTAGTTAAAAAGTAGATCTGCATTGTCTTATACCCCCTTCCTGCCCAGGCCAATTTTCAGCTTTCAGCGCTGTCACACTTTGAATGACAATTGTGCGGTCATATAACACTGTACCCAAGTGACATTTTTATAATTTTTTTACATTACTAGAGCTTTCTTTTGGTGGTATTTAATTTTTTTGGGGGGATTTTTTTTTCTTTTTTGTTAAACAAACGAACAAAGACTAGAAATTTGGAGAAAAAAAAAAACATTTTTCATAGTTTGTTATAAAATTTTGCAAACGGCAAATTTTTCTCCTTCACTGATGTGCGCTGATGAGGCTGCACTGACGGGCACTGATAAGCTGCACTAATGGATACTGATGAGGAGGCACTGGTGTGCACTGATGAGGCAGCACTGATGGGCACTGATGAGGTGGCACTGATGGGCACTGATAAGCTGCACTAATGGACACTGATGAGGCAGCACTTATGGGCACTGATGAGGCGGCACTGATGAGGCGGCACTGATGAGGCAGCACTGATGAGGAGGCACTGATGGGCATTGATGAGGCGGCACTGATAAGGCAGCACTGATGATCACTGAAGAGGCGGCACTGATGAGCACTGATGAGGAGGCACTGGTGTGTGCACTGATGAGGCAGCACTGATGAGGAAGCATTGATGGGTTGCACTAATGGGCACTGACAGACGGCACTGAAGAGCATTGATAGGTGGCGCTGATAGGCAGCACTAATAGGCAGCACTGATGGGCATTGATAGGTGGCACTGATTGGCACTGGTAGGTGACTCTGATGGGCAGCACTGATAGGTGACACTGATGAGGAGGCACTGATTGGCACCACTGATGAGCACTGATAGGCAGCTCTGTGGGCACTGATAGGCAGCACTGGTGGGCACTGTTGGGGCTGCACTGGTGGGCACTGTTGGGGCTGCACTGATAATCAAGACACTGATAATCAATGCCCTGATTATCAGTGTAGATGTCCCTCTAACACATCCGGTTATCGGCTCTATTCTCCAATCAGCGTGAGAAGAGGAAAGCCGATAACCGACTTGTGTCAACATTGTGATCAGCTGTCATTGGACACAGCTGATCATGTGGTAAAGAGCTGCTGTGATTGGCCCTTTACCCCGATCTGTGATCAGCTGGGCCAGAAGGACGCAGTGATCACAGAGCACGTCGCCCCCGAATGCTGCAAGGGGTGTGCGGTCCATGGATGTCCTCCAGGCAAAGTAAGAAGCCTGCGCTGTAGCAATCTTTTTAGTATATATATATATATATATATATATATATATATATAAATATAGCACAGTTTGTAGACACTATAACTTTCACACACTTATTTTGATTTTTTTTTTTTTTTTTTACCAAAGACATGTAACAGAATACATTTTGCCCTAAATTTATGAACAAATTCGATTTTTTTTTTAATTTGACATGTTTTATAAGTTAATATAATAAAAAAAAGTGGTGATCAAATACCAAATAAAAGAAAGCTATATTTGTGTGAAAAAAATTATATAAATATAATTCGGGGACAGAGTTGCATAATCGCACAATTACCAGTGGTGCAGTGTAGACATGTGCACTGCTGGAAAATGTGTTCGTTTTCCTTTCATTTGTTTTTTTTGTTTTTTTTTCAGGTCATTCACTATGATTCGTAAATTTGAAAATTCGTAAATTTGAAAATTTGTAAATTACGTAAATTCGTGAATTCGAAAATCCGAAAATAAGAAAGAAAATCAGAAAATTTCAAGAATTTAAAGAACTAACTCATAATAATTAACTGTTAAATTATAGGTATTGGAATTTTATTTTCAAATTTGGCTGTTAGTAAACCTAACAAACACGAATTTATCCAAAGTTACGAATTATCCAAAATAATGAATGCCGCATCTAAACAAATGGAACAGAACAAATTAATAATAATAATAAAAAGTTTTTATTGATATTATTGTTATTTATTATTATTAATTCATTATGTTCTATTCATAACTTCAGATAAGTTTGTATTCGTTATGTTCACTAACAGCCAAATTTGAAAGGAAATTCCAATACCTATAATGTAATAGTTAGTAATAGGTATTATTAGTTAGTTATTATTTCAGATTTTTACATTTTCGGGATTTTCGAATTTAGAATTTTCGAATTTAAGAAATTATGAATTTTCAATTTACAGATTTTCAAATATTCAAATTTATGAATATTCAGAAAAATTCTGAAAAAAACGGGTTATCGTTAATTTGGATATTTCTGATTTAATGAATGTGTCGAAATTCGTTAAAAAACTAATTTGGAACGAAAACAATTTGCACATGTCTAGTGCAGTGCTTAATAGCAAAAAAAGTGCCCTGGTCATGGAGGGGGTAAGCACATCAGTTTAAATCGGTTGCTGTGTGCCACATGTGCACGCCAATTGCCCTTTCGCCTAGAAGTATGAGCACGCTCCTCCTTCCTTTTTTTTAATTCAAACAAAATGAATATTTTCTCCCAGGCTCCTCTGTTGTTTACAGAGCTCACTAGCCCAAGATGACATACAGTACTTACACACACCTGAAAGAGTTGGAGCATTACCCCCCCACCCCCTTCATTTTATTATTGATGTGTATGAATTAGAGAAATAAAAAGCAACATCTTACATAGTTACATAGTAGGTGAGGTTGAAAAAAGACACAAGTCCATCAAGTCCAACCTATGTGTGTGATTATGTGTCAGTATTACATTACATATCCCTGTATGTTGCGGTCGTTCAGGTGCTTATCTAATAGTTTCTTGAAGCTATCAATGCTCCCCGCTGAGACCACCGCCTGTGGAAGGGAATTCCACATCCTTGCCGCTCTTACAGTAAAGAACCCTCTACATAGTTTAAGGTTAAACCTCTTTTCTTCTAATTGTAATGAGTGGCCACGTGTCTTATTAAACTCTCTTCTGCGAAAAAGTTTTATTCCTATTTTGGGGTCACCAGTCCAGTATTTGTAAATTTAAATCATATCCCCTCTCAAGCGTCTCTTCTCCAGAGAGAATAAGTTCAGTGCTCGCAACCTTTCCTCATAACTAAGATCCTCCAGACCCTTTATTAGCTTTGTTGCCCTTC
Source organism: Lithobates clamitans (assembly GCA_037952925.1). Lineage (NCBI taxonomy): Eukaryota > Metazoa > Chordata > Amphibia > Anura > Ranidae > Lithobates > Lithobates clamitans. The sequence continues at coordinate 473,904 of JBBGZY010001053.1, read as the reverse complement.
TTTGTACTCGCTCCATTTCCAGTACATCCCTCCTGAGGACTGGTGCCCAGAACTGGACAGCATACTCCAGGTGCGGCCGGACCAGAGTCTTGTAGAGCGGGAGAGTTATTGTTTTATCTCTGGAGTTGATCCCCCTTTTAATGCATGCAAAATATTCTGTTTGCTTTATTAGCAGCAGCTTGGCATTGCATGCCATTGCTGAGCCTATCATCTACTAGGACCCCCAGGTCCTTTTCCATCCTAGATCCCCCCAGAGGTTCTCCCCCCAGTCTATAGATTGCATTCATATTTTTGCCACCCAAATGCATTATTTTACATTTTTCTACATTGAACCTCATTTGCAATGTAGTTGCCACCCCATTAATTTGTTCAGGTCTTTTTGCAAGGTTTCCACATCCTGCGGAGAAGTTATTGCCCTGCTTAGCTTAGTATCGTCTGCAAATACAGAGATTGAACTGTTTATCCCATCCTCCAGATCGTTTATGAACAAATTAAATAGGATTGGTCCCAGCACAGAACCCTGGGGAACCCCACTACCCACCCCTGACCATTCTGAGTACTCCCCATTTATCACCACCCTCTGAACACGCCCTTGTAGCCAGTTTTCAATCCATGTACTCACCCTATGGTCCATGCCAACGGACCTTATTTTGTACAGTAAACGTTTATGGGGAACTGTGTCAAATGCTTTTGCAAAATCCAGATACACCACGTCTACGGGCCTTCCTTTATCTAGATGGCAACTCACCTCCTCATAGAAGGTTAATAGATTGGTTTGGCAAGAATGATTCTTCATGAATCCATGCTGATTACTGCTAATGATATCGTTCTTATTACTTAAATCTTGTATATAGTCCCTTATCATCCCCTCCAAGAGTTTACATACTATTGATGTTAGGCTAACTGGTCTGTAATTCCCAGGGATGTTTTTTGGGCCCTTTTTAAATATTGGTGCTACATTAGCTTTTCTCCAATCAGCTGGTACCATTCCAGTCAATAGACTGTCTGTAAAAATTAGGAACAGCGGTCTGGCAATCACCTGACTGAGTTCCCTAAGTACCCTCGGATGCAAGCCATCTGGTCCCGGTGATTTATTAATGTTAAGTTTCTCAAGTCTAATTTTAATTCCGTCCTCTGTTAACCATGGAGGTGCTTTCTGTGTTGTGTCATGAGGATAAACACTGCAGTTTTGGTTACTGAAGCCCCCCGATTCACTCGTGAAGACTGAGGAGAAGAATAAATTCAATACCTTTGCCATCTCCTCATCCTTTGTAACCAGGTGTCCTTCCTCATTCTTTATGGGGCCAATATGGTCTGCCCTCCCTTTTTTACTGTTTACATACTTAAAGAATTTCTTGGGATTTTTTTTTCCGCTATGTGTCTTTCATGTTCTATCTTAGCCATCCTAATTGCACCCTTACATTTCTTATTGCATTCTTTATAAAGTGTGAATGCTGAGGATGATCCCTCAACCTTGTATTTTTTGAAGGCCTTCTCCTTTGCTTTTATATGCATTTTTACATTGGAGTTAAGCCATCCAGGATTTCTGTTCGCTCTTTTAAATTTATTACCCAATGGGATACATTGGCTAATGCCCTTATTTAATATGCTCTTAAAGCAAACCCATCTCTCCTCCGTGTTCTTTGTTCCTAAGATTTTATCCCAATTTATGCCTTTTAGCAAGGTTTGTAGTTTAGGGAAGTTGGCTCTTTTGAAATTCAGTGTCTTTGTGTTCCCTTCATGTTTCCTATTTGTGTGATTTATGCTGAAATTAATTGACCTGTGATCGCTGTTACCTAAATTGCCCCGTATTTCCACATCTGTGATCAGGTCTGTATTGTTGGTAATCAGTAGATCCAGTAATGTTTTATTTCTAGTTGGTGCGTCTACCATCTGACCCATAAAATTGTCCTGCAAGACATTAAGGAACTGGCGAGCCTTAAATGAATGCGCGGTTCCCTCCGCCCAGTCTATGTCTGGATAATTAAAATCCCCAATTATGATAACACTTCCCATCCTTGCTGCTAATCCAAATTGTGATAGGAGATCCGTCTCCACTTCCTCCCTCAGGTTAGGGGGCCTATAGCATACTCCCAGTATTATTTTCCCCTTAGCTTCATCCCTTTGGAGCTCTACCCATAAGGATTCCACCTGGAATCTGGAAACTTTATTTTGGCTACGGTGTATATTTCAAGACTGAAAGGGAATGTAAAGTGATTTTATGCATATTTTTTTGTTATGATGGTCAGGACTAAAGAAATAAAATGCCCCAAAATAACTCCTCCTTTTTATTAGTAAATATACAATCTGTAATAAGTTTCCCAAGCTTCTCTGTTGTTCACAGAGCTCCATAGCTCAAGTTGACATAAATACACACACCTGAAAGAAGTGGAGTCGTGACTCCTCCCCCTTCATTTTGCTAGTTCCATAAAAGATTTTTATTTTAGAGAAGGTCCAGGGCTTTCCCTGAACCTCCAGCACTAAATGTAGGTAATGCCAAGGGGTGCTGGGGTATTCTGGAGGGTCTATTGATGCTGGCTGCTGGAGAATCTATTGATGCTGGGGTGGATCTATTGTTGCTAGTGGGTCTATTGTTGCTAGTGGGTCTATTGTTGCTAGTGGGTCTATTGTTAATGGGGGATCTATTGTTGCTGGTGGGTCTATTGTTGATGGGGGGTCTATTGTTGCCGGTGGGTCTATTGTTGCTGGGGGATCTACTGTTGCTAGGGAGATCTACTGTTGCTGGGGGAGATTTATTGTTGCTGGCGTGGATCTAGTGTTGCTAGGGTATTTTGTTGCTGTAGGGAGTCTATTGTTGCTGGGATCTATTGTTGCTGGGGGGGTGGTACCTATTTTACTGCCTTTCCTTAGCAAATTCCATACAAACTCTGTAGCACCAAAAATGATTCCTGGTTCTGTATTCTCTAAACGACATGGTACTGGGAGGTGGGTGGGTACGGGAGGGGGGCACCAAGGAACGGTGCTCAGAGGGGGTAGAGGGTAAAGACAAAGGGTGACTCGAAAGGGGGGAGTACCTGCACCTATTCTGGGAGAAAAAAAAGCCCCACTAAAAGAAAATATTATTAGTATAATTATATATACTATATTACCAGAAGTATTGGCTTCCTCCACCTATCTTGTGGCTTCTTCACCATCACCCCACTAGTCATCAGATCACCAGTGTAGGTCTATCTACACTATATTGTCAAAAGTATTGGGACGCATGCCTTTACACACACATGAACTTTAATGGCATCCCAGTCTTAGTCTGTAGGGTTCAATATTGAGTTGGCCCCTTAGTTCCATAGCATACCAAGACATTTTGGACAATTTCATGCTCCCAACTTTGTGGAAACAGTTTGTGGATGGCCCCTTCCTGTTCTAACATGACTGCGTACCAGTGCACAAAGCAAGGTCCATAAAGACATGGATGAACGAGTTTGGGGTGGAGGAACTTGACTGGCCTGCACCTCAACCAGATGGAACACCTGTGGGATGAATTAGAGTGGAGACTGCAAGCCAGGTAGGGTTGCGACCTCATACCTTTCAACCTGAACACATATTAATTACACAGGTGCTGTGGCTGATTAAGCTGGCAATTAAACTCACTTGGTGCCTTATCTGCATTTAATTAGCCTCAGAACCCGAGTAATTCATATGTGTTCAGGTTTAAAGGGATGAGGTGACAACCCTAGAGCCAGGCCCTCTCGTCCAACATCAGTGCCTGACTTTACAAATGCCCTTCTGGAAAAATGGCCAAACATTCCCATAGACACCCTCCTAAACCTTGTGGACGGCCTTCCCAGAAGAGTTGAAGCTGTTCTATCTGCAAAGAGTGGGCCAACTCAACATTGAACCTTACGGACTAAGACTGAGATGCCATTAAAGTGCATGTGCGTGTAAAGGCAGGTGTCCCAATACTTTTGGTAATATAGTGTATATAACAACAAGAATTGAAAAACCTAAATGGAAATACAATTGACCCCCCCAAACCATGATAGTTTACTTTTAAAGCAACCATCTTTTGTTCCCTTCAGATATGTGGAAGTTACCATTTCCCCGCCAAAATACAAAGGAGAGAAAGTTCACCTTAATGGATAGGACATCGGTCAATGTGCCAATGATGAATCGGCAGGGAATGTATAAGGTGTACAAGGACCCCGAGATGGAATGCGATGTGGTGGAATTATCACACCTTGAAAACCCTATATCCTTTGTCATCATCCTCCCAAAACTGGGTGATCTCTACCGCGTGCAAGAAAAGCTGACCGCCCAGAGGATTAGACATTACTTCCACTCACTGAAGACCAGGTATACCCGAGAGACGATTAGAACACAAATCTGGTTTTAACAGAGATAGACGTCAAATCAGCCAAATGACCATACAAACAGAAATGTGTGACTGGATGTATACACCATACACTGACACTGCAGGGGCATCACTAGCGGGTGGCTTTTCGGGCTATAGACCCCGAATCTGGGGCCCATAGCCCTGAGTCTCTTCAGGGGTCCCCAAGGGGAGGGGAGGTTCTCTGGGGACCCTGATGTAAGTGGGGGGGTTCTCTGGGGACCCTGATGTAAGTGGGGGGCTCTCTGGGGACCCTGATGCAAGGGGAAGGCTCTCTGGGGACCCTGATTTTAAGGGGGAGGCTCTCTAAGGGACCATAATGCAAGGGGGAGGCTCTCTAAGGGAACATGATTTCAGGGAGAGGCTCTCTGGGGACCCTGATTTTAAGGGAGAGGCTCTCTGTGGACCCTGATGCAAGGGTGAGGCTCTCTGGGTACTCTGATGTGAGGGGGCTCTCTGAGGACCCTGATGTGAGGGGGGCTCTCTGAGGACCCTGATGTAAGGGGGGCTCTCTGGGGACCCTGATGTAAGGGGGCTCTCTGGGGACCCTGATGTAAGGGGGGCTCTCTGGGGACCCTGATGTAAGGGGGCTCTCTGAGGACCCTGATGTAAGGGGGGCTCTCTGGGGACCCTGATGTAAGGGGGCTCTCTGGGGACCCTGATGCAAGGGGGGGGGGGCTCTCTGGGGACCCTGATGCAAGGGGGGGGGCTCTCTGGGGACCCTGATGCAAAGGGGGGGCTCTCTGGGGATATATACACACACACACATATATTACTGTATATACGTGTGTATGCCCACCCAAGCGTATGACTTTCTTTACTACGCAGCTATGGGCTCTAGCCCCAGATCTTTTGTAGACCCAGCAACGGCACTGTTACACTGCGAACAGAACGGTACAGAGGGACACCATGAATAGACACGTGCAGAACACAAAAAAAATGTGTTTTGTTTTTCGTTTTAACCCATTTAATTCATTATCAGAATTTGTTTTGTTTGTTCCAATTTGGAAAGTGTTCCAATTTCCAAAAAGAATAAAATAGAATAGAAAATAAAGGAATAGAATAGAAAAGAAGATAACAGAAAATAAAAGAATAGAATGCAATAGAGTAAAACAGAACAAAATAGACTAGAATATAATAGAAACAAATAGAAGAGAATAGAATAACACAGAATATAATCATCTTCAGAAATTCGAATTTCAAATGGAATAAATTTGAATACATAAGAAAAGAATAGAATAGAGTAAAACAGAACAAAATAGGATAGAAAATAAAAGAACAAAATAGAATGGAATAGAATAGAATAGAAAGGAAAAGAATAGAATACAAAATTGAATAGAATAGAAATAATTTAACCATTTTCCAAAATTTAAGTAGAATCAATTTGAATTTGAATAGAATAGAAAAGAATAGAGTAGAATAGAAATAGAAAATAACAAAATAGTATAGGAAAAAAACAACATAATAGAATGAATATAACCATCTTCCTATTCTAATCTATTCTTTTCTATTCTATTCAAATTGAAATTGATTCTATTTGTATTTTGGGAAATGGTTATATTCTTTCTATTCTATTGTTTTTTTTAATTATTTTCTTTTTCTATTTGTTTATTCTATTCTTTTCTATTATTTAATTTTCTATTATATTCTTTTCTATTATATTCTATTCTATTCAAATTCAAATTTATTCTATTCGCAATTTGAATTTCGGAAGATGGTTATATTCTTTCTATTCTATTGTTTTTTTTTATACTATTCTGTTATTTTTTATTCTATTCTAATCTATTATTTTCTATTCTATTCAAATTTGAATTAATTCTATTTGAATTATGGGAAATAGGTTATATTCTTTCTATTCTATTCTATTTGATTCAATTCGATTCAATTGGATTTTTAATTATATACTAATACTACTATATTACTTTTTCTATTTGCCTATTCTTTTATTTTCTATTCTAATTTATTTTCTATTCTTTTCTATTCTATTCTATTCAAACCCAAATTTATTCTATTCAAAATTCAAATTTCAGAAGATTCTATTCTATTGTTTTTTTCTATACTATTCTGTTATTTTTTATTCTATTCTAATCTATTCTTTTCTATTTTAGTAAAATTCGAATTGATTCTATTTGAGGTTTGGGCAATGGTTATATTCTTTCTATTCTATTCTATTTATTTTAAATTCTATTCTTTTCAATTCTATTATAGACTATTCTATTATATATTTTTACTCTATTCTTTTCTGTTCTATTCTTTTCTTATGTGTTCAAATTCAAATTTATTCCATTTGAAATTCGAATTTCAGAAGATGTTTATATTCTATGTTATTCTATTATATTTGTTTCTATTATATTCTAGTCTATGCTGTTCTTTTATTTTCTATTCTATTTTGTTCTGGTTTACTCTATTATATTCTATTCTTTTATTTTCTGTTATATTCTTTTCTATTCTATTATTTTTTTTCTATTCGATTCCTTTGTTTTCTATTCTATTTTATTCTTTGTGGATTCGAATTCGAAAGCATTTCAAATTCAAATGTGAAAATTATTCGAAATGTATTTGAAAATGATTCGAAAATTTGAAATTTCGTCTGAATTTTTTTTTTTTCGTTATTTCGGATTCGTTTAAATTCGGTACTATTGTATTGAAAAATGAAAATTTGTCTGAATTTCAATTCGGGACAAAACGAACTGCTCATGTCTAACCATAAGTACAGAACAAGGTATAACAAGCAATGCAACTAGTGCAGTGACAGGGGCTTTCCATGAGCTTTGTACAGAATGAAGTACAAGGACGAATCACAGTGACATAAACAGTACAGTACAAATGCAACCACTGGAGGTTTCCTGGGGGGGTAACACCTCTCTCCCAAGAAGGTTGGCTGCAGCTGGTGGTCCAGGTGGTCAGCTGTAGGGATCTCTGAACAATATTACAAGTTTGAAATGCTCTGGTGGTTAAAGAAGTCCCAGGGATGGGTGTACAAGGGGGGGGAGCCAGCTAACATAGTGCCGACCGCAGTGACTGGCTCTTAAGATGAAGTTGCATGCTCATGCATTCTCACCCGGCAGCTCACACACCGGGAACAGTGGAGGGCCCAACACTTAGTAGGAGCTCATCAGGCGTGGATTCTGTCCCATCAGGCGTGGACTCTGTCCCATCAGGTACGAACTCTGTCCCATCAGACCCGGACTCTCTCTCATCAGGCGCAGACTCTGTCCCATCAGGCGCAGACTCTGTCCCATCCGGCACGGACTCTGTCCCATCAGGCGTGGACTTTGTCCCATCAGGCGCAGACTCTGTCCCATCAGGCGCAGACTCTGTCCCATCAGGCGCAGACTTTGTCCCATCAGGCATGGACTTTGTCCCATCAGGCGCGGACTCTGTCCCATCAGGCACGGACTCTGTCCCATCAGGCCCGGACTCTCTCTCATCAGGCGCGGACTCTGTCCCATCAGGCCCGGACTCTCTCTCATCAGGCGCGGACTCTGTCCCATCAGGCGTGGACTCTGTCCCATCAGGCACAGACTCTGTCCCATCAGGTATGGACTCTGTCCCATCAGGCGCAGACTCTGTCCCATCAGGCATGGAGTCTGTCCCATCAGGCGCAGACTCTGTCCCATCAGGCGTGGACTCTGTCCCATCAGGCACAGACTCTGTCCCATCAGGTGTGGACTCTGTCCCATCAGGCGCAGACTCTGTCCCATCACACGCGGACTCTGTCCCATCAGCTGCAGACTCTGTCCCATCAGGCGCAGACTCTGTCCCATCAGCTGCGGACTCTGTCCCATCAGGCGCAGACTCTGTCCCATCAGGCGCAGACTCTGTCCCATCAGGCGCGGACTCTGTCCCATCAGGCGTGGACTCTGTCCCATCAGGCACAGACTCTGTCCCATCAGGTGTGGACTCTGTCCCATCAGGCGCAGACTCTGTCCCATCACACGCGGACTCTGTCCCATCAGGCGCGGACTCTGTCCCATCAGCTGCAGACTCTGTCCCATCAGGCGCAGACTCTGTTCCATCAGGCGTGGACTCTGTCCCATCAGGCGCAGACTCTGTCCCATCAGGTGTGGACTCTGTCCCATCAGGCGCAGACTCTGTCCCATCACACGCGGACTCTGTCCCATCAGGCGCGGACTCTGTCCCATCAGCTGCAGACTCTGTCCCATCAGGCGCAGACTCTGTTCCATCAGGCGTGGACTCTGTCCCATCAGGCGCAGACTCTGTCCCATCAGGCGCGGACTCTGTCCCATCAGGCGCAGACTCTGTCCCATCAGGCATGGACTCTGTCCCATCAGGCATGGACTTTGTCCCATCAGGCGCAGACTCTGTCCCATCAGGCGCGGACTCTGTCCCATCAGCTGCGGACTCTGTCCCATCAGGCGCAGACTCTGTCCCATCAGGCGCAGACTCTGTCCCATCAGGCATGGACTCTGTCCCATCAGGCGTGGACTCTGTCCCATTAGGCGTGGACTTTGTCCCATCAGGCGTGGACTCTTTGGAATGCCTGAGCACAGGAAGAGGTGAAACTTATGTCCCCTGAGTATATCCCAGATGATTGTATGGGGTGGAGCAATGGCAACTGGTGGAGTTTTTTATTGGTGGGGCAAACAACCACCCCCCACGGGCCACTGGTGGAGTAGCACTACCCCACCCGTGGCACTAACACAGCCCCCCCACCACCACCACCACCCGCTGTCCTTACCTTGGATGCTGAACCAGGGATGGAGGCTTGTGTATACACAGGCTTCATTCAAAGTCCCAAAACCTTTTCTTTTATGCTCAAATAGGGATGGAGGCATTTGATCAGCAGACTTTAGTTGCTGCACCAACACCGGTGCTGTTCATGAGTCCGGTGTGCACGATGGACCCACTGTTAGTTCATACATTTAGTACTCATGTAGCTCTTACAGTATTTTGCCCCCTGCATGAGCTGCATTTCTCCATCCCTTGACATGCGGTCGTCTCGTGGGTCCGTCTTTGCTGTCTGTTGTCCGGGAACTGCGATGTTATACATGAATGTATCCACTGCATATAGGGAGTGGTGAGGATAGGGGAGGCGGCCCCGGGGTGCCCCTAATGGACAGACATATATATATATATATATATATATATATATATATATATATATATATATATATATATATATATTGAATCAAGGGGACAGGTCTACCAGATGCTTAAAAACAAGGACTTGATAGATCGATTAAATGCAAGAGCCTCAATGAAGACCAAACTTGTAGGACATTGTGTGACCATAGGAGGAAGGCAAGACGAATACCTAAAATACAAGGAATAAATGAATAACCTGAACTACCAAGACAGGGACAGTCCTGCCCCGGTAGTAACGATAACCAGCACAAGTTACCATCAAGGAAGATTTTTTTAGAGAACCGCAAGCCTCCCGCCCAAAGTGACTCCCGTCACAACCCATGCTTCTCTTTTAAATTCAGTTTTAAAATGTAACTAAAACCCTTTTTTATTTTTGTTTAGGTAGAGTGGAGTGTTTTGCCTTCGCTGTATGCTTGAAATCTACTTTAAATTCTGCTTGGCTGATAGGGGTTGTTGTAGCTTGCAAACACTTTTTGCCTCACCGAAAAAGCCTGGGATGGTTGGGATTGCTAATACAGATGCTGATGTGTATTTTCCTCCACAGCTTGTTGAACCTCTACATACCCAAACTATCCTTCAACTATGAAGTCAGTCTGAAACATTACATGATGGTCATGGGCATGGAAAGCATGTTCACTGAGAAAGCCAACTTTGAGAGGTTTTCAAGGGATCAGAACTTAAGAGTTTCAGACGTAAGTATCTTTCTTTTGTCAAAGGATTAACCCTGTGACCAGTGCAAGGAAAAAGGGTGGGCAGGAGGGGCAGCTGCCCTGGGCGCTGTGGTATCATATGAGGTGAGGGGGGCAACTCAAGGAGATTGGGGGAGTTCGTGTTGAGAAGGGAAATTAGGGGGGGCGGCAGGAGGTAGGATTTGCTCTAGGAGAGCAAATTTGGGGAGGTGGGCTAGGACTGGTGACTTAGGGAGATTTGCAATGGCGGCTGGTGGGGGTTTCTTTTGAGGGGGTGACAAACAACCCCCCTCCCCCGGGCCGCCGGTGTAGTGGTACAACCCCCCCGGCACTAACACCCCCCACCACCCGCTGTCCTTACCTTGGATGCGGGCGGTAAGAGCGTGGCGTGTTCGGGGAAAGCTGCTCCGATGTCCTCTTCTGGAGCAGCTTCCGTGGTGTCTCCTCTCTCCTCCTCCCGGCGCTAGGAGTCCAATAGGGTCGACTGACGTTTTGGCCAATCGGGAAACAGGTTTCATACCTGCATCCCGATTGGCTGGGAGGAGGGTAAGTGTAATTTCATTCGCTGCTGCAACACACCTGGGTGGGCTTCAGACGCAATGCTCTGCGTCCCGAGTCCTCCCTATTTTGAAGCCTATTGAAGCCTCTGGCTCTAATCAGGCACTTAAAAAGAAAACCCTGGCCACTCTAATTCATATGCCCAGTGACGCTAAAGAGGCTGGACACATGAATAGGGGGCGGCCGTAGATAGATCCATGCACTTTTTATTGCAGGTCCTCAGGTACATCTTCCCCTCCAGCAAGGAGAACAGTGAGCAGCACAGAAGGAAGATCACATGCAGAACATTGGAATTATTGGCCTAGAAAACACAAATTTAGAGTTTCACTTAAAAAAAAATAACTTTCAGTGCCTGCTTTTAAGATATATTAACATCATGAGCTAAAGGACCAAAAAAAGTTTTTGGCTGGACGTACACTTTAGGCCCCTTTCCCATTTGTGCGACCTGCGATTTTTCCACTACTTTGCCACGATTTTGCTGAAACTTTGACGCGACTTGAAGCAATGCCTGTGTAAGCTTGAGGTCTATGGACCTCAAGTCGTATCAAAGTCGTATCAAAGTAGTGAAGGGACTACTTTGAAGTCGCTACGGCTAGAAGTCACACAGATATGAACAGTACTCATTGGAAATCATGGGGTACGACTTTTCATGCAACTTTGCAGTCCCAAGTCGCAGGACAAGTCTCACAAATGTGAAAGGGGCCTTAAGGCTTCGATTTACATCTATGCATGTTCCCTTGAGCATTTCTGCAGTGCTTCTTGCTGTGATTTCTGCATTTTTTTACCATGATTTTACTGCATTTTTTATATGTTTTTTTTGGGGGGGGGGGATTTGTTGTTGGGCAAACTTTGTGTTTAAAAAAGTTCCTGACCCTTTCCAAAAACGCAGAGGCACAAAAATGCATTGATGTGAACATGTTCCATAGGAACCCATGTTAAAAAAATGTCCTGCATCTCTGCAAAAAGCATGAAAAAGGCATTGGTGTGAATGGAGCCTAAGTTATATGGGGGGGCGGCAAACAACCACCCCCCCGCGCATCCCCGCTGTTTGCCGTGGCTTGCAGTGGCTTGGCTCCGAGTCTTCTCCTCCATGGCGGCTTCCAGCTCCTCACCGCCTCCTCCTAGGCATCTAATAGGATCGCCTTTCTTTTCAGCCAATCAGGTGACCGGTGTCAAAACCGTCTTCCTGATTGGCCGGGAGGAGGATCTTCATTCGCTGTTGTAACACAACCGGGTGGGCTCAGAGCGCACTATGTGTGACCCGAGCCCACCCTATATTTAAGCCTATTAGAGGCTCTAGCTCTAATTGGTGCTTCAAACCCCCTCTATTGGAATCCATGCGCCGGTGTCCTGAAAAGGGGCCGGACGCATGCATAGGGGAGGCAGTGGATGGACAGAGGGGGCGGCGCCCGTGCGCCCTTAATGGACGGCCCGCCCCTGCTAAGCACACACTATTTCATTTACAGTACATTGTTCCTTCTATTTCTGTATGTGGATGTTGGCACTGTAAAGACTAACAAAAAAAAAATCTAAGTACCCTTTTTCCAATATCCAGCTGTCACATGACCCAGCTCTCTCCAAGCCTGTCTGCAGGGAAACATAAGTAGGAGGAGCTTCTAGTCCTCTGTTGCAGTTCACATGTTAAAAAGAAAAACATGGTGGGTCAGATTTCTGCCAATCGCAGGCTGTGTCACACCCCTCCAGCCTGTGTCTTATGCCACGTACACACGGGTGGACTTTTAGTCCGGACTGGTCCGATGGACTTTCGACTGACTTTTGAACGAACGGACTTGCCTACACACGATCACACCAAAGTCCGACAGATTCGTACGTGATGACGTACGACCGGACTAAAATAAGGAAGTTGATAGCCGGTAGCCAATAGCTGCCCTATCGTGGGTTTTCGTCCGTCGGACTAGCATACAGACGAGTGGATTTTTCGTCTGGACTCGAGCCCGTCGGACAAATTTGAAACCTGTTCCAAATCTAAAGCCTGTCAGATTTTTGACTGAAAAAGTCCCCTGCAGGTCCGATGGAGCCCACACACGGTCAGATTGTCCACCGGATTCGGTCCGTCTGACCAGTCCGGTCGAAAAGTCCACCTGTGTGTACACGGCATTAGAATAAGAGGGAGGTGAAGCCTCCATCAATCTGTATGTAACATCTCGCCCCCATCCCCGTTGTGTTTAGCTTGTTTGGCTGGTTAGTGGGCATGGAGGCGGAGGGAGGGGGTGGGTTGTCATTGTGTATACGCCCACATGTGTGACTCTATAGTCACATGGGCTGCTCAGATGTGACAGGGAGGAAATACTCAGCTTAGAAACTCACTGAAAACTGATCATGAGCAAAGCTGCGACCACAGCTGCAAAATCCCTAGCTGCATTGGACAGAAGGGGGGCGATAGAGAGCAGCGGGATCAACCAGGTGTTTTGCACCTCATAGTGATGAGTGAGTATGAACAGCATGGAATACACCATTTATTCATCGTTTTTTTATGATGTGGGTTTAGTCACACTTTAACATTCTACTGCAAAAAAATCTGCGATTTACCGAAGTCCTCAATTTTTCTTTATATTTTGCAGTCTTTTTTTTTAAGTACGTTGATTTCTTTACTTGTGTTGTTAATAGATGTACCACCAGTCTTATGTCAACATTGAAGAGAGAAAAACAGAGGCGAATAGTGCGACCGATGCCCAATTAATCAATTTAAGCGTAGCCCCAGAATTCAGAGTTGACCGTCCATACATCATACTGACCTACCACAAAGTTACCGAAACCATCCTCGGGATCGGCCAAATCATGAACCCGGTTTGGGAAAACCCCTGGCATCGGGGAAACAGAGAAATATGATAAAGTAGAGATAAACTGCTATACAAAATGAAACCATTCTGCTCACAATAAAGCGAATGTGCCGAACAATTTCTGTTTTGTGTTTTTCTCTGTATTATGTTCGTGTTGGCAAGCCGGGAGCAGGTGGGCTTCAAAGAGGACCCAATAGGGTGGGGTAGGAAAGAGCGAAAATCAGCTTTAGTCCAACATTTCATTATAAAGCAGCCAGATGGTTTTGGGAGCTCCAGATTAGATCATGCTTTAACCAGCACTTTCATACCTTTCCTGCCACCCCAATACTGGGCACTTTCACCCCCTTCCAGACCCCCCAATACCGGGCACTTTCACCCCCTTCTAAGTTTCTACCAAGAAAATGTAAATAAGTAATTTTCCTTCTTTACTGATGTGCACCGATGAAGCTGCACTGATGAGGTGGCACTGAAGGGCATTGATGAGGTGGCACAGATGAGGAGGCACTAATATGCAGCACTGATGGTCACTGATAGGCGGCATTCATATGCAGCACTGATAGGCGGCACTGATAGGTGGCACAGATGAGCACTGATGGGTAGCAATAATGGGCACTGATGGGTGGCACTGATGAGCAGGTACGGATGGGCACTGAAAGGGAGCACTGACTTACATCACTGATGGGCACAGAATGGCCTCACCAGTGGGCACAAATTGGCATCACAGATTGGTTGAGAAGAATGGGTGTAGATCGTGCTGGACCGACTCTATCAGTCAGTGTTGTAGATTGGTAGGGTGTGGGCAGAGGGAAAGAATTATTTTCCAGATGTCCGTGCACAGTTTGGAGAAAAAGGTGGTGATGAGCCCCGTTATGGGCTTGGGCTGCTACCCCGGTGTGCGTCCTTACGGTCGAAATGAGGATAAAGGAGCGCCCGGTGATCAAAGAAGTAATTAATTTGTATTTTATTTAAAGTTTTAGCAATAAAAAGAGGCCAACGCGTTCCGGGGGATTAGAGACTCCCCCTTCATCAGGGCTGCTAATAAAAATAGTTGTGGAATGATCCTGTTGGAGGGTGCCCTTGGCACATGGATTTGGACAGTAATGCCGCGTACACACAACCGGACTTTCTGGCAAACTAGGTCCTACGGTCTTCTCGACGGACTTTCGGCAGAGATCCGATGGACTTTCAGAACTAACGGACTTGGACACACATGAACGGACTAAGTCTGGTTGGAAGTCCGTTCGTTTTGTATGTGATGACGTAAAGGGGACAAAAAAGGAAGTTCAATAGCCAGTAGCCAATAGCTTCCCTTGCGTCGTAGTTGGTCCGTCGGACCAGCACACAGAGGATTGGTTTTCCTGATTTTTAGTCCATCGAAATTGAGTCAGTCGGACAGATTTGAAACATGTTCTATTTCTAGGTCTGTCCGATTTATTCCCCAAAAAACGATCGGACTAGCCCACACACGATCGGATTGTCCGACGGACTAATCCCGTCGGACCTAGTTTGCCGGAAAGTCCGGTGTGTGCCGGCCTTGTTTAATGATAGTCAATGATGTCACCAGGGAGTCCCCACCCCCTTGTATATATCAGTTGCCATCCAATCGATCTCTTATTTTGTCCGATTCTGAATCTCCCATCGACTACCAGTACCAGTCTCCCACTCCCATATTAAAAAAGGGCATTTTCCCAACCCTCACTCAGCAGTAGAAGAAAACCTCTGGTCAACAAAACACCAGTCACGTTCTTGTTGTAACGGAATTTGGATCCGAAATTCGTAAAGAATTTTCAGATTTCGTATGAAATTCGGAAGCATAGCAGTTCGTATTTTGGATCCTCCTGAATGTACGAATTTACAGAAATTTGTAAGAATTTTCGATTCGTACGAAACTGATCGCACATGTCTAGTACTTATAGAGCGCCGTCAATTTACGCATCGCTTTACATATACATTGTGCATTCACATCAGTCTCTGCTGCCCTCAAGGAGCTTACAATCTAAGGTCCATAACTCACATTCCTACATACTAGGGACAATTTAGAAAGAATCCATTTAACCTACCAGCATGTCTTTGCAGTGTGGGAGTGTTGTGGAAATTTTTATAAATGTATGTTGTCAGATGTCCCCCAGTGTCAGTTTTGCTGCAATACGCTTATGCGAGGGTATTCGCACATACAGATGTCGGTGGAAGACCACTGGCTGCGGAAACCTTCCCGTGGACACGGCAGATCTGTCTGCTCTTTTAGGGATGTTCAATCATGCCTCACCAAGAAACTGGCCACCTCATGGCGATTGCATTAACGCTCCTAGCAAACAGATCTGCGTACATGGGAACCATAGCATAACCGTATAAAAATGATGGTCCACTGAGCCATGATAGAGTACGGCTGGTGTCATTGGTAGCAGTGGGAATGTGCACACGATCGTGTTCAGAGCCCTGTAAGTCGTGTTCAAATTGTGAGACACTTTGTGTCTCAACAGAAAGCTGGCCGCACACGACCGTCTGCACACGTCACTACTGGAATTCTATTTGAATATATACATGTGTGTGTGATTGGTTCTTTTGAAGAAATGCAAGTGTCTGATTGGCTAATTCTGAAGCCACCACCTTCCTTTTGTTATTCATGTTTTTTAAGTTGGCAGCTTTAATTAATTAATTATATAATTATTTAATTTACATTAGCTCAGTGGAGGGTCACCAAGTTTTTTCTTTGTGCGCAAGACTTGATCACTCTATATATTATTCATGTTTACAGTATAAATTAAAAGAGCAGATGCTGCTAGGGAGGATTTGGCTAAGCTCAACGTGATACCAGCGTCTGTCTGTGTTACTTGGAGATATACAAGCGTGCTTTCCCAGTATTATACCAGAGAGCTGTGACTGTGCTTATTAGCGCACAGAATTATTTGCTTATAAAGAGCAGCTTTTAAAATTTCCATTACAGATGGCGGGCCAGGAATTTCTTAGCCAACAGAACTTTCTTATCCAGCGGACCTCGATGGGGAAATAGGGATCTAGAACCGGATCAGCAAAGGCTGGCCTATGGTAGGACAACAATACTTCAAGTTTTTAGAACATTTTTGCTGTTCTGTGTTGGGGATCTTGATTTCTCTGTCCGCTGTATGGGGTAAGTTCTGCTAGGCAAAAGAACCTTTTGTTTTGTTTGTTTTTTGTTGCTTTCTGTATAATGGCGGGACTTTAATTGTAGGTTATATTTTTGCCATTGTAAGTAGATCTATTAATTGAGGGAGCACCTGTATTTAAATCCTCTATAGGTCCCATTTATTACAAACCTGTATGTGTGTGACTGAGCAGGCTGATAATTAGCTATATGTTGTGTAATAAGTTTGTGACGAAAATAATTTTTACCGGTATTGGGTTGGTGGTTGGGTTGGATCCTCCACAGTGAATCACTCTTTCCGGGTGAGTGTGCAAGCAGGGAGGGTGTTTTTCACTTCCGTCACCTGAAACGTGAGCCAATATTTGGGTCGCTTATCCCATGTGGGGGGGGGTAAGGAGTGTTTTCCGCGTTCTCTTTACCAAAGAATATTTATGTATTGGTTGGTGCTCCTTTATTTAGTGATGTTTTTGTATTTTGTATTCATAAATACAAGATCGTGATATTTTCTTATCTGGTCTGCATGTGCTTTCCGGTTAAATCGGAAATCCCCCACATGAAGACCCTAAACATACGTGACTAATAATTGCTTGTGAAAGACAAAAACACAATCTTGAAGGTAATGGAGAATAAACTTAAAAAATTCCAATAAAAAAAAAAAAATAAGAAATGAAATGAAATTAATAATGCAAGTCCAGTGAGAGATTCCGTAAAAAACAGAGTCTTTTACATTTAAAAATGATATTTCTGTTTTGAAGTCCAATCAAAAATATTGCATGTAGTGGCAAAAGTTCCAGTGACTTTAACCAGAGTGATTTGTGCCTAAATTTGGCTTCGAGTGTACCATAGAACAAGTGACTTCCGTGCTCCCCTTCAGTTCCCCACTCACCAGAACCCTGCACCCCTGCAGGGGTAGAAAGCGTGCAGTGAGTGTCTAGGCAGTTCATGGGATGATCACCTCCTCCTTGGCTCAATAGATACTGGGGTATCTGGACACCTCATCCCCTCCATGGGCTCCCCACCTCGAGTGAATACGTTGCAGTGAACACCCCTGCGGCTCCCTATAGGGTATCCTCATGGATGAAGAAGACGGGCACTCATAGTCCTTTTTATTAAAAATAATTTAAAAAAAGGTTTACGGATAAAACTTGACACGGTCAAGTGTAACAGCTGACATATCCTGGTTGCTGACAAAAAGCTCCGGACCGGCGTGCGTTCCACGAACCAGAACTTCGCAAACCGGAAGTGACGTGAGTGCGTACCAAGCTCCGTCTTACGCGTTTTGTCACAGGACGTCGTCTGAGGCGGTGCCATCTTGGTGCACCTCACGTTTAGTTATAGAGAGCGGTCCACAAGGTCCACCCTTACGGGGGCGGGTTTAGAATTGGGAACAGCTGATGCCCAGAGGTTTCCTCTATACACCCTTAATGTTAGCTTCCTATGGTTGCTAGGTTACTCCCTTTGTATAACAAAGGGATGTGTTGTTACAATCGTTGTTTGTATTTGCTGATTATTATACAACCCTAGCTACTCCCACCCCCCAAAACGTCCCCCTTGGTCAAATTTGGAACAACCTCCTGCAACCCCGCTCTTTAGTTACAAATCAGATATTAGCCAGTAAACATAAATAATATACATATACAATTTTAAAACAATATTAATACTGGAAAGAGTCTTACAGTAGTACTGGAATGGATGAATGCGCCCCCCATTACTCAGTATCTTTTAATATATTCAGAGAGAATACTATATTAGTGTTTTTTGGCTTATTACTTTAGTTGGAATTTTGTATGGTGATGGTTTAAACTTACTTTGCAAATAGATAAAAGCAATATAATTCAATATATGACCTTAAATTACCATACATGGTTCCCACCCCTCCAGTGTGGTCACCACATACTCTTAAACCTTCACTCTTTTCTTATGAGAAAGCTCATAGATAGAGAAGGAAGGTTTCACTACCCTGTCTATCTTATCTCGGGTATGCTATGATACCGGGCACTGATATTTCAGAGAAAATAATAAATATTTTTATATTTTTATGCTTGGAAAGTTGATATAGGGCAAAGGATACTGTTAATAATAGTCATATTCTCTCATTGGGATTTCATTATTAATTTCATTTCATTTATTATTTTTTATTTTTATTGGAATGTTTTAAGTTTATTCTCCATTACCTTCAAGATTGTGTTTTTATCTTTCACAGGCAATTATTAGTCACATATGTTTAGGGTCTTCATGTGGGAGATTTCCTATTTAACCGGAAAGCACATGCATTGCAGACCAGATACGGAAATATCACAATCTTGTGTTTATGCTTGCACATTTATTTTCAAAATGCAAAGTAATCACAGGGATAAAATATCACTAAATCAAGGAGCAGAAACCAATACATAAAAATTCTCTGGCAAAGAGAACATGGAAGACACTCCTTACCCCCACTTTTAACCTGGGATAAGCAACCCAAATAGTGGTTCACTTTCCAGGTGACGGACGTGAAAAACACCCTTCCTGCTTGCACACTTACCCGGAAAGAGTGAATCACTGTGGAGGATCACTCTTCGGGTGACGGAAAGCGCCACCAACCCTATACCTGTAAAAATTATTTTCAAGGGGGTTCCAGTTGGGACCACCTCAAGGGAGGCAGCAGCTCAGCCCACACCTAAGCGCGGAATATAACCAGATATACAGTTTTTGATCACCCTAGGGTGTGACTTCTTCTGAAGCTGTGGATATATTTGGGTATATGAGCAGTAGGAACATAGATTTAGGAGGGATATTTATTCAGGAACAAATTAACATCAGACAGAACATGGATGGTATTTTCAAACAACTAAGACCTACCATGGAGAAACAACTAAGTGTGTGGTGGGACATAGCCACTCCAAAGATGTACATTAGTGAGAAAATGACACCTAGGAGACTAAGGTGGGACATACACCCAAATGACAGTATTGATGACCCGTTCCTTATGGGGGACTGGACCCACTACAGAATATTGTCAAGCGAAGGCAATTTAAATTACAAGGGATAGAGACAAACATCATGGAGATCAAACATCTATTGTTGCCTTTTGTCAACCAAAAGGAATATAAGGGAAAAAAGAAGGAAATGCAGGAGATTTTTAAAAAGTATGACATCGAAATACAGGCAAAAGCAGATGAAGTTCAAAAGAGATGTTTTGGCCTATAAGAATAATAAAATCTATAAATGGCAGGTAGAAACTGAAGAACTAATAGACAAAAGAGATGACATGTTAATGGAGGAGAGCTAAAGTGAAGAAATGGGGGAAATTAACCTACAAGAGGGGGGTCATATACCCCAAATAAGATTCAACCCTGACCTTGGGCAAGAAAATAGAGGAACATCTAGACCAATTAATCACCAAATAGGAAGATCTGAAATGAGAGGTAATAATTACCATGAACCTCCACACCCTAGAACACCAACCCCTCCAAGATATAATAATATGGACAACAGGTTCTCCCCTTTGGGGAGAGGGGCTCATTATAATCCACACTGAAACTTCCAGCAGAGGAGAGGTTTGAGGGAAGAAAGGGATTTTCCTAGGGGAGGAAAGTGAGAAAGACCACCAGGGAGATGGAATACTTGGACACCCAGCTGGAGGGGACAATATGGAAACAGAGGAGGTGCCCAGAGATGGGAAGAACCCCCCAGGGATATGGAGAGGGACCAAGGACCCATAGGGCTTCGGAGGTATCCACCTCACTAAAGACAAGAGACGGACATGAGGAATGGCCGGACCAGTATCCAGGAAAGAGAGATGGGAGATGAGATGAGAGATGAGTCAAGCCGTGTTATGAACTCATATGGACTGTAAGGACTGATTCATTTCCAGGTGTAAGAAGAAGATCAACATTCATCGAGGGACACATGGGAACATATGACAAAGAGGAGGGACTGTTGTGGAAATTTTTATTAATGTATGTTGTCAGATGTCCCCCAGTATCAGACATCGAACGCATTGCAGCAAAACTGACATTGGGGGACATCTGACAAGATACATTAATAAAAATTTACACAAAACTTTGCAGTGTGGGAGGAAAATGGAGTACTCAGAGGAAACCCATGCAGGCACAGGGAGAACATGTAAGCTCCAGGCAGGTAGTGGTTGGGATTCGAACCAGCAACCCTTTTTACTGCTAAGTGAAAGTGCTATCCACTACACCACTGTGCCACCCACACTAGTTCCCACTCTCCCACAGTACATTTACTGGGGGCAGTTGGCACTGGCAGGCTGGATCAGGTACACGTACGTCATCCAGCCTGTTCTTGGTTAGGAGAACACATGTGCACGCCCCCTGCTAACCAGCTCTGTTACTCTCTACAGATGGATTTTGTTAGCAGGTCCCGACCAATGATTTACAGCAGATACCTGCTGAATGGCTGTAGCTACAGCACAGAGTACTATACCTGCAAAACTGGCAAAGTGGCCAGCCTCAAGTCATCTAGAAGGACTTCATTTTCTGACTAAAGTTCCACTATAATGCATACTCTGCATAAGATAAAAAAATCGAAAGCATGTACTCCTCCCATCTTGATCCAGTGCTGTGCCCAAGAACAGCGTCTCTCTCGGCTTTGTCCCTGCTCACTGGACAGAGAGGCAGCAGTGACAGCCATTTGCTCCTGCTGCTGTCAATCACAGCCAGTGAACAGAGAGTGAGGGGCAGAGCCAAGCTTCACTCTGAGTGTCAATGGACACACATGGCGTGGCTCAGGATCGAGCCCACAAGAGTGGCTTGCTATGGGGACACTCAATAGGAGGGGAGGATCCAGGAGTGCCAGTGGGGGACCCGAGAAGAGGAGGATCAGTGGTTCCCGTGTTAGCTGCTCCTGTATCCATGACAGGGCAAGTGATGCTACTATCACCACTTCTGTCATGTTGTAGCTGCAAGAAATCACAATACAGCATCTCCCACACTACACCTGAGGCAACCACCCCTCCTGTGCAGCCCCCTTCCTATATGTAGCACTTACCCCCAAAGGAGCTGCTGGTTTAAATTGGGTCTTACCGTTCCTGTACTGTTTCACCATATCTGTCATAGGGGTCCCATTAAAGAGTTCTTTTTAGTAATTTCAGCTCCGACACACAGTCTCTTTTTTAAATGCTTTATTTAAGAAAGATTCTTGCAATAGAGGGATGGAGGGTTTAGGGAGAATTCAGGTACCTTGAAATTGCAGATCAGGAACACTCTCTTTGATCCAGAGGGCAACAGCATTCACAACTGGATTCAGCAACCACCGGACAGGCCTCTCTCAATGACCTAGCAGCCGATGTGATGCTCGGTCATAGTCTCTGCCACAAACTTTAATATTCGGTGTAACTTTTACACAATTCTCTGCCACAGGATTGGGTAATTAACGACTTGTTGCAATATCAAAGGCTTGATCACACAATACCAGTTCCTTTCTTCCGAACTTACGGTACTGTGTGGTATGTGACCCGGGATGCATCCTCCAACTGAGTCTCCAGGCTCTTCTAGAGGCACCTTACCGCATAGTCCCCTCCTGAAAAGTCCTCCCCTGGATTCTCCAGTCGCTTGGCTTCTTCCCGCAGGCAAGACAGCACAGGACTATCCCTGGAACGGTGGGCCCCAAGACTCTTGGGCCTACCTTCAGTAGCTACGTCTCAGGCCAGCTGGCCCCGAGACTAACTTGACAGCAACGAAACACCTGAGGCCAGGAGGGCCATCAGGTCGGAACTCCACTCCCCTGTCACGGGGTCTGTTCTCTTAAGTACCCTCTCCCAGAATGCACAGCAGGCAAACCACACCCACTGACTGTTTTCTGGTCAAGTAGGCACTCAATACACCCAGCTTATTGCAATTTCCAGCCTTGGCCTAAATCTCCAGGCCAAGGGGAAAACCACACAACCAGCCAAGCTGAAACAGAACCAGAATTTATAATAATCGCAGTCTGAGTTAAACTACAGCCTCAGACAACTACATTTTTACTTATAGTGTCTGTATTAAACATACCAGCGCTACACATATATAAAACAAAGCCCAAGGTTACAGCACTTTGTAGATTGATTTAGAAAGAAGGTGATGATACAAGTGTTTTAAATAGATACAAAATAATCTCCTACAAGGTAACACGAGAGATGAAAATGTGATTGAACTTATTTTTATAATTTCCTTGTTGGAGAGAAGAGGGAGATCTGCATTTGCTCGTATGTTTGATTTTTATTATGTAATTATAATGACAATTGTTGTGGAAGCACCAACTTTATACATTGAATTTGTGGTTCACTCACATATTTGATGTATGAATACTGTATATCCTGTATACTGTATAACACTGTATATACTGTATATCTATCTATCTATCTATATCTATATAGATAGATAGATAGATAGATAGATAGATAGATAGATAGATAGATAGATAGATAGATAGATAGATAGATAGATAGATAGATAGATAGATAGATATACAGTATCTCACAAAAGTACGTACATACCTCAGTCACATTTGTGTAAATCTTTTCTTCTATCTTTTCATGTGACAACACTGAAGAAATGACACTTTGCTACAATGTAAAGTAGTGAGTGTACAGCTTGTATAACAGTGTAAATTTGCTGTCCCCTCAAGATAACGCAACGCTCAGCCATTAAAGTGATACTAAAGGTTCATAATTTTTTTTAAATAAATAACAAACAAACATGTCATATTTACCTCCGCTTTGCAGCTGGTTTTGCACAGAGTGGCCCTGAGCCACGTCTTCTGGGGTCCCCAGGCGGCTGTCTCGGCTCCTCCCTGCATCAGCTAACCCCCTCGGGGAAGCGCTTTCCCAAGGGGGTTATCTTGCGGGTGCACTCCCGAGTCCAGCATTTGCGTCCAAAGACACAAATGCCAGACTTGGCCCCGCTCCCCGGCGCCCGCGTCAATTGGATTTGATTGACAGCAGCACGAGCCAATGGCTGCACTGCTATCAATCTATCCAATGAAGAGCTGAGAAGACCGGGCTGAGAGGAGCCAAGAAGCCAGCACGTTCTCGATGCGGGACTTTCGAGGGCTCAGGTAAGTAAACCGGGGGGGCTGGGCCTGTAACTATCAGACGTTTTTTCACCTTAATGCATAAGATGCATTAAGGTGAAAAAAAAGAAGGTTTACAACCCCTTTAATGTCTAAACCGCTGGCAACAAAAGTGAGTACACCCCTAAGTGAAAATGTCCAAATTGGGCCCAAAGTGTCAATATTTTGTGTGGCCACCATTATTTTCCAGCACTGCCTTAACTCTCTTGGGCATGGAATTCACCAGAGCTACACAGGTTGTCACTGGAGTCCTCTTCCCCTCCTCCATGACGACATCACGGAGCTGGTGGATGTTAGAGACCTTGCGCTCCTCCACCTTACATTTCAGGATGCTCTACAGATACTCAATAGGGTTTAGGTCTGGAGACATGCTTGGCCAGTCCATCACCTTTACCCTCAGCTTGTTTAGCAAGGCAGTGGTCATCTTAAAGGTGTGTTTGGGGTCATTATCATGTTTGAATATTGCCCTGCGGCCCAGTCTTTGAAGGGAGGGGATCATGCTCTGCTTCATTATGTCACAGTACATGTTGGCATTCATGGTTCCCACCAATGAACTGTAGCTCCCCAGTGCCAGCAGCACTCATGCAGCCCCAGTTCATGACACCATCTCCACCATGCTTTACAGTAGGCAGGAAACACTTGTCTTTGTACTCCTCACCTGGTTGCTGCCACACACGCTTGACACCATCTGAACCAAATAAGTTTATATTGGTCTCATCAGACCACAGGACATGGTTCCAGTAATCCACCTCCTTAGTCTGCTTGTCTTCAGCAACTGTTTGCAGGCTTTCTTCTGCATCATCTTTAGAAGAGGCTTCCTTCTGAGACAACAGCCATGCAGACCAATTTGATGCAGTGTTCAGTGTATGGTCTGAGCACTGACAGGCTGACCCCCCCACCCCTTCAACCTCTGCAGCAATGCTGGCAGCACTCATACGTCTATTTCCCAAAGACAACCTCTGGATATGACGCTGAGCACAAGCACTCAACCTCTTTGGTTGACCATGCCGAGGCCTGTTCTGAGATGACCACTGCCTTGCTAAAGAAGCTGAGGGTAAAGGTGATGGACTGGCAAAACATGTCTCCAGACCTAAACCCTATTGAGCATCTGTGGGGCATCCTTAAACGGAAGGTGGAGGAGCACAAGGTCTCTAACATTCACCAGTTTTGTGATGTTGTCATGGAGGAGTGGGAGAGGACTCCAGTGGTAAACTGTGAAGCGCTGGTGAACTCCATGCCCAAGTGGGTTAAGGCAATGCTGGAAAATAATGGTGGCCACACAAAATATTGACACTTTGGGCCCAATTTGGACATTTTCACTTAGGGGTGTACTCACTTTTGTTGCCAGCGGTTTAGACATTAATGGTTGTGTGTTGAGTTATTTTGAGGGGACAAATTTACACTGTTATACAAGCTGTACACTCACTACTTTACGTTGTAGTAAAGTGCAATTTCTTCTGTGCTGTCACATGAAAAGATATAATAAAATATGTACAAAAATGTTAGGGGTGTACTCACTTTTGTGAGATATTGTGTATATATATATATATATATATATATATATATATATACACACACTATATTACCAAAAGTATTGGGACACCTTCTTTTACACACATGAACTTTAATGGCATCCCAGTCTTAGTCCGTAGGGTTCAATATTGAGTTGGCCCAACCTTTGCAGCTTCAACTCTTATGGGAAGGCTGTCCACAAGGTTTAGGAGTGTGTCTATGGGAATTTTTGACCATTCTTCCAGAAGCACATTTGTATGGTCAGGTACTGATGTGGAGGAGAAGGCCTGGCCCGCAGTCACCTCAAAGGTGTTCTATCGGGTTTAGGTCAGGACTCGCTCATCCATGTATTTATGGACCTTGCATTGTGCACCAGTCCAAATCATCTGGTGGAGGGGGGATTATGGTGTGAGGGTTGTTTTTCAGGGGTTGGGCATGGCCCCTTACTTTCTAGTGAAGGAAACTCTTAAGGCATCAGCATACCAAGACATTTTGGACAATGTCAGGCTTCCAACCTTGTGGGAACAGTTTGGGCATGGCCCCTTCCTGTTCCAACATGACTGTGCAGCAGTGCACAAAGCAAATGGTGTGCCAACTCAGTATTGAACCCTACAGAATAAGACTGCACATGCGTGTAAAGGCAGGCATCCCAATACTTTTGGTAACATAATGTTTATATATTCTTTCTCTTTCTTCTTCTTTTTAAGGGCTTATCTTGTCCAATTTTATTTTAAAAAGTTCAGAAAAAACACCATAACAGGAGTTTCCTACACAGGGGTATTCAGAATTTGTGTTCCATCCAAAAAAACACACATCCAACCCTTCTGGCTTGCACTTGCAGCACCGCTGCTCATGCCTTACACTCCTGGCCATTGTCTGTCTTCTACAGACTGCTCGCCCACCAACATTTGGACCATACATTTAGCAGCCCCTTTGCTGCTCTGGCTCCCACCTCTCACCTAGGTGGAGCATTCCTGATTCCTGGGCCAGACCTCCTGTCTGCCAGGGTGGAGCTAAGAACTATGGTCAGATGACTACTAAAAGCCATGCACACACCTGTGCAATCAGTGTGTTGGCTGCTCACAAAACCTGGACCCAGGACGGGAAATTTCATCCCACCTGGATCTCTTAGAAATCTCCAGGCTCCAAGTCCCAAAATTGATTTTTCTAAGCAATGAGGAAACTGAAAAGCCAGTGTCCTTTTAATTAAACAAACCCACCTGGAGCCCCTCAACCTGCCTGGTTGAGAATCCTTGGCTAACATCACCCTGATGGGGTATGTAGAATGCTTTTATTAATTTGGTTTTCGCAACCAAGATCTGTATTTATGCCGTTTGTGTCCCCTTTTAAGCTTTGACATTGAAAAAGCTCACTTAGCCCAGCATAAGACAGATCTTGAAATAGTTTGGTGTGTGAATTTCATTTTTGTACCAGTTGTTCTCCATGTCCAGAGTTTATAACTTAAGGTCAGTAGGTCAGTGGTTTCATAGATAAGAATACACATAGAGTGCCATAGAATTGAGCAAGAATGCTTGAAGAGATCTTTTATAAAGTAAATCATAGATTATCTATAATATAGTTAGTTATTTGATATAGTTAATTAATTAGTTAGCTAGTTAGAATTTGTGTGAAATTATATATATAGCAATACCCCCAAAGAAGCTGCTAATGAATGTTTGGCTCTGCATTTTGCCTCTCTTCCCCAAGAATGATCTCAACCCCTCTGGCACACCTGCTTGGTAATATTAGTATGGGAATCTGACAGCAATCACCTACGCTTTTCTGTCTGGGGACAGCGCCTTTACAATTTGACTGATTTGTTCTTCCGCCCAACCCTCTCCAGGGAGCTCAATTGCCACACTCGCTTCTGAGTGGGCGCCTTCTGCTTTGCACCAATGAACCACAGTGGCAGGATCCATTCTGGTGCTAACAGGGGTGCTGTCTAGGAGGGAGGGGTTTGATTGCAGAGTAGCAGGGATCCTGGAGGAGCCCCCACGTGTAGCACTACTCCACTCCACTACTCCACGTGTAGCTGCTAATGAATGTTCAGTTCTGCATTCTGCCTCTCTTCCCCAAGAACGATCTCAACCCCTCTGGCACACCTGCTTGGTAATATTAGTATGGGACTCGGCAATAGAGAGAAACACAATAATGACAACCCATAAAATATATTTACCATGGCCCTGGATCCCGTCACTTCACCTGCTGTAGTAGTAACAGAGACACACACAGAATATCAATTAACCACTCAGAAAATTTACTAAAGTGGGTATTAATCATAAGGAGCAATGAGACCAAATATAAAATGGCAATAAATGACAGTTGGTAACAATAATACGAATGTGAAACTGTATATTCAATAATCACCGTGGGGAGTGTATGTAGACAGGTGCATAGTGGGGCAAGCGTTCAATATTATCCAAGACTTATATTAAACACCTCCCCACTGAAGCCTCAATACACACACCAAATTACAATATACCGTAATGTTGCTCACATTCACTGATGCAATGCAATATTTAACCTGTACTCAAGGGCTCCCCCTAGGTTGTAGTTCAGAGCAATTCTCCTATGCAGAGCAGCAAGGTTGTGTAAAATAATACAGTGAAAAATGTTCCTCAATTTGTAGTTTGTCTTCAGCTAGCCAGATATTATACTGCAGTATTTGTAATCCAACAAGGAAACAGAGAGAAAGCAACTGTAGAATAAATGAGGCGCTGATAACTGTTTAACTGAAGAAATAGAGCACTTGTAACACTTCCTCCTTATCTGTGAGTGTAATACAGTACTGACTTTATAGCACAGGAAATAACAGACCCTATAGTTCAGCTGTGTGCGGCCTGTGAATAAGTAGGATCACTTCTGTGGGACTACAAGTCTCACCAGCAGTCTGTAAACGACTCACTCATCAAATAGTGTACTTTGCTGAAATGGGCAGGTGCCCTCTCACCACAATAGACTCAGAGGCTATAAGGCTCCGTCCAGACGCTCCTCCTGATGTCTCAGTCTGATGAAAGATGGCGCCGCAAAGCTGTGCCTCTCCTCTGGATGGCTGAAATGCAGGAAACTTCCAGATGTCCTGGCACTGCACACCGATCCGCTTGCTAAGCCGGCAGGGCTGTACTCTGAAGTCCCTCAGAGACTGGCGATCCCGCTCCGCACCGTGTGGGCCGCAGTCTTCTGTTCCCACACACACAGACCTCCCTGCTGGTTGTTGAATGGCGTCCCAAGAGGCTGAAAGATAGCTACACTGTTCCTTTTATCTGTTTACCCAGCAGGCTGTTTTGTGACTTGGCACTGTGGGTCTAGTAGTTCCCAGACTGATTTAACAACATGAGTAACTTCCTCAACAAAATACATATCCCACAATGCATAACTGTTTGTACTTCCTAATTAAAGAAAAGGTCTTGACACAGTTTTAGCGGTCACTAGAGGGAGCCAAACCCTTGCTTAAGAAACAATACGTTACTTAGCATGATGACTTTGGTAGCAAACCCCTGCGCTACATATATATATATATATATATATATATATAATATCCACTTAAAGCGGAGCGCCACCGAAAAATTTTTTTTTAAAAGTCAGCAGCTACAAATACTGCAGCTGCTGACTTTTAAAACATGGACACTTACCTGTCCAGGGCGCCCGCGATGTCGGCACCCGAGGCCGAAGCGTCTCTCCGTCCTCGGGTGCTGCCGCCTCCATCTTCGGTAAGGGAATCAGGAAGCAAAGCCGTACGGCTTCACTTCCCGATTCCCTACTGCGCATGCGCGAGTCGCGCAGCGCAATCCGGATGGTCCCTGCTGCCTCTGGGACCCGTGTGTGTTTCCCAGCAGGCAGCGGGAGGGAGCAGGAAGTGGCGTAAATACCCGCAGATTCTGCGGGTATCTATGCCGGAAGTGGGTACAGATACCTGTAATATACAGGTATCTGTACCCCCCTCCCCCCTGAAAGGTGCCAACTGTGTCACCGGAGGGGGGGAGGAATCTAATGAGTGGAAGTTCCACTTTTGGGTGGAACTCCACTTTAAGGACCAGACTCGTTTTGGATTTTAGGTGTTTACATGTTTAAAACAGGTTTTTCTGCTAGAAAATTACTTAGAACCCCCAAACATTATATATGGTTTTTCTTCTAACACCCTAGAGAATAAAATGGCGGTCATTGCAATACTTTTTTTTGCACCGTATTTGCGCAGCGGTCTTAAAAGCGCACTTTTTTTGGAAAAAATTCACTTTTTTGAATAAAAAAATAAGACAACAGTAAAGTTAGCCCAATTTTTTTTTATATTGTGAAATATAATGTTACGCCAAGTAAATTGATACCCAACATGTCACGCTTGAAAATTGCGCCCGCTCGTGGAATGGTGTCAAACTTTTACCCTCAAAAATCTCCATAGGCAACGTTTAAAAAAATTCTACAGGTTGCATATTTTGCGGTACAGAGGAGGTCTAGGGCTAGAATTATTGCTCTCGCTCTACCGGTCGCTGCAATACCTCACATGTGTGGTTTGACAATCGCTTTCATATGCGGGCACTACTCGCGTATGCGTTCGCTTCTGCGCGCAAGCTCGTCGGGACATGGGGGTTTTAAAAAAAAAAATTTTATTTTTATTATTTATTTTACAATATTTTGTTTATTTTTACACTGTTTAAAAAAAAAAATTGTGTCACTTTTATTCCTATTACAAGGAATGTAAACATCCCTTGTAATAGAAAAAAACATGGCAGGACCTCTTAAATATGAGATCTGGGGTCAAAAAGACCTCAGATCTCATATTTACACTAAAATGCAATAAAAAAAATAAACTAAAAAAAAGGTCATTTAGAAAAATGACATTTGAAAAAATATGCCTTTAAGAGGCGTGGACGGAAGTGACGTTTTGACGTCGCTTCCGCCCAGCAGTGTCATGGAGACGAGTGAGTGCCATCTTAGCCTCACTCGTCTTCACACACACCAGAGAGCAGGACGCGATCGCCTCCGCTGCTACCGACGGCTCCGGTAAGCGGCGGAGGGCACCGGATCGCGGCGGGAGGGGGGGGCAAATCCGCCGCAGGGATCACTTTTATCTGAAAGCCGGCCGCCGCACGAAAACGGGGATACCAGGGTTATGGCAGCTAGCTGCTGCCATAACAGCGATATCCCGGTTCAAAGCTTGGACGTACATCGTCGTGCGGCGGTCTTAAAGTGGATATATATTCAATTATAGTTTATTATGCATTTGTAAGTTGCATGCATGACAGTATACCATGAAGGTTGGTTATTAGTTATGTGTTTTCGATTCTAATACTGTATATTTGATTTATATGCTCTCTTGTAGATCATTTTCTGACCTACTATACTCCTGAAGAAGGGGGTAACCACGAAACATGTAGAGTGTGTAACTGGAAAAACAAATCTCTGTTTGTCACAGCGTGGGATCGTTATTATATATATAGATATATCTATATATATAGATATATCTATATATATCTATATATATCTAAGTTGTTCCAAATTGTGTCAGACAAGTGGATGCTCCATGATTAGTAGCATCTAATGTAATTTTTCTACTACTGAAGGCTTTTTATGATGTGTGTATAATAAATTTATATATTTTTGTAAATTGACTGTTGTAAGTCTATACCGTACCACGAGAGTCCATGTTGCCTCCACAACTGTCCAAATTTCACATTCTTTAAAGTGGGGTTCCACCCAAAAACAAAAATACCTGTAAAAATTCTAAAAAAAAAAACAAAAAAACATTTGGATATTTTTTTTTTTTCTCTTACCTCTAAATGCCTGTTGCTAGGTGGTCCCTCGTAGTCTGCCTGTTCCTTTGCCTGGGCTGGTGACATCACTTCCCCCCAGGCACAGAAAGGGCTCCGCTCTGCTCCCTCCCTCCTGTCAATCATCTGGGACCCATTACAGGTCCCAGGTGATTGAGCGGCCAATCACGGTGCGCGGCGCCGCTCGCGCATGCGCAGTGGGTGCCAGGCTGTGAAGCCACAGCCCGGCGCCCACAGTTGAAATGCCGGCGCCGACGAGCGGAGGGGGGGACGAGCGGGGCTTCGATCCCCCGCATCGCTGGACCCAGGGACAGGTAAGTGTCCAATTAAAAGTCAGCAGCTGCAGTATTTGTAGCTGCTGACTTTTAATTTTTTTTTTTTTTGACGGCCCCCCTGGGTGGAACTCCTCTTTAAGTAACAGAAATTCAGTTCTGTACCAAAACTTACAAATGCATACAGTAATAAACTAGAATTGAATATATATCCACTTCTCGGACAAGGACGTCATATTATGTCTTTGACTTTCAGTGGGAATAGTTGAATGATGCCTGCAGCTACAGGCATCATTCAAATATCCTTGTTTTTAGCCAGCGATTCTGTTCAGCTGCTTGATTGTTCTTACAGGCGATGGGAGAGGACATTTCCCTCCCCTCCTGCCATCCGGTGCTTCTCTGGGCTCTTCCGTGCCATCGGGGACCCAGAGAAAGAATCGGCTGCCGCTGGATGATGACCATAGAGATTTCCGGTGACCATGTTGTCACCAGTCATCTCTATGACCGTCGGAGGCCCGGGCCTGACAATATTACGTCAAGTCCGGGCCTCGGATATAAACAAAGCCATGATCACGGCTGGTAAGCATGAGATCGTGGATTTTTTTTTCCGATCTCCTGCTTTCCAGCCTGGAGGAGAGATGTGGGGTATTATTGACCCTGCATCTCTCCATAAACAGGGACCTGTCATGAATGACTCCTATTACAGGGGATGTAATAGGCCATTTTATTTCCTAGGGTGTCTCTAAAAAATAAATAAATATATATATATATAATGTTTGGGGCTTCTGAGTAATTTTCTAGCAAAAAAATTATGATTTTTACATGTAGGAGATGAGTATCAGAATAGGCCCGGTATGGAAGTGGATATACAGTATCTCACAAAAGTCAGTACACCCCTCACATTATTGAAAATATTTTTTTATATCTTTTCATGTGACAACACTGAAGAACGGACACTTTGCTACAATGTAAAGTAGTGAGTGTACAGCTTGTATAACAGTGTAAATTTGCTGTCCCCTCAAAAGAACTCAACACACAACCATTAATGTCTAAACCACTGGCAACAAAAGTCAGTACACCCCTTAGTGAAAATGTCCACATTGGGCCCAAAGTGTCAATATTGTGTGTGGTCACCATTATTTTCCAGCACTGTCTTAACCCTCTTGGGCATGGAGGTCACCAGAGCTTCACAGGTTGTCACTGGAGTCCTCTTCCCCTCCTTCATGACGACATCACGGAGCTGGTGGATGTTAGAGACCTTGCGCTCCTCCACCCTCTGTTTGAGGATGCCCCACAGATGATCAATAGGGTTTAGGTCTGGAGACATGCTTGGTCAGTCCATCACCTTTACCCTCAGCTTCTTTAGCAAGGCAGTGGTCGTCTTGGAGGTGTGTTTGGGGTGGTTATCATGTTGGAATACTGCCCTGCGGCCCAGTCTCTGAAGGGAGGGGATCATGCTCTGCTTCAGTATGTCACAGTACATGTTGGCATTCATGGTTCCCTCAATGATCTGTAGCCCCCCCAGTGCCGGCAGCACTCATGCAGCCCCAGACCATGACACTCCCACCACCATGCTTGACTGTAGGCAAGACATTCTTGTCTTTGTACTCCTCACCTGGTTGCTGCCACACACGCTTGACACCATCTGAACCAAATAAGTTTATCTTGGTCTCATCAGACCACAGGACATGGTTCCAGTAATCCATGTCCTTAGTCTGCTTGTCTTCAGCAAACTGTTTGCGGGCTTTCTTGTGCATCATCTTTAGAAGAGGCTTCCTTCTGGGACGACAGACATGCAGACCAATTTGATGCAGTGTGCGGCGTATGGTCTGAGCACTGACAGGCTGACCCCCCACCCCTACAACCTCTGCAGCAATGCTGCCAGCACTCATACGTCTATTTCCCAAAGACAACCTCTGGATATGATGCTGAGCACGTGACCTCAACTTCTTTGGTGGACCATGGTGAGGCCTGTTCTGAGTGGAACCTGTCCTGTTATACCGCTGTATGGTCTTGGCCACCGTGCTGCAGCTCAGTTTCAGGGTCTTGGTAATCTTCTTATAGCCTAGGCCATCTTTATGTAGAGCAACAGCGGACATCAGGTTGCGGTGGGGATCAGGGCACCGGCGGACATAAGGCTGCGGCAGGGATTGGGGCATTGACGGACATCAGGCTGCGGTGGGGATCGGGGCACCGGTGGACATTAGGCTGCTAGTAATAGCGGCGATCGACATTATGGCGGACACATCGGACACTTTTGACACATTTTTGGGACCATTCACATTTATACAGCGATCAATGCTATAAAATTGCATTGATTACTGTGTAAATGTGACAGGCAGTGAAGGGGTTAACCACTAGGGGGACACAAGGGGTTAAATGTGTTTCCTAGGGAATGCTTCTAACTGTAGGGGGCGGGGATGGACAAGGGGAGGAGACCGATCAGTGTTCCGCTGTACTGGGAACACAGATCGCTCTCCTCACAACTGACAGGACGTGGATCTGTGTGTTTACACACACAGATCCACGGTCCGGCCCGGTTAACGGGCAATCGCGGGTGCCCGGCGGACATCGCGGCCACCGGGCACACGCACCGGGACCCGAGCAACGCGACGGGCGCGCGCGCGCCCCCTAGATGGCCGGAAAACCGAGGCCATCATATGACGTCCACCCAGGATGGGAGATCCCATCTGTGGACGTCATATGTACATAACCGGGTAGGGAAGTGGTTAAAAGTGCTAGCGCTAGCACCGGCTATAATGTCGGTCCGGCAATACACATAAAAGTTAATTGATTAAAACGGCATGGAATTTCCCCACAGGGGAACCCCGAACCAAAATTTAAAAAAATGCGTGAGGGTCCCCATTAAATTCCATACCAGGCCCTTCAGGTCTGGTATAAATATTAAGGGGAACCCCGCGCCAAAATTTTTTTAAGAAATGCGTGGGGGTCCCCCTAAATTCCATAGCAGGCCCTTCAGGTCTGGTTTGGATATTAAGGGGAACCCCGCGGCAATTTTTTTTTTAAATGGCGTGGGGTCCCCCCAAAAATCCATAACAGACCCTTATCCGAGCATGCAACCTGGAAAAGATGGGGGGACAAGAGAGCATCCCCCCCTCCTGAACGGTACCAGGCCACATGTCCTCAACATTGGGAGGGTGCTTTGGGGTAGCGGCCCCCCCAAAGTACCTTGTCCCCATGTTGATGGGGAGAAGGGCCTCATCCCCACAACCCTTGCCCGGTGGTTGTGGGGGTCAGCAGGCGGGGGGCTTATTGGAATCTGGAAGCCCCCTTTAACAAGGGGACCCCCAGATCCCGCCCCCTGTGTGAATTGGTAATGGGGTACAAATGTACCCCTTCCATTTCACAAAAAAGTGTCAAAAAGGTTAAAAAAGACGGTTTTTGACAATTCCTTTATTAATTTCTTCTTCTTTCCCCGCTTCTTCTTCCATCTTCTTTTTTCTGGTCTTCCTTCGGTGTTCTTCTTCCTCCATCTTCTTTTCCCCCGCTTCTTCCTCCGGTCTTCTCATCCGGCATCTTCCTCCAGCTTCTTCCCCGCTTCGTCCTCTGCGCGATCTGCCTCAGTGGGAGTCTTCCGCTGTGTGACGCTTCTGTTCAGGTGACAGTTCTTAGGTGACCTCGCTCCCCTCTGACACACGGGGACTTCCCTATGGCTTTCCTCGTGTTGTCAGAGGGGTCAGAGTCACAAACAGGTGACCCCACCCCCTCTGACAACACGGGGAAAGCCATAGGGAAGTCCCCATGCGTCAGAGGGGGCGGGGTCACTGGGAGGAAGACGCAGGGGAAGAAGAAGATGGAGGAAGAAGAAGAACAATGAAGGAAGACCAGAAGAAAGCAGATGGAAGAAGAAGCGGGGAAAGAAGAAGGAATTAATAAAGGAATTGTCAAAAACATTCTCTTGTCTTTTTTAACCCTTTTGATACTTTTTTGTGAAATGCTAGCCAATTCACAAGGGGGGACGGGATCTGGGGGTCCCCTTGTTAAAGGGGGCTTCCAGATTCCGATAAGCCCCCCGCCCACAGACCCCAACAACCACCGGGCAAGGGTTGTGGGGATGAGGCCCTTCTCCCTATCAACATGGGGACAAGGTGCTTTGGGGGGGCCGCTACCCCAAAGCACCCTCCCAATGTTGAGGGCATGTGGCCTGGTATGGTTCAGGAGGGGGGCGCTCTCTCATCCCCCCATCACCCCAGGTTGCGTGCTCGGATAAGGGTCTGGTATGGATTTTTGGGGGGACCCCATGCCATTTTTTAAAAAAAGTTGGTGTGGGGTTCCCCTTAAAATCCATACCAGACCCATACCAGACCTGAAGGGCCTGGTATGGAATTTGGGGGGACCCCCACACATTTTTTTTTTAATATTTGGTTCGGGGGAACCCATGCCGTTTTTATCAATGAACTTTTATGTGTATTTGCCGGACCGACAATTCATTATAGCCGACGCTAGCGATAGTAGTTTTAAATTACTTTTTTTCCTTTAGAAATGTCATTTTGCACTCGGACTGTTCTAAATACGGGAAACATGCGCCACTTTACAGGCATACTATAGACACCCCCCAGGTACGAAATTTAAAGGAATATTATACTTTTATTGTTACGCGTTAAGCATTATTAAAATCACTGCTCCCGAAAAAATGGCAGTTTTTAAAACTTTTTTTTGCACTGATACATGTCCACTGGGGCAGGACCCAGATCCCCAAACACTTTTTATGGCAAAAACTTGCACATAAGCCTTTAAAATTAGCACTTTTGATTTCTCCCATAGAATTTTAAAGGGTGTTCCGCGGCTTTCGAATTTGCCGCGAACACCCCAAATTGTTCGCTATTCAGCGAACGAAGGAAACAGCCAATGTTCGAGTCCAACTTATGTTCGGCCCGAACATAAAGCCCATCCCTAGTGGTTACTGTGAATGCCCCTATTACATTAGTGGTCAGTGTAAATCCCCATTACATTGGTGGCCAGTGTAGAAACTCCTCTTTATATTGATAATCATTTTTAAAAAATCCAAACTTGCATTTATGGTCAGTTTTGAATCCTCTCTTACATTGGTGGTCCATGTAGAATACCCCTTTAAATTGGTGGTGAGTGTAAATCCCCCTTACATTAGTAGAAATCCCCCTTTATTGGCTGTTGATGAAAAATCCCCATTACATTGGTTGTCAGTGTAAATTCTTCATAACATTGGTGATCGGTGTACATTTCCCTTTATATTGGTGGTAAGTGTAGAATTGCCCTTACACTGGTGGTCAGTGTAAATCCACCCTAACATTGGTGGTCGGTGTAGAAGTGTCACCTTACATTGGTGGTCAGTAAAAATCTCCTCTACAATGGTTGTCAGTGTAAATCCCCCCCCTTACATGGAGGTCATTGTATATTCCCCCTTACACTGGTGGTTGGTGTAAATGCTCTTATTACATTGGTGTCAGTGTAGAAATCCCTCTTTCTTTTGGTGGATGGCGTAAAATCCCCTGTTACATGGTGGTCACTGTAAATCCCCCCCTCACAATGGTGGTCATTGTAAATTCCCCATTACATTGATATAATCCCCCACTATATACTTGCCAAAGATTTCCAGCTTTGCTCTACATGATTCAGAATTTGTCACAGTGTACTACCACCTAACTAATCCCATCCCCCATACCACTGCCACTGATCCCATCAACCCCCCAGCATTGCCACTGATCACCCCCCCCCCCAGCATTGCCATTGATGCCAGGAGTCCTACTAGGATTCCAAAGAGCTTTCTGTCTATTGATGGGTCCCCTCACCTCCATAGTCTATGGTGTGCAGACTGATCAATATTCCTATTGCACACGTTCCTAGTAGAAATGGCTCATAAAATGGTGGGTGCTGCAGCGATTACCAGTTGGGTCCTGGAAGCATCAAACAAGTGTACATATTCACCAGCACACCATGGGTCAGCAATTTTCGTCCAAAAAGTTTTAATGAAAAAGATCACATTGCAAAGGAAGGTGGAACATTTTGGTGCCGCACAGGACCCCTTCGTCAGGCATGTGACATCACACATGCCTGACGAAGGGGTTCTGTGCGGCTCTGAAACGTTGCACCTTCCTTTGTGATGTGATCTTTTTTCATTAAAATTTTTTGGACGAAAATTGCTGATCCATGGTGTACTGGCAAATATGTACGCTTGTATGGTGTGCAGACAGCGAGGAGATGATGTGCTGTAACCTTTAGCAACCAATCAGTGAGCAGTAATGCTATCCACTAACCTCTTGCAACCAATCATTGAGCGGTAAGTATATGCAGTAACCTCTAGGAACCAATCAGTGAGCAGTAATAATGTGCAGTAACCTCTAGCAACCAATTAGTGAGTGGTATAGATGTCCAGTAACCTCTAGCAATCAATCAGTGAGTGGTAATGATATATAGTAATCACTAACAACCAACCAACATGCAAACGTCATGTGCTGTAACCTCTAGCAAATAATCAGTGAGCCATAATGTGTGCTGTAACCTCACATAATGATACCCTGTAACCTCTAGCAGCCAGTCAGTGAGCGGTAATGATACACTGTAACCTCTGGCAACCAACTGTAATCGCTGCCTGATCTGATTCAGTAAACTGATTTGGAGTCTAGCTGCTATTTATTGTATGTCTCAAAGCATGTGGAGAGTGAAATTGCATGGAAGAGGGGGCCCAAGAAAATGTTTGCCCAGGGTCCAGTCAATATTAAAAATGGCCCTGACTGGAAGTGACCTGTCATTATTGGCTCTTGAGACAAAAATAGTGACCCACATTGGTGGTCAGTGGGCGAGGAATGCCCTGGTGTCAGTGGTCAGAAAAAAAATATCTGGGGTTGGGGTCAGTGGGAGAAGGAATAACTGACATCATTGGCCATTCAAGAAGAAGAGTGCCCTGACATCAGTGGTTAGTAGGAGTAACATCGCACTGCCGGAGGTGAGCAAATCAGTTATTTTTGACATACTCTAAATTCTACAAATCCCTCTTACATTGGTGGTCAGTACAGGAGCATTTACATGGATTACCAACGTGACAAGGACATGTACACTGATTACCAATGTAACAAGGACATGTACACTGATTACCAATGTAACAAGGACATGTATACTGATTACCAATGAAACAAGTGGTCATTATTAGTGGGGGGGATTCATACGTGGTCATCAATGGTGGGGTGAGAAGTCACAGGTATTCTTCATTCAAGTAAGGGGATGGTGAACACTCATCAATTCATGGGGGACCCCAGGTGCTCATCAGACTAACCTTCATTTGAGAAAACTTTCTTTACAGAAAACTGGCATCCTCACAGTTAGAAAAAAAAAAAAACACCCCACTTTTATTTGCAATGATTGTCACTGTCCAGGGTTTTGGTCTTTTTTGTTGGGTCGGGACATTATGACCTTGCAGTGTATTTGGTTAGCAAACATTTAAACATTTTTATCGGCAATATAAGTGTCAGACTCCCAGAGATTTGTTTGTTTCAGGAGAAGGACAAGTGAGAGCACTTAAAACGGTAGGTTATACTTTATTTCTTTACCTTAATTCTATTATAGATAGATAGATAGATAGATAGATAGATAGATAGATAGATAGATAGATAGATAGATAGATAGATAGATAGATAGATAGATAGATAGATAGATAGATAGATAGATAGATAGATAGATAGATAGATAGATAGATTTTAAACTTTCCCGTTGGTACCCCTTTTGTATAAATCTATCCCCAATAAGTGTAGCTTGTTTCTTAAATTCATTATCTTCAGTGCAATTTCTTCTTCATCAAATAAATTGACCTTTCGGAATGTTGGTAGGCCAGGGTGCATAGTGGCAGCTATCCATGGGTAGATAGCTATTTCTGTCCACTGCTTTGAAATAAGTTTGAGTTATCCAGTTTATCTCCTTCAACTCTTATTTCCAAGTCTAGAAAATTCACTTTCTCATTACTAATTTCCCACGACAGTTTGATATTCTTGTTATTCGTATTCAACACATGTCCAAAGTCGATGAGACTCTCTCTATCACCAGCCCATATGATAATGAAATCATCTATAAATCTTCTGTATAGTAGTAACTGATGGGGTGTATTCTTCCTCCCACTCCTCCATATATAGGTTAGCGAAACTAGGTGCATATTTAGCACCCATCGCTATCCCTTGTATCTGCTTATAATATTCCTTACCGTACCAGAAATAGTTATGTTCCAAACTATATTTCAAGCAATTCAAAAAAATATATGTCTCTGAACACATTTTAGATCACTGAATTCCCTCAAAGCCCATTTCGTGGCTTGTATTGCTTCCTGATGGATAATAATAGTATATATAAAGATGCAACATCTGCTGTTGCTAAGTAAATAGGGCCATCTTCCAATTTGATCCTGTTCAGTGATTGTATGAGATGTTTCGTATCCCTCAAATACGCTTTTGTCTTCCGTACAACAGGTTGCAGGAACCAATCTATATATGCGCCAATCCTTGCCCCTACAGAATTGATTCTGTTTACAATGGGTCTTCCCGGTGGGTTCATCCTATCCTTATGGATCTTCGGGAGTATATATATGACTGGGATCTTGCATGTGTCCGGTCGTAGGTATCTTCCTTCTTTTTTTGTTTAGAACGCCCTTACCAAGTCCTTTTTTGATTAACTTGCTTAGTTCCTTTTTATATCTAATTGTTGGATTACTCAACAGTTTCTGGTAAGTATTCTCATCATCTAATTGTCGATTTAATTCTCCTATAAACGCTTGTTTTGATTGTTCCACTATTGCACCACCCTTATCTGCAGGCCTTATCACTAAATCTTTCCTCAGTTCCCATTTCCTAAATCCACTTTGAATATCTCCAGGATCATATACTCTCTTTATTTTAGGATCTTGGAGATCTCTCAACACCATCTTCCAGAATATCTCCACATATCCATCATTGCTACTCGGGGGATTAAAAAGTACTTATTTCTCAAAGAACTATATATGATGTCATCATTCTCCATCTTCTTCCTAATTATATTTTCTCCATGTTTGGTCATCATATATTTCTTAACCACCGCCGCACGCCGATATACGTCCTTACTTTGAAGAGGAATATCGTTGTTATGGCAGCAGCTAGCTGCCATAACCCCTGTATCCTCATGTTCGGCCGGT
This sequence comes from Lithobates clamitans, assembly GCA_037952925.1. NCBI lineage: Eukaryota > Metazoa > Chordata > Amphibia > Anura > Ranidae > Lithobates > Lithobates clamitans. Next base: position 433,525 of record JBBGZY010001053.1, on the reverse strand, counting down.
GATCCGGTTTCCGATAGTAGTGGTCTCTGCAGCGGATTCACCGCAAGATCACTTTTATCGGCGGTGGGAGAATACCCCCCCTCCCGCCACTTACCGGAGCCACTGGCAGCAGCGGAGGCGATCGGATCTTCACCCTTGCTGGGCATGGAGACGAGTGAAGGGAAGATGACCCCCACCCGTCTCCATAACATTGCAGGGCGATAGTGACGTCAAAACGTCACTTCCGCCCATAGGTCGTAAAGGGCCATTTTTTTTTTTTTTTTGTTAAATGACAAATTTTTTTTTTATTGCATTTTAGTGTAAATATGAGATCTGAAGTCTTTTTGACCCCAGATCTCATATTTAAGAGGTCCTGTCATGCATTTTTTCTATTACAAGGGATGTTTACATTTACATTAATAATAATAATAATAATAATAATAATAGGAATAAAAGTGACACAATGAAATAAAAAAATAAAAGTTAAATAAATAAGAAAACATTTTTTTTTTTAATGCGCTCCATCCCGCCGAGCTGGCGGGCAGAAGTGAACGCATACATGAGTAGCGCCCGCATATGGCATAAAACGGTGTTCAAACCACACATGTGAGAGAGTGAGAGCAATAATTCTAGCACTAGACCTCCTCTGTAACTTAAAACATGCAACCTGTAGAATTTTTTAAACGTCACCTATGGAGATTTTTAAGGGTAAAAGTTTGTCGCCATTCCACGAGCGGGCGCAATTTTGAAGCGTGACATGTTGGGTATCAATTAACTCAGCATAACATTATCTTTCACAATATAAAAAAAATTGGGCTAACTTTACTGTTGTCTTATTTTTTAAAGTGTATTTTTTCAAAAAAAAAGTGCTCTTGTAAGACCGCAGCGCAAATACGGTGTGACATAAAGTATTGCAATAACCGCCATTTTATTCTCTAGGGTGTTAGAAAAAAAAGTATAATGTTTGGGGGTTCTAAGTCATTTTCTAGCAAAAAAAAACGTTTTTTTTAACCTGTAAATAACACATCTCAAAAAGAGGCTTGGTCCTTAGGTGGTTAACCACTTGACCATTGGGCACTTAAACCCCCTTCCTAACCAGACCAATTTTCAGCTTTCAATGCTCTCACATTTTGAATGACAATTACTCAGTCATACAACACTGTACCCATATGAAATTTTTGTCCTTTTTTTTACACTAATAGAGCTTTCTTTTGGTGGTATTTAATCACTGTTGGGTTTTTAATTTATTGCGCTATAAAAGTAAAAAGACTGAAAATTCGGTAAATAAATGAATTTTTCTTTGTTTTTGTTATAAAATTTAGCAAATTAGTAATTTTTCTTCATAAATTTTGGCCAAAATGTATACTGCTACATATCTTTGGTAAAAATGAGTACAAATTGGTGTATATTATTTGGTCTTTGTGAAAGTTATAGAGTCCAAACGCTATGGCGCCAATATCTGAAAATTGATCACACCTGAAGTACTGTACTGATGGCCTTTCTTGAGACCCTAACATGTCAGAAAAGTACAAATACCCCCCAAATGACCCCTTTTTGGAAAGAAGACATTCCAAGGTATTTAGAAAGATGCATGATGAGTTTTTTGAAGTTGTCATTTTTTCCCACAATTCTTTGCAATATCAAGATTTTTTTTTCTTTTTTTCACAAAATTGTCATATTAGCAGGTTATTTCTCACACACAGCATATGCATACCACAAATTACACCCCAAAACACATTCTGCTATAACCCCCTAGTATGGCGATACCACATGTGTGAGACTTTTACACAGAGTGGCCACATACAGAGGCCCAACATGCAGGGAGCACCTTCAGGTGTTCTGGAGCACCCAGGTCACTTCTGACATTTCTCTCCTACATGTAAAAATCATCATTTATTTGCTAGAAAATTACATAGAATCCCAAAACATTATATGTGTTTTTTTAGCAATGACCCTAGAGAATACAATGGCGGGTTGTTGCAACTTTTTATCGCGCACGGTATTTGCGCAGCAATTTTTCGAATGCTTTTTTTTTGGAAAAAAACAGTTTTGTACTTTAAAAAAACAAAAAACAGTAAAGTTAGTCCAATGTTTTTGCATAATGTGAAATAAGAAGTTACGCCGAGTAAATAGATACCTAACATGTCACCCTTCAAAACTGCACACACTCGTGGAATGGCGCCTTAAAAATCACCATAGGCAACACTTTAACATTTTTTACTGGTTACATGTTTTGCGTTACAGAGGAGGTCTAGGGCCAAAGTTATTGCTCTCGCTCTACCGATCACAGCGATACCTCACATGTGTGGTTTAAACACTGTTTTCATATGCGGGCCGGACTTACGTATGCGTTCGCTTCTGCATGCGAGCACACGGGGACAGGGGCGATTTAAAAAAAAAAAATTTTATTGTTCATTTTACTTTATTTATTTTAGTTTGACACTTTTTTCCAAAAAAAAAAAATTTTTGATCACTTTTATTCCTATTACAAGGAATGTAAACATCCCTTGTAATAGGAATATGGCATGACAGGTCCTCTTTACAGTGAGATATGGGGTCTAGGCTGGGAAACCTGAAATAAAACAATAACAAAAACGATCCTAGATTCGATCGTAGCGGTGAGTCGGTAGAAGAACTGGAGGGTGGCAGGAGGGGGGGGGATGTTCCCTCTCGCCTCCCGTAAGAAAGATCAAGCAGTGGAACAGCCGCAATGATCAATCTTATGGTGTAGGGAATCACCGGCTGAAAAAGCTGATATCTGAATGATGCCTGTAGCTGTACCCGTCATTCAGATATTCCAGCACAAAGTCAAGGACGTCGCATGATAGCCGGCGGGCGGGAGGGGTTAAAACGCTTTTTTTTTTTAACACAAAGTTGTCCATTTATACAATATTTCTAACACATAGCATGTACATACCAAAAATGACACCCCAAAATAGATTCTCCTACTCCTCCTGAGTACGGCGATGCCACATGTGTGAGACTTCCACAGCCTGGCCACATATAGAGGCCGAGTACAGCCGAGTATGGCTGAGCATGGCCGAGCATGGCTGGGTATGGCTGGGTATGGTTGAGTATGGCTGAGTATGGCTGGGTATCACCGAGTATTGCAGAGTATGGCAGGGTATTGCAGGATGTTGCGGGGTATTGCAGGGTATTGCAGAGTATTGCAGGGTTTTGCGGGGTATTGCAGAGTATTGCAGGGTATCGCGGGGTATTGTGGGGTATTGCAGAGTATTGCGGGGTATTGCAGAGTATTGTGGGGTATTGCGGGGTATTGCAGAGTATTGTGGGGTATTGCAGAGTATTGCAGGGTATTGCAGATTATTGCTGGGGATTGCGGGGTATTGCAGAGTATTGGGGGGTATTGCAGAGTTTTGCAGGGTATTGCAGAGCATTGCAGAGTATTGCAGAGTATTGCAGGGTATTGCAGAGTATTATAGGGTATTGCAGAGTATTGCAAAATATTGCAGGGTATTGCAGAGTATTGCAGAGTATTGCAGGGTATTGCAGAGTATTGCAGGGTAGTGCAGAGTAGTGCAGAGCATTGCAGAGTATTGCAGGGTATTGCTGAGCATGGATGGATGGATTCATGGATGTGACTGCATTTGTCACAGAGCAGCGCTGTGGGCACTACAGATTCAGCCCACAGCGCTGCTGCCATCCGATCCCTCCCCCTCTCCTCTCGCACTGTGCCGATTGGTACACAGGGGAGAGAGAGGAACATGACGCCGGCTTGTTTACATGCGATCGCTCCGTCATTTGACGGAGCGATCACGTGGTAAACGGCCGCAATCCAGAGGACCTGGCGGTCACGGATGTTCTCGGGTGCTGTACGCCCTCCCAGAGTTATCCAACCGCCCTGCAGCCGTCATTCGGCTATGGGCCGGTTGGTAACTGGTTAATATTCAAACTACGAGTCAATTTATGTATATCAACATATGTGTTGAATTTATTCAGATTTTTCTTAGGGGCAAATTTAAGACCTTTGTCCAAAACCTTTATCTCCTGTTGTGTTAATATTCCACTCCACTGGTACTACCACTATTTTATTCTCTAGGGTATCTGCTTTCAGAAAATATATAACTGTTGTGTGTTTTGCGTAATCTTCAGACCCAACATGATTTTTTAAAACATGTGTGCAAAAAAACGTAAAAACGGCTCTGGCAGCGAAAGGGTTAAAGCAATAAAATTCATTGCTGTAAGCAAACATAATGTGTAAAAAAAAAAACTGATCACTTTCCCAGAGTAGTCCAATGTTACTATGGGAGTATTATATTGCTCTGGTCCAAATGTAATAAAAAATGTTAAAGAATGTTTTACCTTTTTTTTTGTCCTGTCACCAGTCAGTGTCCCTGATCACCACCACATCAGTTATATGATGACGCTGTACTCACTGGTGACAGTATAATTAAAAAAATCTTTTTTTTTTTTATTTCTTAATTTTACAAAAAATGATGACAAAAAACGACAGCTTCAAAAAACCCGTCATCTCTCTTACTAAATACCTTGAAAATATACCGGGTTGATGTACATTATATATCATTACGTGTAACCCGTTGGCTTGATATGCCAAAAATTTTTTATGTGTACTTTATACATTTACGTGTCCAATCCTTGTACAACAAATTGATACTCTATGACTTTTGTACCACGCCTCATCTAAAGTCCCATGGGCGAATATTGGTTGTGTGTATGCAGTGGCGTCGGGAGGGGAGGGCTGACGGGGGCTGGAGCCCCGAATCTGCCTCCAAAAAGCCCCGGGTCTCGATATTGCTAAATTCATGACTAATCCTGAGCCGTTTGCACAGGCGACAGGGAATGATCTCCCGCTTATCCAGCGCGACCGAGTGACGTAAAAAAAGTCCCGCCTCCGGGACCCAAGTCCTATGATGGACGTCCCACTGGTCCAATGCAGAGACCGCGGGATGTGTGACGTCCATCATAGGTGCTGCCGGGTCCAGGAGGAGGCGGGAATGACACTGCGGCCATGCTGGGCACTGGGAGATCCCCGCTCGCTCTGTGTAAATGGGTGGGTAGCAGAGCGGCTCTCCTATCCTGGCTCTCTCTCCCTGGTGCGTGCAGCCTGCTGTCTCCAAGCGGTCATGGATGAGATGGGCTACACTACACAGGTAAGGCTGAGCTGCAGGAGTGTCGAGAGTTCACCTGTCACAGGGGGGTCAATGTAGGTGTCAGGAGGGTCAGTGTAGGTGTCAGGGGGGTCAGTGTAGGTGCCAGGGGAATCAATGTATGTGTCAGGGGGGTCAGTGTAGGTGTCAGGGGGGTCAGTGTAGGTGTCAGGGGGGTCAGTGTATGTGTCAGGCGTGGTCAGTGTAGGTGTCAGGGGGGTCAGTGTAGGTGTCAGGGGGGTCAGTGTATGTGTCAGGCGTGGTCAGTGTAGGTTTCAGGGGGGTCAGTGTAGGTGTCAGTGTATGTGTCAGGGGGGTCAGTGTAGCTGTCAGTGTCGGTGTCAGGGGGGTCAGTGTAGTTGCCAGGGGGATCAATGTATGTGTCAGGGGGGTCATTGTAGGTGTCAGGGGGGTCCGTTTATGTGTCAGGGGGTCAGTGTAGGTGTCAGGGAAATCAATGTATGTGTCAGGGGAATCAATGTATGTGTCAGGGGGGTCAGTGTAGTTTTCAGGAGGGTCAGTTTATGTGTCAGGGGGGTCAGTTTAGGTGTCAGGCAGATCAGTTTATGTGTCAGGGGGTCAGTGTAGGTGTCAGGGGGGTCAGTTTATGTGTCAGGGGGTCAGTGTAGGTGTCAGGGGGGTCAGTGTAGGTGCCAGGGGGAACAATGTATGTGTGAGGGGGTCAGTGTAGGTGTGAGGGGGGTCAGTGTATGTGTCAGGGCGGTCAGTGTAGGTTTCAGGGGGTAAGTTTATGTGTCAGGGGGTCAGTGTAGGTGTCAGGGGGGGTCAGTGTAGGTGTCAGGGGGGGGGTCAGTGTACGTGTCAGAGGGGGATCAGTGTACGTGTCGGGGGGGTCAGTGTACGTGTCAGGGGGGTCAGTGTATGTGTCAGAGGGGGGTCAGTGTATGTGTCAGAGGGGGGTCAGTGTACATGTCGGGGGGGTCAGTGTAGGTGTCAGGGGGGGTCAGTGTATGTGTCAGGAGGGTCAGTTTATGTGTCAGGGTGGTCAGTGTAGGTGCCAGGGGGAACAATGTATGTGTCAACGGGGTCAGTGTAGGTGTCAGGCGGGTCAGTTTATGTGTCAGGGGGGTCAGTGTATGTGTCAGAGGGGGGTCAGTGTGGGTGTCAGGCGGGTCAGTTTATGTATCAGGGGGGTCAGTGTAGGTGTCAGGGGGGTCAGTTTATGTGTCAGGGGATCAATGTATGTGTAAGGGGGGTCAGTGTAGGTGTCAGGCGGGTCAGTTTATGTATCAGGTGGGTCAGTGTAGGTGTCAGGCAAGTCAGTTTATGTATCAGGGGGGTCAGTATAGGTGTCAGGGGGGTCAGTTTATGTGTCAGGGGATCAATGTATGTGTCAGGGGGGTCAGTGTATGTGTCAGGAGGGTCAGTTTATGTGTCAGGGGGGTCAGTGTAGGTGTCAGGCAAGTCAGTTTATGTGTCAAGGGGTCAGTGTAGGTGTCAGGGGGGTCAGTGTAGGTGTCAGGGGGGTCAGTTTATGTGTCAGGGGGGTCAGTGTAGGTGTCAGGGGGTCAGTGTATGTGTCAGGGGGGTCAGTTTATGTGTCAGGGGGGTCAGTGTAGGTGTCAGGCGGGTCAGTGTATGTGTCAGAGGGGTCAGTGTAGGTGTCAGGGGGGGTCAGTGTAGGTGTCGGGCGGGTCAGTTTATGTATCAGGGGGGTCAGTATAGGTGTCAGGGGGGTCAGTGTAGGTGTCGGGCTGGTCAGTGTATGTGTCAGAGGGGTCAGTGTAGGTGTCGGGGGGTCAGTGTAGGTGTCAGGCGGGTCAGTTTATGTATCAGGGGGGTCAGTGTAGGTGTCAGAGGGGTCAGTGTAGGTGTCAGGGGGGTCAGTGTAGGTGTCAGGGGAGTCAGTGTATGTGTCAGGGGGGTCAGTGTAGGTGTCAGAGGGTTAAGTGTATGTGTCAGGGGGGTCAGTTTATGTGTCAGGGGGGTCAGTGTAGGTGTCAGGGGAGTCAGTGTATGTGTCAGGGGGATCAGTGTATGTGTCAGGGGGGATCAGTGTAGGTGTCGGGCGGGTCAGTTTATGTATCAGGGGGGTCAGTATAGGTGTCAGGGGGGTCAGTGTAGGTGTCGGGCTGGTCAGTGTATGTGTCAGAGGGGTCAGTGTAGGTGTCGGGGGGTCAGTGTAGGTGTCAGGCGGGTCAGTTTATGTATCAGGGGGGTCAGTGTAGGTGTCAGAGGGGTCAGTGTAGGTGTCAGGGGGGTCAGTGTAGGTGTCAGGGGAGTCAGTGTATGTGTCAGGGGGGTCAGTGTAGGTGTCAGAGGGTTAAGTGTATGTGTCAGGGGGGTCAGTTTATGTGTCAGGGGGGTCAGTGTAGGTGTCAGGGGAGTCAGTGTATGTGTCAGGGGGGATCAGTGTATGTGTCAGGGGGGATCAGTGTAGGTGTCAGGGGAGTCAGTGTATGTGTCAGGGGGATCAGTGTATGTGTCAGGGGGGATCAGTGTAGGTGTTAGGGGGGTCAGTTTATGTGTCAGAGGGGTCAGTGTAGGTGTCAGGGGGGTCAGTGTAGGTGTCAGGGGGGTCAGTGTAGGTGTCGGGCGGGTCAGTGTATGTGTCAGAGGGGTCAGTGTAGGTGTCAGGGGGGTCAGTGTAGGTGTCAGGCGGGTCAGTTTATGTATCAGGGGGGTCAGTGTAGGTGTCAGGGGGGTCAGTTTATGTGTCAGGGGATCAATGTATGTGTCAGGGGGGTCAGTGTATGTGTCAGGGGGGATCAGTGTAGGTGTCAGAGGGTTAAGTGTATGTGTCAGGGGAATCAATGTAGGTGTCAGAGGGGGGTCAGTGTATGTGTCAGGGGGGTCAGTGTAGGTGTCAGGGGGGTCAGGGGGGATCAATGTATGTGTCAGGGGGGGTCAGTCAGGGGGTCAGTGTATGTGTCAGGAGGGCCAGTCGGGGGGGGTCAGTTTATGTTTCAGGGGGGGTCTGTGTAGGTGTCAGGGGAGTCAGTGTAGGGGGCAGGTAGGTCAGTGTAATGGTCAGGTAGGTCAGTTTAGTGGTCAGCATGGATGCATGGCACTGGTGAGCCAGGCAGCAACCAGCAAGTGAGCATAACCCCACCCAAGCAGTCAATCCCCTCCCCTGCTGCCGGGCTTGGACTTTGGGCTGAAGCCGCCGGTCTTTTTCCCACCTAGCAATGCCCCGAGTGTATTTTATATATGGGGGTGGATAGGTTAGGCACCTGGTCACAGTTCTTTTTTACAGGGTGGGCATATTGAGGCATTCTTGATAAGTGCCTTTAACAGCTCCATCCATACTATTAACCCCCACCTCACTGGAAGATTGTGGATGTGGGGGGAAGGGCAGGGTGGGAGGATGAAGCTTTCATGGAAAGCAGGAGCCAGTAACACAATGGACACATCTGAATAATAGTATGTAATGTCCCATGCCTTATATTCGTTTTTCTTTTTTTTTTTTTTTGAGGGGGGGGTTTGGTTAAACCTAAGTTTTAAGAATTTCATTTAAAATAACAAACATGTGGTTTTGCACAGAGCAGTCCTGAATCTCCTCTTCTTGGGCGCTCTTGGCTACTCCTCTTCTTTGTGTGACACATTTCAAGCCGCTTGCTATGGGGGTGCACCTGCAGGCTTGATATTGAGCTGGGCTGTGTGCGTCCATTGACACACAGTGCAGCTTGACACACACAGTGCAGCTTAGCTCTGCCCCGCCACTCTCTGCCCACAAGACTTGATTGACATCGGCAGAAGCCAATGGCTCCTGCTGCTGCCTCTGTGATCAGAGAGAGAGGGAGAAGAGAGAGCCTGTGCCGACGGGTACAGCACTAGAATGAAATAGGGACCAGGTAAGGGGGAGGGGTGATGGGGCGATACAAACCCTGGGACATTTTTTTACCCTAATGTAGGGAGTGTCTAGACTTTAGAACATCTTTAAAGCGGTTGTAAAGGCAGAAAGTGCATTCTATTCATTAAGATAAAAAGTCTTCTGTGTGCAGCAGCTCCCCCCCCCAATACTTACCTGAGGTCCCTCTAGATCCAGCAATGTTGCAGGAATGTCTCAGCTGCCTGAGACTCTCCTCCTCATTGGTTGAAACAGCAGCATGGCATCACTGGCTCCTACTGCTGTCATAGTCAGTGAGCCAATTAGAAGAGAGAGGGGGCAGGGCCGGGTGGGGCCACAGCTCTGTGTCTGAATGGACACAGGGAGTTGCAGCTCGACTCAGGTGCCCCCATAGCTACCTGCTTGTAGGGTCACTCAACAGGAGGGAGGGGCCAGGACCACTAAAAAGGGGCCTGAGAAGAGGAGGATCCAGGCTCCTCTGCGCAAATTATTATTAATTATTTTTAACAAAAAAAAACGAGACTTTACAATCACTTAAAGCCCCAAAAATTGTACTTACAATGATGACTCCCCTATATTGAGGCTGTACATCATCGATAAAAGGTGCACTCACCTATTTTCCAATTCCTTAGACCAAAGGTCACCAAAGATGGGAAGTAGACTCTCTTAAAGCATAGGATGTGAAAGGAAAACTTGTAAGTCCAAAGGACCTTTTGATCCATTTGCTTTTTCCCAGGTTTTAAGCAGCAAGAATGCATCTTTGAACCTGAACCTTGGACCCTTTAGAGGGTAGATGGTAGACCCTTTCATTACAGTGGATATGGAGTATAACTGGGAAGAAGCCCAAAGGACCCCTTTAGCAGTTTAATGGCAATAACTCCAAAACATGTATTTTATTTTTTACACAGGTGTGAAATTGGTGTGAAAGAAAGATGAAGACTCTTCTTCTCCTCCAGTTGCTCATCTCAGTGATCCTTGCGACCCATACCTCCAAACAAAATCAACAACAGGGCAATTACCAAAATAAACAACAGGGCAATCATCAAATTCAACAACAGGGCAATCATCAACAACAGGGCAGTCAGCAACAACAGGGAAGTTATCAACAACAGGGCACTCATCAACAACAGGGCACTCATCAACAACAGGGCACTCATCAACAACAGGGCACTCATGAACAACAGGGCAGTCATCAACAACAGGTCCATCATCAACATCGCAGTCATCGACAACAGGGCAGTCATCTAAATCAACAGGGCAATGATCAACAACAGGGCAATCATCAACAACAGGGCAGTCAGCAACAACAGGGCAGTCATCAACAACAGGGTAGTCAACAACAACAGGGCAGTTATCAACAACAGGGCACTCATCAACAACAGGGCATTCATCAACAACAGGGCACTCATCAACAACAGGACCATCATCAACATCGCAGTCATCGACAACAGGGCAATCATCGACAACAGGGCAATCATCTAAATCAACAACAGGGCAATCATCAACAACAGGGCAATCATCAACAACAGGGCAATCATCAACAACAGGGCAGTCATCAACAACAGGGCAGTTATCAACAACAGGGCACTCATCAACAACAGGGCACTCATCAACAACAGGACCATCATCAACATCGCAGTCATCGACAAAAGGGCAATCATCGACAACAGGGCAATCATCTAAATCAACAACAGGGCAATCATCAACAACAGGGCAATCATCAACAACAGGGCAGTCATCAACAACACGGCAATCATCAACAGCGGGGCACTCATCAACAACACTGCCATGATCAACAACGGGGCACTTATCAACAACACTGCCATGATCAACAACGGGGCACTCATCTACAACAGGGCACTCATCAAAATCAATACCTGGGCAATGACCCTCATCCTGAATGGCAAAAGTTAGTATCTGAATCTCAAATGGACTTTGCTGTGAGGATTTTTCAACAGATTTCATCGCCAGTACAAAGACCCCCAGCAAACATTTTTATTTCACCCCTCAGCATCTACATAACCCTCTCCATGGTGGCTCTCGGTTCCCATGATAGAACTCGAGATGAAATCCTCTTCGCCTTCGCCCTGAATCACACAGAGAAAGACACAGTGCTGCATGAGGGCAATAAAAGGATCCTTGAAGCAATACGTCGGTCAACAAATGTCGAGGGGTTCAAGCTTGGTAATGAGGTCTTCATAAAACAGGGGGGAAGTTTTTTACCACAATTCCAAGATATGATGGATCTTTACTACAGTGCCCCCGTTCAAAACATCAGCTTCAGTGACCCTCAGGCTGCTAAAGAAGCAATCAATAAGATTGTGAGGGACAAAACAAATAGTAGGATACGGAATATAGTCAATAACTTGAGTTCAGAAACATCGATAGTTCTCTTAGATTATGCAATCTTTCACGGTAAGTCCATTTTATTGTTGACTACAGAAAGTAGATTTTGGAGAAACAAATGTTACAAAACTACAGATACAACAATCATTGAATCACCTTTTTCAAGAGTCTTGCCTACAAGTGCTTTATGGTACTGTAAAGACAACCCTTTCAGGATAATCTCTAAATCTCCAAACGAAGGGGCAGCACCAGACCCTAATGCCGCGTACACACGACCGGACTTTCCGGCAAACTAGGTCCAACAGGATTAGTCCGTCAGACAATCCGATCGTGTGTAGGCTAGTCCGATCTTTTTTGGGGAAAAAATCAGACGGACCTAGAAATAGAGCATGTTTCAAATCTGTCCGATGGACTCAAGTCTGATGGACCGTTCGTCTGTGTGCTGGTCCGACGGACCAAATATGACGCAAGGGAAGCTATTGGCTACTGGCTATTGAACTTCCTTTTAGTGTCCCGTTTACATCATCACGTACAAAACGAACGGACTTTCGACCAGACTTAGTCCGTTCGTGTGTGGCCAAGTCCGTTCGTTCTGAAAGTCCATCGGAACTCTGCCGAAAGTCCGTCAGGAAGACCGTCGGACCTAGTTTGCCGGAAAGTCCGGTCGTGTGTATGCGGTATTAGGCTACTTTCACACTGCGGCGCTTTACAGGCGCTACAGCACTAAAAGTAGCACCTGTGTAGCGCCTGTAAAGAGCCTCTCTTGTGTCTCCAGTGTGAAAGCCCTCGGGCTTTCACACTGGTGCAGTGCACTTGCAGGACGGTCAAAAAAGTCCTGCAAGCCACATCTTTGCAGCGCTATAGGAGCAGTGTATTCACCCTTCCCATTGAAAGCAATGGGGCAGCGCTAGAAACCCGCCGGCAAAGCGTCAATGCAGCAGCGCTTTGCCGGTGGTTTTAACCCTTTTCCGGCCGCTGGCGCTAGCGGCCGAATAGCGCCGCTAAAATGACGGTAAAGCGGTGCTAAATATAGCGCCGGTTTACCGCCGGCGCCTGCCCATCCCAGTGTGAAAGTAGCCTAAGAAAGCTGCCTGTAGAAAGAATGTATCCTGGGAAGAGGCAGAAGGCTCTTCACATTAGACCATCGCTCCTTTCTCTTGTTTGGTGGAGGGTATACAGTAGTTAAAAAGCAGACCTGCATTGTCTTATACCCCCTTCCTGCCCAGGCCAATTTTCAGCTTTCAGCGCTGTCACACTTTGAATGACAATTGTGCGGTCATACAACACTGTACCCAAGTGACATTTTTATAATTTTTTTACATTACTAGAGCTTTCTTTTGGTGGTATTTAATCACCGCTGGGATTTTTTTTTTTCTTTTTTGTTAAACAAACGAACAAAGACTAGAAATTTGGAAAAAAAACAAACATTTTTCATAGTTTGTTATAAAATTTTGCAAACCGCAAATTTTTCTCCTTCACTGATGTGCGCTGATGAGGCTGCACTGACGGGCACTGATAAGCTGCACTAATGGACACTGATGAGGAGGCACTGGTGTGCACTGATGAGGCAGTACTGATGGGCATTGATGAGTTGGCACTGATGGGCACTGATAAGCTGCACTAATGGACACTGATTAGGCGGCACTGATGGGCACTGATAAGCTGCACTAATGGACACTGATGAGGCGGCACTGATGAGGAGGCACTGATGGGCTTTGATGAGGCGGCACTGATAAGGCGGCACTGATGAGGAGGCACTGGTGTGTGCACTGATGAGGCAGCACTGATGAGGAAGCATTGATGGGTTGCACTAATGGGCACTGACAGGTGGCACTGAAGAGCACTGATAGGTGGCGCTGATAGGCAGCACTAATAGGCAGCACTGATGGGCATTGATAGGTGGCACTGATTGGCACTGGTAGGTGACACTGATGGGCAGCACTGATAGGTGACACTGATGAGGAGGCACTGATTGGCACCACTGATAAGCACTGATAGGCAGCACTGTGGGCACTGATAGACAGCACTGGTGGGCACTGTTGGGGCTGCACTGATAATCAAGACACTGATAATCAATGCCCTGATTATCAGTGTAGATGTCCCTCTAACACATCCGGCTCTATTCTCCAATCAGCGTGAGAAGAGGAAAGCCGATAACCGGCTTGTGTCGACATCGTGATCAGCTGTCATTGGACACAGCTGATCACGTGGTAAAGAGCTGCTGTGATTGGCCCTTTACCCCGATCTGTGATCAGCTGGGTTCGAAGGACACAGTGATCACAGAGCACGCCGCCCCCGCATGCTGCAGAGGGTGTGCGGTCCATGGATGTCCTCCAGGCAAAGTAAGCCTGCGCTGTAGCAGTCTTTTTAGTGTATATATATATATATATATATATATATATATATATATATATATATATATATTTCAAATATTAAAATTTATGAATATTCAGAAAAAATTTGATAAACGGGTTATCGTTAATTTGGATATTTCTGATTTAATGAATGTGTCGAAATTTGTTAAAAAACTAATTTGGAACGAAAACGATTTGCACATGTCTAGTGCAGTGCTTAATAGCAAAAAAAAAAATGCCCTGGTCATGGAGGGGGTAAGCACATCAGTTTAAATCGGTTGCTGCGCGCCACATGTGCACGCCAATTGCCCTTTCGCCTAGAAGTATGAGCACACTCCTACTTCCTTTTTTTAATTCAAACAAAATTAATATTTTCTCCCAGGCTCCTCTGTTGTTTACAGAGCTCACTAGCTCAAGATGACATACAGTACTTACACACACCTGAAAGAGTTGGAGCATTGCCCCCCCCCCCCACCCCCCTTCATTTTATTATTGATGTGTATGAATTAGAGAAATAAAAAGCAACATCTGGAAACTTTATTTTGGCTACGGTGTATATTTCAAGACTGAAAGGGAATGTAAAGTGATTTTATACATATTTTTTTGTTATGATGGTCAGGACTAAAGAAATAAAATGCCCCAAAATAACTCCTCCTCTTTATTAGTAAATATACAATCTGAAATATGTTTCCCAGGCTTCACTGTTGTTCACAGAGCTCCATAGCTCAAGTTGACATAAATACACACACCTGAAAGAAGTGGAGTCGTGACTCCTCCCCCTTCATTTTGCTAGTTCCATAAAAGAGTTTCAGATTAGAGAAGGGCCAGGGCTTTCCCTGAACCTCCAGCACTGAATGTAGGTAACGCCAAGGGGTGCTGGGGTATTCTGGAGGGTCTATTGATGCTGGCTGCTGGAGAATCTATTGATGCTGGGGTGGATCTATTGTTGCTGGTGGGTCTATTGTTGCTGGGGGATCTACTGTTGCTGGGGAGATTTATTGTTGCTGGGGTATTTTGTTGCTGTAGGGAGTCTATTGTTGCTGTGGGATCTATTGTTGCTGGGGGGGTACCTATTTTACTGCCTTTCCTTAGCAAATTCCATACAAACTCTGTAGCACCAAAAAATGATTCCTGGTTCTGTATTCTCTCAACGACATGGTACTGGGAGGTGGGTGGGGGGATGGCAAGACATGGAGGAGCGAGTTTGCGGTGGAGGAACTTGACTGGCCTGCACAGAGTCCTGACCTCAACCCAATAGAACACCTTAGAGAGGAGACTGCGAGCCAGGCCTTCCCGTCCAAAATTAGTGCCTGACCTCACAATTGCTCTTCAGAAGAATTGTCAAACATTCCCATAGACACCCTCCTAAACCTTGTGGACGGCCTTTCCAGAAGAGTTGAAGCCGTTATAACTGCAAAAGGTGGGCCAACTTAATATTGAACCCTTGTTTTATATATAAAGATACACTGTATTGTCAAAAGTATTGGGATGCCTGCCTTTACACACACAAGAACTTTAATGGTTCAATATTGAGTTGGCCCACCCTTTGCAGCTATCAACAGCTTCAACTCTTCTGCGAAGGCCGTCCACAAGGTTTAGGATCGGGTTGGGGTCAGGACTTTGTGCAGGCCAATCAAATTCCTCCACCTCAAACTTACTCATCCACACTATATTGCCAAAAGTATTGTGACACCTCTCCAAATCATTTGGTGGGGGAATTATGGTGTGGGGTTGTTTTTCAGGGGTTGGGCTTGGAAGGCATCCCAAAGGTGTTCTATCGGGTTGAGGTCAGGACTCTGTGCAGGCCAGTCAAGTTCCTCCACCCCAAACTCACTCATCCATGTCTTTATGGACCTTGCTTTGTGCACTTGTCCAAATCATTTGGTGGTGGGGGGATTATGGTGTGGGGGTTGTTTTTCAGGGGTTGGGCTTGGCCCCTTAGTTCCAGTGAAGGGAACTCTTCAGGTGACAGCATACCAAGACATTTTGGACAATTTCATGCTCCCAACATTGTGGGATCTGTTTGGGGACGGCCTCTTCCTGTTCTAACATGACTGCCCACCAGTGCACAAAGCAAGGTCCATAAAGACATGGAGGAGCGAGTTTGGGGTGGAGGAACTTGACTGGCCTGCACCTCAACCAGATGGCACACCTGTGGGATGAATTAGAGTGGAGACTGCGAGCCAGGTAGGGTTGCCACCTCATACCTTTTAAACCTGAACACATATTAATTACACAGGTGTTGTGGCTGATTAAGGTGGCAATTAAACTCACTTGGTGCCTTATCTGCGTTTAATTAGCCTCAGAACCCGAGTAATTCAAAGGTGTTCGGGTTTAAAGGGATGAGGTGACAACCCTAGAGCCAGGCCCTCTCGTCCAATATCAGTGCCTGACCTCACAAATGCTCTTCTGGAAAAATGGTCAAACATCCCCATAGACACCCTCCTAAAACTTGTGGACGGCCTTCCCAGAAGAGTTGAAGCTGTTCTATCTGCTAAGAGTGGGCCAACTCAACATTGAACCCTACGGACTAAGACTGGGATGCCATTAAAATGCATGTGCATGTAAAGGCAGGTGTCACAATACTTTTGGTAATATAGTGTATATAACAACAAGAATTGAAAAACCTAAATGAAAATACAATTGACCCCCCCAAACCATGATAGTTTACCTTTAAAGCAACCATCTTTTGTTCCCTTCAGATATGTGGAGGTTCCCATTTCCCCACGAAAATACAAAGAATAGAACGTTCACCTTAATGGATAGGACATCGATCAATGTGCCAACGATGAATCAGCAGGGAATGTATAAGGTGTACAAGGACCCCGAGATGGAATGCGATGTGGTGGAATTATTATACCTTGGAAACCCTATATCCTTTGTCATCATCCTCCCAAAACTGGGTGATCTTTACCGCGTGCAAGAAAAGCTGACCGCCCAGAGGATTAGACATTACTTCCACTCACTGAAGACCAGGTATACCCGAGAGACGATTAGAACACAAATCTGGTTTTAACAGAGATAGACGTCAAATCAGCCAAATGACCATACAAACAGAAATGTGTGACTGGATGTATACACCATACACTGACACTGCAGGGGCATCACTAGCGGGTGGCTTTCCAGGCTATAGACCCCGAATCTGGGGCCCATAGCCCCGAGTCTCTTCAGGGGTCCCCAAGGGGAGGGGAGGTTCTCTGGGGACCCTGATATAAGTGGGGGGTTCTCTGGGGACCCTGATGCAAGGGGAAAGCTCTCTGAGGACCCTGATTTTAAGGGGGAGGCTCTCTAAGGGACCATGATGCAAGGGGGAGGCTCTCTGGGGACCCTGATTTTAAGGGGGAGGCTCTCTAAGGGAACATGATTTCAGGGAGAGGCTCTCTGTGGACTCTGATGCAAGGGTGAGGCTCTCTGGGGACCCTGATGTAAGGAGGGGCTCTCTGGGGACCCTGGGGTGAGTGGGACTCTCTGAGGACCCTGATGTAAGGGGGGGCTCTCTGAGGACCCTGATGTGAGAGGGGCTCTCTGAGGACCCTGATGTGAGAGGGGCTCTCTGAGGACCCTGATGTGAGGGGGCTCTCTGGGGACCCTGATGCAAGGATGAGGCTCTCTGGGGACTCTGATGTAAGGAGGGGCTCTCTGGGGACCCTGATGTAAGGGGGGCTCTTTGAGGACCCTGATGTGAGGGGGGCTCTTTGAGGACCCTGATGTGAGGGGGCTCTCTGAGGACCCTGATGTGAGGGGGCTCTCTGGGGACCCTGATGTAAGGGGGGCTTTCTGAGGACCCTGATGTGAGGGGGGCTCTCTGGGGACCCTGATGCAAGGGTGAGGCTCTCTGGGGACTCTGATGTAAGGAGGGGCTCTCTGGGGACCCTGATGTAAGGGGGGCTCTCTGAGGACCCTGATGTATAGGGGGCTCTCTGAGGACCCTGATGTAAGGGGGAGGCTCTCTGGGAACCCTGATGCAAGGGGGAGGCTCTCTGGGGACCCTGATGTAAGGGGGCTCTCTGGGGACCCTGATGTAAGGGGGGCTCTCAGGGGACCCTGATGTAAGGGGGGCTCTCTGGGGACCCTGATGCAAGAGGGAGGCTCTCTGGGGATATATACACACACACACATATATTACTGTATATACATGTGTATGCCCACCCAAGCGTATGACTTTCTTTACTACACTGCTATGGGCTCTAGCCCCAGATCTTTTGTAGACCTAGCAACGCCCCTGTTACACTGCGAACAGAACGGTACAGAGGGACACCATGAATAGACACGTGCAGAACACAAAAAAAAATGTGTTTTATTTTTCGTTTTAACCCGTTTAATTCATTTTTGGAATTTGTTTTGTTTGTTCCAATTTCCAAAATGAATAAAATAGAATAGAAAATAAAGGAATAGAATAGAAAAGAAGATAACAGAAAATAAAAGAATAGAATGTAATAGAGTAAAACAGAACAAAATAGACTAGAATATAATAGAAACAAATAGAAGAGAATAGAATAACACAGAATATAACCATCTTCAGAAATTCGAATTTCAAATGGAATAAATTTGAATTTGAATACATAAGAAAAGAATAGAATAGAGTAAAACAGAACAAAATAGGATAGAAAATAAAAGAACAAAATAGAATGGAATAGAATAGAATAGAAAGGAAAAGAATAGAATACAAAATTGAATAGAATAGAAATAATTTAACCATTTTCCAAAATTTAAGTAGAATCAATTTCCATTTGAATAGAATAGAAAAGACTAGAGTAGAATAGAATTAGAAAATAACAAAATAGTATAGGAAAAAAACAACATAATAGAATACAATGAATATAACCATCTTCCTATTCTAATCTATTCTTTTCTATTCTATTCAAATTGAAATTGATTCTATTTGTATTTTGGGAAATGGTTATATTCTTTCTATTCTATTGTTTTTTTAATTATTTTCTTTTTCTATTTGTTTGTTCTATTCTTTTCTATTATTTAATTTTCTATTATATTCTTTTCTATTACATTCTATTCTATTCAAATTCAAATTTATTCTATTTTGAATTTTGGGAAATAGGTTATATTCTTTCTATTCTATTCTATTCAATTGGATTTTTAATTATATTCTTTTTCTATTTGCCTATTCTATTATTTTCTATTTTATTATTTTCTTTTCTATTCTTTTCTATTCTATTCTATTCAAACTCAAATTTATTATATTCGAAATTCAAATTTCGGAAGATGGTTGTATTCTTTCTATTCTATTTTTTTTCTATACTATTCTGCTATTTTATATTCTATTCTAATCTATTCTTTTCTATTTTAGTCAAATTCGAATTCGATTTGATTCTATTTGAGTTTTGGGCAATGGTTATATTTTTTCTATTCTATTCTATTTATTTTAAATTCTATTCTTTTCAATTCTATTTTAAACTATTCTATTATATTTTTTTTTACTCTATTTTTTTCTGTTCTATTCTTTTCTTATGTGTTCAAATTCAAATTTATTCCATTTGAAATTCGAATTTCAGAAGATGGTTATATTCTATGTTATTCTATTATATTTGTTTCTATTATATTCTAGTCTATGCTGTTTTATATTCTATTCTTTTATTTTCTGTTATATTCTTTTCTATTCTATTATTTTTTTTCTATTCGATTCCTTTGTTTTCTATTCTATTTTATTCTCTGTGGATTCGAATTTGAAAGCATTTCAAATTCAAATGTGAAAACTATTCGAAATGTATTCGAAAATTATTCGAAAATTTGAAATTTCGTCTGAATTTTTTTTTTTTCGTTATTTCGGATTCGTTTAAATTCGGTACTATTGTATTGAAAAATGAAAATTTGTCTGAATTTCAATTCGGGACAAAACGAACTGCTCATGTCTAACCATAAGTACAGAACAAGGTATAACAAGCAATGCAACTAGTGCAGTGACAGGGGCTTTCCATGGGCTTTGTACAGAATGAAGTACAAGGACGAATCACAGTGACATAAACAGTACAGTACAAATGCAACCACTGGAGGTTTCCTGGGGGGGGGGTAACATCTCTCTCCCAAGAAGGTTGGCTGCAGCTGGTGGTCCAGGTGGTCAGCTGTAGGGATCTCTGAACAATATTACAAGATTGAAATGCTCTGGTGGTTAAAGAAGTCCCAGGGATGGGTGTACAAGGGGGGGAGAGCCAGCTAACATAGTGCCGACCGCAGTGACTGGTTCTTAAGATGAAGTTGCATGCTCATGCATTCTCACCCGGCAGCTCACACACCGGGAACAGTGGAGGGCCCAACACTTAGTAGGAGCTCATCAGGCGTGGATTCTGTCCCATCAGGCGTGGACTCTGTCCCATCAGGTACGAACTCTGTCCCATCAGGCACGAACTCTGTCCCATCAGGCGCAGACTCTGTCCCATCAGACGCGGACTCTGTCCCATCAGGCGCGGACTCTGTCCCATCAGGCGCGGACTCTCTCTTATCAGGCGCAGACTCTGTCCCATTAGGCGTGGACTCTGTCCCATCAGGCGCGGACTCTGTCCCATCAGGCCCGGACTCTCTCTCATCAGGCGCAGACTCTGTCCCATCAGGCGCGGACTCTGTCCCATCAGGCATTAACTCTGTCCCATCAGGCCCGGACTCTCTCTCATCAGGCGCAGACTCTGTCCCATCAGGCGCGGACTCTGTCCCATCAGGCGCGGACTCTGTCCCATCAGGCCCGGACTCTCTCTCATCAGGCACAGACTCTGTCCCATCAGGCGCGGACTCTGTCCCATCAGGCATTAACTCTGTCCCATCAGGCCCGGACTCTCTCTCATCAGGCGCAGACTCTGTCCCATCAGGCGCGGACTCTGTCCCATCAGGCGCGGACTCTGTCCCATCAGGCGCGGACTCTCTCTCATCAGGCGCAGACTCTGTCCCATTAGGCGCGGACTCTGTCCCATCAGGCGCGGACTCTGTCCCATCAGGCCCGGACTCTCTCTCATCAGGCGCAGACTCTGTCCCATCAGGCGCGGACTCTGTCCCATCAGGCATTAACTCTGTCCCATCAGGCCCGGACTCTCTCTCATCAGGCGCAGACTCTGTCCCATCAGGCGCGGACTCTGTCCCATCAGGCGCGGACTCTGTCCCATCAGGCCCGGACTCTCTCTCATCAGGCACAGACTCTGTCCCATCAGGCCTGGACTCTCTCTCATCAGGTATGGACTTTGTCCCATCAGGCACAGACTCTGTCCCATCATGTGTGGACTCTGTCCCATCATCTGCAGACTCTATCCCATCAGGCGCGGACTCTGTCCCATCAGCTGCGGACTCTGTCCCATCAGGCGCGGACTCTGTCCCATCAGGCGCAGACTCTGTCCCATCAGGCGCGGACTCTGTCCCATCAGGCGCGGACTCTGTCCCATCAGGCGCGGACTCTGTCCCATCAGGCGCGGACTCTGTCCCATCAGCTGCGGACTCTGTCCTATCAGGCGTAGACTTTGTCCCATCAGGCGCGGACTCTGTCCCATCAGTCGCAGACTTTGTCCCATCAGGCGTGGACTCTTTGGAATGCCTGAGCACAGGAAGAGGTGAAACTTATGTCCCCTGAGTATATCCCAGATGATTGTATGGGGTGGAGCAATGGTGGAGTTTTTATTGGTGGGGCAAACAACCCCCCCACAGGCCACCGGTGAAGTAGCACTACCCCACCCGTGGCACTAACACAGCCCCCCCACCACCACCACCACCCGCTGTCCTTACCTTGGATGCTGAACCAGGGATGGAGGCTTGTGTATACACAGGCTTCATTCAAAGTCCCAAAACCTTTTCTTTTATGCTCAAATAGGGATGGAGGCATTTGATCAGCAGACTTTAGTTGCTGCACCAACACCGGTGCTGTTCATGAGTCCGGTGTGCACGATGGACCCACTGTTAGTTCATACATTTAGTACTCATGTAGCTCTTACAGTATTTTGCCCCCTGCATGAGCTGCATTTCTCCATCCCTTGACATGCGGTCGTCTCGTTGGTCTGTCTTTGCTGTCTGTTGTCCGGGAGCTGCAATGTTATGCATGAATCTATCCACTGCATATAAGGGGTGGTGAGGATAGTGGAGGCGGCCCCGGGGCGCCCCTAATGGACAGACTATATATATATATATATATATTGAATCAAGGGGACAGGTCTACCAGATGCTTAAAAATGAGGACTTGATAGATCGATTAAATGCAAGAGTCCCAATGAAGACCAAACTTGTAGGACATTGTGTGACCATAGGAGGAAGGCAAGACGAATACCTAAAATACAAGGAATAAATGAATAACCTGAACTACCAAGACAGGGACAGTCCTGCCCCGGTAGTAACGATAACCAGCACAAGTTACCATCAAGGAAGATTTTTTTAGAGAACCACAAGCCTCCCGCCCAAAGTGACTCCCGTCACAACCCACGCTTCTCTTTTAAATTCAGTTTTAAAATGTAACTAAAACCCTTTTTTATTTTTGTTTAGGTAGAGTGGAGAGGTATTAGAAATCCTGCTGGGTTTTTATTGCTGTTGGGCCTTATTAGGGAGATTCACCCTTTCCCGTTTGTCCTGGTGACCATTATTACCAAAAGTGAAAGAAATTCCCAAAGTTTGGGTTGTCACCAGGACAGGAATAGAGGGGAAATTTTCAAAAAGGGACATTAGTTCTGTTGAGGGGAGGGATTTCCCTTCACTCCCTGCTTTGGCTATGGGACAGGAAGCGAGGTGATTTCTCCCTAGTGGGACAGAGACAGCAAAAAAAATGATAATCCCCTCTTACTCTATCCAAAAATGCAAAAAAAAAAAATTGTGTTTTGCCTTCGCTGTATGCTTGAAATCTACTTTAAATTCTGCTTGGCTGATAGGGGTTGTTGTAGCTTGCAAACACTTTTTGCCTCACCAAAAAAAGCCTGGGATGGTTGGGATTGCTAATACAGACGCTGACGTGTATTTTCCTCCACAGCTTTTTGAACCTCTACATACCCAAACTAATCTTCGACTATGATATCAGTCTGAAACATTACATGATGGTCATGGGCATGGAAAGCATGTTCACTGAGAAGGCCAACTTTGAGAGGTTCTCAGGGGATCAGAAATTAAAAGTTTCAGACGTAAGTATCTTTCTTTTGTCAAAGGATTAACCCTGTGACCAGGGCCAGGAAAAGGGGTGGGCAGGAGGGGCAGCTGCCCTGGGCGCTGTGGTATCATATGAGGTGGGGGGGCAACTCAAGGAGATTGGGGGGGTTCGTGTTGAGAAGGGGAATTAGGGGGGACAGCAGGAGGTAGGATTTGCTCTAGGAGAGTAAATTTGGGGAGGTGGGCTAGGACTGGTAACTTAGGAAGATTTGCAATGGCGGCTGGTGGTGTTTTCTTTTGAGGGGGCGAAAAACAACCCCCCTCCCCCCGGGCCGCCAGCGGAGTGGTACAACCCCCCCGGCACTAACACCCCCCCCACCACCACCCGCTGTCCTTACCTTGGATGCGGGCGGTAAGAGCGTGGCGTGTTCGGGGAAAGCTGCTCCGATGTCTTCTGGAGCAGCTTCCGTGGTGTCTCCTCTCTTCTCCTCCCGGCGCTAGGCATCCAATAGGGTCGACTAACGTTTTGGCCAATCGGGAAACAGGTTTCATACCTGCATCCCGATTGGCTGGGAGGAGGATAAGTGTAATGTTGCAACACACCTGGGTGGGCTTCAGATGCCTCTGGCTCTAGTCAGGCGCTTAAAAAAAAACCCTGGCCACTCTAATTCATATGCCCAGTGACGCTAAAGGGGCTGGACACATGAATAGGCGGCCATAGATAGATCCATGCACTTTGTATTGCAGGTCCTCAGGTACATCTTCCCCTCTAGCAAGGAGAACAGTGAGCAGCACAGAAGGAAGATCACATGCAGAACATTGGAATTATTGGCCTAGAAAACACAAATGTAGAGTTTCACTTAAAAAAAAAAAAAACTTTCAGTGCCTGCTTTTAAGATATATTAACATCATGAGCTATAGGACCAAAAAAAGTTTTTGGCTGGACGTACACTTTAGGCCCCTTTCACATTTGTGGGACCTGAAAGTCCTGAGACTTTGCCACGATTTTTCCGTGACTTTGACGGGACTTGAAGCAATGCCTGTGTAAGCTTGAGGTCTATGGACCTCAAGTCGCATCAAAGTTGGACCAAAGTAGTGAAGGGACTACTTTGAAGTCGTTAGAGGCTCTAAAAAACACCCCCCCCTATTGGAATCCATGCGCCGGTGTCCTGAAAAGGGGCCGGACGCATGGATAGGCGAGGCAGCGGATGGACAGAGGGGGCAGCGCCCGTGCGCCCTTAACCACTTGCTGCCCGCCCGCCGTCATATGACGGCGGGATGGTGCAGCTGTTGTTCTGGGCCGTCGTCATATGACGCCGCAGCCTTCCAGGCAGCCCAGGGGGCGCGCGCCCGCCGCATCGCTCGGCTCCCGGTGCGCGTGCCCAGCGGCCGCGATGTCCGCCTGGCACCCGCGATTGCCCGGTAACCGAGCAGGACCATGGACCGTGGATCCACGTCCTGTCAGGTAGGAGGAGACCGATGGTGTGTTCCTTGTACAGAGGAACACCGATCGGTCTCCTCCCCTTGTGAATCCCCTCCCCCCACAGTTAGAATCACTCCCTAGGAACACATTAACCCCTACAGCGCCCCCTCCTGGTTAACCCCTTCATAGCCAGTCACATTTATACAGTAATCAATGCATTTTTATAGCACGGATCGCTGTATAAATGTGAATGGTCCCAAAAATGTGTCAAAATTGCGATTATTTTTTACCAAAAATATGTAGAAGAATACATATCGGCCTAAACTGAGGAAAAAATTTGTTTAAAAAAAAAAATTTGGATACTTATTAGAGCAAAAAGTAAAAAATATTGTGTTTTTTTCAAACTTGTCACTCTTGTTTTGTTTATAGCACAAGAAATAGAAAACGCAGAGGTGATCAAATACCACCAAAAGAAATCTTTATTAGTGGGGAAAAAATTATAAAAATTTCATTTGGGTACAGTGTTGTATGACCGCGCAATTGTTATTCAAAGTGCGACAGCGCTGAAAGCTGAAAATTGGTCTGGGCAGGAAGGGGGTGAAAATGCCCAGTATGGAAGTGGTTAATGGACGGCCCGCCCCTGCTAAGCACACACTATTTTATTTACAGTACATTGTTCCTTCTATTTCTGTATGTGGATGATGGCACTGTAACTGCTAACAAAGAAAAATTCTAAGCATCCTTTTTCCAATATCCAGCTGTCACATGACCCAGCTCTCCAAGCCTGTCTGCAGGGAAACATAAGTAGGAGGAGCTTCTAGTCCTCTGTTGCTGGTCACATGTTATAAAAAAAAACATGGTGGGGCAGATTTCTGCCAATCGCAGGCTGTGTCATGCCCCTCCAGCCTGTGTCTTATGCCACGTACACACGGGCGGACTTTTCGTCCAGACTGGTCCGATGGACTTTCCGACAGACTTTCGACGGACTTTTGAACGAACGGACTTGCCTACTCACGATCACACCAAAGTCCGACGGATTTGTACGTGATGACGTACGACCGGACTAAAATAAGGAAGTTGATAGCCGGTAGCCAATAGCTGCCCTAGCGTGGGTTTTCGTCCGTCGGACTAGCATACAGACGAGCGGATTTTTCGTCCGGACTCGAGTCCGTCGGGCAAATTTGAAACATGTTCGAAATCTAAAGTCCGTCAGATTTTTGATCGGAAAAGTCCCCTGCAGGTCCAATGGAGCCCACACATGTTTGGATTGTCCACCAGATTCAGTGCGTCGGACCAGCCCGGTCGAAAAGTCCACCCGTGTGTACACGGCATTAGAATAAGAGGGAGGTGAAGCCTACATCAATCTGTTTGTAATATCCCGCCCCCATCCCCATTGTGTTTAGCTTGTTTGGCTGGTTAGTGGGCATGGAGGCGGAGGGAGGGGGTGGGTTGTCATTGTGTATATGCCCACATGTGTGACTCTATAGTCACATGGGCTGCTCAGATGTGATAGGGAGGAAATGCTTAGCATAGAAACTCACTGAAAACTGAGCATGAGCAAATCTGCCACCACAGCTGCAAAATCCCTAGCTGTATTGGGGGACATGGACAGAATGGGGGCGATAGAGAGCAGCTGGATCAACCAGGTGTTTTGCACCTCATAGTGATGAGTGAGTATGAACAGCATGGAATACACCATTTATTCATCTTTTTTTATGATGTGGGTTTAGTCACACTTTAACATTCTACTGCAAACAAATCTGCGATTTACCGAAGTCCTCAATTTTTCTTTATATTTTGCAGTCTTTTTTTTAAGTACTTTGATTTCTTTACTCGTGTTGTTAATAGATGTTCCACCAGTCTTATGTCAACATTGAAGAGAGAAAAACAGAGGCGAATAGAGCGACTGATACCCAATTAATCAATTTAAGCATAGCCCCAAAATTCAGAGTTGACCGTCCATACATCATACTGACCTACCACAAAGTTACCAAAACCATCCTCGGGATCGGCCAAATCATGAAACCGGTTTGGAAAAAACCCTGACATCGGGGAAACAGAGAAATATGATAAAGTAGAGATAAACTGCTATACAAAATGAAACCATTCTGCTCACAATAAAGCGAATGTGCCGAACAATTTCTGTTTTGTGTTTTTCTCTGTATTATGTTAGTGTGTTGGCAAGCCGGAAGCAGGTGGGCTTCAAGGAGGACCCAATAGGGTGGGGTAGGAGAGAGCGAAAATCAGCTTTAGTCCAACATTTCATTATAGAGCAAGCAGATGGTTTGGGAGCTCCAGATCAGATCATGCTTTAACCAGCACTTTCATACCTTTCCTGCCCCCCCCCCCAATACTGGGAACTTTACACCCATCCTGCCGCCCCCAAATACTGGGCACTTTCACCCCCTTCCAGACCCCCCAATACCGGGCACTTTCCCCCCCTTCTAAGTTTCTACCAAGAAAATGTAAATAAGTAATTTTCCTCCTTTACTGATGTGCACTGATGAAGCTGCACTGATGAGGTGGCACTGAAGGGCATTGATGAAGTGGCACAGATGAGGAGGCACTAATATGCAGCACTGATGGTCACTGATAGGCGGCATTCATATGCAGCACTGATAGGCGGCACTGATAGGTGGCACGGATGAGCACTGATGGGCGGCAATAATGGGCACTGAAGGGTGGCACTGATGAGCAGGTACGGATGGGCACTGAAAGGGAGCACTGACTTACATCACTGATGGGCACAGAATGGCCTCACCGGTGGGCACAAATTGGCATCACTGATGGGCACAGATTGGTTGAGAAGAATGGGTGTAGATCGTGCTGGACCGACTCTATCAGTCAGTGTTGTAGATTGGTAGGGTGTGGGCAGAGGGAAAGAATTCGTTTCCAGAAGTCCGTGCCCAGTTTGGAGAAAAAGGTGGTGATGAGCCCCGTTATGGGCTTGGGCTGCTACCCCGGTGTGCGTCCTTACGGTTGAAATGAGGATAAAGGAGCGCCCGGTGATCAAAGAAGTAATTAATTTGTATTTTATTTAAAGTTTCAGCAATAAAAAGCGGCCAACGTTTCCCGGGGGATTAGAGACTCCCCCTTCATCAGGGCTGCTAGTACAAATAGTTGTGGAATGATCCTGTTGGAGGGTGCCCTTGGCACATGGATTTGGACAGTAATGCCGCGTACACACAACCGGACTTTCCGTCAAACTAGGTCCAACGGTCTTCCCGACGGACTTTCGGCAGAGGTCCGATGGACTTTCAGAACGAACGGACTTGGACACACACGAACGGACTAAGTCCGTTTGGAAGTCCGTTCATTTTGTACGTGATGACGTAAACGGGACAAAAAAAGGAAACCAGTAGCCAATAGCTACCTTTGCGTCGTATTTGGTCCGTCGGACCAGCACACAGACGAACGGTTTTCCCGATTTTTAGTCCATCGAACTTGAGTCCGTCGGACAGATTTGAAACATGTTTTATTTCTAGGTCCGTCCGATTTTTTTCCCCAAAAAAACGATCGGACTAGCCCAAACACGATTGGATTGTCCGACAAACTAATCCCGTCGGACCTAGTTTGCCGGAAAGTCCGGTCGTGTGTATGCGGCATTAGAAGTCCTCATCGCTGGCTATGTGTTCAGAGGCAGCAAAAGTACAGACAGCCAGCGCTGAGGACTTCTAATGCCGCGTACACACGGTCGGAATTTCCGACAACAAATGTTCGATGGGAGCTTGTTGTCGGAAATTCCAACCGTGTGTAGACTCCATCGGACATTTTCCGTCTGAACTTCCCGACAAACAAAATTTGAGGTCTGGATCCAGATCGCCTAAAAACTCCTGCCCACAGCTCCTCAGGACCGGCGCAGTGTCCATCAAATAAAAAAAAGCTCGATTCGAATTGTGAATCGAGTTTTTTTAAACAAAATCGCCAATTTTTTTTTTTCAGAAAATCGCCCAGCTCTAGTAAAGAGC
Organism: Lithobates clamitans; assembly: GCA_037952925.1. Taxonomy (NCBI): domain Eukaryota; kingdom Metazoa; phylum Chordata; class Amphibia; order Anura; family Ranidae; genus Lithobates; species Lithobates clamitans. Next base: position 405,461 of record JBBGZY010001053.1, on the reverse strand, counting down.
CACGTCATTTGGTTTTTGTTGAGATCGAGGTTGCACCGCGTCCCAGAGACACAGCACGCCCCATGATCGATTCGCTGCACGCCCCGTGGGGGAGCGCCGTCATGGTGAGACTGGCCGACATCATATGACGCCGCAGCCCAGAACAAGTGAGGATCCTGCCCGCCATCATTTGTCTATACAACGGTTAAAGAAAATCTAATTTTTTTGTAAAAACATATGGTCATAATAAAGCAGCCAGATAATTTTGGAGACCCAGATCATCCAGTAAAAAAAAAAAATTCTAAGCCCTGACCAGGAAAAAGTCTTCAATATGTCCTGACTAGTGAGTGATGAACCAAACTTACCTGGGTTGGGTTTGGGTAAGGTTTGGCGAACATTGCTAAAGTTCAGGTGCCAAATCCAAACCCCCTGAAGTCAACAGGAGACAAATATTTTTTTGGGCTAATAGGCAAGGCATTGTCAAACAAATGGCATAATGAGTTGGGCATTTATCTGGGGGGCATGTACCCTAGCAACATTTTTTTAAATAAATGGATAAAAGGATCTCGTGATGTCATTGATCAAAAAAGCCTTGTTTAATGATAGTCAATGATGTCACCAGGGAGTCCCCACCCCTTTGTATATATCAGTTGCCATCCAATCAACCTGAAGAGCTGAATAGAGCTTTTTTTTTTAAAACCTTATGATTATGGATTATATTTAACTAGTTATTATTATTATTTCAGGTACTTATTAGACATGTACGCCGTCAATAAATTAGTTTTGTTTCGTTCAGTTCCGTATTAGCCGTTAATTCGTAATTCGTGTCCGAAATTCAATTTGGATTTGTACGAAATACGAATTTTCGTTAGGTTCGTTAACTTTTCGCAACAATTACGAAGGTTTGTTATGATGAATTTATCATTATGAGGGGCTCCCACAATCCCTGTGCTGTGCTCATTATGAGGGACTCCCACCATCCCTGTGCTGTGCTCATTATGAGGGGCTCCCACCATCCCTGTGCTGTGCTCATTATGAGGGGCTCCCACCATCCCTGTGCTGTGCTCATTATGAGGGGCTCCCACCATCCCTGTGCTGTGCTCATTATGAGGGGCTCCCACCATCCCTGTGCTGTGCTCATTATGAGGGGCTCCCACCATCCCTGCGCTGTGCTCATTATGAGGGGCTCCCACCATCCCTGCGCTGTGCTCATTATGAGGGGCTCCCACCATCCCTGTGCTGTGCTCATTATGAGGGGCTCCCACCATCCCTGTGCTGTGCTCATTATGAGGGGCTCCCCCCATCCCTGTGCTGTGCTCATTATGAGGAGATCCAACCATCCCTGTGCTGTGCTGACTTCCTGGGTTTTTAACTTTATCATAACGAATAATCATAATTAACGAACATTCTTATTTTGTCCGATTCTGAATCTCCCATCGACTACCAGTCTCCCACTCCCATATTAAAAAAGGTCATTTTCCCAACCCTCACTCAGCAGCAGAAGAAAACCTGATTGGTCAACAAAACACCAGTCACTTTCTTGTTGTAACGGAATTTGGATCCGAAATTCGTAAACGAAATTTCGTATTTCGTACGAAATTCGGAAGCATAGCAATTCGTATTTCGGATCCTCCCGAATGTACGAATTTATCGAAATTCGTACAAATTTTTGATCCGTACAAAACTAATCGCACGTGTCTAGTACTTATAGAGCGCTGTCAATTTACGCATCACTTTACATATACATTGTACAGTCACGTCAGTCCCTGCCCTCAAGGAGCTTACAATCCTAAGGTCCCTAACTCACATTCATACATACTAGGGACAATTTAGAAAGGATCCAATTAACCTACCAGCATGTCTTTGCAGTGTGGGAGTGTTGTAGAAGTTTTTATAAATGTATGTTGTCAGATGTCCCCCAGTGTCAGTTTTGCTGCAATACGCTCATGCGAGGGTATTCGCACATACAGATGTCGGTGGAAGACCACTGGCTGCGGAAACCTTCCCGTGGGCATAGCAGATCTGTTTGCTCTTTTAGGGATGTTCGTTCATGCCCCACCAAGAGACTGGCCACCTCATGGCGATTGCATTAACGCTCCTAGCAAACAGATCTGCGTACATGGGAACCATAGCATAACCATACAAAAATGATGGTCCACTGAGCCATGATAGTGTACGGCTCGCGTCGTTGGTAGCGGTGGGAATGATCACACGATCGTGTTCAGAGCCCTGTATGCAGTGTTCAAATTGTGAGACACTTTGTGTCTCAACAGGAAGCTGGCCGCACACGACCGTCTGCACACGTCACTACTGGAATTCTATTTGAATATATACATGTGTGTGATTTGTTCTTTTGAAGGAATGAAAGTGTCTGATTGGCTGATTCTGAAGCCACCACCTTCCTTTTGTTATTCCTGTTTACAGTATAAATTAAAAGAGCAGATGCTGCTAGGGAGGATTTGGCTAAGCTCAACGTGATACCAGCGTCTGTCTGTGTTACTTGGAGATATACAAGCGTGCTTTCCCAGTATTATACCAGAGAGCTGTGACTGTGCTTATTAGCGCACAGAATTATTTTCTTATAAAGAGCAGCTTTTAAAATTTCCATTACAGATGGCGGTCCAGGAATTTCTTAGCCAACAGAACTTTCTTATCCAGCGGACCTCGATGGGGAAATAGGGATCTAGAACCGGATCAGCAAAAGCTGGCCTATGGTAGGACAACCATACTTCAAGTTTTTTGAACAATTTTGCTGTTCTGTGTTGGGGATCTTGATTTCTCTGTCCGCTGTATGGGGTAAGTTCTGCTAGGAAAAAGAACCTTTTGGTTTTGTTTTTTTTGTTGCTTTCTGTATAATGGCGGGACTTTAATTGTAGGTTATATTTTTGCCATTGTAAGTAGATCTATTAATTGAGGGAGCACCTATATTTAAATCCTCTATAGGTCCCCTTTAATACAAACCTGTATGTGTGTGACTGAGCAGGCTGATAAGTAACTATACGTTGTGTAATAAGTTTGTGACGAAAATAATTTTTACAGCTATAGGGTTGGTGGCGCTGCCCGTCACCCGAAAGAGTGATCCTCCACAGTGAATCACTCTTTCCGGGTGGGTGTGCAAGCAGGAAGGGTGTCTTTCACTTCCATCACCTGAAACGTGAGCCAATATTTGGGTCGCTTATCCCACATGGGGGGTAAGGAGTGTTTTCCGCGTTCTCTTTACCAAAGAATATTTATGTATTGGTTTGTGCTCCTTTATTTAGTGATGTTTTTGTATTTTGTATTCATAAATACAAGATTGTGATATTTTCTTATCTGGTCTGCATATGCCTTCCGGTAAGATCGGAAATCCCCCACATGAAGACCCTAAACATACGTGACTAATAATTGCTTGTGAAAGACAAAAACACAATCTTGAAGGTAATGGAGAATAAACTTAAAAAATGCCAATAAAAATAAAAAATAAGGAATGAAATGAAATTAGAAATGAAAGTCCAGTGAGAGATTCCTTAAAAAGCAGAATCTGGTACATTTAAAAATGATATTTCTGTTTTGAAGTCCAATCAAAAATATTGCATGTAGTGGCAAAATTTCCAGTGACTTTTGTGCTTTAACCAGAGTGATTTGTGCCTAAATTTGGCTACAGGTGTACCATAGAACAAGTGACTTCCGTGCTCCCCTTCAGTTCCCCACTCACCAGAACCCTGCACCCCTGCAGGGGTAGAAAGCGTGCAGTGAGTGTCTAGGCAGTTCATGGGATGATCACCTCCTCCTTGGCTCAATAGATACTGGGGTATCTGGACACCTCATCCCCTCCAGGGGCTCCCCACCTCGAGTGAATACGTTGCAGTGAACACCTCTGCGGCTCCCTATAGGGTATCCTCATGGATGAAGAAGACGGGCACTCATAGTGAAGATCCGAATGGTCCTTTTTATTAAAAATAATTTTAAAAAAGGTTCACGGATAAAACTTGACATGGTCAAGTGTAACAGCTGACATATCCTGGTTGCTAACAAAAATCTCCGGACCGGCGTGCGTTCCACGAACCGGAACTTCGCAAACCGGAAGTGACGTGAGTGCGTACCAAGCTCCGTCTTACGCGTTTTGTCACAGGACGTCGTCTGAGGCGGTACCATCTTGGTGCACCTCACGTTTAGTTATAGAGAGCGGTCCACAGGGTCCACCCTTACGGGGGCGGGTTTCAAATTGGGAACAGCTGATGCCCAGAGGTTTCCTCTATACACCCTTAATGTTAGCATCCTATGGTTGCTAGGTTACTCCCTTCGTATAACAAAGGGATGTGTTGTTACAATCGTTGTTTGTATTTGCTGATTATTATACAACCCTGGCTACTCCCACCCCCAAAACGCCCCCCTTGGTCAAATTTGGAACAACCTCCTGCAACCCCGCTCTTTAGTTACAAATCAGATATTATCCAGTAAATATAAATAATATACATATACAATTTTAAAACAATATTGATACTGGAAAGAGTCTTACAGTAGTACTGGAATGGGTAAATGCGCCCTCCATTACTCAGTATCTTTCAATATATTCAGAGAGAATACTATATTAGTGTTTTTTGGCTTATTACTTTAGTTGGAATTTTGTATGGTGATGGTTTAAACTTACTTTGCAAATAGATAAAAGCAATATAATTCAATATATGACCTTAAATTACCATACATGGTTCCCACCCCTCCAGTGTGGTCACCACATACTCTTAAACCTTCACTCTTTTCTTATGAGAAAGCTCATAGATAGAGAAGGAAGGTTTCACTACCCTGTCTATCTTATCTCGGGTATGCTATGATACCGGGCACTGATATTTCAGAGAAAATAATAAACATTTTTATATTTTTATGCTTGGAAAGTTGATATAGGGCAAAGAATACTGTTAATAATAGTCATATTCTCTCATTGGGATTTCATTATTAATTTAATTTCATTTATTATTTTTTATTTTTATTGGAATATTTTAAGTTTATTCTCCATTACCTTCAAGATTGTGTTTTTGTCTTTCACAGGCAATTATTAGTCACATATGTGTAGGGTCTTCATGTGGGAGATTTCCGATTTAACCGGAAAGCACATGCATTGCAGACCAGATACGGAAATATCACAAACTTGTATTTATGCTTGCACATTTATTTTCAAAACGCAAAGTAATCACAGGGATAAAATATCACTAAATCAAGGAGCAGAAACCAATACATAATAATTCTCTGGTAAAGAGAACATGGAAAACACTCCTTACCCCCACTTTTAACCTGGGATAAGCGACCCAAATAGTGGTTCACTTTTCAGGTGACGGACGTGAAAAACACCCTTCCTGCTTGCACACTTACCCGGAAAGAGTGAATCACTGTGGAGGATCACTCTTCGGGTGACAGGCAGCGCCACCACCCCTATACCTGTAAAAATTATTTTCAAGGGGGTTCCAGTTGGGACCACCTCAAGGGAGGCAGCAGCCCAGCCCACACCTAAGCGCGGAACATAACCAGATATACAGTTTTTGATCACCCTAGGGTGTGACTTCTTCTGAAGCTGTGGATATATTTGGGTATATGAGCAGTAGGAACATAGATTTAGGAGGGATATTTATTCAGGAACAAATTAACATCAGACAGAACATGGATGGTATTTTCAAACAACTAAGACCTACCATGGAGAAACAACTAAGTGTGTGGTGGGACATAGCCACTCCAAAGATGTACATTAGTGAGAAAATGACACCTAGGAGACTAAGGTGGGACATACACCCAAATGACAGTATTGATGACCCATTCCTTATGGGGGACTGGACCCACTACAGAATATTGTCAAGTGAAGGCAATTTAAATTACAAGGGATAGAGACAAACATCATGGAGATCAAAAATCTATTGTTGCCGTTTGTCAACCAAAAGAAATATAAGGAAAAAGAGAAGGAAATGCAGGAGATTATTAAAAAGTTGACATCGAAATACAGGCAAAAAAACAAAAGAAGTTCAAAAGAGATGTTTTGGATTATAAGAATAATAAAATCTACAAATGGCAGGTAGAAACTGAAGAACTAATAGACAAAAGAGATGACATGTCGATGGAGGAGAGCTCAAGTGAAGAAATGGGGGAAATGGACCTACAAGAGGGGGGTCATATACCCCAAATAAGATTCAACCCTGACCTTGGGCAGGAAAATAGAGGAACATCTAGACCAATTAATCACCAAATAGGAAGATCTGAAATGAGAGGGAATAATTACCATGAACCTCCATACCATAGAACACCAACCACTCCAAGATATAATACCCCCATGGACAACAGGTTCTCCCCTTTGGGGAGAGGGGCTTATTATAGCCCACACCGAAACTTCCAGCAGAGGAGAGATTTTAGGGAAGAAAGGGATCTTCCTAGGGGAGGAAAGCAAGAAAGACCACCAGGGAGATGGAATACTCGGGCACCCAGCTGGAGGGGACAATATGGAAACAGTGGAGGTGCCCAGAGATGGGAAGAACCCCCCAGGGATATGGAGAGGGACCAAGGACCCATAGGGCATCGGAGGTATCCACCTCACCAAAGACAAGAGACGGACATGAGGAATGGCCAGACCAATATCCAGGAAAGAGAGATGGGAGATGAGATGAGAGATGAGTCAAGCCGTGTTATGAACTCATATGGACTGTGAGGACTGATTGATTTCCAGGTGTAAGAAGAAGATCAACATTCATTGAGGGACACATGGGAACATATGACAAAGAGGAGGGACTGTTGTGGAAATTTTTATTAATGTATATTGTCAGATGTCCCCCAGTATCAGTTTTGCTCTAATACGCTCATGCGAGCGCATTGCAGCAAAACTGACACTGGGGGACATCTGACAACATACATTGATAAAAAATTTACACAAAACTTTGCAGTGTGGGAGGAAAATGGAATACTCAGAGGAAACCCATGCAGGCACAGGGAGAACATGCAAGCTCCAGGCAGGTAGTGGTTGGGATTCGAACCAGCGACCCTTTTTACTGCTAGGCGAAAGTGCTGACCAGTACACCACTGTGCCGTCCACACTAGTTCCCACTCTCCCACAGTACATTTACTGCAGGCAGGTGGCACGGGCAGGCTGGATCAGGTACACGTACGTCATCCAGCCTGTTCTGGGTTAGGAGCACACATGCGCATGCCCCCTGCTAACCAGCGCTGTTACTGGATTTTGTTAGCAGGTCCCGGCCAATGATTTACAGCAGATACCTGCTGAACGGCTGTAGCTTTAGCACAGAGTCCTATACCTGCAAAACTGGCAAAGTGGCCAGCCTCAAGTCATCTAGAAGGACTTCATTTTCTGACTAAAGTTCAACTATAATGCATTCTCTGCATAAGATAAAAAAATCTAAAGTATGTACTCCTCCCATCTTGATCCAGTGCTGTGCCCAAGAACAGCGTCTCTCTCGGCTTTCTCCCTCCTCACTGGAGAGAGAGGCAGCAGTGACAGCCATTTTCTCCTGCTGCTGTCAATCACAGCCAGTGAACAGAGAGTGAGGGGCAGAGCCAAGCTTCACTCTGAGTGTCAATAGACATACAGGGCTATGGGGACACTCAGCAGGAGGGGAGGATCCAGGAGTGCCAGTGGGGGACCTGAGAAGAGGAGGATCAGTGGGTCCCATGTTAGCTCCTGTATCCATGACAGGGCAAGTGATGCTACTATCACCACTTCTGTCATCTTGTAGCTGCAAGAAATCACAATACAGCATCTCCCACACTACACCCGGGGCAGCCACCCCTCCTGTGCAGCCCCCTTCCTATATGTAGCACTTACCCCTGAAGAAGCTACTGGTTTAAATTGGGTCTTACCGTTCCTGTACTGTTTCACCATATCCGTCATAGGGGTCCCATTAAAAAGAGTTCTTTTTAGTAATTTCAGCTCCGACACACAGTCTCTTTCTTGAATGCTTTATTTAAGAAAGATTCTTGCAATAGAGGGATGGAGGGTTTAGGGAGAATTCAGGTACCTTGAAATTGCAGATCAGGAACACTCTCTTTGATCCAGAGGGCAACAGCATTCACAACTGGATTCAGCAACCACCGGACAGGCCTCTCTCAATGACCTAGCAGCCGATGTGATGCTCGGTCATAGTCTCTGCCACAAACTTTAATATTCGGTGTAACTTTTACACAATTCTCTGCCACAGGATTGGGTAATTAGTGACTTGCTGCAATATCTAAGGCTTGATCACACAATACCAGTTCCTTTCTTCCGAACTTATGGTACTGTGTGGTATGTGACCCAGGATGCATCCTCCAACTGAGTCTCCAGGCTCTTTTAGAGGCACCAGCCTTACCGCGCAGTCCTCTCCTGAAAAGTCCTCCCCTGGATTCTCCAGTCGCTTGGCTTCTTCCCGCAGGCAAGACCGCACAGGACCATCCCTGGATCGGTAGGCCCCAAGACTTTTGGGCCTACCTTCAGTAGCTACGTCTCAGGCCAGCTGGCCCCGAGACTAACTTGACAGCAACGACACACCTTAGGCCAGGAGGGCCATCAGGTCGGAACTCCACTCCCTTGTCACGGGGTCTGTCCCTTAAGTACCCTCTCCCAGAATTCACAGCAGGCAGACCACACCCACTGACTGTTTTCCGGTCAGGCACTCAATACACCCAGCTTGTTGCAATTTCCAACCTTGGCCAAAATCTCCAGGCCAAGGGGAAAACCAAACAACCAGCCAAGCTGAAACAGAACCAGAATTTATAATAATCATAGTCTGAGTTAAACTACAGCCTTAGACAACTAAATTTTTACTTATAGCCTCTGTATTAAAAATACCAGCGCTACACATATATAAAACAAAGCCCAAGGTTACAGCACTTTGTAGATTGATTTAGAAAGAAGGTGATGATACAAGTGTTTCAAATAGATACAAAATAATCTCCTACAAGGTAACACGAGAGATGAAAATGTGATTGAACTTATTTTTATAATTTCCTTGTTGGAGAGAAGAGGGAGATCTGCATTTGCTCATATGTTTGATTTTTATTATGTAATTATAATGACAATTGTTGTGGAAGCACCAACTTTATACATTGAATTTGTGGTTCACTCACATATTTGATATATGAATAAATGTATATATATATATATATATATATATATATATATATATATATATATATATATATATATATATATATACAGATATATATATATATATATATATATATATACAGATAGATATATATATATATATATACAGTATCTCACAAAAGTAAGTACACCCCTCAGTCACATTTGTGTAAATATTTTCTTCTATCTTTTCATGTGACAACACTGAAGAAAGACACTTTGCTACAATGTAAAGTAGTGAGTGTACAGCTTGTATAACAGTGTAAATTTGCTGTCCCCTCAAAATAACTCAACACACAGCCATTAATGTGATACTAAAGGTTCATAATTTTTTTAAAATAAATAACAAACAAACATGTCATACTTACCTCCGCTTTGCATGACAACATCACGGAGCTGGTGGATGTTAGAGACCTTGCGCTCCTCCACCTTCCATTTCAGGATGCTCTACAATACTCAATAGGGTTTAGGTCTGGAGACATGCTTGGCCAGTCCACCACCTTTACTCTCAGCTTCTTTAGCAAAGGCAGTGGTGGTCTTGGAGGTGTGTTTGGGGTCATTATCATGTTGGAATATTTCCCTTGCGGCCCAGTCTCTGAAGGGAGGGGATCATGCTCTGCTTCAGTATGTCACAGTACATGTTGACATTCATGGTTCCCACCAATGAACTGTAGCTTCCCAGTGTTGGCAACACTCATGCAGCCCCAGTCCATGACACTCCCACCACCATGCTTGACAGTAGGCAAGATACACTTGTCTTTGTACTCCTCACCTGGTTGCTGCCACACACGCTTGTCAATATCTGAACCAAATAAGTTTATCTTGGTTTCGTCAGACCACAGGACATGGTTCCAGTAATCCATGTCCTTAGTCTGCTTGTCTTCAGCAACTGTTTGCATGCTTTCTTGTGCATCATCTTTAGAAGAGGCTTCCTTCTGAGACAACAGCCATGCAGACCAATTTGATGCAGTGTTTGGCGTATGGTCTGAGCACTGACAGGCTGACCCCCCACCCCTACAACCTCTACAGAAATGCTGGCAGCACTCATACGTCTATTTCCCAAAGACAACCTCTGGATATAACGCTGAGCACAAGCACTCAACTTCTTTGGTTGACCATTGCGAGGCCTGTTCTGAGATGACCACTGCCTTGCTAAAGAAGCTGAGGGTAAAGGTGATGGACTGGCAAAGCATGTCTCCAGACCTAAACCCTATTGATCATCTGTGGGACATCCTCAAATGGAAGGTGGAGGAGCACAAGGTCTCTAACATCCACCAGCTTCGTGATGTCGTCATGGAGGAGTGGGAGAGGACTCCAGTGGTAACCTGTGAAGCTCTGGTGACCTCCATGTCCAAGTGGGTTAAGGCAATGCTGGAAAATAATGGTGGCCACACAAAATATTGACACTTTGGGCCCAATTTGGACATTTTCACTTAGGGGTGTACTCACTTTTGTTGCCAGCGGTTTAGACATTAATGGTTGTGTGTTAAGTTATTTTGAGGGGACAAGGGACAAATTTACACTGTTATAGTAGAAAACAAGAAAAAATTTGCGCTGAACTGAAAGAAGCAAGCGGCCAGCAAAGTTCGTTGATATCAAACAAAAAGTCACATTAAAAAATTATTGCGGCGCTAAAAAAAGTTCAAAAGGAGTCTGAAGAGTGGGAGGAGTCAAATCACCAGATATAATGTGTAGATGTAGAAAGAGTCACTCGTCACCACGTGATAATGTAGTCTGCTTACCAGAAGGTAATAAGGATTAGGCATGAATGATAAATTCTCAATGGCATCCAGCAAATCCAGCCCACTGGAACCCCTCATCAGACAACAACCTCCGTGTGACTTCCTTCATGTGTAAACATCTCCCAATGATCACTTCAGAATTGAGGCTTTCAGGCATGTAGTCATCCTGTGGCTCCGAAGACTGTGATGACATTTTTGGACATGGTGGCGGTGGAGGATGGACGGTGGAGGACGACACCTTCTGGTTGAGCTGTGGAAGGCTCTGCAGTGGGTATGGAGATGTCTCTTTCTACATCTACACATTATATCTGGTGATTTGACTCCTCCCACTCTTCAGACTCCTTTTAAACTTTTTTTAGCGCCGCAATAATTTTTTAATGTGAAATTTACACTGTTATACAAGCTGTACACTCACTACTTTATGTTGTAGTAAAGTGTAATTTCTTCAGTGTTGTCACATGAAAAGATATAATAAAATAATAAAATATATACAAAAATGTTACACCTTCCTTTACACACATGAACTTTAATGGCATCCCAGTCTTAGTCCATAGGGTTCAATATTGAGTTGGCTCCGCCCTTTGCAGTTATAACAGCTTCAACTCTTCTGGGAAGGCTGTCCACAAGGTTTAGGAGTGTGTCTATGGGAATATTTGACCATTCTTCCAGAAGCACATTTGTATGGTCAGGTACTGATGTGGAGGAGAAGGCCTGGCCCGCAGTCACCTCAAAGGTGTTCTATCGGGTTGAGGTCAGGACTCTGTGGAGGCCAGTCAAGTTCTTCACCCCAAACTCGCTCATCCATGTATTTATGGACCTTGCATTGTGCACCAGTCCAAATCATTTGGTGGAGGGGGGATTATGGTGCGGGGGTTGTTTTTCAGGGGTTGGGCTTGGCCCCTTACTTTCTAGTGAAGGAAACTCTTAAGGCATCAGCATACCAAGACATTTTGGACAATGTCAGGCTCCCAACCTTGTGGGAACAGTTTGGGCATGGCCCCTTCCTGTTCCAACATGACTGTGCAGTAGGGATGAGCCGAACACCCTCCTGTTCGGTTCGCACCAGAACATGCGAACAGGAAAAAAGTTCCTTCGAACACGCGAACACCGTTAAAGTCTATGGGACACGAACATGAATAATCAAAAGTGCTAATTTTAAAGGCTTATAGGCAAGTTATTGTCATAAAAAGTGTTTGGGGACCCGGGTCCTGCCCCAGGGGACATGGATCAATGCAAAAAAAAGTTTTAAAAACGGCCGTTTTTTCAGGAGCAGTGATTTTAATAATGCTTAAAGTCAAACAATAAAAGTGTAATATCCCTTTAAATTTCGTACCTGGGGGGTGTCTATAGTATGCCTGTAAAGGGGTGCATGTTTCCCGTGTTTAGAACAGTCTGACAGCAAAATGACATTTCGAAGGAAAAACCCATTTAAAACTACCCGCGGCTATTGCATTGCCGAAAATACACATAGAAGTTCATTGATAAAAACGGCATGGGAATTCCCCACAGGGGAACCGCGAACCAAAATTTAAAAAAAAAATGACATGGGAGTCCCCCTAAATTCCATACCAGACCCTTCAGGTCTGGTATGGATTTTAAGGGGAACCCCGCTCCAAAAAACAAAACGGCGTGGGGTCCCCCCAAAAATACACACCAGACCCTTATCTGAGCACGCAACCTGGCAGGCCGCAGGAAAAGAGGGGGGAACGAGAGTGCGCCCCCCCTCCTGAACCGTACCAGGCCACATGCCCTCAACATTGGGAGGGTGCATTGGGGTAGCCCCCCAAAACACCTTGTCCCCATGTTGATGAGGACAAGGGCCTCATCCCCACAACCCTGGCCGGTGGTTGTGGGGGTCTGCGGGCGGGGGGCTTATCGGAATCTGGAAGCCCCCTTTAACAAGGAGACCCCCAGATCCTGGCCCTCCCCCCTGTGTGAAATGGTAAGGGGGTACTTGTACCCCTACCATTTCACTAAAAAACTGTCAAAAATGTTAAAAATGACAAGAGACAGTTTTTGACAATACCTTTATTTAAATGCTTCTTCTTTCTTCTATCTTCCTTCATCATCTTCTTCTTCTGGTTCTTCTGGTTCTTCCACCAGCATTCTCGTCCAGCATCTCCTCCGCGGCGTCTTCTATCTTCTTCTCCTTGGGCCGCTCTGCACCCATGGCATGGGGGGAGACTCCCGCTCTTCTCTTCTTCTTTTCTTCTCTTCTTCTCTTCTTCATTTTCTTCTCCGGGCCGCTCCGCTCCCATGCTGGCATGGAGGGAGGCTCCCGCTGTGTGACGGCGTCTCCTCGTCTGACGGTTCTTACAAAGCGGGGGGCGGGGCCACCCGGGGACCCAGCCCCCCTCTGACGCACGGTGACTTGACGGGACTTCCCTGTGACGTCACGGGGAATGCCACAGGGAAGTCCCGTCATGTCCCGTGCGTCAGACCATCAGACGGGGAGACGCCGTCACACAGCGGGAGCATCCCTCCATGCCAGCATGGGTGCGGAGCGGCCCAGAGAAGAAAATGAAGAAGAGAAGAAGACAAGAAGAGAAGAAGGAAGAAGAGAAGAAGATGAAGAGAAGAGTGGGAGCCTCCCCTCATGCCATGGGTGCGGAGCGGCCCGAGGAGAAGAAGATAGAAGACGCCGCGGAGGAGATGCTGGACGAGAACGCCGGAGGAAGAACCAGAAGAACCAGAAGATGAAGGAAGAAAGAAGAAAGAAGAAGCATTTAAATAAAGGAATTGTCAATAACTGTCTCTTGTCATTTTTAACATTTTTGACAGTTTTTTAGTGAAATGGTAGGGGTAAGTACCCCCTTACCATTTCACACAGGGGGGCCAGGATCTGGGGGTCCCCTTGTTAAAGGGGGCTTCCAGATTCCGATAACCCCTCCGCCCGCAGACCCCCACAACCACCGGCCAGGGTTGTGGGGATGAGGCCCTTGTCCTCATCAACATGGGGACAAGGTGTTTTGGGGGGCTACCCCAAAGCACCCTCCCAATGTTGAGGGCATGTGGCCTGGTACGGTTCAGGAAGGGGGGGCGCACTCTCGTCCCCCCTCTTTTTCTGCGGCCTGCCAGGTTACATGCTCGGATAAGGGTCTGGTATGGATTTTTGGGGGGACCCCACGCTGTTTTTTTTTTTTTTTTGGCGTGGGGTTCCCCTTAAAATCCATACCAGACCTGAAGGGTCTGGTATGGAATTAAGGGGGAACCCCACGTCATTTTTTTTTTAAATTTTGGCCGGGGTTCCCCTTAATATCCACACCATACCTGAAGGGCCTGGTATGGAATTTAGGGTGACTCCCACGTCATTTTTTTTTTTTAATTTTGGTTCGGGGTTCCCCTGTGGGGAATTCCCATGATGTTTTTATCAATGAACTTTTATGTGTATTGTCGGCAATGCAATAGTCGCGGGTAGTTTTAAATGGGTTTTTTCCTTCATAATGACATTTTGCTGTCAGACTGTTCTAAACACGGGAAACATGCGCCCCTTTACAGGCATACTATAGACACCCCCCAGCTACGAAATTTAAAGGGATATTACACTTTTATTGTTTGACTTTAAGCATTATTAAAATCACTGCTCCTGAAAAAACGGACGTTTTTAAAACTTTTTTTTGCATTGATCCATGTCCCCTGGGGCAGGACCCAGGTCTCCAAACACTTTTTATGACAATAATTTGCATATAAGCCTTTAAAATTAGCACTTTTGATTTCTCCCATAGACTTTTAAAGGGTGTTCCGCGGCATTTGAATTTGCCGCGAACACCCCAAATTGTTCGCTGTTCAGCGAACTTGCGAACAGCCAATGTTCGAGTCGAACATGAGTTCGACTCGAACTCGAAGCTCATCCTTACTGTGCAGCAGTGCACAAAGCAAATGGTGTGCCAACTCAGTATTGAACTCTACAGACTAATGCCCCGTACACACGGTCGGACTTTGTTCGGACATTCCGACAACAAAATCCTCTGATTTTTTCCGACGGATGTTGGCTCAAACTTGTTTTGCCTACACACGGTCGCACAAAGTTGTCGGAATTTCCGATCGACAACCACGCGGTCACGTACACCACGTACGACGAGACTAGAAAAGGCCGGTTCAGAACCAAGCGCGGCACCCTTTGGGCTCCTTTTGCTAATCTCGTGTTAGTAAAAGTTTGGTGAGAGACGATTCGCGCTTTTTCAGACTCGTGGCTTTCAGATCGTTTTCTGACGTTCAGTTTGTGCTTGTGGGTTTGTATCTGCTCTTCAGTGCATGCAAGCAAGTTCCGCGTGACTTTAGTCACTGTATTCTTGTTCGTTCGTTACTGTTTTTCAGGTCGCTCTTCACAGGCCTTGCTGTTCTTCAGTGCGTTCTGTTACTTCGTTCTGAGCAGCCGACCGTTTTCTAGCCATGTTTCGTATGCGTACTCCTCGTAGAGTTCGTGCTGTGCGGGGGCTTGGTGTTGGGGTCCTGACCTTTACACAAGTCCAGTCCATGAACAGGGTGGGGAGGAGTTCAGGGACCAAGAATTGGTTGCTTCAGCGTGACCAGTTCTGTCACATGCCTTTGCTCCGTGAGATCCGTGAGAATAATCCTGATGATTTCAGGAACTTTCTCAGGATGACGGACCCCGTGTTTCACCGTCTGTTGGCTTCGCTGACCCCCTATATCAGCAGGCAGGATACCTGCATGAGGCAAGCCATCACTCCGGAGCAGAGGTTGGTCGCTACCTTGCGGTATTTGGCCACAGGGAGAAGCCTGCAGGACCTCAAGTTCTCGACAGGCATCTCCCCCCAGGCTCTGGGGATCATTATCCCAGAGACCTGTTCTGCCATCATACAGGTCCTGCAGAAGGAGTATATGAAGGTAAGATTTTTATCCTTTTATATCACATTTTATTGTATATAATGTTTGCTAATATATTGTATTTCTTTCCTCATTCCCTAATTACCATGATTGTAATATGCTGTGAATGTCCCCTTTGTTCTCACACATGCTGGATTTTTATGTAATTATTATTTTATGTCCTTCATACATATTTGCCCTTCAATAACCTCTCCAGCATGGTGTCTCCTGCCCTATATTCACCTCATGTAGTCACTTAACAATGTATTTTATCTGCTCCATAGTAGTGCTTTACCCCAAACACCCCCTAAAATGTTTGGAAATTTTATTTTTGATTTAAATTCAGGCAGAGGGCCAGAGGCTTTTTTTTGTGGTGTCCCCAAATTTTTTGTAACCCTCCCTCCCCCAACTGCTAAGTCAGCTGATCCCAATTCTCTATCCTCAATCATCTATCTGCTGTCTTTGCCAAACCCATACACACTATACCCATCTCTTTACTGGTCAGATTTATGGATGAATTTCCCAAAGCATGTAGTGCAAGGGCCTGCCTGTATACTTTCAAATGGTACTGTTTAAAGTTCTTGTATCCTATTATGATCTTGATAGGTAATAGCAGAATGTCCAAATGTGCTCAAATGTGTACAGTGTGTATTTATATCTTTGTATTATGACACTTCTTACCTGTCCAGTGGGCTGCCAATAGTGTAACTAAGGAGGGGCTGTTCCAAGTAATACCCTGTATTTAGGCATTCATCTCTCAATGAAGTGAAGAGGGTTACCTGTCCAAGAGTTCCCCCCCCCCTAATATGTTAGAAATGGCCCATGAGAGGGGGGGAGGGGGAATATGATAGGTGTACCTTATACTTTGTTGTTGTTAAATTCCCCTTAATAAATGCTATCTGGAGGTTGACCCATAATGTTTGTGTCTAATCTGCTTGCCATGTTTCTGTGAAAAAATAGTAATGTTTATAGTTTTTTCCTCAACAGTTTCCTTCCACGCCACAGGAATGGCAGACTGTGGCCTCCCACTTTGCCCAGCGGTGGGACTTTCCTAACTGCGGAGGGGCAATTGATGGGAAACACGTCCACATCGTCCCACCACCCAACTCGGGGTCGTACTATTATAATTACAAGGGGTTTAATAGTATAGTGATGTTGGCGGTGGTGTTGGCTAATTACGAGTTCTTGTATGTGGACGTGGGGAAGAATGGCCGGATGTCCGATGGTGGAGTGATCGCCCAGACGGAGTTCTACAGGCGTCTCCAGAATGGCAGCTTGGACTTGCCACCTCCAGAGGACAATGTTGAAGGTCTCCCATTTGTGTTCGTTGCGGATGAAGCGTTTGCGCTGGGGGACCACCTGATGCGGCCATTCCCGATGAGGACCCTCACCCCGGAACAGAGGGTTTTTAATTACCGGCTGGCCAGAGCCCGAAGAGTGGTGGAGAACACATTTGGAATCCTGGCCAGCCGGTTCCGATTATTTCTGACACCCATCCATATGGCGGAGTATAAACTGAACCATATAATACTTGCCTGCTGTGTTCTCCATAATTTTCTACTAAAACATTCAGCCAACTATGCTGGCTCAGTTGGGCCTGAGGCCGGAATCCCAAATCCATCAACACTGACGGTGCTTGAAAGCGGCCGTCCTGGCTTGCCCTCCCTGAATGCCCGTGATGTCCGGTTACGATACCTGGAGTTCTTTGCGGGTAGGGGGGCTATCAATATGCCAGACAATCTGTGACACCTTTTTCAAATAAAAAACAACCAAAAGAAATTCTTTGTGGCCATTTACTGCTTGTGTTTGTTTTAGCTGACCCTGACAGAAATGTGTGGAGTGCAGAAAATGTCGTGATTGTGTAACCTTATACAAAGCACTGTTGGCTGTTATTTACTAAATGCAAAGACACTTTTCACTACAAGTGCACTTGCAACTGCACTGAAACTGCACTTGTAGTGCAAAGTGGATTTGCCCTTAGGAAATAACCCCCATTTTCTCATAAAACAACAATTACATCACCCCAAAAGTGTTGTAGCGTTGAGACAATAATCCACACATTCTTGATTAACAATCTTTTTAATACCTGCACAATCACATGTGCATTTACCAAAGGTTTTTCTGACAAACCAACATGTTTGTTGTATACCAATTTTTGTGGTGTCATTATCCAAAATCAAAATGTCCATTTTATAGAAAACAGGCCTGTGTAAAACCAACAAGAAAGACACAAATCTTGATCTTACAAAGTTCACATTTGGTAGAACGTGAAGGCAATATCAGACATGAGTATTTAGGAACTGTGTTTGATATTGCGTTCAGATGGGGGGAAATCACCCCTGGAAAAGCCAAATTTGGAAGATGCACACAAATTTCCCAATGTCAACATGTGCTAGCTGCCATCACGGGGGATCAAGGGATGTGTTTTGGGGGAGAAAGCCCTTCCTCACCGCTACTTTATTATTGAGGAAGGGGTTGCACCCCCAAAACGCGTCCATTGATCTCCCGTGATGGCAGATAGCACATGTAGACACACTGTGTGCATCCTCCAAATTTGGCTTTGGGAAAAATCACAAAAACATTTCGCACATTGTAGCACACAAAAGAAGAAAGTGATTTGGAGGGGTTTTAAACTCACCCCAAAACATCAATGATGTTTTTATATTTTGGAATAACATCATTGATGTTTTGCTTGATGTTTTCCAATTGTAAATTACACCCCATGATCCCCCCCGATCAGGATCTGGGCACTTTCGGATGTGAAAGGATCTGGATCCACAACCTCACGATCACCTAAAAAGAGAGGAAACCACAAATACATTAGGTTTCCCAAAAAATGCCGCCATCCATCTCTTATCTGAGCCTGTGGTCGCAGACACTCACCTGTTGTGCTAACTACTTCCACCACGTCTTCATCCTCCTGCTCAGCTTGTGTTGGGGGGATTTCCCCTTCTTCCAGAGGGGGGGGGTCTGTGTTCTCCTGGGATGAGGGGTGTCCTCCGAGTCTTTTCTCCCCTATGTAAAACAAAAATGGTATAATTAGCACACAGATATTTAATGTCAGAACTATAAAGATGAAACATTGCTTGGAAGTGGGGTACAATTGTCTATTTTAGCCGAGTTCCAAGATGTAGCTTTTTTAGTGCCCTTTGTCAAGCTGCAATACTTTACCTGTTTTGTACAAGCTTCACAGATGTAGCCCCCCCTATAGTATACACTGGAGCACCTGTGTGGCCCCCCTAATAAAAATGGTGTTCTTGTGTCCCACACTAGTACTCCAGTGTCCAGATGTGAAAACAGCTGCTCAGTGTCCTCTCCTTACACACAATCTAATTTGCATTTCATTCTAGTAACAAAGCCATCTACACAACCCAATTCTTTGAAGACAAGTATAGGGCGTCAAAATGGTGGCCAAATGCATATGGCCTAAACAATGGTATTTTATCGTCCGAAATAACAATGTGTGATCCGAACGAATAATGTGCCCATGAACATGAAAGTTACCATTTTAAACTGTACAACAGTTCCTAAAAGCACATGGGAGCAGCACGAACGTAATAAACATAAAGAATAGGAACACAGCACAACTACTTACTTTTTTGCAGCACTCTCCGGATCTTTCTGTACTGCTCATGTTCTCGTAATTTCAGGTCCGACCACCGCTTCCTGAGCTGATCTTTCGATCGTCGTACCCCGAATTTCCGGTGCAGACTCCTGACCACTTTCGCCATGACCTTGGCCTTTCGGACATTGGGGTTGGGGTAAGGCCCATACTTTCCATCATAGTCGGCCTTCTTCAGGATGTCCACCATCTCCAACATCTCCCCAAAGGACATATTTGAGTTCTTTAATCTCCTTCTGGATCGGGACGTTTCAGGCTCCAGCCTTTCCTCCTCCTCCTCCTCGTTGCTACAATTAGCACGATCCTGCTGTCTATCCACCATGTGCTCTTCCCCCACTGCGCCGAACGAAAAGGGGCGGGGAATAGACTAGAAAGAGCGCCAGGGGCGGGCGGAGTTATACGCATGCGCAGTGTGTATAAATCGTAACACGCGCTTCTTACGTACGATCTGTGAGCGGAGGAAGGAGCATCGGAGACGCCGATCGTGCTAACGAAGGTAGGATCTAAACTTGGGCCTATACTGCTTCGAAATGGAAGCCTATATTGTAACAAGATTAGGGGAGTTTGGCCTGACATTAGGCTTTGTCTTGTGTTGTGTCTTACAGAGAAAATGGATGGGTTCAACGACCACAATTTCCTGCCCCTGTTCATAGACAAGTACAGGGAGCTGCCCTGTCTGTGGCAAGTGAGACACCCCCACTATAATCACAAACAGAAGAGGCAGGCAGCGCTGGAGAAACTGCTGGAGTTGGTGAAGCCGGTGGTCCCCACAGCAACCATCCCCTATTTAAAAGCTAAAATTGGTGGCCTGAGGAGCACTTATCTTAGGGAGCGCAAGAAGGTCACAGATTCCCAGAGGTCCGGAGCTGCAGCAGATGACGTTTATGTCCCCAGGCTGTGGTACTATGAGAGACTGCGGTCTCTGTCAGACCACACTGAAGTCAGGGAATCCCTCTCAACCCTTCCTTCCACTCTTCCTTCCATACCAGCTGAGGCTTCCGATGTCCAACCTGCGCCTTCCAGCCAGGAAGAAGTGGAGGAGCCCAGCTGGAGTCAGGTATAGCATTCTTCTACAGATTTCTGGGCAATAAATAAATGATGTTTACTAGATGTTATTATTGATCACTAATTGCTGATTAAAAAAAGTGCTTTACATATCAATAGACAGTAGTGGGCACCCAAAATTGGGAAAAGAATGAAAACTGCTGGGCTCAGAAGGATAGTCTGTTATATTTGTTAACATTCAATTTGCAGCAGTCAGGAGGTGAAAATTGTGTGTGATTAATGAAGAAAATACTAAAACTATGTCCCTTTTTCATACACAGGAAGACCTCAGCCAGGAGGAGGTTGTGGAATGTGGCAGTCAGGAGGAGGCGGGGATTAGTGTCAGCCAGGAGGAGGCAGGGCTAAGTGGCAGCCAAGAGAAGCCTGGGACAAGTCGCAGCCTGACTGAGTCTCAGGTTCCTCCCCTCCGCCTGCCATATAAACGAGCCAGGAAGGCCACTCTGAGTCCCGTGCAGGATTCAGCGTACAGGCTGATCCAGGAGGCTTCGGCGTCCCTCCGAGCCTTCCCCAGTCCTGAAGAGGCCTTTGCCTGCATGGCTGCCACAAAATTGCAGGGCATGCAGGAGGGCCAACGCAAGATCTCTGAGGACCTGATTTATAAAGTCCTACGTAAGGGAGAGAGTGGGGAACTGACACACAAGACGGATGTCATGGAGAGGGACGATCCTCCTCCTCCTCCTGCTGCCACAACTCCACCACCACAGCCAAAGCCTGGAAGGAAGCGTGGAAAGAAGACCAAAGAGTGATGACCCTGGGTTCAGTCTGGTCTGACAGAAGATGCAGTCTCTCGTATGACCACAGCCTGGGGACACAAATGTCATCTGCTGCTTTCCGGATCTCTGGGACTTCTGGACCAGACTGCCCTCCCTTATGATATGGACTCCTCAGGCCACCAATTTTGCTTTTAAATAGTTGATGTCTGCCCCGGGGGTCCAAGGCTTCGCCCACTTCTGCAGTTTCTCCAGCGTTGCCTCCCTCTTTGTTTATAGTTGTGACCCCTTAATAAAAGATTTTTAGGTAAATTCTACTCTCCTGTGTGTGTTTTCATCCAAAAAGGACCGTTTGTTGGTAACGATTCAGGTACATTTCTAAAGTACAATGTGAAATTAACAAGGGACAACAACACTAAACAATCTCCTAGAGATTAAATAGAACAACATATTAGTGGTGTTGTGGGAACTTGTCACCAAAAACACACACAAACATTTTCGGGAATACAAATCAAAATCACCAAAAAAAATAAAAAATAAAAAAGAGAAACACAAAAAAAGAATCTACATTAAAGTCCAAAAAAAAAAAAAATTTTGTTGTCAGATGTGAGAAATCAAAATATATTGAGGGAATCCCCATTAATAGTAACGAAATAAGTTTGTGAGAAGTGTGTGTAAATATGAGCAGCAAAACGACTTAATTCTTGTCACATTATAAAGAAGAAGAGAGTGCGCTGTATTAAACCATTTTGAACATTGCAGCGTGACGAAAGTGCTATATCCATTCCGAACGCTACGTTTACCAGAACGAGCTGTCCCATGTCAGAATTTCTTCTGAGCATGCGTGGCACTTTGTGCGTCGGAACAGGCCACACACGGTCGGAAAAGACGCGATCGGATTTTGTTGTCGGAAAATTTTATCTCCTGCTGTCCAACTTTGTGTGTCGGAAAATCCGATGGAAAATGTCCGATGGCGCCCACACACGGTCGGAATTTCCGACAACACGCTCCGATCGGACATTGTCCATCGGAAAATCCGACCGTGTGTACGGGGCATAAGACTGCACATGCGTGTGAAGGCAGGCATCCCAATACTTTTGGTAACATAATGTATATATTCTTTCTCTTTCTTCTTCTTTTTAAGGGCTTTTCTTGCCCAATTTTATTAAAAGAAAGTTCAGAAAAAACACCATAACAGGAGTTTCCTACACAGGGTTATTCAGAATTTGTTTCCATCCAAAAAAACACACATTCAACCCTTCTGGCTTGCACTTGCAGCACCACTGCTCATGCCTTACACTCCTGGCCCTTGTCTGTCTTCTACAGACTGCTCGCCCACCAACATTTGGACCATACATTTAGCAGCCCCTTTGCTGCTCTGGCTCCCACCTCTCACCTAGGTGGAGCTTTCCTGATTCCTGGGCCAGACCTCCTGTCTGCCAGGGTGGAGCTAAGAACTATGGTCAGATGACTACTAAAATCCCTGCACACACCTGTGCAATCAGTGTGTTGGCTGCTCACAAAACCTGGACCCAGGACGGGAATGTTCATCCCACCTGGATCTCTTAGAAATCTCCAGGCTCCAAGTCCCAAAATTGATTTTTCTAAGCAATGAGGAAACTGAAAAGCCAGAGTCCTTTTAATTAAACAGACCCCCCTGGAGCCCCTCAACCTGCCTGGTTGAGAATCCTTGGCTAACATCACCCTGATGGGGTATGTAGAATTATTTTATTAATTTGGTTTTCTAAGCAAGATCTGTATTTATGCCATTTGTGTCCCCTTTTAAGCTTTGACATTGAAAAAGCTCACTTAGCCCAGCATAAGATAGATCTTGAAATAGTTAGGTGTGTGAATTTCATTTTTGTACCAGTTGTTCTCCATGTCCAGAGTTTACAAGTTAAGGTCAGTAGGTCAGTGGTTTCACAGATAAGAATACACATAGAGTAAGGTGCCATAGAATTGAGCAAGAATGCTTGAAGAGATCTTTTATAAAGTAAATCATAGATTTTCTATAATATAGTTAGTTATTTGATATAGTTAATTAATTAGTTAGCTAGTTAGAATTTGTGTGAAATGAAAAAAAAATATATATATATATAGCACTACCCCCAAAGAAGCTGCTAATGAATGTTTGGTTCTGCATTCTGCCTCTCTTCCCCAAGAATGATCTTGACCCCTCTGGCACACCTGCTTGGTAATAATAATATGGGAATCTGACAGCAATCACCTACGCCTTTCTGTCTGGGGACAACGCCTTCACAATTTGACTGATTTGTTCTTCCGCCCAACCCTCTCCAGGGAGCTCAATTGCCACACTCCCTTGTAAGCGGGCGCCTTCTGCTTTGCACCAATGAACCACAGTGGCGGGATCCATTCTGGTGCTAACAGGGGTGCTGTCTAGGAGGGAGGGGTTTTATTGCAGAGTAGCAGGGATCCCGGACGAGCCCCCATGTGTAGCACTGCCCCCAAAGGAGCCGCTAATGAATTTTCGGTCCTGCATTCTGTCTGTCTTCCCCAAGCTGGCACACCTGCTTGGTAATATTAGTATGGGACTCGGCAATAGAGAGAAACACAATAATGACAACCCATAAAATATATTTACCATAGCCCTGGATCCCGTCCCTTCACCTGCTGTAGTAGTAACAGAGACACACACAGAATATCAATTAACCACTCAGAAAGTTTACTAAAGTGGGTATTAATCATAAGGAACAATGAGACCAAATATAAACAATAAATGACAGTTGGTAACAATAATAAAGATGTGAAACTGTATATTCAATAATCACCGTAGGGAGTATATGTAGACAGGTGCACAGTGGGGCAAGCGTTCAATATTATCCAAGACTTATATTAAACGCCTCCCCGCTGAAGCCTCAATACACACACCAAATTACAATATAATGTTGCTCACATTCACTGATGTAATGCAATATTTAACCTGTACTCAAGGGCTCCCCCTAGGTTGTAGTTCAGAGCAATTCTCCTATGCAGAGCAGCAAGGTTGTGTAAAATAATACCGTGATGAATGTTCCTCAATTTGTAGTTTGTCTTCAGCTAGCCAGATATTATACTGCAGTATTTGTAATCCAACAGGGAAACAGAGAGAAAGCAACTGTAGAATAAATGAGGCGCTGATAGCTGTTTAACTGAAGAAATAGAGCACTTGAAACACTTCCTCCTTATCTGTGAGTGTAATACAGTACTGACTTTATATCACAGGGAATAACAGACCCTATAGTTCAGCTGTGTGCGGCCTGTGAATAGGTAGGATCACTTCTGTGGGACTACAAGTCTCACTAGCAGTCTGTAAACGACTCACTCATCAAATAGTGTACTTTACTGAAATGGGCAGGTGCCCTCTCACCACAATAGATTCAGAGGCTATGAGGCTCCGTCCAGACTCTTCTCCTGATGTCTCAGTCTGATGAAAGATGGCGCCACCACGCTGTGCCGCTCCTCCGGATGGCTGAGATGCAGGAAACTTCCAGATGTCCTGGCACTGCACACCGATCCGCTTGCTAAGCCGGCAGGGCTGTACTCTGAAGTCCCTCAGAGGCCGGCGATCCCGCTCCGCGCTGTGTAGGCCGCAGTCTTCTGTTCCCACACACACAGACCTCCCTGCTGTTGTTGAATGGCGTCCCGAGAGGCCGAAAGATGGCTACACTGTTTCTTTTATCTGTTTACCCAGCAGGCTGTTTTGTGACTTGAACAACATGAGTCACTTCCTCAACAAAATACATATCCCACAATGCATAACTGTTTGTACTTCCTAATTAAAGAAAAGGTCTTGACACAGTTTTAGCGGTCACTAGAGGGAGCCAAACCCTTGCTTAAGAAACAATACGTTACTTAGCATGATGACTTTGGTAGCAAACCCCTGCGCTACATATATATATATATATATATATGTATATACACAGTATATATATATATATATATATATATATATATATATATATATATATATATAATATATATTCAATTATAGTTTATTATGCATTTGTAAGTTGCATGCATGACAGTATACCATGAAGGTTGGTTATTATTTATGTGTTTTCGATTCTAATACTGTATTTTTGATTTATCTGCTCTCTTGTAGATACATTTCTGACCTAATATACTCCTGAAGAAGGGGGTAACCACGAAGCATGTAGAGTGTGTAACTGGAAAAACAAATCTCTGTTTGTCACAGCGTGGGATCATTATTATATATATATATATATATATATATATATATAGATATATAGATATATCTATATATAGATATATCTATAGATATATCTCTATAGATATATATCTATATATATATATATATATATATAGATCTATATATATCTAAGTTGTTCCAGATTGTGTCAGACAAGTGGATGCTTCATGATTAGTAGCATCTAATGTAATTTTTCTACTATTGAAGGCTTTTTATGATGTGTGTATTTGTGTATAATAAATTTATATATTTTTGTAAATTGACTGTTGTAAGTCTATACCGTACCACGAGAGTCCATGTTGCCTCCACAACTGTCCAAATTTCACATTCTTTAAGTAACAGAAATTCAGTTCTGTACCAAAACTTATAAATGCATATAGTAATAAACTAGAATTGAATATATATCCACTTCTCAGACAAGGATGTCATATTACGTCTTTGACTTTCAGTGGGAATAGTTGAATGATGCCTGCAGCTACAGGCATTTTCCAGCACTGTCTTAACATTCTTTGGTATAGAGGTCACCAGAGCTTCACAGGTTGCCACTGGAGTCCTCTTCCACTCCTCCATGACGACATCACAGAGCTGGTGGATGTTAGAGACCTTGCGCTCCTCCACCCTCTGTTTGAGGATACCCCACAGATGCTCAATAGGGTTTAGGTCTGGAGACATGCTTGGCCAGTCCATCACCTTTACCCTCAGCTTCTTTAACAAGGCAGTGGTGGTCTTGGAGGTGTGTTTGGGATTGTTATGTTGGAATACTGCCCTGCAGCCAAGTCTCCCAAGGGAGGGGATCATGCTCTGCTTCAGTATGTCACAGTACATGTTGGCATTCATGGTTCCCTCAATGAACTGTAGGTCCCCAGTGCCGGCAGCACTCATGCAGCCCCAGACCATGACACTCCCACCACCATGCTTGACTGAAGGCAAGACATTCTTGTCTTTGTACTCCTCACCTGGTTGCCGCCACACACGCTTGTCACCATCTGAACCAAATAAGTTTATCTTGGTCTCATCAGACCACAGGATATGGTTCCAGTAATCCATGTCCTTAGTCTGCTTGTCTTCAGCAAACTGTTTGCGGGCTTTCTTTTGCATCATCTTTAGAAGAGGCTTCCTTCATGGACGACAGCCGTGCAGACCAATTTGATGCAGCTGACCCCCCACCCCTTCAACCTCTGCAGCAATGCTGGCAGTACTCATACATCTATTTCCCAAAGACAACCTCTGGATTAGGGATGGGCTTTATGTTTGGGTCGAAGATGAGTTCAACTCGAACATTGGCTGTTCGCCCGTTCGCTGAATAGCGAACAATTCGGGGTGTTCGCTGCAAATTCGAAAGCCGCGGAACACCCTTTAAAAGTCTATGGGAGAAATCAAAAGTGCTAATTTTAAAGGCTTATATGCATGGTATTGTCATAAAAAGTGTTTGGGGACCTAGGTCCTGCCCCAGGGGACATCTATCAATGCAAAAAAGTTTTAAAAATGGGCGTTTTTTCAGGAGCAGAAGTTTTTTTCATAAAAGTGTAATATTCCTTTAAATTTCCTACCTGGGGGGTGTCTATAGTATACCTGTAAAGGGGTGCATGTTTTCCGTGTTTAGAACAGTCTGACAGCAAAATTACATTTCTAAAGGAAAAAAAGTCATGTAAAACTACTATAGCTAGCGCCGGTTATAATGAATTGTCGGTCCGGCAATACACATAAAAGTTCATTGATAAAAACGGCATGGAATTTCCCCACAGGGGAACCCCGAACCAAAATGTAAAAAAAAAATGCGTGGGAGTCCCCCTAAATTCCATACCAGGCCCTTCAGGTCTGGTTTGTACAGTATATCAAGGGCAACCCCGCAGCAATTTTTTTTTTTTAAATGGCGTGGGGTCCCCCCAAAAATCCATACCAGACCCTTATCCGAGCACGCAACCTGGTAGGCCACAGGAAAAGAGGGGGGGCAAGAGACCGCCCCCTCCTCCTGAACCGTACCAGGCCGCATGCCCGCAACATTGGGAGGGTGCTTTGGGGTAGCTCCCCAAAGCACCTTGTCCCCATGTTGATGGGGAGAAGGGCCTCACCCCCACAACCCTTACCCAGTGGTTGTGGGGGTCTGCAGACGGGGGGCTTATCGGAATCTGGAAGCTCCCTTTAACAAGGGGACCCCAGATCCTGCCCCCCCTGTGTGAATTGGTAATGGGGTACAAATGTACCCCTACCATTTTACACATTTCACAAAAAAAGTGTCAAAAAGGTCAAAAAACACAAGAGATGGTTTTTGACAAGTTCTTTATTAGTTTCTTCTTCCATCTTCTTTCTTCTGGTCTTCCTTCGGTGTTCTTCTTCCTCCATTTTCTTCTTCTCCATTTGCTTCTTCTCCTCCTTCTTCTTCCTCCGCTCTTTTCGTCCCGCATCTTCCTCTGGCTTCTTCTGCGCTCCGTCCGCACGATCCACCTCAGTGGGAATCTTCCGCCGTGTGACTCTTGGGTTCTTCTGACACTTCTTATATCTTACTTCTGACACACAGGAACTTTATGGGGACTTCCCTGTGGCTTTCCCTGTGTTGTCAGAGGGGGGCGTGGTCACCTGTTTACATAACCGGATTACCCCGCCCCCCTCTGACAACAAGGGAAAGTCCCCATGAAGTCCCCGTGCATCAGAGGAGGGCGGGGTCACCGGGTGGCCCCACCCTCCGTTATATAAGAAGTGTCAGAAGAACCGAAGCGTCACATGGCGGAAGATTCCCACTGAGGTCGATCGTGCAGACGGAGTGAAAAAGAAGAAGCCGGAGGAAGATGCGGGCAAGGGTTGTGGGGATGAGGCCCTTCTCCCCATCAACATGGGGACAAGGTGCTTTGGGGGGCTACCCCAAAGCACTCTCCCAATGTTGAGGGCATGTGGCCTGGTACGGTTCAGGAAGGGGGGCAGTCTCTCTTCCCCCCTCTTTTCCTGTGGCCTGCCAGGTTGCCTGCTCGGATAAGGGTCTGGTATGGATTTTTGGGGGGACCCCGCGCCATTTTTTTTTTTTATTTGGTTTGGGGTTCCCCTGTGGGGAAATTCCATGCCAATTTTATCAATGAACTTTTATGTGTATTGTCAGACCAACAACTCATTATAGCCAGCGCTAGCGAAAGTAGTTTTACATGATTTTTTTCCTTTAGAAATGTCATTTTGCTGTCAGACTGTTCTAAATATGGGAAACATGCCCCACTTTACAGGTATACTATAGACACCCCCCAGGTACGAAATTTAACGGAATATTAAAATTTTATTGTTTCACTTTAAGCATTATTAAAATCACTGCTCCCGAAAAAACGGACAATTTAAAACTTCTTTTTGCATTGATACATGTCCCCTGGGGCAGGACCCAGGTCCCCAAATACTTTTTATGACAATAACTTGCATATAAGCCTTTAAAATGAGCACTTTTGATTATGCATGTTCGTGTCCCATAGATTTTAATGGTGTTCGCGTGTTCTAATGAATTGTTTGCCTGTTCACATGTTCTGGATGCGAACCGAACCGGGGGGTGTTTGGCTCATCCCTACTCTGGATATGACGCTGAGCACGTGACCTCAACTTCTTTGGTCGACAATGCCGAGGCCTGTTCTGAGTGGAACCTGTCCTGTTATACCGCTGTATGGTCTTGGCCACCGTGCTGCAGCTCAGTTTCAGGGTCTTGGCAATCTTCTTATAGCCTAGGCCATCTTTATATAGAACAACAATTCTTTTCTTCAGATCCTCAGAGGGTTCTTTGCCATGAGGTGCCATGTTGAACTTCCAGTGACCAGTATGAGAGAGTGAGAGTGATAACACCAAATTTAACACACCTGCTCCCCATTCACACCTGAGACCTTGTAACACTAACGAGTCACATGATACCGGGGGAGGGAAAATGACTAATTGGGCCCAATTTTCACATTTTCACTTAGGGGTGTACTGACTTTTGTTGCTAGCGGTTTAGACATTAATGGTTGTGTGTTGAGTTATTTTGAGGGGACAGCAAATTTACACTGTTATACAAGCTGTACACTCACTACTTTACATTGTAGCAAAGTGTCATTTCTTCAGTGTTGTCACATGAAAAGATAGAAGAAAAAATTAATTTTCACAAATGTCACTGAGGGGTGTACTCACTTTTGTGAGATACTGTATATATATTATTTCACACAAATTCTAACTAGCTAACTAATTAAGTAACTATATCAAATAACTAACTATATTATGGATAATCTATGATTTACTTTATAAAAGAGCTCTTAAAGTATGCTTGCTCAATTCTATGACACATTACTCTATGTGTATTCTTATCTGTGAAACCACTGACCTACTGACCTTAAGTCATAAGCTCTGGACATGGAGAACAACTAGTACAAAAATGACATTCACACACTTTTCCAATGTCAAAGCTTAAAAGGGGACACAAACGGCATAAATACAGATCTTGGTTATAAAGCCAAATTAATAAAAGAATTCTACAGTAAATTCGGAAATTCGAAATTCAAAAATCTAAAAATCTAAAGATCCGAATAAAAATCAGAAAATTCAAAAGAACAAAAATCGGAAAATAAGAACAAAAAAAAAAAACGAAAATCTGAAAAAATAACTAACTAATAATAACTTAACTATTACTAAAGTATTGGATTTTCCTTTCAAATTTGGCTGTTAGTGAATGAATAATGAATACAAATTTTTTCGAAGTTACGAATTTTCCAAAATAACGAATGTCATATCTAAACAAATAGGATGCAACAAGATACTTTTTATGATTATTATTTATTATCAATTTGTTCCGTTCCATTTGTTTAGATGCGGCATTCGTTATTTTGGATAATTTGTAACTTCAGATAAATTCGTATTCGTTCACTAACAGCCAAATTTGAAAGGAAATTCCAATACATATAATGTAATAGTTAGTTATTATTAGTTCTAATTTTTCGGCAGTGCACATGTCTAGTGCTCATCAGTCTACCCATCCTATTGGAAAACTGCATAATCTTCCACCCTCAAAATATTTGAGGTATTCCCAAATAACTCGGTTTGTTCCATAACACGAGCCTACTTAAAACCATCCATAGGCAAGCTTGGAGATCCCTGACTGAAGACAGTCCTTTTATGAAAGACATTTCTCTTTTTTTATAACTTGTTACCAGACAAACCCTTTCCTGGGGTGGGAAAATGACATTGGCACCTCCTTTATGGACTCTCGATGATTAGGCGCTACATGTAAAGCCACTTCCTCTACCAGCCATTGGGAACAAACAAAATCTTCGGTGGCATGTAACGCCAAATGTCCTTCATAAAATGAATCCCTCTGTTTCTTCCCTTTGTTGGAGAGAATGTGGGTCCATCGGCAATTTATACTGTGTTTTCTGGACATGTCAAAAAGTGTCTAGTTTCTGGATGGAAATTTCTTCAGCTAACATCAGGAGGTTTACCAACCTACATTTAAACCCCTCAGCTGAAATGGCCCTGCCGAATATTGGTATAGACTGAGAATGATCCTTAAGTGCCTTCTTAGTCATATAATGTGAAAAATGCAGCGTTAAAACTAAATATGTATATAAAACACATATGCGTGAACTAGCAAAGTTCAGTGGTAAATGGGTGTTAACCCAGTGCAATATATATGTGAGAAAACATAAAAATAATCAAGTCCAAACAATGAAATGGGTGA
The DNA here is from genome assembly GCA_037952925.1 of Lithobates clamitans. Lineage (NCBI taxonomy): Eukaryota > Metazoa > Chordata > Amphibia > Anura > Ranidae > Lithobates > Lithobates clamitans. The sequence goes on along the minus strand of JBBGZY010001053.1, from coordinate 374,547 downwards.
CAAATCCAATGGAAGTAAGGAAATTTCCGACATGCAATTCGTCTGATAATAACTCTTGAAGTGAAGAAGGTGTAAACACTCTTACCAGAGCAGATGGATTCGAATGCCAATGACACCAAATCAAACAGGCTTAGAAATCCTGATAAATGGTTCTCCCAGGTGGTAATAGGGGCCCCAGATCTCCAAAGATATCTCCTCTAGACTGGAACAGCTGTTCTGATATCCACCGGACTGAGAAAATGACACATCCAATGGGAACATCCAACTCTCTCATGAAACCAAAAGGTATGGGAGAAAAAAACATAGAATGCTCCGATGGTGCAGATCAAAAGGGTAGATTTATTGGAACCAACCAATATACAGTAGTTTAAAAAGTGATCACATAAAAAATATAAAAGCAATGTAGGGAATGAAGAGTCTTGTCCGACGCGTTTTGTCCCAATTGGACTTCTACAGGGGCATCAAATTGTTCTCCCACATTGCATACAAATATATATATCCTAAAAATTACATAACCAATCAAAGTCCATCAAGACCTAAAAACAACACTGCTTGTAATTGGATGAGGAGTGGTCAGCTGTTGCTTTGCACTCCAAGCCTCAATTTGAATATCCATTAGAAAGTTTTTATGATAGCCCCAGCCAATAGCATCATTTTTCATTACACCCATAATAAAAGGTAAACTGCTATCATGCGGCCAGAACCGCGCCACAAAAGCCCGCGAAAATAAGAAGGAAACTTCCTGTGGCCCTCCATAGGGGGGAATAGAATCTGCTCCCACCAATCAGGAGTGTCCGGGACCTAAACGTGGGTGGCGTGATGACGCGCCATGTACAGAACAACAACAAAGGGCACATGACCGCTTCGCAATCATGTGACCTCAAGGTGCATGTGACGTGGCCTGGCGGGATGACGCGAACGCGCCGCCAAACCTCCGCCGCAAAGACACGTGACCACGTGACAGACTCAGATCAGGAAGCATAAGAAGTGTCAACACAGCACAACAATACCTCCTGTGAAAGACCCATCTCTGCAATTGTGCATCCATCAAAAGAAAAGTGCAGCGCCGTATCAACAGTAAACGAAACTGTGATGACACGGTATGCTACACGTTCCTCGCAATGGGGTCACACAAATAACTAACAGAGAATAAAACATAAGTAAATATGCCTACAACAAAAAATATATATGGCATGAAAATATATGATTATTATTATTATTATACGAGATTTATATAGCGCCAACAGTTTACTCAGCGCTTTACAATGTATAGGGGGGACAACACAATTACAGTACAGTTCAATACAAAAGGTACAGGAGGGCCCTGCTCGTAGAGCTTACATTCTAAAGGGAGGGGGTGGTGGTACAAAAGGTAATAGCTGCAAAGAATGATTTGATGGGGGTGATATATGATAATATATAAATGCAAAATATATAATATATATATATAAAAAATACATAAGAAAAATAAATAAATAGAACCCCATATATTAACAGGGTGGCACAGGGTCATTTAACCAGACACGATAGATATACTCAGTGTCACCCAAAAAACTGAGAATGTATCTAATGACAACTAATATAATAAGTGTCCCCAGCCTAGAAAACATTGATCGTGAATGAGTGTGACGTTGGATGAAATCATTAAGCTTGATTGATGAAAGAGTTGATGCACCACTCGACATTCATCGCATAGGGCGAGTAGGATGGCAACTCATGTATCCAGTACCTCTCAAATCTCGAGACTCTACGGATATGAGATTCTCCTCTCCAGTTTGGAACAAATTTATCAATAATCAGGAACTGAGTACCCTTGGGATCCAGATTGTGATGATGTAGATTGTGTCGAGGAACGCTATGATTAGTCTTACCGGCCTTAATATTGGTAAGGTGCTCATTAACCCGAATGGAAAAAGTCCTTCTGGTACGTCCTACGTATTGTTTTTGACAAGGACATGTCAAAAGCTATACTATAAACTGAAAGGCACAGGCAGTAAAATGTTTCATAGAGTATGAATATGATCTTTGTGTGACGAAAGATTGAAAGGTGTCAGTTTTTCATCTACCATTGATATTATGTAGACAAACATTGCATTTCCTGCAAGGGAAAAAGCCCTTGCAGTGTTGGAAAAATGAAATGCTTTTAGCGGGGTCAATAACATTAGGGGAAATCTGTCCCTGAATAGATCGGGCTCCGCTAAAAATGACCCCTGCCTGTTCTGGAATAACCGGTCCTAGAAATCCATCCTTTCGAAAGGACCCCCCAATATTTTTTGATAATATTGAGGATTTGCCTAGACTGAGTGGAGTAGGTGGTAAAGAAAGACCACTTTTTGTTTTTTTATCTGTGGTAGTCTTAGGATTGACCTTCAAAGACTTTCTAGCGATAGATGCAATACGTTTGATCCAAATCAATAGAAGCATAGCCCTTCTCAATGAATCCTTGTCTGAGAACCTGAGACTGGGCGAAGTAATCAACTGTTTGGGTGCAATTCCGCCGTAGTCTTAAAAATTGACTACACGGAACTGACCTCAACCACTGGGCATGATGGCAACTATCGACCGGAATGTAACCATTCTGGTCGGTGGGCTTAAAGTAGGTCTTAAATACAAGACGTTGATCCGCAACAGTGATGTCTAAATCCAGGAAGTGTATGGAGGTATAACTGGCCTCATAGGTTAGATGTATGCCACGGTTATTAGAATTGAGAACAATTGGGGTCCTATTTATTTATTTTTCTTATATATATATAATATATATATTATGTATTTTGCATTTATATATTATCATGTATTTTCATGCCATATATATTTCTTGTTGTAGGCATATTTTGTTGTAGGCGATGCAGTCATGTGCCCTTTGTTCTGTGCGTGGCCCGTCATCACGCCACCCACTGCAGGTCCCGGACACTCCTGATTGGTGGGAGCAGATTCTATTCCCCCCTATGGAGGGCCACAGGAAGTTTCCTTCTTATTTTCGCGGGCTTTTGTGGCGAGGTTCTGATCGCATGATAGCAGTTTACCTTTTATTATGGGTGTAATGAAAAGTGATGCTATTGGCTGGGGCTATCATAAAAACTTTCTAATGGATATTCAAATTGAGGCTTGGAGTGCAAAGCAACAGCTGACCACTCCTCGTCCAATTACAAGCCGTGTTGTTTTTAGGTCTCATTGATGGACTTTGATTGGTTATGAAATTTTTAGGATATATATATATATATATATATATATATATATATATATATATATATATATATATATATATATATATATATATATATATATGTATGCAATGTGGGAGAACAATTTGATGCCCCTGTAGAAGTCCAATTAGGACGAAACGCGTTGGTCAAGGCTCTTCGTTCCCTACATTGCTTTTATATTTTTTATGTGATCACTTTTTAAACTACTGTATATTGGTTGGTTCCAATAAATCTACCCTTTTGATCTGCACCATCGGAGCATTTTATATTTTTTTCTCCCATACCTTTTGGTTTCATGAGAGAGTTGGATGTTCCCATTGGATGTGTCGTTTTCTCAGTCTGGTGGATATCAGTACAGCCGTTCCAGTCTAGAGGAGATATCTTTGGAGATCTGGAGCCCCTATTACCACCTGGGAGAACCATTCATCTGGATTTCTAAGCCTGTTTGATTCGGTGTCATTGGCATTCGAATCCATCTGCTCTGGTAAGAGTGTTTACACCTTCTTCACTTCAAGAGTTATTATCAGACGAATTGCATGTCGGAAGATTTCCTTACTTCCGTTGGATTTATCACCCATTTCATTGTTTGAACTTGATTATTTTTATGTTTTCTCATATATATATTGCACTGGGTTAACACCCATTTACCACTGAACTTTGCTAGTTCACACATATGTGTTTTATATACATATTTAGTTTTAGCGCTGCATTTTTCACATTATCTTATTAGAATTTTAGTCACATTCTTATGTAGCTGCTTGCCATTTTATTCCATTGGGTTAGCGCGGTTATATCACTTGCTCTTCTTATTCATATGCTGCTAACATCTAGACTCATTCCTTGGGCGGCCCGTTCATTGTGGGAGCACGGACGCCGTAGATCAGAGATGATTACGTTAGTACAGTGGAACCTCGGATTGCGAGTATTACGGTTAACGAGCGTTTTGCAATACCAGCACTGTATTTTTAAAAATCATAACTCGGTTTGCGAGTGTTGTCTTGCAAAATGAGCACGATTCAGGCCAAAGCATGTGCAGTACTGCGTTTGGCCTGAGGTGGGGGGGGCGCTGGAGCGGAGCGGTGCCATTCGGAAATGCACGGAAAGGCCCGAGGACAGCTCTGCTGACCTCTGCAAACCTCAGGAACTGAGTCTTTCTGAGGTTTGCCGAGGTCAGCCGAGGTGTCCTCGGGCCTTTCTGGCCATTTGCGAGGCTCTCCGGCGCCCCCCCAGCTCTGGCCGCATGCGGTATTGCATGCCATTGAAGTCAATGCAGAACAAATTATTTTCGTTTCCATTGACTTCAGTGGGGAAACTCGCTTTGATATGCGAGTGCTTTGGATTACGAGCATTCTCCTGGAACGGATTATGCTCGTAATCCGAGGTTCCACTGGACACACCCATGGTATGTATGAATGTATACTAGCTTCTACTAGAGGATGTCTACCCCAGTGTTAGACAATTGGGGGGTTTATTTATGAAAACTGGTGAGTGCAAAATCAGTCACACTTCTGCAGAGAAACCAATCAGCTTCTAACTTCACCTTGTTCAGTTAAGCTTTGGCAATAAAACCTGGTTTATATGCAGAGATGTGACTGATTTTGCACTCTCTAGCTTTAGTAAATAAACCCTTTGGTGTCAACGGTTTACTTAGTATGAGAAAAAAAATGGACTCTGTACACTGAAGGTTTTCTACAGTGCTACCTGAATGATCTTGGATATCAAATACACAGTATCTCACTAAAGTAAGTACACCCCTCACATTTAGGTAAATATTTTCTTTTCATGTGACAAGACTGAAGAAATGACACTTTGCTACAATGTAAAGTAGTGAGTGTACAGCTTGTATAACAGTGTAAATTTGCTGTCCCCTCAAAATAACTCAACACACAGCCATTAATGTCTAGACCGCTGGCAACAAAAGTCAGTACACCCCTAAGTGAAAATGTCCAAATTGGGCCCAAAGTGTCAATATTTTGTGTGGCCAACATTATTTTACAGCACTGCCTTAACCCTCTTGGGCATGGAGGTTACCAGAGCTTCACAGGTTGCCACTGGAGTCCTCTTCCCCTCCTCCATGAGGACATCACGGAGCTGGTGGATGTTAGAGACCGTGCACTCCTCCACCTTCCATTTGAGGATGCCCCACAGATGCTCATCAGGATTTAGGTCTGGAGACATGCTTGGCCAGTGCATCACCTTTACCCTCAGCTTCTTTAGCAAGGCAGTCTTGGTCTTGGAGGTGTGTTTGGGGTCGTTATCATGTTGGAATACTGCCCTGCGGCCCAGTCTCTGAAGTGAGGGGATCATGCTCTGCTTCAGTATGTCACAGTACATGTTGGCATTCATGGTTCCCTCAACTGTAGCTCCCCACCTGAGACCTTGTAACACTAACGAGTCACATGACACCGGGGGAGAATGGCTAATTGGGCCCAATTTGGATATTTTCACTTAGGGGTGTACTGACTTTTGTTGCCAGCGGTTTAGACATTAATGGCTGTGTGTTGAGTTATTTTGAGGGGATGGCAAATTTACACTGTTATACAAGCTGTACACTCACTACTGGGATGAGCTTTATGTTCAGGTCAAACATGAGTTTGACGCGAACATTGGCTGTTCGCCCATTCGCTGAACAGCGAAAAATTTGGGGTGTTCGCGGCAAATTCAAAAGCCGCGGAACACCCTTTAAAAGTCTATGAGAGAAATCCAAAGTGCTAATTTTAAAGGTTTATATGCATGGTATTGTCATAAAAAGTGTTTGGGGTCCTGGGTCCTGCCCCAGGGGACATGTATCAATGCAAAAAAAAGTTTTAAAAACTACTGTTTTTTCGGGAGCAGTGATTTTAATAATGCTTAAAGTGAAACAATAAAAGTGTAATATCCCTTTAAATGTCGTACCTGGGGGGTGTCTATAGTATGCCTGTAAAGGGGCGCATGTTTCCCATGTTTAGAACAGTCTGACAGCAAAATGACATTTCTAAAGGAAAAAAGTCATGTAAAACTACTATCGCAAGCACCAGCTATAATGAATTGTCGGTCCGTCAATACACATAAAAGTTCATTGATAAAAACGTCATGGAATTTCCCCACAAGGGAACCCTGAATCAAAATTTTAAAAAAATGTGTGGGGGTCCCCCTAAATTTCATACCAGGCACTTCAGGTCTGGTATGGATATTAAGGGGAACCCCGCGCCAAAATTTAAAAAAAATGTCATGGGGGTCCCTTTCAAAATCCATACCAGACCTGATTTTAAGGGGAACTCCGCGTCAAAATTTAAAAACAATGGCGTGGGGTCCCCCCCAAAAATCCATACCAAACCCGTATCCAAGCACGCAACCTGGCAGGCTGCAGGAAAAGAGGGGGGGACGAGAGAGTGCCCCCCTTCCTGAATCGTACCAGGCCACATGCCCTCAACATTGGTAGGGTGCTTTGGGGTAGCCCCCCAAAGCACCTTGTCCCCATGTTGATGGGGAGAAGGGCCTCATCCTCACAACCCTTGCCCAGTGGTTGTGGGGGTCTGCGGGCAGGGGGCTTATCAGAATCTGGAAGCCCCCTTTAACAAGGGGACCCCCAGATCCCGCCCCCCTGTGTGAATTGGTAATTGGGTACAAATGTACCCCTACCATCTCACAAAAAAGTGTCAAAAAGGTTAAAAAAGACGGTTTTTGACAATTCCTTTATTAATTTCTTCTTCTTTCCCCGCTTCTTCTTCCATCTTCTTTTTTCTGGTCTTCCGTCGGTGTTCTTCTTCTTCCTCCATCTTCTTCTTCTCCATCTTATTCTTCCTCCGCTCTTCTCGTCCCGCATCTTCCTCTGGCTTCTTCTCCGCTCCATCCGCACGATCCGCCTCAGTGGGAGTCTTCGCCGTGTGACGCTTCGGTTCTCCTGACACTTCTTATATAACGGAGGGCGGGGCCACCCAGTGACCCCACCCTCCTCTGACGCACGGGGATTTCACAGGGACTTCCCTATGGCTTTCCCCCATGTTGTCAGAGGGGGCGGGGTCACCCGGTTACGTAACATTGCATTGATACATGTCTCCTGGGGCAGGACCCAGGTCCCCAAACACTTTTTATGATAATAACTTGCATATAAGCCTTTAAAATTAGCACTTTTGATTATTCATGTGTCCCATAGACTTTAACGGTATTCGCATGTTCGAACAAATTTTTTGGCTGTTCGCATGTTCTGGATGCAAACCGAACCGGGGAGTCTTCGGCTCATCCCTACTCACTACTTTACATTGTAGCAAAGTGTCATTTCTTCAGTGTTAATAATAAAAAGATGAGAAGTTGGGACTTTATGTGAGAAGTGACTATCCAGTACACAATTCTCCATCCCTAATGGTTTGTAAAGAAGGGGAGAAAGGGGAGAAAAAGGGAAAATGGGACTTTATGTGAAACACAACACTTGGGTAGGTTGAATCATTCAAATAATGTAAAACACATATTTATTGATAGCACAATTGAGCATAGTGTAATAAATAACAAGATCTCTTCCTATTTTCTAATCAGTTACCATTGATTATTAATTTAATTTATAACCTATTACAAGTACCCTTTATGTATAGCTGCTCCTGATGAGTGGAGACAACCCACGAAACGCGTAGAGCCTTACATTTGATGCTATGCCACAGCAATCATGTGAATACCATGGGTTTGATCATCTTGAATCATCAATTAAGTACTTAGCCATTATGTCTTTATACAATTTTGAGTATACTGCTGATATATCATGTACCATGTGCAACAATGTCTATCATTTTACCATATGATGCATTAGTCATGTTTATCTGGATTTTGTATTATCTATGTTGTCTATTCAATCATGTTATTTATTACACTATGCTCAATTGTGCTATCAATAAATATGTGTTTTACATCATTTGAATGATTCAACCTACCCAAGTGTTGTGTTTCACATAAAGTCCCATTTTCCCTTATTCCCCCCTTTCTCCCCTTCTTTACATTTCTTCAGTGTTGTCACATGAAAAGATAGAAGAAAATATTTACAAAAATGTGAGGGGGTGTACTTACTTCACTTGTGTGAGATACTGTATATGGCTAATAGCACCGAGCAGAATGTACTTTTTACTTATGTATTATCTGTACATCTACAGTATAGAATTATTATGTGGAATTGATTGTGCTGATTATCTTTTTGGTTTCTACTTTGTAAGTTTCAAAAAACGTTTCAATAAAAATCTATTGATATGAATAAAATTCCTATTTGGAAGGGAGAAAACCCTTGTATCTGCCTCATGACAGGTTCTCTTTACAGCGAACCAACACCTTCACAGTTAAACACAAAGAGACAAATATCTTATTTTTTTTTTCGCAATGTTTGTCACTGTCCAGAGTTTCGGTCATGTTTGTTGGGTCGAGTCATTATGACCTCGCAGTGGATCTGATGAGCAAACTTTTTTTTTAAATGGGCAATATAAGTGTCAGACTCTCAGAAGTTTGGGATTTGCAGAGGACACGTGAGAGCACTTATAACGGTAGGCGATACTTTATTTTATTTCTATTTAATTTTGATAGATACATTTGATGGCCATCCACCGGTGTACCCCGCCGTCTGCTCAATCCTATCTCCAGTTATTCTGTTCTATTGCATTTAATAAATAGATATTTGGGAGGAATAACTAGGGGTGACCCCTATAGACCCCCCCCCCCCCAGGAAGGGTAATGGACTATTTTGGTACCCAATTATTAAACAAAAACATTCAAAATATATCAATTTTATTTATACAAAATTATTAAAAAAGACATTGACCTCAACATACAAACATGTCTAACTGGTCACATAGGAGCCTCAGAGAAATGCAGAGGGGGTATAATTCACGATGTTCTGTATATCTTCCATAGGTGTACGCAGAACCCCAAAGCTGAAACACACATGCGTGTGTGTGTGCGTCTACATGTATATGGCCCCGGGTACATTAACCACTTAAGGACTGGAAGATTTTCCCCCTTAAGGCCATTTTTTTTTTTTGCAATAAGGCACTGCGTCGCTTTAACCAACAATTGTGCGGTCGTGCGACGTTGTACCCAAACAAAATTGACGTCCTTTTTTTCCCCCACAAATATAGATTTCTTTTGGTGGTATTTGATCACCTCTGCGTTTTTTTTTTAATTTTTTGCGCTATAAACAAAAAAAAGACCGACAGTTTTGATTAAAAAAAAAAAAACAATATTTTTTACTTTTTGCTATAATAAATATCCAAAAAAAATGTTAAAAAAAAAAAAATTCTTCATCAGTTTAGACCGATGTGTAATCTTTTACATATTTTTTGTAAAAAAAATTCACAATAAGCGTATATTGATTGGTTTGCGTAAAAGTTATAGCGTCTACAAAATAGGGGATAGATTTATGGCATTTTTTATTTATTTTACTTCTTTTACTAGTAGTGGCGGTGATCTGCGATTTTTAGCAGGACTGCGACATTACGGCAGACAGATCGGACACTTTTGACACATTTTTAGGACCAGTGACATTTATACAGCGAGCTAAAAATAGCCACTGATTACTGTATAAATGTCACTGGCAGGGAAGGGGTTAACAGGGCGATCAAGGGGTTAAGTGTTCCCTAGTGAGGTGTTTCTAACTGTGGGGGGAGGGGACTGACAGGGAGTAGACAGAGAGAGATCACTGTTCCTGATAACTAGGAACAGCAGATCTCGCCCTACTTCCCTGACAGAACGGAGATCTGTCTGTTTACATTGACAGGTCCCCTTTCTGTCTCTCTCAGGAGCAATCGCGGGTCGCCGGCGCAGGGGAGCCAACCTGCCGCTGTATAACGATGGTGGCTGGTCGGCAAGTAGTTAATCTACCTGCTGGCACAATAAAAGAAAAGTGTGTAAGCACCTCTCTTATGGCAGAGCAGGTAAGAGGGAGATCTTTTCCATCTCCCCGCCGGCACACAGAGTGATAATGCTAATCTTCTACATGTTTTGCGGTAGAAGCTGCTTCTTCAGGAGGTGTTATATATATATAGTATCATCTACAACAAATGTATGTCATTATATCGATGTATCAAAAGATTGTAGTGAGGGGAAAAGATTCAATGAATGCTTACCCAAGAGAGATCAGAGCGCAGATGGCAGTCAAGGTAGGGATGCCCCTTGGAGCTCCCCCATGGTGGACACGGGGGGCAAAACTTGTAAGTATGTCAATGTAACATTAATTGCTGAAAATTAGATTTTAGAGTGAGAGAGAGATCAGTATGAGAGAGTGAGAGTGATAACACCATATTTAACACACCTTCTCCCTATTCACACCTGAGACCTTGTAACACTAACGAGTCACATGACACCGAGGAGGGAAAATGGCTAATTGGGCCCAATTTGGAGATTTTCACTTAGGGGTGTACTGACTTTTGTTGCCAGCGGTTTAGACATTAATGGCTGTGTGTTGAGTTATTTTGAGGGGACAGCAAATTTACACTGTTATACAAGCTGTACACTCACTACTTTACATTGTAGAAAACTGTCATTTCTTCTGTGTTGTCACATGAAAAGATAGAAGAAAAGATTTACAAAAATGTGAGATACTGTAGTTACATAGTTAGTCAGGATGAAAAAAAAGACACAAGTCCATCCAGTTCAACCGCAAAAAAAAAAAAAAAAAAAAAAAAAAACATACAATCCCATATACACAATTCTATACCCACATTTGATCCAGAGGAAGGCAAAAAAACCCAGTAGAGCGTGATCCAAATTGCTACAGCAGGGGAAAAAATTCCTTCCTGATTACCCGAGAGGCAATCGGATTTTCCCTGGATCAACTTTATCTATAAATGTCAGTATCCGTTATATTATGTACATTTAGGATAGAATCCAGGACTTTCTTAAAACAATCTTCTGAGCTGGACAGAACCACCTCTGGAGGGAGTCTATTCCACATTATCACAGCTCCATTTTTTTTATCTTTGGTTAATATTGTGTTAAAATAGTGTTTTTTTTTAATATCTCATGCAATATTAAGAGTTAATTTAAATTTTCAAAGTAAATATAAAATTGGAGGTAAATACTGCAAAAAAGTTATTTTACTAAAAACACACGTTAGTTATTTATCTCATGGTACAGGTAGTCAATATTTTATGAATTTACAAAAAAAAAAAAAAACAATGAGGAGAACTCTGCGCTGGGTAGTACGTTATAAATATACAATGTATCAGTGAGAGAAAACAATGTATCAATGTGAGAATATAATGTATCAATGTGAGAATATAATGTATCAATGTGAGAATATAATGTATCAATGTGAGAATATAATGTATCAGTGAGAGAATATAGTGTATCATGGACTACCCCATTAAAACTACTCATGCACTCCATTAAGTCAATAGATATACAACCCCCCCATTAGACATGTGCGCCGTCAATAAATTTGTTTTGTTTTCTTCCATTCCGTTTTGTATTAGAATTGATTCGTATTTCATAATTCATGTCCGAAATTTCGTACGAAATACGAATTTTCGTTAGGTTCGTATTTTCGAATGTTTCGAATGTTCGTTATGATGAATTTATCATTATGAGGGGCTCCCACCATCCCTGTGCTGTGCTCATTATGAGGGGCTCCCACCATCCCTGCGCTGTGCTCATTATGAGGGGCTCCCACCATCCCTGTGCTGTGCTCATTATGAGGGGCTCCCACCATCCCTGCGCTGTGCTCATTATGAGGGGCTCCCACTATCCCTGTGCTGTGCTCATTATGAGGGGCTCCCACTATCCCTGTGCTGTGCTCATTATGAGGGGCCCTCACCATCCCTGTGCTCATTATGAGGGGCTCCCACTATCCCTGTGCTGTGCTCATTATGAGGGGCTCCCACCATCCCTGTGCTGTGCTCATTATGAGGGGCCCCCACCATCCCTGTGCTGTGCTCATTATGAGGGGCTCCCACCATCCCTGTGCTGTGCTCATTATGAGGGGCCCCCACCATCCCTGTGCTGTGCTCATTATGAGGGGCTCCCACTATCCCTGTGCTGTGCTCATTATGAGGGGCCCCCACCATCCCTGTGCTGTGCTCATTATGAGGGGCTCCCAACATCCCTGTGCTGTGCTCATTATGAGGGGCTCCCAACATCCCTGTGCTGTGCTCATTATGAGGGGCTCCCACCATCCCTGTGCTGTGCTCATTATGAGGGGCTCCCAACATCCCTGTGCTGTGCTCATTATGAGGGGCTCCCAACATCCCTGTGCTGTGCTGACTTCCTGGGTTTTTAAACGTTTAGGTTCGTTAACTTTTCGTAACAATTAAGAATGTTCATTAGGAATTTGGATCCGAAATTCATAAACGAAATTTCGTACTTCGTACAAAATTCGGAAGCATAGCAATTCATATTTTGGATCCTCCTGAATGTACGAATTTACTATCTATCTACCTATCTATCTATCTATCTATCGATATATATATCTATATTGATATAGATATATAGACATAACTATCTCTATATCTATAGATAGATAGATAGATAGATAGATAGATAGATAGATAGATAGATAGATAGATAGATAGATAGATAGATAGATAGATAGATAGATAGATAGATAGATAGATAGAAATAGATAGATAGATAGATAGAATGTATGGTGTTTTTAAATAATATATATATATATAGATATAGATATAGATATAGATATAGACATAGATATAGATATATATATATATATATATAGATATATATATATAGGAACTGATATGTAAATCACAAAAAAAATTAATAAAAAAGTGATTACATTTTTTTCAAGAAGTTATGAAATGTTGCTTGAATATTTTTTATTTTTTTGTGATTTCTAGGAAGCAGCAGGATGACTTTTAATACAACATATGTTAATTAAAGTATAATTTCACCTTTGTTCACCTTTTTTTTTCTTCTAAATTACAGCTCCCCTGTGTACATAGTATTAGGGCCAATTCACACCACATGCAGTCCAGTGCATTTTTTTTTTCAAAAATGCATGGAAAGTAGGTTATATGGTTTTTAATTGCATAGTTCACACCAGTGCATTCCAGTTCCAGAAAAAAAAAAAGTAGAACATGCTGCATTTTTCCTGCACTGGACTAGAACACTGTAAAAAGCATAACAAATGCACTGGATTGCCCTGGAATCCACCACACTGGAACACATGTCCTTATTTAAGGTAAAAAAAGAGGGGGTAAAATGCACTGGACCGCAAAAAAACACACTAAAAATGCATCAAAAACGCAGTGGAACGTGCAGGCAGAAAAGCATCTGGAACGCATTCTGGACTGTGTTTCTATGGTGTGAACTGGCCCTTAATGTACTCCTTTTGCAAAAATAAAACAGGTTTCCCTTTAATTCAGCCCCGGAAGGTTTGGCTGCTCATTGACCAGGCCATTTTTTGCGATACGGCACTGCGTCGCTTTAACTGACATTTGCGTGGTCGTGCGACGTTGTACCCAAACAAAATTTGCGCCCTTTTTTTCACACAAATAGAGCTTTCTTTTGGTGGTATTTGATCATCTCTGTAGTTTTTATTGTTTGCCCTATAAACAAAAAAAAAGCGACAATTTTGAAAAAAAAAAAAAAACACAATATTTTGTACTTTTTGCTACAATAAATATCCCCAATTTAAAAGAAAAAAAAAAAAAAAGCTATTTTTTTTTTCATTTTAGGCCGATACGTATTCTTCTACATATTTTTGGTAATAAAAATCGCAGTAAGCGCATATTGATTGGTTTGCGCAAAAGTTATAGTGTCTAATAGGGGATAGATTTATGGCATTTTTATTATTATAATTTTTTTTTTACTAGTAAAGGCGTCAATCGGCGATTTTTATCGAGACTGCAACATTATGGCAGACAGATCGGACACTTTTGACACATTTTTTAGGATGATTGACAATTATACAGCGATCAGCATTGTGCACTGAAATGCACTGATTACTGTATAACTGTCACTGGCAGGGAAGGCGTTAACACTAGGGGGGGCAATCAAGGGGTTAACTGTGTTCCCTAGGTGTGTGTTCTAACTGTAGGGGGAGGGGACTGACTACAGGAGATGACAGATCGTGGTTCCTAGCTATTAGGAACTCACGATCTGTCTCTCCTCTCCTCGCAGAACTGGGATGTGTGTGTGTTTACACACGTCCCTGTTCTGTCCCTCGTGCCCGCGATCGCGCTTGGCCGGCTGTCTTCGAGCATCGACACCCCCTGTAGTGCAGCGCGTGCGAGCGCCTGCTATCCCGCCTAAAGGAGCCGACGTACAGCTACGATGGTTCGCTGGATCGTGCTAACCTGCCGCCGTATAATGACGGCGGCTGGTTGGCAAGTGCTTAATCTACACATGCTTACCTCACTGTCTTTATGAATGTTTCAATACACTTATCTATTACTTCTGTCTTACTTCCTGGACAGACTTTAGGTCATGACACAGGAAGGAGCTGACTAGCTGATCTCATTAGCACAAACCCTGCATTATCTACCCTCAGCTGGTCAACTCCTTCCTGTGTCATGGCCTAAAGTCTGTCCAGGAAGTAAGGCAGAAGTAATGGAGCAGTGTGTTTAAACATCCATGAAAACAATGAGATAAGTGTGGGTAGAATAAATGGAAAGCTGTTTTATTTTTGCAAAAGAACTACATTAATGCTATATTGGTACAGAGGGGAACTGGAATTTAGAAGAAAAAAAAAAAAAGTGAGCATATCCTTTAAGCTAATCGGAGCTGCTTTACTGGAAAAAAAAATATGTTTACAGAACTCAACAGCTGAAAGTGAATACACAGAACTGAGTGAGTCAGAGTAGTGAATGATCCCCCTTCTGCTCTTTATGGTTCTGTTAGATTAACCACTTCAGCCCCGGACCATTTGGCTGGCCAAAGACCAGAGCACTTTTTGCGATTCGGCACTGCGTCGCTTTAACTGACAATTGCGCGGTCATGTGACGTGGCTCCTAAACAAAATTGACGTCCTTTTTTCCCCACAAATAGAGCTTTCTTTTTGTGGTATTTGATCACCTCTGCAGTTATTATTTTTTGCGTTATAAACAAAAAAATGCGTACATTTTTAAAAAAAACGCATTATTTTTTACTTTTTGCTGTAATAAATATCCCCAAAAAATATATAAAAAAACGTTTTTTCCTCAGTTTAGGCCGATATGTATTCTTCTACATATTTTTGGTAAAAAAAAAATCTCAAGTGTTTATTGATTGGTTTGCGCAAAAAATAGGGGATAGTTTTTTGGCATTTTTATTAATATTATTTTTTTTTTTTTACTAGTAATGGCGGCGATCAGCGATTTTTATCGTGACTGCGACATTATGGCGGACAGATCGGACACTTTTGGTGCTATTTTGGGACCATTCACATTTATACAGCGATCAGTGCGATTAAAAATGCCTTGATTACTGTGTAAATGTGACTGGCGGTGAAGGGGTTAACCACTAGTGGGCGCTGTAGGGGTTAAATGTGTCCTAGGGAGTGATTCTAACTGTGGGGGGGAGGGGCTGTGTGTGACACGACACTGATCACCGCTCCTGATTACTGTGATCAGTGTCCTGTCACTAGGCAGAATGAGGAAATGCTTGTTTACATCAGCATTTCCCGTTCTTCCTCTTCGTGAGACGATTGCGGGTATCTCCGCAGACATCGAGTCCGCGGGACCCGCGATCACACTCATGGAGCTCGTGGTGGGCGCGCGCACGCCCGCAAGCCGCTTCTTAAAGGGCAATGTACAGGTACGTTAATCTGGCCGTACGTGCCCTTCTGCCGACGTATATCGGCGTGAGCCGGTCGGTAAACGGTTAACCTCTTCCTGCCTGGCCGATTGTAAAATGACGGCTGGGCAGGAGCATTGTTGTTCTGGGAAGACGTCATATGACAACAGCTCTCTCCATTTTATTACCCTCGCCACACAAGATTATGGAGATGTGTTTAAGGGCAAGGTGGAAAAATAAAGCTTTTAAGGAAAGAAGGAGCCAGCAGCACAACAGACACATCTGATTTTTTTTTTTCTTTGACTAACCTGAAAGGCGTTGTACAGGCAGAAGGTGCATTCTATGCATTAAGATAAAACACCTGTGTGCAGCAGCCCCCCTCAGCCCCCCAATACTTACCTGAGCCACATCTCTATCCAGCAACATGCACGAGTGCATCGGCCGCCAGGGACTCTCCCTCCTGATTGGCTGAGACAAGCAGCGGCGCCATTAGCTCCCGCTGCTGTCAATCAAAGTCAGTTAGCCAATCAGAAGATAGAGGGGGTGGGGCCAAACCGTGGCTCTGTGTCTGACTGGACACAGGGAACTGCTTTATGTGAGGGCACTCGACAGGAGAGAGGGGCCCGGAGCACCGGCAAGGAACCCGAAAAGAGGAGGATCTGGGCTGCTCTGTGCAAATCCACTGCAACAGAGTCAGGAAGTATCACGTTTGCTATTTTTAAAGAAAACAAAAATGAAACTTTACAATCACTTTAAATGGGAACTTGAGGCCAGAATTAAATATGGGTGAACAGGCAGGAATTGTGGTGTACTTGGTGAGGGAGGGATACAAACACTTCAGCATTTTTTTACCTTAATGCAGGGAATGCATTAAGGAAAATGATGTCCAAGCTTTAGCACCACTTTAAGCCCAAACAAATGCACTAGCAATGATGTCTCCCCTATATCTGGGGGCTGTACATCATAGATAAAAGGTGCACTCCCCTATTTTCCAATTCATATGACCAAAGGTCACCAAGGATGGGAAGTAGACCCTGTCAAAGCATAGGATATGAAAGAAAATTTGTAAGGGGTCCAAAGGGCCACATCATCAGTAGGTGCAAGGTGCACCTACTATGGCATGATGTATGTGTCCAAAAGTACCCAAGGGTGGGAAGCAGACCTTTTGAAAGCAAAGCATATGAAAGAAAATGTTTTGGGGGTCCAAAGATCCCTTTATCAGTTTGCTTTTTTTTGCAAGTTATAAGCAACAGGAATGCATCTTTGAACCTGGGTCTTGGACCCTTTAGAGGGTAGGTGGTAGACCCCTTCATTACAGAGGATATGGAGGAATAATTGGAAAATGGCCCCTTAGCGGTTTATTGGTAATAACTCTAATGCCCTGTACACACGGTCGGATTTTCCGATGGAAAATGTGTGATAGGACCTTGTTGTCGGACATTCCGACCGTGTGTACACAAATCTGACGCACAAAGTGCAACGCATGCTCAGAATAAATGAAGAGATGAAAGCTATTGGCTACTGCCCCGTTTATAGTCCTGACGTACGTGTTTTACGTCACCGCGTTCAGAATGATCGGATTTTCCTACAACTTTGTGTGACCGTGTGTATGCAAGACAAGTTTGAGCCAACATCCGTTGGAAAAAATCCTAGGATTTTGTTGTCGGAATGTCCAATCAATGTCCGACCGTGTGTACGGGGCATAAAACATGTATTTTTTTTACACAGGTGTGAAATTGGTGTGAAAGAAAGATGAAGACTCTTCTTCTCCTCCAGTTGTTCATCTCGCTGATCCTTATGACCTATACCACCAAACTAAATCAAGAACAGGGCAATCATCAAAAGCAAGAATGGGTCAATCATCAAAATCAAGGACAGGGCTATAGTCAAAATCAAGGACAGGGTAATCAACAAAATCCAGGACAGGGTAATCAACAAAATCAAGGACAGGGTAATCATCAAAATCAAGGACAGGGTAATCAAAAAAATCAAGGACAGGACTATAGTCAAAATCAAGGACAGGGTAATCAACAAAATCAAGGACAGGACTATCGTCAAAAACAAGGACAGGGCAATCAACAAAATCAAGGACAGGGTAATCAACAAAATCAAGGACAGGGTAATCAACAAAATCAAGGACAGGACTATAGACAAAATCAAGGACAGGGCAATCAACAAAATCAAGGACAGGACTATAGACAAAATCAAGGACAGGACTATAGACAAAATCAAGGACAGGGCAATCAACAAAATCAAGGACAGGACTATAGACAAAATCAAGGACAGGGTAATCAACAAAATCAAGGACAGGGTAATCATCAAAATCAAGGACAGGACTATAGACAAAATCAAGGACAGGGCAATCAACAAAATCAAGGACAGGACTATAGACAAAATCAAGGACAGGGCAATCAACAAAATCAAGGACAGGGTAATCAACAAAATCAAGGACAGGACTATCGTCAAAAACAAGGACAGGGTAATCAACAAAATCAAGGACAGGACTATAGTCAAAATCAAGGACAGGGCAATCAACAAAATCAAGGACAGGGTAATCAAAAAAATCAAGGACAGGACTATAGTCAAAATCAAGGACAGGGCAATCAACAAAATCAAGGACAGGGCAATCAACAAAATCAAGGACAGGGTAATCAACAAAATCAAGGACAGGTCAATCATAAAAACCAAGAACAGGGCAATCAACAAAATCAAGAACAGGGCAATCATCAATGGCAAGAGTCGGTATCTCAATCTCAAATGGACTTTGCTGTAAGGCTTTATCAACAGATTTCATCATATTCAGAAAGACCTCAACCAAACCTATTAATTTCACCGATCAGCATCTACATAACCCTCTCCATGCTGGCTCTTGGTGCCCAAGGTAAAACGCGAGAGGAAATCCTCGACACCTTAGGTCTAGATGGCAGCAAGACAGACATGGGGCTGCATGAGGGCAATAGAAAGATTCTTCAGGAACTACAGCAGCAAAGCAAAGATATGGCATTCAAGCTTGGTAATGAACTCTTCCTAAGAAAGGGGGGAGCTTATTTACCGCAATTCCGACTATATTTGGCTGACTACTACAACACCGCCATTCAAACCATCAGCTTCAGTGACCCTGAGGCTGCTAAGAGAACAATCAATAATATTGTGAGTGACAGAACAGATCAGAAGATACAGAATATGGTCAGTCGCTTGGATTTGAAAACATCGATGGTC
Source organism: Lithobates clamitans (assembly GCA_037952925.1). Lineage (NCBI taxonomy): Eukaryota > Metazoa > Chordata > Amphibia > Anura > Ranidae > Lithobates > Lithobates clamitans. The sequence goes on along the minus strand of JBBGZY010001053.1, from coordinate 355,447 downwards.
CTGGTAGATTATGCAGTCTTCCAAGGTAAGTCCATTTTTCTGTTGACTACAGAAAGTAGATTTTGGAGAAACAAATGTCTTAAAACTACAGATACAACAATCATCGCAATGACTTTCACAAGAGTCTATCCTGGAAGGGCGGTATTTACCATAAAGCACCTGTAGGGCAATCTCTGAAGTGAGGTGGCAGCACTAGACCCTAAAATTTGCAAACCAATTTTTTTTTTCTTTGATTTTGTTTCCATCATCAGTCCACCTCTGAATATTGATAGCTAAATTCATCAAGATAGCTGTAGGAAGAGTGCATGCTGAGAAGAGTCAGAAGGTTCTTCACAACATGAGACCTTTTCTCCTTTCTCTTGTTTGGTGGTGGGTATGGTTAAAAAGTAGACCTGCATATTAAATCGGAAGTAAACCCATCCATTTAACCATTTCAAATCAGTTACATTTCCGGCATGTGTCAGGAATGTAACCCTCCCATTGGTTGTGCTCTCAACCAGACTGACAACTGAACATTAATCTGCATGCTTAACCCTAGGCATACATTCCCACTCCTCCCAGTACAAATCCACCCCCCTGCTGAATCCGCCCCCCCCCCCAGCACAAATCTTTGTCCTCCGCAAATCTCCCCCACATAAATCGCCCCCCCCCCCAAAAAAAAACACCACTCCTCTTAGCACAAATCCCACCCTCAAATTTTCACTCCCAGTGCACATCCCCCCCCCCCCACTCCAAATCTCCCTCCTAGCACAAGTTCACACTATTCACCCTCCTAGCACATAACCCCAACCCCCCCCCCCCCAAAAAATATCCACTCCTAGCACAAATGCCCCCAATCATCCCTACTCATTCCTAATTATACCTACTAGCACAAATCCCCCCAAAATATATTCTCCTCCTAACAAAATCCCATCTCCTCTCTACCATATTACCTCTTCTAGCACAAACCCCCCCAAATCCCCCTTCTAGCACAAATCCTCTTCCCCCTCCCCCCCTCTCAACACAAATTCCTCCAAATCAAAACTTCTAGTAATTCATACCCCCCTGCCACCCCCCAATTTCCCCTCCCAACTCAACCCCCCCCAATCTCCTTGAAGCGCCCCACCATCTCTCCTGATACCACAGTGCCCAGGGCAGCCGCCCCTCCTTCAAACCCCTTGTCCCGGCCCTGACATTAAAACTGTTGTATGTGGTATTTACCAAGCGTTTTTGCTTTTAGAGGTAAATACCCCACGAAGAGGGATTGTGAATTGACATTTTCAGTATTGCACGAGATATTTGGGGAAAATGTGTCATGCAGTGGCGGCTGGTGCTCAATGTTCTTGGGGGTGGGGGGGGCAATTGGGGCCTTAGGCTCTAATCATGTCCTTCCAGTGGCAGTCGGTCCATTAGGCGCGCAGCCCCCCTAATCTATGCGTCCGGCGCCCCTATGTACATTAGGGGCTGGGCGCAAGGATTAGGGGGCCAGCACTTCTACGCCCCTAATGGACCGACTGCCACTGGTGTCATGTGACCCAATCACCGCATGCAATTTGCTTTAGTGGCTAGAGCTCTATATTGCTTATGGAATCATCAGGACACCGCTATTAAAGTTGTCACCAGAGCAAGAGGTGAGGGAAAATCCTTTAATGGTGACACGTGCTCCACCAACTATTTAGGATGGGAATTCCCTGTATTGTTTACAGACTTCCTCTTATTTCCCATTGATACTCCAGGACAAGAAGTCATGGGGAATCTCCCCAGCAGGACAAACAGCAACAAATAACATGAATGGGGGGTTTAACCCCTCCCTATTCTTTAAAAAAATAAAAATAAACAGTTTGGGCTACACATACACTTTAACCACTTCCCCCGGATTGACGTCATATGACATCATTGATTTGAGTGGAGATATCTGGATGATGGTGCAACTGCACCCATCATCCAGATATCAGTTTTTTCCGGCGGCAATTCCCTGCACTGTAAAAATCCATCTTATCAGCCCTCCAGTGTTTCTCTGGTCTCTCCTGTGAGAGTGAATCCGCCGGCGGTGGCACTTGACCATAGAGCTGGCCGTGGACCAGATGGTCCCTGGCCATCTCTATGACCCTCGGAGGCCAGAAGTGACATCACCGGCAGATGTAAACACTGACATTTTTTTTTTTATGCTAGAAAGCCTGAGATCATTTTTTTCTTATCTCAGGCTTTCCAGCATAGAGGAGAGATAGGTGAGGACTTCTAGACCCCAGCTCTCTCTGTAAAGAGGACCTGTCGTGCCCTATTCCTATTACAAGGGGTGTTTACATTCATTGTAATAGAAATAAAAGTGATCAGACAATACAAAATTAAAAGGAAAGTGTAAAAATAAAATAATAAAATAAACAATAATAAGAAAAAAATTTAAAGAGCCCCCATAACCTCTGTGAAAAAATACTCTATATATATATATAAACTCGCGCTGATGGTGAAAAAACTTGGTGATAAAAGTGAGTGTAGCTGCTATACACAAAGTGCTAGACACTTGAGCAAAGTGAAAAAATGTATATAAATACAGCGCTCACAAACATAAACCCATTACAAGTGGAAAAGACAAAACATAAAATAGCTGAAAAAATAACTCATAGAGTCCACAAAACAACTGAAAAAAATGCTTCACATCCGCTGTGCAAAAAGAGTTTCAGAAATTTTCAGGCGTACCAAGACACCCCCACATGTGTCCCCACTCACCGCATCACAAGGACACCCAGCTTTTCAGTCTGGGGGTCAATTCAGACTTATACCGATATCCAGAGATGGCAAATTCAATGATGAGACTTGATGACAAATACATCTTATGCCGCGTACACACGAGCGGACTTTCCGGCAGAAAAGGTCAGATGGAACGATTCCGTCGGACATTCCGATCGTGTGTTGGCTTCATCGGACCTTTTCTATCGAAAATTGCAATGAACCTAGAAAAAGAACATGTTTCAAATCTTTCCAACGGACTCGATTCCTATAGCAAAAACGTTTGTCTGTATGCTACTCCGACGGACCGAAAACGATGCAAGGGCAGCTATTGGCTACTGGCTATTGAACTTCCTTTTCGAGTCCGGTCGTACGTCATCACGTTTGAAAGGATCGGACTTTGGTGTGATCGTGTCTAGGCAAGTCCGTTTCGTCGGAACTCCGTCGAAAAGTCCTTCGGAGTTCAGTCCGACGAGAAGTCCGCTCGTGTGTACGCGGCATTAAAGATGATTTCTCGGCCATATAAACAGGTACCCAAAATGAGAAAGATGGACTAATAGTGAAGTAAGCCAAGAACAGGTTTTGTTGAGCATAAAAAATGCATACTTGCAGACGTAAGTTAAAAAACGGGCATAAAATGGAGATGACAATACAGCAAACACCGTTCCTGGCGTTCTTTACACGAGACCGGAAGTGACGTCAGTCGTGCCGGAAGTTGCGTCAATGCATTTCACCCACCCACAGGGCGTCATCAAAGGACCACATCATCAAAGGTCCTCTAGTCCATCTCTCTTATTTTGGGTACCTGTTTATATGGCCGAGAAATCTTCTTTAAGAAGTACTGTATATACTCGAGTATAAGCCGACCCGAATATAAGCCGAGGCACCTCATTTTACCACAAAAAACTGGGAAAACGTATTGACTCGAGTATAAGCCTAGGGTGAGAAATGCGCAGCTACTGTAAGTGGAAAAGAGGGTCAACAATGCCCATTTGCAGCCTCACTGTGCCCATTTGTAGCCTCACTGCGCCCATTTGCAGCCATAGGTCCCCCGAACTTCAAACTCGGTAGTTAAATGTTCCTAATTGACGCCTAGCTGCAGCCAAAATTTGGGGTCTCTGGACCCAAAGGGTCCCGAAATGACATTGCTGCAGATGGACACAGTTGACCGAACTTGGGGCCCCGTATCTCAGGGCCACTTAGTGTTAGGAACCCCAAATTTGGTGCGCAACTAGCACTACAACATATCCAAAGCTGGGGTTCCTAGCACCAAGTGGACCCGAGATATGGGGCCCCAAAGTCGGTTTGGAAAATGTCATGCACTTTTCTGCAGCAGAGAATGACTTTTTTCCGAACCGACTTTGGGGCCTCGTATCTCGGGGCCACTTGGTGCTAGGAACCCCAGCTTTGGATATGTTATAGTGCTAGGTCCACTAGGTTTGCACACCAAATTTCCTAGCACCAAGTGGTCCCGAGATACAGGGTCCCAAATTCGGTTCGGAAAATGTCATTTTCTGCTGCAGAAAAGTGCTTGACTCGAGTATAAGCCGAGGGGGGCATTTTTAGCACAAAAAAAGTGCCGAAAAACTCAGCTAATACTCGAGTATATATGGTATTTGTCATCAAGTCTCATCATTGAATTTGCCATCTATGGATATCGGTATAAGTCTGAATTGACCCCCATACTGAAAAGCTGGGTGTCGTTGTGATGCGGTGGGTGGGGACACATGTGGGGGTGTTTTGGTACGCCTGAAAATTTCTAAAACTCTTTTTGCACTTTTTGCACAGCAGATGTGAAGGATTTTTTCAGTTATTTTGTGGACTTTATAAGCTATTTTTTCAGCTATTTTTATGTTTTGTTTTTTTCCACTTGTAATGGGTTTATGTTTGTGAGCTCTGTATTTATATATATTTTTTCCCATCCCCTCTAGGCTCGCAGGCAGAAGCGCACACATATGTAGGTCGCCCCCGCATCTGTAAACAACGTTCAAATCACACATGCTGCAACCGTTATGCCCCGTACACACGGTCGGATTTTCCGATGGAAAATGTGTGATAGGACCTTGTTGTCGGAAATTCCGACCGTGTGTAGGCTCCATCACACATTTTCCATAGGAATTTCCGACGCACAAAGTTTTGAGAGCAGGCTATAACATTTTCCGACAACAAAATCCGTTGTCGAAAATTCCGATCGTGTGTAGACAATTCCGATGCACAAAGTGCCACGCATGCTCAGAATAAATTAAGAGATGAAAGCTATTGGCTACTGCCCCGTTTATAGTCCCGACGTACGTCTTTTACGTCACCGCGTTCAGAATGATCGGATTTTCTGACAACTTTGTGCGACCGTGTGTATGCAAGACAAGTTTGAGCCAACATCCGTCGGAAAAAATCCATGGATTTTGTTGTCGGAATGTCCGATCAATGTCCGACCTTGTGTACGGGGCATAAGTGTGAGGGCAATAATTCTAGTGCTAGTACACACTAACATGAAAAAACAAAAGTGCTCATTCTAAAGGTTTATATGGAAGTTATTGCCATAAAAAGTGTTTGGGGACCCGGGTCCTGCCCCAGGGGACATGTATCAATGCAAAAACAAAAAGTTTTAAAAACGGCCGTTTTTTCGGGAGCAGTGATTTTAACCGGTTCAATACCGGGCAATTTCACCCCATTCCTTCCCAGGCCAATTTTTAGTTTTCAGCGCTGTCGCAGTTTAAACGTCAATTGCGCGGCCGTGCGACATTGTACCCAAAAAAAATTGATGTCCTTTTTTCCCCACAAATAGAGCTTTCTTTTGGTGGTATTTGATCGCCTCTGCGTTTTTTATTTTTTGCGCTATAAACAAAAGAAGAGCGACAATTTTGAAAAAAACACAATATTTTTTACTTTTTGCTATAATAAATATCCCAATTTTTTTTTTTTTTAAAAACACATTTTTTCCTCAGTTTCGGCCGATACGTATTCTTCTACATATTTTTGGTAAAAAAAATTGCAATAAGCGTATATTGATTGGTTTGCACAAAAGTTATAGCGTCTACAAAATACGGGATAGATTTATGGCATTTTTTTTTTAAAAATATTTATTTATTTTTTTAGCGGCGATCGCGATTTTTTTTCATGACTGCGACATTATGGCGGACACATCGGACACTTTTGACACATTTTTGGGACCATTCACATTTATACAGCGATCAATGCTATAAAATTGCATTGATTACTGTGTAAATGTGACAGGCAGTGAAGGGGGTAACCACTAGGGGGCAGGGAGGGGTTAATATGTTTCCTAGGGAAAGATTCTAACTGAAGGGGGAGGGGATGTACAAGGGGAGGAGACCGATCAGTGTTCCTCCGTTCTGGGAACACAGATCGCTCTCCTCAGAGCTGACAGGCTGTGGATCTGTGTGTTTACACACACAGATCCACGGTCCGGCCCGGTTAACGGGCAATCGCAGGTGCCCGGCGGACATCGCGGCCGCCGGGCACACGCAGCGGGTCCCGAGCAACGTGGCGCGCGCGCGCCCCCTAGACGGCCGGGAATCCCAGGACGTCATATGACGTCCACCCAGGATGGGAGATCCCATCTGTGGACGTCATATGACTATGGCTGGGTAGGGAAGTGGTTAAGAATGCTTAACATGAAACAATATAAAGTGTAATATCCCTTTAAATTTCATGCCTGTGGGGTGTCTATAGTATGCCTGTAAAGGGGCGCATGTTTCCCTTGTTTAGAACAGTCTGGCAGCAAAATTACATTTCTAAAGGATTCAAACCAGCAACCCTAGTACTGCTAGGTGGAAGTGCTAACCACTTAGCCGCTATGCTGCCAATTATTAGTATAATTATATGCTGCATATTGGTGTAACATATCGCATTGTACCTGATCTTAGATATGGTGGCTGCATTAGTTTCCTTCTTTTTCCAGAATTGTTTTATAAATGGGAGGACGCACACTTTTTTGCTAGAGTGACAACGCTTCGCTCACTGTACTGTGCCTGTAGAGTAGCAGCATTGTCACCCTAGGACAGGAAGTGCGTAAAGACTACAGAACACCTCCCCATCTCCATAAGACCCCTTTCACACTGGGGCATTTTTCAGGCGCTTTAGCGTTAAAAAAAGCGCCCTGTAAAGCGCCTGAAAGAAGCCTCATCTGCAATCCCAATGGGAAAGCCCGAGCCCTTCCACACTCCCAGCGCCCGAAAAATGCTGGTAAAGCGCGGCTTGAGACCCCTTTCACACTGGGGCATTTTTCAGGCGTTTTTCGGACGCTGGCAGTGTGAAAGGGCTCGGGCCATCGGCGCACCCATGCCCAGTGGCAAAAACACGAAAGCGTTGCAAGGAAGCTGCTTGCAGGACTTTTTTTATGCCCTGCCAGTGCAGCGCCCCCCACTGTGAAAGCATTCAGGCTTTCACATTGGGATTGCAGATGAGGCTTCTTTCAGGCGCTTTACATGCGCTTTTTTTTAACGCTAAAGCGTCTGAAAAATGCCCCAGTGTGAAAGGGGTCTCAGTGTGAAAGGGCTCCGTCTTTCAAATTGGCATTGCAGATGAGGCTGCTTTCAGGCGCTTTACATGCGCTTTTTTTTAACGCTAAAGCACCTAAAAAACGCCTGAAAAATGCCGCTGTGTGAAAGGGGTCTAACAGGGATGAAGTGAACGAAAAGAACAAAAAACAAGCGAAGTTCATTGTTTAGAGTTTACATACACTTTAAACCACTTCAGCTCCGGAAGATTTCCCCCCTTAATGACCAGGCCATATTTTTTTTTTTGCGATTCGGCACTGCGTCGCTTTCACTGACAATTGCGCGGTCGTGCGGCGCTGTACGCAAATAAAATTGATGTCCTTCTTTTCCCACAAATAGAGCTTTCTTTTGGTGGTATTTGATCCCTTCTGCAGTTTTTATTTTTTGCGCTATAAACAGAGAAAGACTGACAATTTTGAATAATAAACAATATTTTTTACTTTCTGCTATAAAACATTCCCAATAAAAAAAATGTAAAAAATCTAATTTCTTCATTACTTTAATATGTCTTCTGCTACATATTTTTGGTAAAAAAAAAAGTTATAGCGTCTTTTTAATTTTTTTAAATTGTTTTTACTAGTAATGGTGGGGATCGGCGATTTTTAAGGGACTGCGACATTGCAGCGGACAAATTGGACACAATTTTATGGGGACCAGTGACACCAATACTGTGATCAGTGCTAAATAAAATGCACCGATTACTCTATAAATGACACTGGCAGGGAAGGGGGTTAACACTAGGGGGCGATCAAAGGGTTAAATGTGTTCCCTGGGAGGTGCTTACTAACTGTGTGGGGGGGATGGGATACACTGGAGGAAAAGAGAGAGATCCGAGTTTTAGCTTAGCTGAAACACAAAGATCTCTCTTTTGCTCCCTGACAGATCAGCGGTTTGCCTTGTTTACATAGGCAGACCGCTGCGCCGTCTGTCCAACAGAACGATCGGCGAGTCGCAAAACGGCCATCGCGGCTGCTGGACCCGCTGATCTGCTCCCGTTGTGTCCAATCACATCGGCAGCGGCGCTCAAGGTGGCGCACGCGCGCCCCCTTACACCGTATGCACATAATCATGTACGGGTACATGATTTTGCACAGACGGGCCGCCCTGCCCCAGTGTACATGCGGTGGGCTGTTTGTTTGTAATATAAACATGTTATATAAATATATCAGAAAGGAGGAGGATTGGGAATATTGTGGTGTAATTTCTTTATTGATACAAAGATGATAAGGAAGAGTATGAATTCAATTAAAACCAATATAGATAATACATGTACTGGGTCGCTGGTGTCCCCAAAAAGAAGGTGAGAAAGGTGGTCACAAGGTAGATGTTAAGTCCCAACATGTTTCGCCAATGATGGCTTTCTCAGGGGATACTGTGGGACCACCACAAATAATCCAGCTCTCAATCAATCCTGGACCAAGAGATGGGTAAATTGGGGGGGGTCCAAAAAAGAGATGGGGGGGCTCTTTAGATGTCAAAGAAGGCCCCAGCCGGGGATAGCGCATGAGAGTCCATGCACAGTCGCAGGAGGTAGACAAGATCCCAGTATACTCAAAACCACAAAAAAAGTGTGTTCAGGGGCACCAATGTGCTAATATGATGGAAAGATGGGGCCGAAATTGTCCCAAGACTAAGGCACAGAACTTTTTGAGTTGAAAACAAGAGTTGAAAAACTTAAACAACCATCTTTTGTTCCTCCAGGTAAATGGAAATCCAAATTTTACAGATCCAGTACAGAGATTCTAGACTTCATGTTGAACGATGGGATGGCGGTCCCGGTGCCAATGATGCGCCAGTGGGGATTGTTTAAGACGTACAAGGACAACGCGATGGGTTCCGATGTGGTGGAACTGCCATACGACGGAAACGTATCCCTTTTCATCATCCTCCCGCAATCACGTACTCTGAGCAGCGTGGAAATAATGCTGACCGCCCAGAAGATTAAAGAATACGTCCAATCAGTGAGAACCAGGTATTACACGAGAGTTGCTTAAAACAAAACTCCAGTTTTAACATGGTTATGAGGTCAAATCAGCCAAATGTTCATACAAATAGCAACGTGCAACTTGATGTTAATTGGATGAATGCTGGATAAACTGACAATGCGAATGAGCTGGTAAAGGGGTAGACCATAAGCACAGAACAGGATACAACAAGCAGTGCAACTCATGCAGTAACTGGGGTTTTCTAGGAGCAGTTACCAACTAATGACACTAGGTGGCAGGGCAGTGCTAAATAACTGATTAGTATAGAACAGTGGTGGCGAACCCTTGGCACACATGCTACAGATGGCACGCAGAGCCCTCCCTATGAGCATGCAAGCTATAGTCTTCGGAGTAGCTCCGGGCACACAAAAGCTCAACATACTTTACTAGGAGGACAAATCATCCGGTGTCCCAGCACCGCCTGCCTCCTCCAGATCACACACAGCACTCACAGCAAAAATCTTTGGAGAAAATTCTGCGGGATCAACCAGCACAGACCAGCAGGAAGAGCGACCAATCCTCCCTCAGCCGGTTAATAAAAAGACAATCAACTGGCATGGGAGGAGAAGTGGGCGTTTGTTTGTCTGGGGGTTGCCTGAATGCAGTCGCTTCGCTCCATTAGTGAGAAAGCCCAGAGATGAGCGCTGCCATTATTAGTATAAAAAAAAAATAATAATACAAATTTTAATATATACAGTATCTCACAAAAGTAAGTACACCCCTCAGTCGCATTTGTGTAAATCTTTTCTTCTACCTTTTCATGTGACAACACTGAAGAAATGACACTTGTCTACAATGTAAAGTAGTGAGTGTACAGCTTGTATAACAGTGTAAATTTGCTGCTCCCTCAAAATAACTCAACACGCAGCCATTAATGTCTAAACCGCTGGCAACAAAAGTCAGTACACCCCTAAGTGAAAATCTCCAAATTGGGCCCAGTTAGCCATTTTCCCTCCCCGGTGTCATGTGACTCGTTAGTGTTACAAGGTCTCAGGTGTGAATGGGGAGCAGGTGTGTTAAATTTGGTGTTATCGCTCTCACTCTCTCATACTGGTCACTGGAAGCTCAACATGGCACCTCATGGCAAAGAACTCTCTGAGGATCTGATAAAAAGAATTGTTGCTCTACAATAAGATGGCCTAGGCTATAAGAACATTGCCAAGACCCTGAAACTGGGTAGTTTGTAGACGCTAAAAACTTTTACGCAAACTAATCAATATGCACGCATTGAGATTTTCTTTCCAAAGACACATACCAGAATAAATTTTGGCCTATATTTATGAATAAATTAGATTTTTTTTTAATATTTATTGGATATGTTTTAACCACTTGCCTACTGGGCACTTAAACCCCCCTCCTGCCCAGACCAGTTTTCAACTTTCGGTGCTCTCACACTTTGAATGACAATTACTCAGTCATGCAACACTGTACCCAAATGAATTTTTTGTCCTTTTTTTCACACAAATAGAACTTTCTTTTGGTTGTATTTGATCACCTCTGGGTTTTTTATTTTTTGCGCTATAAATGAAAAAAGACCAAAAATTTTGAAAAAAAACCCGCATTTTTCTTAGTTTCTGTGATAAAATTTTGCAAATTATTAATTTTTTCTTCATAAATTTTGACCACAATTTTTACTGCTACACATCTTTGGTAAAAATAAGCCAAATTAGTGGATATTATTTGTTCTTTGTGAAAGTTAGAGAGTCTACAAGCTGTGGTGCAAATCATAAAAAGTTCATCACATCTGATGTACTGGCGGCCTATCTCATTTCTTGCAACACGAAGAAGCCAGGAAAGTACAAATACCCCCCAAATGACCCCTTTTTTGAAAGTAGACATTCCAAGGTATTCAGTAAGATGCATGGTGAGGTTTTTGATGTTGTCATTTTTTCCCACAATTCTTTGCAAAATGAAGATTTTTTTCACAAAATTGTCATTGTAATAGGTTATTTCTCTCACATGGCATGTGTATACCACAAATAACACCCCAAAATACATTCTGCTACTCCTCCTGAGTATTACGATACCACATGTGTGGGACTTTTTCACAGCCTGGCCACATAGAGAGGCCCAACATGCAGGGAGCACCATCAGGTGTTCTACGAGCATAAATTACACATCTAACTTGTTGACTACCTATTACATTTTTGAAGGCCCTGGAGCACCAGGACAATGACACGTGACACTGATGTGGCACTGATATGTGGCACTGATGGAACATGGCACTAATGACAGATGGCACTGATGGCATGTGGCACTGATGACAGATGGCACTAATACATAGCACTGATGACACATTGCACTGATGACAAATAGCACTAATATGTGGCACTGATGACATGTAACACTGATGTGGCACTGATGACAGATGGCACTAATACGTTGCACTAATGACAGATGTCACTAATACGTGGCACTTATGACACATGACACTAATACGTGGCACTGATGACATGTGACACTGCGGCACTGATGACAGATGGCACTGATACGTGGCACTGATGACACTTGACACTGATAACTGATGGCACGTGACACTGACAGAAGGCACTGATACATGGCACTGATGACACGTGACACTGATAACAGGTGGCACGGGGGACAGATGGCACTGACAGGTAGCACTGGGGACAGATGGCACTGACAGGTGGCACTGGGGACAGATGGCACTGATAGGTGGCACTGGGGACAGATGGCACTGATAGGTGGCACTGGGGACAGATGGCACTGATAGGTGGCACTGGGGACAGTTGGCACTGATAGGCAGCACTGGGGACAGGAACTGTGGGCACTGAATTTTTAATTATTTTTTTTGTGTGTGCACTCACCGCTGCAGCCGTCTGCCTCTGTGTGAGGAGGGAGAGCCGGCAATGAGAGATGATCTCATATGTTTACATTTGAGATCAGCTTTCATTGGACACTCCGATCAAGTGCTAAATGGCCACTGGGATTGGCCAACACAGAACTTCCCCGATGCGCGCCCGTCCAGAGACGCCCTCCCGGCAATTGGCGTCCGCGCTGTAGCCATCTTTTGGCTATAGCGTGGGCGCGAAGTGGTTAAAACAGAAAGTAAAAAATATTGTTTTTTTTTCCTTCAAAATTTTCTGACTTTTTTGGTTTATATCACAAAAAATAAAAAATAAACTGCAGAGGTGATCAAATACTACCAAAAGAAAACTCTATTTGTGTAAAAAGAATTATATAAATTTTGTTTGGGTATAGTGCTTTACCAGTCAAAGTAGCACAGTGCCAAAAAGCAAAAAATGGCCTGTCACAAAGGGGGAGCTGAAGTGGTTGTAAACAATGTTACTTTGTATCTCTCTATTTCCTATTTGATCAATGTTTATAAACAATGTTACTTTGTATCTCTCTATCTCCTGTCTGATCAATGTTTATAAACAATGTTACTTTGTATCTCTCTATCTCCTGTCTGATCAATGTTTATAAACAATGTTACTTTGTATCTCTCTATCTCCCGTCTAATCAATGTTTATAAACAATGTTACTTTGTTTCTCTCTATCTCCTATATGAACTGTGTTGATAAACACTGAGTCAGGCAGTTCTTTTTTTCTACATTTTTTTTTTTTAGTTAATCACAGCAGCCACTGTTAGCGCTGCGCTATGTACACAGCGACTCCTCAGATATAAGAATTGTCAGGAAATGAGGGGGGTCATGGCAGCAGGGCAGATGGACAGGATGTGATCCTGTGTACTATGATGAAGTGTTTTGGGGCAGGTGTAGCACATCCAGTGTACTATGATGAAGTGTTTTGGGGCAGGTGTAGCACATCCAGTGTACTATGATGAAGTGTTTTGGGGCAGGTGTAGCACATCCAGTGTCCTAAACTAGTTAATGTTGTCAAACATGGACTCAGAATTAGCATTACTGTATGTGGCCTCTCCGCTTTGTTCGCACATCACAACTGAGTGTCTTTCATGATGCCAGGGCCCCAACAGCTAAATAGGGGGGCCAAGGGAAGCTTTATTGTTAATTTCTGCCTAAATGAATAAAAGGATTTTACTAGACCACACCCTCGCTCCTACTCGTTTATCAGGGCTTAAGAGGGGCGCAAGAGGTGGGAGCGAAGAAGAGACTTTTTTAATTTTCGAGGTGTAGATGGATAAATTTAGTGCTGCTGTTCCACTACAACACAGGGTTGGGGGCCCCGTCAGGATAGGCTGTACGGGGCCCCATGATTTCTAACAGTGGTCATGCATGATGCATTGCAAGCCTTCCGTGTTTTGTAGTGTGTACAGACTGGGTTTGATTTACTAGAACAAGTATGAACAAGAGGTGAGGGTTGTAAATTGCTATGGTATGCTGGCATCATAAGATCACATGAGCACAGTGGACTTGTGTGTACGTTGGGGCCGGGTTCACACTATCACGAATTGGATGTGGCTTCCCCCGCATCCAATTCGCAGTAGCAGGAGATTTTGAACGGCTCTCTATGGAGCTCTCTATGGATCCGGTTCACATATCTCCGCTGCGGCTCCGGTGCAAATTTGTACATGAGTCCTGTGCGTCTTTTCGTTCGTTTCAGGTCTGAATTCAGCCAAAAATTTGGGCTGAAATTGGACCTGAAATGGTAGACCATGACGCACCGGGTCCCTGCTGGGAGCCGCATGCATCGATAGTGTGAACCCAGCCTGAACCTCCAATAATGCTGCTTTTGCTCCTTCATTTCTAATAAGGTGCACACAAGGAAATCATGTGCCAAAATTTTACCCCCATATAAAAATGTGACCAGTTCATAAAAACCCAACTGGACTTTGTTTATATCTGCTCAAACATTCCAGGTGCATCAAAACAAAAAGTGTCCAAAGTCTGACAGATTGTTCCCTTTAGAAAAATCACAGTAGAAAAGCCTGTCCCCTGCCAGAATGCTGCAGACAATGACCCTCTCCCTTTGGAAGCAACAGTCTCTCTGCAGAGGTCCCACACTTCCCCACAAACAAGGTCGCACAAGTGAGGTGATCTCTACTAGATATGTGCACTGACAAAAAAATTTGTTTGTTTTGGTTTCATTTGCTTTTTTTGCTTTTCTTTAGAAATTCGAAAATTCTGAAATTTGGAAAAACGAAAATTCGGAAAAACGAAAATTTTCAAATATCCGAATTTCCAAGTTTGCAAATTTGCGAATTTCAAATTTTCGAATTTCGAATTTCCAAATTTTTGAATTCTAAATTTCCGAGTTTTCGGATTTTCGGACATTCAAAAATTTGAAAGTCCGAAAATTCAAAAATCTGAAAAAAAGAAAGAAAATCAGTAAAATTTTAAACAATAACTAACTATTAAATTATAGGTATTGGAATTTCCTTTCAAATTTGGCTGTTAGTGAACATAACAAATACAAAATTATCTGAAGTTACGAATTATCCGAAATAACGAATGCCGCATCTAAACAAATGGAATGGTACAAATTAATAATATTAAAAAGGTTTTATTATTAATATTGTTATTCATTATTATTAGATCGTGACGTTCTATACGTTTAGATACGGCATTCGTTATTTCAGATAATTTCGTATTCGTTACGTTCACTAACAGCCAAATTTGAAAGGAAATTCCAATACCTATAATTTAATATTTATTATTAGTTAGTTATTATTTCAGATTTTCAGGTTTTTGAATTTTCAGATTTTCATTCTTATTCTTGGATTTTCAAATTTGCAAATTTTAGAATTTTTAAATTTATGAGATTTCGAATATTCAAATTTCCGAATTTTCAATTTCCAAATTTACGAAATTACGAATTTACGAATTTCAAATTTCGAATTTTGAATTTCTGAAATTACGAATTTCTGAATTTCGAATTTCTGAATTTCCGAAATTACGAATTTATGAATTTCGAAATTTGTAAATTCTGAAATTTGTAATTTAGGAAATTCGAAATTCTGAAATTTGTAATTTCAGAAATTTGGAAATTTGGGAAATTCATAATTTCGGAAATTCGGAAATTCCAAATTTGGAAATTCTGAGTTTCGGAAATTCGGAAATTTCGGAAATGGGGGCTTGGGCTGCTACCTCTGCGTATGGCCTCAAGGTCGTTTCCCCAAGAACTTGTGGTGGTAGGTTAATGGAGCGCCCGATATCCGATTAGAAGCAAAATGAAGGTTAATAAATCGTTGTTTTATTGAAAGTTGCAAAACATAATAAAGCCAACACGTTTCGAGGGAACAAAGACTCCCCCTTCTTCAGGGCTGCTGCTGAATGTTAATGGTGAATGAGGATGTAACCCAGCTGATGTATCTGTGACACCAAAAATGAGAACGTTGCTGTATTACTCCGGCGGTGGCAGCATAGCATAGCTGCCATAGCTTTCTCGTTTTTGGTGTCACAGATATACCAGCTGGGTTACATCCTCTCTCACCATGAACATACAGCAGCTTCCCTGAAGAAGGGGGAGTCTTTGTTACCCCGACCTTCATTTTTCTTCTAATCGGATTTTGGGCGCTCCTTTAACCTACCACCACAAGTTCTTAGGTGTATGCTGGAATTCTAATTTAAATTCTGATTGGCTACAGTAGCTTGCAAACACTTTTTGCCTCACTGAGAAAGCCTGGGATAGTTGGTATTGCTAATACAAGCTACATTTGGTCACCGTTGTGCTTATTTCCTGTCTTTTGGGAAGCAAGCTGGTGGGTTCCAGTGTCATTTCTGGAACACACACGTTGTGTTTCCATTTCTGGTCTTCGGATCATAAATAGGTGACCAGCGTAGACATAGCCACGCCTCCTCATGATGTCTATGACGACGAAACGCGTGGAAGGTGCTGAGGTGCAGGACGCTGCCACGCTTGACAATCAGACATTTTGCTGGTTGGAAACGGTCGCTAATACTGCGCAATAAAGTGTTTATGTTTTACCTCCATGTGAGATTTTATTAATTTCTGGAAAGGAGACTTAGCCTGATGGTCACATTTCCTGTGGATTCAGAGGAGCTTCATGTCCATATTGTAAACAATCCTGTATTGACTACTTTATTTGGGTAGTCCAACATTTAGGGTAAGGCTCAGTGTGTGTCCTTTTCATCGGTGGTGGTTTCCGTTTGCCTAAACACCTTCTGTTTGGGATTATCATCACTGGACTCTTTTGGAACTTTGATCAAAGTTATTATGGACTATATATCTATCCGGAATCATTGCATTTAAATAATACACTATTCACTTGGTGTTTTTGTTCTTTTAAAGTGCTGCATTTTAATGTTATTGCTAATACAGACACTGATGTGTATTTTCCATTACAGTTTTATCAGGCTTCGCATACCCAAATTATCCTTGAACCATCTGGTCAATCTGAGACATCACATGATGGTCATGGGCATGGAGAGCATGTTCACTGAGAACGCCAACTTTTTAAGGTTCTCAAAGGATGAAAAGTTACAGGTTTCAGACGTAAGTATCTTTCTTTTGTCAAACCACTAATCCACAAGTACGTTCTCTGTTCTCCTAGCAGCTTATCTTTTCCTCATTACTGACTTCCATTCCTTGTTCTGTGCTGTGTCTCTGTGTGGAGGTGGCCATCTTGGTGTAGGCAGGGCTTAGCTTTCTCATATGTCAGAGCTGTCCCTCCTGATGACTGGTGACCTGATGTGGGGTAATGATGATGAAGAAGCAGCAAGATGGGCAGGGAAGCACAGATCCAAAGAATGAATGAGGGGGAAGCATAGAGATCCTTGCACTGTAGGTCTTCAGGTACAGCTTCCTCTCCAGCAAGGTGAACCGTGAGCTGTACCAAGGACGTTGAGATTATTGGCCTAGAAAACACAAACATAGAGTTTCACTTTAAGAATCCAAAGAAAAATTCAGTGCCTGATTTTAACCACTTGACGACCGCCTCACGCCGATGTACGTCGGCAAAGTGGCACGGACAGGCAAAATCACGTACAGGGTACGTGATTTGCCTTCCGCGGGTGGGGGGTCCGATTGGACCCCCCCCCCCCGGTGCCCGAGGCGGTCGTCTTTTGTCCAGCGGCGATCGGTGATGAGGGGGAGACCATCCGTTCGTGGCCCCCCCCTCGCGATCGCCGCCGGCCAATCGAATCATTCCTTTGCTGCTGTATGCTAAACAGCAGCAAAGGAAATGATGTCATCTCTCCTCGGCTCGGTAATTTCCGTTCCGGCCCGAGGAGAGAAGACATCAATGTGAGTGCACCAACACTACACACACAGTAGAACATGCCAGGCACACAAAACACCCCGATCGCCCCCCGATCCCCCCCCAATCACCCCCCCTGTCACAAACTGACACCAGCAGTTTTTTTTTTTTTTCTGATTACTGCATAGTGTCAGTTTGTGACAGTTACAGTGTTAGGGCAGTGAGTATTACCCCCCTTTAGGTCTAGGGTACCCCCCTAACCCCCCCTAATAAAGTTTTAACCCCTTGATCACCCCCTGTCACCAGTGTCGCTAAGCGATCATTTTTCTGATCGCTGTATTAGTGTCGCTGGTGACGCTAGTTAGTGAGGTAAATATTTAGGTTCGCCGTCAGCGTTTTATAGTGACAGGGACCCCCATATACTATGTAATAAATGTTTTAACCCCTTGATTGCCCCCTAGTTAACCCTTTCACCACTGATCACCGTATAACCGTTACGGTTGACGCTGGTTAGTTTGTTTATTTTTTATAGTGTCAGGGCACCCGCCGTTTATTACCGAATAAAGGTTTAGCCCCCTGATCGCCCGGCGGTGATATGCGTCGCCCCAGGAAGCGTCGGATTAGCGCCAGTACCGCTAACACCCACGCACGCAGCATGCGCCTCCCTTAGTGGTATAGTATCTGATCGGATCAATATCTGATCCGATCAGATCTATACTAGCGTCCCCAGCAGTTTAGGGTTCCCAAAAACGCAGTGTTAGCGGGATCAGCCCAGATACCTGCTAGCACCTGCGTTTTGTGCCTCCGCCCAGCCCAGCCCACCCAAGTGCAGTATCGATCGATCACTGTCACTTACAAAACACTAAACGCATAACTGCAGCGTTCGCAGAGTCAGGCCTGATCCCTGCGATCGCTAACAGTTTTTTTGGTAGCATTTTGGTGAACTGGCAAGCACCAGCCCCAGGCGTCAGGTTAGCGCCAGTACCGCTAACACCCACGCACGCAGCATACGCCTCCCTTAGTGGTATAGTATCTGAACGGATCAATATCTGATCCGATCAGATCTATACTAGCGTCCCCAGCAGTTTAGGGTTCCCAAAAACGCAGTGTTAGCGGAATCAGCCCAGATACCTGCTAGCACCTGCGTTTTGCCCCTCCGCCCGGCCCAGCCCAGCCCACCCAAGTGCAGTATCGATCGATCACTGACACTTACAAAACACTAAACGCATAACTGCAGCGTTCGCAGAGTCAGGCCTGATCCCTGCGATCGCTAACAGTTTTTTTTGTAGCGTTTTGGTGAACTGGCAAGCGTCAGCCCCAGGCAGCGTCAGATTAGCGCCAGTACCGCTAACACCCACGCACGCACCGTACACCTCCCTTAGTGGTATAGTATCTGATCGCATCAATATCTGATCCGATCAGATCTATACTAGCGTCACCAGCAGTTTAGGGTTCCCAAAAACGCAGTGTTAGCAGGATCAGCCCAGATACCTGCTAGCACCTGCGTTTTGCCCCTCCGCCCGGCCCGGCCCAGCCCACCCAAGTGCAGTATCGATCGATCACTGTCACTTACAAAACACTAAACGCATAACTGCAGCATTCGCAGAGTCAGGCCTGATCCCTGCGATCGCTAACAGTTTTTTGGTAGCGTTTTGGTGAACTGGCAAGCGCCAGCGGCCTAGTACACCCCGGTCGTAGTCAAACCAGCACTGCAGTATCACGTGGTGACGTGGCGAGTCCCATAAGTGCAGTTCAAGCTGGTGAGGTGGCAAGCACAAGTAGTGTCCCGCTGCCACCAAAAAGACAAACACAGGCCCGTCGTGCCCATAGTGCCCTTCCTGCTGCATTCGCCAATCCTAATTGGGAACCCACCGCTTCTGCAGCGCCCGTACTTCCCCCATTCACATCCCCAACCAAATGCAGTCGGCTGCATGAGAGGCATTTTTATGTCCTCCCGAGTACCCCTACCCAACGAACCCCCCAAAAAAGATGTCGTGTCTGCAGCAAGCGCGGATATAGGCGTGACACCTGCTATTATTGTCCCTCCTGTCCTGACAATCCTGGTCTTTGCATTGGTGAATGTTTTGAACGCTACCATGCACTAGTTGAGTATTAGCGTAGGGTACAGCATTGCACAGACTAGGCGCCATTTCACAGGGTCTCCCAAGATGCCATCGCATTTTGAGAGACCCGAACCTGGAACCGGTTACAGTTATAAAAGTTAGTTACAAAAAAAGTGTACAAAAAAAAAAATATATGAAATAAAAAAAAATAGTTGTTGTTTTATTGTTCTCTCTCTCTCTATTCCCTCTCTCTATTGTTCTGCTCTTTTTTACTGTATTCTATTCTGCAATGTTTTATTGTTATTGTTATTGTTATTATGTTTTATCATGTTTGTTTTTCAGGTGTGTAATTATTTATACTTTACTGTTTACTGTGCTTTATTGTTAACCATTGTTAACCATTTTTTTGTCTTCAGGTACGCCATTCACGACTTTGAGTGGTTATACCAGAATGATGCCTGCAGGTTTAGGTATCATCTTGGTATCATTCTTTTCAGCCAGCGGTCGGCTTTCATGTAAAAGCAATCCTAGCGGCTAATTAGCCTCTAGACTGCTTTTACAAGCCGTGGGAGGGAATGCCCCCCACCGTCTTCCGTGTTTTTCTCTGGCTCTCCTGTCTCAACAGGGAACCTGAGAATGCAGCCGGTGATTCAGCCAGCTGACCATAGAGCTGATCAGAGACCAGAGTGGCTCCAAACATCTCTATGGCCTAAGAAACCGGAAGCTACGAGTATTTCATGACTTAGATTTCGCCGGATGTAAATAGCGCCATTGGGAAATTGGGGAAGCATTTTATCACACCGATCTTGGTGTGGTCAGATGCTTTGAGGGCAGAGGAGAGATCTAGGGTCTAATAGACCACAATTTTTTCAAAAAAGAGTACCTGTCACTACCTATTGCTATCATAGGGGATATTTACATTCCCCGAGATAACAATAAAAATGATTAAAAAAAAAAATATGAAAGGAACAGTTTAAAAGTAAGATTAAAAAAGCAAAAAAATAATAAAGAAAAAAAAAAAAACACCCCTGTCGCCCCCTGCTCTCGCGCTAAGGCGAACGCAAGCGGCGGTCTGTCGTCAAACGTAAACAGCAATTGCACCATGCATGTGAGGTATCACCGCGAAGGCCAGATCGAGTGCAGTAATTTTTCCAGTAGACCTCCTCTGTAAATCTAAAGTGGTAACCTGTAAAGGCTTTTGAAGGCTTTTAAACATGTATTTATTTTGTTGCCACTGCACGTTTGTGCGCAATTTTAAAGCATGTCATGTTTGGTATCCATGTACTCGGCCTAAGATCATCTTTTTTATTTCATCAAACATTTGGGCAATATAGCGTGTTTTAGTGCATTAAAATTAAAAAAAGTGTGTTTTTTCCCCAAAAAATGCGTTTGAAAAATCGCTGCGCAATTACTGTGTGAAAAAAAAAAATGAAACACCCACCATTTTAATCTGTAGGGCATTTGCTTTAAAAAAATATATAATGTTTGGGGGTTCAAAGTAATTTTTTTGCAAAAAAAAAAAACTTTTTCATGTAAACAATAAGTGTCAGAAAGGGCTTTGTCTTCAAGTGGTTAGAAGAGTGGGTGATGTGTGACATAAGCTTCTAAATGTTGTGCATAAAATGCCAGGACAGTTCAAAACCCCCCCAAATGACCCCATTTTGGAAAGTAGACACCCCAAGCTATTTGCTGAGAGGCATGTCGAGTCCATGGAATATTTTATATTGCGACACAAGTTGCAGGAAAGAGACAAATTTTTTTTTTTTTTTTTTTTTTTTTGCACAAAGTTGTCACTAAATGATATATTGCTCAAACATGCCATGGAAATATGTGAAATTACACCCCAAAATACATTCTGCTGCTTCTCCTGAGTACGGGGATACCACATATGTGAGACTTTTTGGGAGCCTAGCCGCGTACGGGACCCCGAAAACCAAGCACCACCTTCAGGCTTTCTAAGGGCGTGAATTTTTGATTTCACTCTTCACTGCCTATCACAGTTTCGGAGGCCATGGAATGCCCAGGTGGCACAAACCCCCCCCAAATGACCCCATTTTGGAAAGTAGACACCCCAAGCTATTTGCTGAGAGGTATAGTGAGTATTTTGCAGACCTCACTTTTTGTCACAAAGTTTTGAAAATTGAAAAAAGAAAAAAAAAAAGTTTTTTCTTGTCTTTCTTCATTTTCAAAAACAAATGAGAGCTGCAAAATACTCACCATGCCTTTCACCAAATAGCTTGGGGTGTCTACTTTCCAAAATGGGGTCATTTGGGGGGGTTTTGTGCCACCTGGGCATTCCATGGCCTCCGAAACTGTGATAGGCAGTAAAGAGTGAAATCAAAAATTTTCACCCTTAGAAATCCTGAAGGCAGTGATTGGTTTTCGGGGTCCAGTACGCGGCTAGGCTCCCAAAAAGTCCCACACATGTGGTATCCCCGTACTCAGGAGAAGCAGCTAAATGTATTTTGGGGTGCAATTCCACATATGCCCATGGCCTGTGTGAGCAATATATCATTTAGTGACAACTTTATGAAAAAAAAAAAAAAAAAGTGTCACTTTCCCGCAACTTGTGTCAAAATATAAAATATTCCATGGACTCAATATGCCTCTCAGCAAATAGCTTGGGGTGTCTACTTTCCAAAATGGGGTCATTTTGGGGGGTTTTGTGCCACCTGGGCATTCCATGGCCTCCGAAACTGTGATAGGCAGTGAAGAGTGAAAGCAAAAATTTACACCCTTAGAAATCCTGAAGGCGGTGATTGGTTTTCGGGGCCCCGTACGCGGCTAGGCTCCCAAAAAGTCCCACACATGTGGTATCCCCATACTCAGGAGAAGCAGCTAAATGTATTTTGGGGTGCAATTCCACATAGGCCCATGGCCTGTGTGAGCAATATATCATTTAGTGACGACTTTTTGTAAATATTTTTTTTTTTTTTTTTTTTTGTCATTTTTCAATCACTTGGGACAAAAAAAATAAATATTCAATGGGTTCAACATGCCTCTCAGCAATTTCCTTGGGGTGTCTACTTTCCAAAATGGGGTCATTTGGGGGGGTTTTGTACTGCCCTGCCATTTTAGCACCTCAAGAAATGACATAGGCAGTCATAAACTAAAAGCTGTGTAAATTCCAGAAAATGTACCCTAGTTTGTAGACGCTATAACTTTTGCGCAAACCAATAAATATACGCTTATTGACATTTTTTTTACCAAAGACATGTGGCCGAATACATTTTGGCCTAAATGTATGACTAAAATTTAGTTTATTGGATTTTTTTTATAACAAAAAGTAGAAAATATCATTTTTTTTCAAAATTTTCAGTCTTTTTCCGTTTATAGCGCAAAAAATAAAAACCGCAGAGGTGATCAAATACCATCAAAAGAAAGCTCTATTTGTGGGAAGAAAAGGACGCAAATTTCGTTTGGGTACAGCATTGCATGACCGCGCAATTAGCAGTTAAAGCGACGCAGTGCCAAATTGGAAAAAGACCTCTGGTCCTTAGGCAGCATAATGGTCCGGGGCTCAAGTGGTTAAGATATTATAACATCACAAGCTCATTCTACAGGACCAACATTTTTTTTTGGCTTATGATATGAGGGGTTGGTTAGCTCAGAAATGGTGAGTCCACATAAGTCATAACTACACTATATAATTACCAAAAGTATTGAGACGCCTGCCTTTACACGCGTATGAACTTTAATGGCATCCTAGTCTTAGTCCGTAGGGTTCAATATTGAGTTGGCCCATCCTTTGCAGCTATAACAGCTTAAACTCTTCTGGGAAGGCCATCCACAAGGTTTAGGAGTGTGTCATGGATTCTCCCATCCATGTTTTTATGGACCTTGCTTTGTGCACTGGTGCGCAGTCATGTTGGAACGGGGAGGGGCCATCCCCAAACTGTTCCCACAAACTTGGGAGCATGAAATTGTCCAAAATGTCTTGGTATGCTGACACCCTTTCCCTTTCCTGGAACTAAGGGGCCAAGCCCAACCCCTGAAAAACAACCCCTCACCCTAATCCCCCCTCCACCAAATGATTTGGACCAGTGCACAAAGCAAGGTCCATAAAGACGTGGATGAGCGAGTTTGTGGTAGAGGAACCTGATTGGCCTGCACAGAGTCCTGACCTCAAACCTGATAGAACACCTTTGGGATGTCAGGCCTTCTCAACCACATCAGTGTCTGACCTCACAAATGCTCTTCTGGGAAAATGGTCAAACATTCCCATAGACACACTCCTAAACCTTGTGGACATCCCCCAGATGAGTTGAAGCTGTTATAGCTGCAAAGAGTGGGCCAACTCAGTTGAACCCTACGGATTAAGACTGGGATGCCATTAAAGTTCATGTGCATGTAAAGGCAGGCATCCCAATACTTTTGCAATATAGTGTATATTTAAGGGCATGGCAGCCCACTTTTATTTAAACAAAACATAAAGTCTAAACAGCACAAGGTGTCCCACACAGGGGCCTCAGCACTAATATAAAATGCAGAGCCACCTGGCTCTCCTGTCAGCAGCACCTCTGCTATTTGTACTGGTCTCCCAGACCATAGGCTCCTCGGCCTCACTCAGGCTATGCTTGCAGCACCTCTCTACATGGGCCCATTCTTGGACTCTGGGCAGGGTTCTCCCAGTGCCCTGGGCTCTCTCACTCTTAAGACTTATAATCCCCCCCAGGCTCTCTAGTTGCCTCAGCTCTTGCAGTCCTCTGCCGACAAAAAATTTGTTTGTTTTCGTTTCATTCGTTTTTTTGCTTTTTTCGGAAATTTGGAAATCTGGATTTCGGATTTTCAAATTTCCGAATTTTCAAATTTTCTAATTTCAAATTTTTGAATTTCCAAATTTCCAAAATTTCTAATTTACGGAATTCAAAAATTCGGAAGTTCAAAAATTAGAAAATTCAAAAATCTGAAAAAAAGAAAGAAAAATCAGTAAAATTCAAAATAATAACTAACTAATAATAACTTACTAATAAATTATAGGTATTCTAATTTCCTTTCATATTTGGCTGTTTGTGAACGTAACGAATATGAATTCATCCAAAGTTACGAATCATCCGAAATAACGAATGAAAACAAATGATAAACAAATGAAATGGAACAAATTACTAATAAATAATAATAATAAAAATGTTTTATTATTGTTATTGTTATTTATTATTATTAGATCATTACGCTCCATTCGTTTAGATATGTCATTAGTTATTTCAGATAATTTGTCATTTCAGATAAATTCGTACTCGTTACGTTCACTAACAGCCAAATTTGAAAGGAAATTCCAATACCTATAACTTAATAGTTAGTTATTAGTTAGTTATTATTTCAGATTTTCGGGTTTTCTATTCTTCAGATTTTCATATTTTCGACATTTCGAATTTCCGAAATATACAATTTCCGAAATTTCCGAAATGTACAATTTCTGAAATTGAAAATTTTCCAATTTCCGAAATTTAAAATTTTCCAATTTCCGAAATTTCGAATTTTCGGATTTTCATTCTTTTGAATTTTCAGATTTTCATTCCTATTTTTCGGATATTCAAATTTCCAAATTTTTTAATTTTCTAATTTCCGAAATGTCGAATTTCCGAATTTTCGAATTTCCTCATTTCAAATTTCAGAAATATACAATTTCCGAAATTTACAATTTTTGAAATTTAGTTCCTTCCAACTTCGGAAATTTAGAATTTCCAAATACCAAACCTCCGAAAATGCCGAATTTCCGTCATTTTGAAAAACTCAGAAATTCGAAATTCAGAAGTTCTGAGATTTCGGAATCAACGAATTTGTCAAAATTTGTTAAAGAAACAAATTTGGAACTAAACAAATTGCACATGTCTAGCGGTAGGACCTCATACTCTCACAGGCCGGACATACACTTTAACTACTTGCGGACCGCCCGGCGTCGTTGTACGTCGGCTGTATGAAGTGGAATATCGTTGTTATGGCAGCAGATAGCTACCATAACCCTGGTATCCTCTTCAACAACAGGTGGACCGCGAGATCACTTTTATCGGGGGCGGGAGAGGCCCCCCCTCCCGCTATGCTCCGGTAGTCTCCCCACCCGCTTACTGGAGCCATCGATAGCAGCGGAGACGATCAAATTCTTTCTCCTGTGAGGCCTAGAGCCGAGTGAGGGAAAGATTGCCCCCACTCAGCTCCTTACCATTGGATTGCGGAAGCGACGTCAAACGTCACTTCTGCCCAATGGTCTTAAGGGGGAAATTTTTGTTTTTGTATAAAAGACATTTATTGATTTTATTTATTTATTTGTGTAAATGTGAGATCTGAGGTCTTTTTGACGCCAAATCTTACATTAAAGAGGTCCTGTCATGCTTTTTTTCCTATTACAAGGATGTTTACATAGGAATAATAGGAATAAAAGTGAACAATTTTTTTAAAAGGACATTGTAAAAATAAGAAAAAGAAAAAAAAATGTAAAGCTCCCCGTCCCGCCGAGCTCGTGCAGAAGCGAATGCATATATAAGTCGCGCCCCCATATGAAATCTTTGCTCAAACCACACATGTGAGGTATCGCCGCGATCATTAGAGCGAGACCAATAATTCTAGCAGAGACCTCCTTTATACCGCAAAACTGGTAACCTGTAAAAATTTGTAACCGTCGCCTATGGAGATTTTTAAGGGTCAGAATTTGGCGCCATTCCACGAGCGGGCTCACTTTTGAAGCGTGACATGTCAGGTATCAATTTACTCAGCGTAAAAATATCTTTCACAATGTAAAAAATTTGGGCTAACTTTATGTAACGAGCCCCTTGCTTACTCCTGCCACAAATGTAACGAGCCCCTTGCTCGCTCGGTTCCACTCTCCCGACACTCCTCTGTAGCTATTGAATCAGATTGCAACGTCTGATGGTTCGGTCATCCAATGCTCCGGGATTAGAACTTCAGCTATGTGCCGTTCTAACCCAGTTGTGATAGCTCAGAACAAACACCAGGCAGGCTGTATGTAAGTTCAAACAGGAATCTCCTTTATTGCAAAATACAGGCTTTTATAAACTAAAAGTGGAGGTGCAGACCTCCTGCTCATATTACTCTAACAATACAGCTGTAACCTAATTAACATGAGCTAATTAACTAATCCCTTTAGACAGCCTAGATGACTCAGACATGACCGTTAGGCCAGACTGGCCGTCTTGTAGTTCAGAAAATCCAATCAACATTATCACAATCAACATAGACTCTTCTTCACACAATAGCAGAGTTAATTAACACAAATAACAATGGGGATCTAATGACTCTTAGATCCCATAGTAGACTTATTTACAATACACATTTTAGCAGACAATAGACAGACAGGTGTTGAAATTTACATCAGCATCTCCTAACAGTATCTGTCCCAGCATTATGAATCAGCCACTATTCCAATATGGCAAATCCAGGGTCCCCAGACATACAGCTCACAAAGAGCACCGTTCCCCCATATGCAAGGGCCCCCGATCGATCGGCAAGAGGCTAGCATACAGTCCCCTCCAAAAGTCTCTTTCCCGGCTAGGTCTGTCACACTTTACTGTTGTCTTATTTTTTAATTCAAAAAAGTGTATTTTTTTGCAAAGAAATTGCGCTTGTAAGACCGCTGCGCAAATACGGTGTGACATAAAGTATTGCAACAACCGATATTTTATTCTCTAGGGTGTTATATATAATGTTTGGGGGTTCTAAGTAATTTTCTAGCAAAAAAAAAAAATGATTTAACTTGATTTAAACACCAAGTCTGAAAAATAGGCCTTGTCGTTAAGTACCGTATTTTTCGCTCCATAAGACTCACCTGACCATAAGACGCACCTAGGTTTTAGAGGTTGAAAACAAGAAAAAAAAATATTCTGAACCAAATGGTGTACTAAAATATTTTCCAGTACCCATGAAATGCAGTGACCATTACCATAGAAATGCAGAGTGACCATTGCCATAGAAATGCAGAGTGACCATTGCCTTACCTGATGTTATCCCAGCGGCCTGCCTTTTCCTCCTGTCCTTGGTCCGCCCTCCTCCTCCTCCCCGGCCATCGTTCCTGGGAGCCGACTCCTGCCTTCGCCTCTTCCTCCTACCACTTCTGTCAGAGTCCCCGGCCCTGCGTTCTCTCTGCCTCTATGGTGCCGGGCTCCCCGAGGGACAGCTGGCACTTCTCCCTCCTCCATCAGGCCCATAGTGGCCTGTTTTCTGTCTCACCCGGCGCTCGGCACCCACGGGGGGTTTTGAAAGTCTTTCCCCGCTCTCCTGCCTCTCTTCCGGTGGTGGCGGCGGGAGGCGATGCGAGTGGTGGCAGGGGGCGGTGCCAGCGGCAACGGGGGGCGGTACCTATATTCACACCATAAGATGCAGGGACATTTTCCCCCATATTTCTGGGGGAAAAAGTGCATCTTATGGTCCGAAAAAAACGGTAGTTAAAGCGGAAGTATAACCATCCATAAAACAGTTACATTCCCGGCACGTGCCGGAAATGTGAGACTCCCATTGGTTGTGCTCTCAACCAAATTCTCAAATCATCCAATGGCTGGTGTCATAACTGATCACATGTGCAGCGTCATGGCAGTTGTAGATTAAACGGAGGCAAAGATGGTGGCTTCCTTGGCTGAAAACGATAGGGGGGTTTATTTACACTTTAAGTTCTGACTGATTTACCTTAGTCCTAAATTTTATTATTTATATATTTTGCATGCTTTTAACTTATTTTTTTAAGTAAATTCATTTCTTTACTTTTTTTTGTTGACAGATTTACCACCAGTCTTATATCGACATCGAAGAGGAAGAAACAGAGATGAGTAGTGCAACCGATGCCAAATTTAACATCGTTATCCCTAGTCTCTTTTTTAATGTTGACCATCCATTCATCATGCTAATCTACCACAAAGTTGCTGAAACCATTCTTGGGATGGGCCGAGTCATGAACCCTTCTTGGTCAATTCCCCAGCAGCAGGGACAGGGAGAAATATGATAAAGCCCATATAAACTGCAATACAAAATGAATCTATTCTGCTCATAATAAAGCGAATGTGCCGAACAATTTCCGTGTCGTGGTTTTCTCTGTATCGTGTTCCAAGCCAGCGAGCTTCAAGGATGCCCCCGATAAGGGGGCGAAGGAGAGAGTGAAAATCAGCTTTGGTCAAAACTTTCATAATAAAGCAGCCAGATAGTTTTAGGGGCGCCCAAAATGAGGGACGCAAGAGGAGGAAATAGGGACAGAGGGATTTTTAGTCCCTTAAAAATCATAGACAGTTAGGAGCTATAAAGTGCAACAAAAATTTCTCAAAACCAAGATGGCCAACAGAAACCCAGAAAGCCTGAGCAGCTTAGGAACTTCTTGTCAATACTTCCTTCCTTACCCTTGGTGGTACAAAAAAAATATGCTAACATGAAGCAGCACCTAAAGAAACATATTGTAATTACATTTTACTGGTATTGATTTTATTTTGGTGGAAATTACAATGAATTATCTGTCCACTACATTGGACACCAGGCATCACTGGTTATATCTCAGCTACAATTCATACTATTTCAGGAAATGTATTTTTATTGAAAATAATGCAGCTGCCTTTTGGCTGCGCATCATTTTATTTACACTATTAATTTGCAGTTTTTGTAACAAAAACATAATTTTGTGCAGATAAGTCCTGTTATGTGAGTAAGGCCTCATGCCCACAGGAGGCTTTGCTAGCTCTGGTAGATGCCTTTCCTCCTGGCAGCATAATTTCTGCTTCAAAAAAATGCTTGGCGCTTGTAAACACCGTAAGAGCTAGCATCAAAGGTAGAGTTTAATGGCTTCCCACCCAGCCACTGTACATAAACGGCTGGGTCAGTGGCGGCCCGTCTATTAGGCTTCAAGAAAGGGTGGGCTCTGGGGGGGCAGAGCACTGCGCCCTGATTCCACCCAGTTCCATCCAGCCACCAGTGTTGGAGATAGTGCTACTGAGTGACCGACCGGGGGGGGCGGTATTGTAGCATACTGTTTGCCGCCTCCCCCAAAAAAATTTCCACCGGCCACCACTGCCAAAGAGTTTAATCTTTGTTTCATCAGACCAGAGAATTTTGTTTCTCATGGTCTGAGAGTCCTTCAGGTGCCTTTTGGCAAACTCTAGATGGGCTGTCATGTGCCTTTTACTGAGGAGTGTCTTCCGTCTGGCCACTCTACCGTACAGGCCTGATTGGTGGAGTGCTGCAGAGAGTTATTTTTCTGGAAGGTTCTCCTCTTTCCACAGAAAAACGCTGGAGCTCTGTCAGAGTGACCATCGGGTTCTTGGTCACCTGCCTGACCAAGGACCTTCTCCCCCGATCGCTCAGTTTGGCCGGGCGGCCCGCTCTAGGAAGAGTCCTGGTGGTTCCAAACTTCTTCCATTTACAAACAAAGCGCGAACTACGTGTATAATCACAGGGTCATACTGTGGATATCCTTTGATGCAGACAAAACAGGGAAGGTGGTTCACCGCTCAGGTAGACTTGCTCCCAGGTGTGTGTTGAGTAGATCCTTCAGAGGAGGGGAGTCCCAGGTGCTGGCTAAATGCAAATTGAAGCAAGGTTTGGAACAAGAGAATCTGGATGCCGCACACTGGATGAAGTTGAAAATTCTTCTTTATTGTAAAAATAGGATCATCAAAAATACAGGACAATCAGGCAGATGGTACAGACACAGCTGACGCGTTTCGCACTCTAGTTTGAGTGCTTACTCATAGCTGATGAGTAAGCGCTCAAACTAGAGTGTGAAACGCGTCAGTGGTGTCTGTACCATCTGCCTGATTGTCCTGTATTTTTGATGATCCTATTTTTATAATAAAGAAGAATTTTCAACTTCATCCAGTGTGCGGCATCCAGATTCTCTTGTTCCAAACCTTGCTTCATACTGTGGATACACAAGTAACAGTGTTCCAACGTCCCAGTATTGTTCGGAAGAAATTAGAGTAGAAACATGGACTTCATGG
The DNA here is from genome assembly GCA_037952925.1 of Lithobates clamitans. Lineage (NCBI taxonomy): Eukaryota > Metazoa > Chordata > Amphibia > Anura > Ranidae > Lithobates > Lithobates clamitans. Next base: position 325,147 of record JBBGZY010001053.1, on the reverse strand, counting down.
GCACATGTATGTATTAGGTAAAAAGTATTTTTTTAATAGGTTAAATTTAAAACCATTGTATACAAACACATTAAAAAACATATAATTGAGTGACCTCCAGAACTCTCATAACACCTCTAATATATATATATATATATATATATATATATATATATATATACACCACATGTAACTAACACAAAGGTTTGGAGCGCGTAGAATGATATAAAGAGCTGGAGTCGTGAATACGTGGTTAGGTGGAGTCGTGTTCGGAGGTCCCTCAGAAAATCGCTCTACATGTTGCGCGCATTGATGCACTTCTGCAGGACCTTGCGTGTCTAATGGACGTGTAGGAAGGTATCATAAGAATACATAAAAATATCTGGAAAAAACGTGATTACAGTATAACCTTGGTTTACGAGTAATGCGGTTAACGAGCCTTTTGAAAGACGAGCAACTTTTTTTTTTAAATTCTGACTCGGTTTTGTGAGTGTTGTCTCACAAAACTAGCAGAATTCAAGCTAATGGGTGGCGGGGACACTCGGAACGGTTCGGAGCTGTTCGTAAATACTCGGAATGACTCAGAAATACTTGGGAACACTCGGAAATACTTAGTTTCCGAGTCTTTCCGAGTTCAGCCAAGCTGTCCCCGAGTATTTCTGAGGCTCTTCAGCGCCCCCCCCCACCTCTGGCCACATGCGGTATTGCATGTAATAGAAGCCAATGTGGAACAAATTATCTTCGTTTCCATTGACTTCTATGGGGAAACTCGCTTTGATATGCGAGCGCTTTGGATTACAAGCGTTCTCCTGGAATGGATTATGCTCCTAATCCAAGGTTCCACTGTATATATAAATAAAAAGATCACTTTGGTGAGGCCCAACAGTGCATGCAGCCCAGAACAGGTAACCAAAGAGGGGACAAGAAACAGGGCCCCTCCATGTGGACACACACACACATATATATATATATATATATATATATATATATATATATATATATATATATATATATATATATATATATATATATATATATGTGATACTAACATACATGGGAGGAGCCTGTGATACTTATGTACATAGGAGGAGCCTGTGATACTTATGTACATGGGCGGAGCCTGTGATACTAAGACCCCTTTCACACCGAGGGCGTTTTGCAGGCGTTATAGCATTAAAAATAGCGCCTGCAATCCGCCCTCAAACAGCTGCAGCATTGTCTCCAGTGTGAAAGCTCTCGGTCAGGAAAAGTCCTGTCAGCAGCTTCTTTGGAGTGGTGAAGGAGCGGTGTGTTTACCGCTCCTCCACCACTGCTCCCCATTGAAATCAATGGGGCAGTGCTGGGATACCGTCGGCAAAATGCCGCTATTGCGGCGCATTGCGGGCGGTTTTAACCCTTTCTCGGCCGCTAGCGGGGGTAAAAGCACCCCACTAGCAGCCGAAATGCGTCGCTAATCTGACGGTAAAATGCTGCTAAAAATAGCGGCGTTTTACCGCCAACGATATGGGAGGCTCGGTGTGAAAGGGCTCTTATGTATATGGGATTTTTTCCTTTTTTATTTTTAATAAATATGCAAAGATTTCAAACAAACTTCTTTCACATTGTCATTATGAGGGATTGTTTGTAGAATTTTGAGGAAAATAATGAATTTAATCCATTTTGGAATAAGGCCATAACATAACAAAATGTTGAAAAAGTGAAGCTTTGGGAATACTTTCTAGATGCACTCTACTGTATACATTAGTGTGTAAAATTGCATTAGAAAAATTGCTGCGCAAATATCGTATGACATAAAAAATTCCAAAACCCACCATTTTATTTTTCTAGAAAATATACTTATCTTAAAGGCCTGGTCTTAAAGTGGAAAACGCCTGAAGGTACTCCTTGGATGTTGGGCCTCTCTATGTGGCCAGGCTGTGAAAAAATCTCACATGTGATTATGCCATTCTCAGGAGGAGTAGCAGAATGTATTTTTGGGTGGTATTGGAATTATGCATATGCTGTGTGTGAGAAATGACTTGTTAATATGACATTTTTGGGAAAAAATTCATTATTTAACCACTTCAATACCAGGCACTTAGACACCTTCCCGCCCAGACCAATTTTCAGCTTTCAGCGCTGTTGCATTTTGAATGACCATTGCGCGGTCATGCTACACTGTACTCAAACAATTTTTTGATCATTTTGTTCCCAAAAATAGAGATTTCTTTTGGTGGTATTTGATCACCTCTGCGGTTTTTATTTTTTGCGCAACAAATAAAAAAACTGAAAATTTTGAAAATAAACAAGTTTTTCTTTGTTTCTGTTAAAAAATTTTGTAAATAAGTACGTTTTCTTCTTCAATGATGGGCACTAATATGGCTGCACTGACGGGCACTGATACGGCGGCACTGATGGGCACAGATGAGGTGGCACCAATGAGGTGGCACTGATGAGGTGGCAATGAAGGGCACTGATGATGGGCACTGATGGTGGGCACTGATGGTGGGCACTGATAGGTGGCACTGATGGGCACTGATAGGTGGCACTGATGGGCACTGATAGGTGGCACTGGTATGCGGCACTGATGGGCACTCATAGGTGGCACCGATGGGCCCTCATAGGCGGCACTGATGGGCACTCGTAGGTGGCATTGATGGGTACTTATGGGTGGCACTGATGGGTACTTATGGGTGGCACTGATGGGTGGCACGGATGGGCACTGATAGGTGGGAACTGATGGGCACTGACTGGTGGCACCGATGGACACTGATGGGTGGCACTGACACTGATTGGTGGCACTGATGCCCCTAAGGGTGGCATTGCTGGGCATCACTGCAATATACTGGTGCCAACTAAGAAACTAAGAAAAACACATTTTGTTTTCAAAATTTTCTGTCTTTTTTTACATTTGTAGCAAAATATAAAAAAAAAACTCAGAAGTGATTAAATACCACCAAAAGAAAGCTCTATTTGTGTGAAAAAACTTGATAAAAATGTCATATGGGTATACAGTGTTACATGACTGAGTAGTTCTCATTCAAAGCACAACAGCACTGAAAGCTGAAAATTGCCCTGGGCAGGAAGGGGGTGTTAGTGCCCGGCAGGGGCGTTGCTAGGTCTACAAAAGATCTGGGTCTAGAGTCCATAGCAGCATAGTAAAGAAAGTCTTATGCTTGGGCGGGCATACACATGTATATACAGTAATATACGTGTCTGTGTATATCCCCAGAGAGCCCCCCACTTACATCAGGGTCCCCAGAGAGCCCCCCTTACATCAGGGTCCCCAGAGAGCCCCCCCCTTACATCAGGGTTCCCAGAGCCACCTCATTACATCAGAGTCCCCAGAGAGCCTCCCCCTTGCATCAGGGTCCTCAGAGAGCCCCCCTTACATCAGGGTCCCCAGAGAGGCTTCCACTTAAAATCAGGGTCCCCAGAGAGCCTCCCCCTTAAAATCAGAGTCCCCAGAGAGCCCCCCCTTGCATCAGGGTCCCCAGAGAGCCCCCCTACTTACATCAGGCTCTCCAGAGAGCCTCCCCTCCCCTTGGGGACCCCTACAGAGACTCTGGGCTATGGGCCCCAGATTCTGAGCCATAGCCCCAAAAGCCACCCCCTAGCGACACCACTGGTGCCAGGTATTGAGGAGGTTAAGGAGTTTCCCACACAAGGGATATTCAGCATTTTGTCTTCCAGCCAAAAAAAAACAAAAAACATTCAGCCTCCTGGCCATTACTCTGGCCCCACAGACCGTTACACAGTACCATTTAGGACCATGATCCATAAACTTGGAAGCCCCTTGCTGCTCTGGCTCCCACCTGTACTCCTATACAGAGACTTTCTCTGTCTGCCGGGGTGGAGCCCAGAACCATGGTCAGGTCTCTACAAAAAGTCCTGCACACACCTATAAAATCATTGTGTTGGCTGTTCACAAAATCTGGACCCAGGACTGGAGATTTTTATACCACTCAGATCTCTTAGAAATCTCCCATTTTGTTTTCAAAAATCAGCCGTTAGTGAACGTAACGAATACGAATTTATCCCAAGTTACGAATTATCCAAAATAAGGAATGCGGCATCTAAACAAAAAGGAACGGACGAATTAATAATAAATAATAATAATGATAATAAAACATTTTTTTAATTATTATTAATGTTATTTATTATTATTATTAATTCTTTAGGTTCGATTCGTTTAGATGCAGCATTCGTTATTTCGGATCATTTGTAACTTCAGATAAATTCGTATTCGTTACGTTCACTAAAAGCCGAATTTGAAAGTAAATTCCAATACCTATAATTTAATAGTTAGTAATAGTTAAGCTATTATTAGTTAGTTATTATTTCAGATTTTCACATTTTCAGGTTTTCGGGTTTCAGAATGTTCGAATTTTTTTCGAATTTACAAATTCTTGAATATTCTGAAAAATTAGTTGAACGTGTATTTGTTAATTTAGATATTTCTGAATTAACAAATTTGTCAAAATTCGTTAAAAAAACAAATTCAGAATGAAATGAATTGTATATGTCTAGTGATTGGTTGCTAGGACCACCTAGCAACCAATCACCTGGAAAGTTAAACCCGGAAGCTCCTGCTGTCTTATCAGCACTGCTGTGGGTCTCTCCCGTGTTCCCATTCAGCTTCCTGCTCCGCTCTTACTTAAATTGTTCGCAGGCCGGGTGCGCGGGAATTCATATTTACCGGCGGCGGGCCACGTGCGGCCCGCGGGCCGTAGGTTGCCAAACCCCTGGGCCCTGAGGGATAGTGGAACAAATACCATCTAAAAATTGTTTCTTCAATTAAAACCTCAAACACATGCAGTCCACTCGAGTGGGAAGAACTCCTTTGGAAAAAATTAAATGTTCGAAAAAAAGTTCTTCTTATGCCCAAATAGTGATAAAAAACCCAGAGGAAAAAAATCCGGACAGTGACTTTCATAATTCATGCATGAAAGGGCTAAGGGTCACACCAAATACTGATTGGATTTGGATTTCTCTTCTGTTCATTTACTTTCCAGTTAGTTAATTGATAAAAATAATCTATTAACACTTCAATATCTGAAAAGCATTCTTCACACCTGCACAGTACTGTAGGTCCCCAATTCTTTTTATCTGCAGATAAAAGCTCCAGGAAGATGAATGAACATTAGACACTCTGTGCAGAGCCTTCCTGTTCAATCTCAGATTACTATGCTTCGGTTAAGAACGAACATGCACTGATCACTCATTCAGGAAAGGAAGGGGCCAAATATGACGTATTTGCTGCCCTCTGCAACTCTCCATCCTGAAAGATCTCCCATTGGCCCACAGCCAGGGGTGGAACTGCTGCCATAGTGACCCATGCGGGTGCTATGGGGCCCTCAGCCGAGTGGGGCCCAGTGAGCAGGACCGATCCTAGGAGGGTGCGTGCCCCGGCGCTGTAAGCTGCCGCAGAGAAGAGGCGAGAGGCCCCGGGCCGCCAAAGCTGTGGCACGCCACTTGACTGCACTGGTTGCTAGAATCGCCGGCCGCCCGGCGCCTAGAAACCAGTGACGTCAGAGGCCGCGGCCGCCCCAGCATTCATAGCATGCCGCCTCCACGGCTGGAAAACCAGCTCGGATCCACCCGCCTCTGCCGTCTTTAGACAGCGTGGCTCAGAGGGAGGGGAGCAAGCAGAGTAAGAGGAGCGTTTCTGAAAAGAGCTGCCTGACGGAGCCTGTCTGCCTTGCTGTGAGACTGTGTGTGACCACACTGCACCTGACATGAACCTTGACCTTACCTTGTAAGTCATTTTCTGTGCCATCAAACGCAGCCACTGTGCCCATCAAACGCAGCCACGGTGCCCGTAAAACGCTGCCACTGTGCCCAAATGCAGCCACTGTGCCATAAAACACAGCCACTGTGCCTGTCAAATGCAGGCACTGTACCCATTAAACGCAGCCACTGTGCCCGTCAAACGCAGCCACTGTGCCCAAACGCAGCCACTGTGCCATAAAATGCAGCCACGGTGCCCGTCACATGCAGCCACTGTGCCATAAAACGTAGCCACTGTGCCCGTCAAATGCAGCCACTGTGCACGTAAAATGCAGCCACGGTGCCATAAAACGCAGCCATGGTGCCCATCAAACGCAACCACTGTGCCATCAAATGCAGCCACGGTGCCCATCAAACGCAGCCACTGTGCCATAAAACGCAGCCACGGTGCCTGTCACATGCAGCCACTATGCCCATTAAACGCACTGAGGGCTGTTTGCAGGGGGGGCCCATACTACATTTTGCTATGGGGCCCTAGATTTCTAGTTACGCCCCTGCCCACAGCAATAATCAGGAGGGAGAGGAGGGGATGCTGGCAGTGGTGCAGGAGAAAAGGCCACACAGGACAAAAAATTGGTCTGGGCAAGAAGGGGGTAAAAGTGCCCAATAGGCAAGTGGTTAACACCTTCCTGCCCGTCCTACAGTACAATGACGGTTGGGTGGAAGGGTTGTTGTCCTGGGAGGACAATCCCTGACATTAGTGGGAGGAGAGGGAAATTGTTAATGGTTCTTGGGAGGAAAATAATGACCCACCTTGGTGGTTATTGGGGGAAATGCCTTAATGTTAGCGGTCCATAGAAGTAACTTTGCAATGACAATGATGTGAGCAAATCAGTTATTTTTTATATACGGTACTGTAAACTCTGGATATCCCCCCTGTTACATTGGTGGTGAGTACAGGGGGATTTCACACAGAACAGCAATGATAACTGAGACATTTTTACTGACTGCCAATATACCAGTAGGGATGAGCTGAACAACCGAATCCCCCCCCGGTTCGGTTCGCGGCAGAACATGCGAACAGGCAAAAACTTTGTTCAAACACACAAACACCGTTAAAGTCTATAGGACACGAACATGAAAAATCAAAAGTGCTCATTTTAAAAGATTATATGCAAGTTATTGTCATAAAAAGTGTTGGAGGCGTGGTCTAACTCCGGTCCAAGATGGACGCTTAAACCCAGCACTCCCGCACACTGGAGCAGCTAACACAGGCTACAGGACAAAAAACCCACAATCCAAACATGGGGAAGGGAGACCGGAGCTCCTCCACCACCCGCGGACCCCAGGAACCAAACCAGCAACAGATTAACCACATCCCCGCGATGTTCTGGACATCGCAGGGGGAAGGCCTCACAGCCGCGGCCTCACCTAAGCCCTCCATTCCGCTCTGCGGGCTCCTGTCCCATAATGGACAAATAACAAATAATACATGTTGCCCCCTCCCCTGGTGGTCCTGGGCGGGCATCCGAAGGGGGGCTGCGCTGATAAATAATCAGCGCAGACCCCCCCTGTCAGGAGAGCCTCCGATCGTCTCTCCTCTACTCGCGTCTGTCAGACGCGAGTGAGGAAAAGCCGATCAACGCCGGAGGCTCTTTACCAAGATCGGTGGAGCGGTATGTCAGACTGATCGCCGTGATTCACGACCCCCCCCCACGGGCATGCGGCGGCATGTTATCCTGCTGGACGTCATATGACGCCCAATCAGGATAACTGAACCACCGCCCGGCCGTCAGTCTGCTATAGGCCGGGCGGGAAGTGGTTAAAGATATGGTTATATTTGTACTGTTCACTTAGAACTAAAGAAAAAAGAATATCAGTTATTGATACCGTTAATTAAATGTTTAACCAAACTGAACTTAAGCGAAAGACATAATGGTGAAAGACATTAAATATAACTTAATAATTAGCATATAAGGTGATACATTACAAATCTATCTACTCCCCCCTCCAAATACCTCATGTGGGTGACCCATAACATCGATCGATAAATCCCCTAACAGCAGTTGGGTTTCTTCCAACACATTATAATAAATTACAATTAACTTTTACCACCATGATGCCTTACATATACACCAAATATTTCTGCCGACATGATAGAAGCAAGGATTTACCAGTATTTTGTATGTTTGACATACGTTTATACAGTTGCATTAAAAAACTTGGTTATAATTCAATAGAATTGAAATACATCCATGAGTTATACATCATAGATGATCAATTTACATGAAGTCTAAAATTACTTAGGCAAGGGCTCCCTCTAGTGGCCAGATTACACAATTGCTTAAAATAATCAAATCAATGTACATTTGTTTAGGCACACACTGTCTCGAAAGCATGGCATATCCCCAAATGACAAGGGTTGATGCAATATCGCACCAGAATACAGGATTTCATAACTTCTTAACTCACAAAAAAATATTAGATAATATCTAATCTTACTGATATAGCACCTTTCCCCAAACTCAATGTATTACACCTAAACCCTGAACCTCCAGAACATTAGATTTATCTAGCTGCTCCACAGTGTTAGCTAAACTAAACAAAAGAAGAAAAAGAAAAGAAAAGGATTGATATGTCTCTCTCTTTCTTGCTTTCTTTAAAGGCTAAGAGAAAGAGAGATACCATATATACTCGAGTATAAGCCGACCCGAATATAAGCCGAGGCACCTAATTTTACCACAAAAAAATGGAAAAACTTATTGACTCCAGTATAAGCCTAGGGTGAGAAATACGCAGCTACTGCAAGTGGAAAAGAGGGTCCACAATGCCCATTTGCAGCCTCACTGTGCCCATTTGCAGCCATAGGTTCCCCGAACTTCAAACTCAGTCGTTAAGGGTTCCTAGATGCCCCCTAGCTGCAGCCAAAATTTGGGCTCTCTGGACCCAAAGGGTCCCGAAATGACATTGCTGCAGATGGACACAGATGAACACAGATGGACACAGTTGACTGAATTTGGGGCCCCGTATTTTGGGCCACTTGGTGCTAGGAACCCCAAATTTGGTGTGTAAACCCAGTGGAACTAGCACTACAACATATCCAAAGCTGGGGTCCCTAGCACCAAGTGGCCCCGAGATATGGGGCCCCAAAGTCGGTTCGGAAAATGTCGAGCACTTTTCTGCAACAGAAAATGACATTTTCCAAACCGAATTTGGGGCCTTGTATCTCAGGGCCACTTGGTGCTGGGAATCCCAGCTTTGGATATGTTGTAGTGCTAGTTCCACTGGGTTTACGCACCAAATTTCCTGCAGAGAATGACGTTTTCCGAACAGACTTTGGGGCCCCGTATCTAGGGGCCACTTGGTGCTAGGAATCCCAGCTTTCTGTTGTAGTGCTAGTTCCACTGGGTTTACACACCAAATTTGGGGTTCCTAGCACTAAGTGGCCCTAGCACCAAGTGGCCCCGAGGTACGGGGCCCCAAATTTGGTTCATAAAATGTCAAGTACTTTTCTGCAGCAGAGAATGACGTTTTCCGAACCGAATTTGGGGCCCCGTATCTTGGGGCCACTTGTTGCTAGGAACCCCATCTTTGAATATGTTGTAGTGCTAGTTCCACTGGGTTTACACACCAACTGTGGGGTTCCTAGCACTAAGTGGCCCCGAGATACATTTTGTAAAGTTTTGTAAAAGTCAGTTTGTAAAATGTCGTTCTCTGCTGCAGAAAAGTGCTTGACTCGAGAATAAGCTGAGGGGGGCATTTTCAGCAAAAAAAAATGTGCTGAAAAACTCGGCTTATACTCGAGTATTAAAGTAAGTACAAATAAGACTCCACTTGGATCTACTTAGACCTCGAACCCACACAAAGGGTGAAACTTTTCTTTGCCCTTTGAACTTACCGGACCTCATTAATAGAGTAGACTAGCTGGTCTAAACTTACCTCCGGAACACTTAACCCCCCTTACCCCTATCCCCCCCCGCCACCTCCAACTCTACGTATATGTCCCAGACTAAAAAGAAAACGAGCAGATAAAGTACACTACGTCTTCAAAAAAAACCTAGATCCTTGACACAACCTCTTATAAAATATTGGCTTTAAAGCTTGATAGCTAACATCCAAGATGTCTACCCATAAACAACAAAACATTCCATTATCAATAAAACTTATTTCAGTGAATGCAAAAGGAATTCAACATTCCTGAAAAAAGAACCAAATTTCTTAATTAATTCCATAAGCAAAAAGCAAACATTTTTTTGTATACAAGAAACTCACTTTAAATCTGACAAAGTTCCAAAAATACGAGAGATTTCCTGTACAGTATTCCACGCCACCAATCCAGAAAGGAAAACTAAAGGAGTTTCTATATTGTTATCCAAACAGCTACCATTCCAGATACAAGACTCAATGCTTGATCCTGGGGGGGAGATACATATTCTTGAAAGGGAACATGGGCTCACACCCCATTACAATAGCCGACGTCTATGCCCCTAACGCAAAGCACGTAGCGTTCTTACGTGAGATAAAAGATCTGCGGACGACTTTCGCCTCAGGCATTCTTATCTTAGGAGGAGACTTTAATATCCCTTTAAACCCCCTCATAGACAACCTTGAATGGAACATGGAGCCTCCCTTATAGAGCACTGAAACAAATTAAAGTTCAACTACAGGCAGTGGTCTCTCCAGCTTTCATATTTAGGGGGGGGCACATGGGGGGACAGGGACAAAAGTAGGGGGGCAACTATAAAAATGCAATTTCCGTATTTATCGGCGTATAACACGCACCTTTTTCCCCTTAAAATCAGGGGAAAATCGTGAGTGCGTGTTATACGCCGATCCCCGCTAATTGTAATCCATCAGCGGCGATCGGAAAGAGCCGAGTACACTCAACTATGTGTATCTCGCGGCTCCGCCCAGTCACTGTGATTTCGGCGGCGCTCGTTCAGCTTCGCCGAGTCCCTCCGAACACCGCGGCGCCATATTTTAAAACTACATGCTATGTGTATTGTCGGCGGCAATCTGTCCAAGCATGGACACTGGGGGCAAGGCTGCACTGACCACTGGGGCAAGGCTGCACTGACAAGGCTGCACTGACAAGGCTGCAATGGACACTGGGGCAAGGCTGCACTGACACTGAAAAGGCTGCAATGACACTAACAAGGCTGCAGATGTACAGGATAAGGCTGCATTGATGGGCATTTTGATGCAAGTTTTTTTTCCTTAAACTTCCCTCCTAAAAGTTTTTTTCCTTAAAATTCTCTCCTAAATTTGGGGTGCGTGTTATACGCCGGCACGTGTTATACGCTGATAAATACGGTATATATATATATATATATATATATATATATATATATATATATCCTGGGGCCCTTTACTACTGTATTGCCCCCCCCCAAGGGTGGCAGAAAACAAAAGGAGGAGCAGATCGGGCGGCCGTGGTTGTGTGAGCGCTCGCATTATGCAGTGTCAGCAAGCAGAGGGAGGGGGGAGGAATCACCCGCAGGAGCTGACTGGGGACACTCTCCCTCTTAGACATTGCCTTTTTGTAAAAAAAAAAAATGTTATTGGGGGGGGCACATGGTGGGGCACAGCATAATGTTGGAGGGGTCAGGGCCCTCTCTGCCCCCCCCTAGGGACGCCATTGACTACAGGAACTAATGCTACATGACGCCTGGAGAACCATAAACCCTCAAACTAAAGATTTTACATATTTCTCTACTGTTCATCAAAAATACTCTAGAATTGACTACGTTTTTACATCACAACCTTACCTGGAACCATTGAATAATTCAACAATTGAAACCATGACTATTTCTGACCAGGGCTTTTTTTTCACAGAGAATAGGTGCAGGAACTCCCCCTTTCTGAGTCACCCTTTTTCTCTGCCTCTACCCACCTATGAGAATCCTCTACCTGCCTCCCATTACTGCCCTTTTAGAGAATACAGAACCAAGTATCATTTTGTGGTGTAATCTGTATGGAATTTGTTATCGATAACAAGAAAAGGGGTAAAATAGATCCCCTGTAGCCAGTAACAATAAAGCCCCCTCTAGCAACAATAGATCCCAACATTAACAATGGGCCACTCGAAACAAACCCCCCAGCAGCAACAACAGAGCTCCTCACAGCCAGCATCAATAGACTCTCCAGCAGTCAGCAACAATAGCCCCCTCCCTCAACAGTAGGTCTCTCCCAGCCATAACTGATACCTTAGCGATATAAGACCCACCCCCAGCAACAACAGGTCCCCCACCAGTAAGAATAGACCCCCTGCAAAAATAGATCCCCTCCAGTTGGAATAGATCCCTCAGCAGCCAGCATCAATAGACCCTGCAGCACACCCCAGCCCCCCTTACCATTACATACAGTCAGTGCTGGAGGTGCCGGAACTGCGTTCCCCCACGTTCCCGCTGAAAAAGCACGCCCTGTTTCTGACCATCACCCTATCACGATCACACTGACTTTCCCAGAGAAAAATACTCTAACTAAATCATGGAGACTAAAACACTACCATCCTAAAGGACCCTATAGATGTAATACATTTCAATGACACACTAAAAGACCACTTCTCACAAAACGAGAACCATGAGACTTCATCACATCAATTGTTAGCAAAAGCAGTCCAGAACAAAAAAGTTGCTTCCACAATTCATCAAATAAGGGATAAAAAAGGCATACCACATTCGTCAAATGAAGAGATAGCTAAGCAGTTCGAACTTTATTACCAAACCCTATACAAACATTCCATCCAAACCCTAGCTTCAACATCTATGTTTTATGGTTACATTTTAAATTTTACACTTTCGTTATGTATAAATTATGGTGTTAGACTTTGATAACGCCGCATTTATTTCCAATGAGTGTACTTCCTGTCTCGATGATCCATTTGGAACGAGGGTGCGTTCCAGCGGCTTCGTTGGTAGGTTCCGACTTCCGGGTTTCCGTGATGATACGCACCCAAAGCACGTCAGGTGTCAGCACGTGACGCGGGTCACGTGTACGCCAAACGCCTTGTCGATCTACATTGGGTTGGCTATGCAGGAGTGGACACTCCTACCTAATGAGAGCGTACCTTGATATGAGAACTATATCGAGGCCTGGCTGGTAGAGACAATTACTGGGTTTGATTGGCTGAAGGTGGGAACACATGACCTTGAATTGGAACGCACGCCAGGAATCCAGGAAGTCAGATCGCATGCTGTTGAATCAGCTGTTTATGAGATGTCATTAGAATATGTGTATATAAGCATGGTAGTGGCAGGGTGGCATATACCCCAGCAGAAGTCTTCTTAGACGAAACGCGTCGGGTCTCTTTGCTGTACCCAGCCACTTTTACCATGCTTGTTTTAAACTATTCTTGTTTGGAATCGATTCTAATTTTTATATATTTTTTACTGATTGTCGGATGATCCTGTTTGATCAAATAAACCCCAATTGATTTTTAGATTTACACCATGTGGAGGCTCCCTGTTTTTTCTTCTTTACATATCATAAACATGGCTCGCTTACATTGGTGAAGGTCTTGATCGAATCGGCCACTCGGGCAGGCACTTGGTCCCCCATCCAAGGAGGAGGTTCGCCATCACTACAGACCACATTTATACTGTCATCCATCATATGACAGTCCAAGCTCGTTTGACTCACCGCCAACGGCCTGTGAGTCCACCGAAGTTGGTAAGAGTATATCATCCTCTTTTTATTTTGTATCTTCACTGAGAAGAATAGCACTACATCACCTGTTTTGCATTTTTGGGCTGGTCTGGCCACCTTTGCAATATGTTTTGGACGGAATCAATACTATATGAATTATGAACTTATTTGGGAGTTTGTGGGCACAGTTTTGAATTAGTGTTGTGAACCCCCTAATACTAGCACAATTTTTTTTTACTTTTATGTTTTTGTTTCATGTCTGTATTCTCCTATCATAGGAGATTGTAATATTTATATTTAAGATGATTTGTTCTACATGAATACACATTATAGAATTTTTCACGTTTCACATAAATGTTTCACTTCCCTCCATGTGGGGAAATTTGAGTTTGTTAGTTTCTTTTGCACAGTGGTGAACTGTTCATTAATATTCTCTATATGATTGGAACATAGTTCATATATATGGTTCATTAATAGCGCAACACTTTCTATACCAATTCATCCAACCCTAAATGCCCACACAATACAGACAAAAGAAAAAAGCTTATCCAAGAATTCCTAGAGAAATATAGCCCACCTAAAATAGCTGAAAAGACAGCCCAAGAACTAGAAGCACCTATCTCTGGCCCAGAATTTGACAAAACAATCAAAGATATGAAAATAGGCAAAGCTCCAGGACCTGATGGCTTACCCCTACAATAATACAAGACATTTACTTGTATACTGAAACCAAGATTTCTGAAAACCTTTCAATCACTACACTCTGAACAACAACCCCCAAAACAACTATTAGAAGCACACATTGTTTCCCCGAAAATAAGACCTAGCGTGATTGTCGGTGATGGCTGCAATATAAGCCCTACCCCCCAAATAAGCCCTAGTTAAAGTCCTTGTAGGTCTTATTTTCAGGGTAGGGCTTATTTTCAAGGGAAACAGGGTAGGGCTTATTTGGGGGGTAGGGCTTATATTGCAGCCATCACTGACAATCATGCTAGGTCTTATTTTCGGGGAAACAGGGTAACTGTGATACCCAAAGAAGGCAAATACAAATCAGGTCACTAACTACAGACCAATTTAACCTAATTGATGTGGACGTAAAGATATATACCAAGATACTAGCTAATAGACTTCTCCCTTTATTAACTTCCCTTATATCCCTTGATCAAGTGGGATTTATCCCAGGTAGAGAAGGACGTAATAATACAATCAAAGCATTAAATATAAATCACTGGCTAACATCCATAAAGAAACAAGGATTCTTTCTTTCCCTGGACGCTGAGAAGGCGTTCGACAGAGTGGCCTGGGACTATATTAACGTTGTATTAAAACATATTGGTATTTTACCTCAAATGAGAGCCTATATCCGAGCGCTATATTCGATCCCAACAGCGCAAGTTAGTGTTAATGGCCACCTGTCGAACGCCTTCAATCTACGGAACGGCTCAAGACAGGGATGCCCCTTATCCCCACTACTGTTCGTCCTCACGTCCTTTTAAACAAAATTAGAACCAATCCAGATATTAAGGGAATAGAGATCCAAAACCATACGTATAAAGTCACAGCTTTTGCGAATGATATGCTTCTCTTTATATACCTAATCTGGTACAAGACCTGGAAAGCTTCCAATTACTATCAAACTTAAAGATCAACCATTCAAAATCCAACGCCCTCAATATCACATTACCACCAAGCTCAGTAGAATCATGTAAAAAAAAAAAAACTTTCCCTTCGCATTGGCCAAACAAAACATAACTTATCTAGGAAATGAAATTCCCATAAACTTAAAGGATCTCTTCAAACTTAACTTCACGCCCATCCTAAAATAAACACATGATGATTTAATAAGATGGAACTCTTTTAACATATCTTGGTTCGGCAGAGCTTCATTATTTAGGATGACAATCCTACCTCCGATTTTTATATGCTATGCAAACAATTCCCATTAGACTACCATCATCATTCTTCATATCCTTTCGTAAAGCTTGCTCCACCTTTACTTGGAGGAGTAAACCTCCTAAAGTTAAACTTACTAGACTAAATCTACCCAAAAATAAAAGGTGGAATAGCAAGCATTACCTGACCTTCGAAAATATCACCAAGCAGCTCTCTTAGCACGAATTGTAGATTTGAACATCCACGGAGCAGTTAAAGACTGGGTGACCTTAGAGCATCTACAACTCTCCCAACAAATAAAATCTCTTCCATGGATACATCCAAAACATCACTCAAAAGATATCAAAGCTCATCCCCTCATCATAGGTCCTACATTAGAAATTTTCCATAACACCTTCAAAACTACTAACACATCTCCATGGCTTGGCCCGCTCACACCATTTAGAAACATCCCAGATTTTCCCCCAGGCCTAGAGAAAAATTTCCTGGCAAATATTTTACCTCATGAAGAAATCCTGATCAAACATTTATTTAAGAATGGCAAACTTTCATCTAGAGACTAACTAAACAAAGACATTAACCCAATCGTGTTCGCACATTGAAACTATATTCAAATTAGACACTTTTTGACCAGAAATGAGACAGATCAATCTTGGACAAGACCTCTTACGATGTTAGAAGACCTATGCACAAAAAAAAACCACAAAGACACATCATTTCTACTCTCTACAACTCTCTCTTTGAGGGTAAAATGGATTTCTCCAGGGCGTCATGTCAAGCTTGGGAACGAGACCTTGATATAAATCTTACAGAAGAGAACTGGGAAACAATCTATACGTAAAGGATCTCTAAATGTAGCCACCCAAGAGTGTGGCTTCAAAATCATCTCTAGATGGTATAGAACTCCCACCCTATTACATAAATTTTCTCCCTAGATTTCTGATAGATGTTGGAGATGCAAACAAGAGGAAGGCTCGATATTTGGTGGTCTTCAGTGGCGGTTGGTGAAGTTTTAGGATGGGGGGGCGCTGGACCCCGCCCTTCCTGTTTGTGGTGTCCCCAGCGGAGTCGCTCCTTACAGGCAGCCTGTGTCACACAAAAAGCAATCAGCTGTGTGTAGAACATCTTATGTAAGGACATGCCATGAATTACATGTTGTACATAGCATGTCCTACACATAGCATGTTCTTCTTCACATAACATGACATGTACATAGCATGTCCTACACATAGCATGTTCTTCTACACATAGAATGTCATACACATAACATGTCCTCCACATAACATGCATAAACATGACATACACATAACATGTCCTCCACATAACATGACGTACACATAACATGCCCTCCACATAACATGCCCTCCACATAACATGTCCTCCACATAACATGACACACACATAACAAGTCCTCCACATAACATGCCATAAACATGACATACACATAACATGTCCTCCACATGACATACACATAACATGTCCTCCACATAACATGACATACACATAACATACACATAACATGTCCTCCACATAGCACAACATATACGTAGCATGACATATACATTGCGTGTTCTCTACTTAACATGTCCTACACATGACATACACATAGCATGTCCCACATATAGCATGTCCTGCACATAATGTCGTCCACATAACATGTCCTATGCCTACAATTTTTTACCCATAGCATATCCTCCACAAATCATGAGTTGCACAGCAAGTCCTCCACATAGCATGTCCCATACACAGCAAGTCCTCCACATAGCATGCCATATAGAATGACATACACATAAAGCAGCCCAAACATATGTGTAGGACATCATGATGCAGACACCCACTCCTGGCCAGAGACAATACCTCGGATTGTAAGCTTTGTTGCTGTCATTATGGGATTGGGATGGACTCTCATTAGGTGATCAGTCACTGAATGGATGGCTTTAATTTGAGTGGGGTGGGTGGGGGAGGGAAGGAGGTCATTAGAGCGGCTGAAAAAAAATTCTTACCTTCCCTGGCCGGCCATCCTCATCATTCTCCCTGTCCTCTGTCATGCTGTTGGTGTGGATGGAGGGATCACCAGCCAGATTCCAGTGCCCGAAGAGTCAGTCTGCAGTCCTCATACTTACTGTTTCCTCTCTCTCTTGGTCACAATGAGACAGAGAAAACAGGAAGTGACATCAAACAGAGATGTCAATCAAACCGCCCGGCTGCAGTAATATATACTACAAGCGCTGGGTGGAACCTACTCGGCGCTTCAGGAAGTGCCGCAAGGTGGGCTAAACGCCTGCAAATGCAGCACCACCTCTGCAATCTCGTGATTGCATAGACGTGGCGCTTCCCATAAGTGCACTGTGTCCAGCGTCACACTGTGTCTGGCGTCCGAACACAGTGCACTTAAAGACCTTTTTTTGTCATTTTTTTTATATTTAAAGGGCCAGTATTAAATTTATTTATTTTTTTTTAACTTTTTTTTTTTTGACTGCCTGGAGGGGGGCGGCGCCCAGGCGCCCCCAATGGACAGGCCACCACTGCACAATACCTTCTACATTACAACTCGATCCCCCCAAAAAACAATATCTGAAATCCTTATCTATGTTTATAATAAATGCGGCAAGACACTGTATTCCCTGTCACTGGCGTTCGAACATCATCCCATCAAAAAAAAAAGAATGGTTCCGGAGAATAAACAACATAGAAAAAAATAGAAGAACTCATAAGCATTTCACGGGAAAAAATAACCAGTTTTGCTTCAATATGGTACAACTGGATAGAATTTAAAAACTCCCAGGCCTATAAAGCAGTTATTATTAATAACTGAATCCAAATATTACAAATAAACCTCATAGGAATGCTGAAGAAATTAATACAACAACCACACGTTATCTAATCACTTTACCCACCTCTCCCCTTATTATTAGTATATATATTTATTTATTTTTTATCTCCTATTTTTCTCCCCAATGTGTTGCTCTCCATATTCATAACTAAAACATCCATATAGAAATGTTTAAATAATTGCTAAATATATGCATAAAATCAACATCTTGGTTATACCTATAATCATACCTATAATCATATTGTTACCAGAATCAAATGTAAATTGTACTACAACCCCACTGTTATACTCAATATGCATACGTGTCTATGACAATATTATGTTGTATTATGTTTTTTCTGTTCAATCAATAAAAACTTTGTGAAACAAAAAAAAAAGTGTCTGGGGACCCGGGTTCTGCCCCAGGGGACATGTATCAATGCTATTTTTTTTTTTTTTTTTAAAGTCTGTTTTTCCAGGAGCAGTGATTTTAGTAATGCTTAAAGTGAAACAATAAAAATGAAATATTCCTTTAAATATTGTGCCTGGGGGGTGTCCTTAGTATGCCTGTAAAGTAGCGCATTTTTCCCCTGTTTAGAACAATACCACAGCAAAATGACATTTCTAAAAGGAAAAAATGTCATTTAAAAACTGATTGCGGCTGTAATGTATTGTCGGGTCCTGGCAATATAGATGAAAATCATTGAAAAAAACGGCATGGGTTCCCCTCCCTCCAGTCCATTACCAGGCCCTTTGGGTCTGGTATGGGTATTAACTGGAACCCCGCAACCAAATTTTTTTTTTAAATGGCGTGGGGAGCCCCCAGGTACTATATGCTCTGAACAGCAGTATATATACTTTATGGCCTGCCCTATATACTCTGCAGAAAATTGGGCCTTAAGTGTTGGTGGTACCAGAACACTGTAAGCCCTCATAGTTAATCTCGTTGGGTGCAGGAACGGGCCCTGCTATGAAATATTATATCAAGAATTGTAACTACATGCCCCTGTTAAATGGGGGCAGAAAAATTGGGCCTTGGGTGGTGGTGGTGGTGCCCTAAACCAAAAATATTGTTGGAAGCTAGCATCATCAAGATTGAGGAGGAATAGGATAGTCAGCATAGGCAGTTACATCAGCATCGGGTACTTGATAGCTGCTGATCCAAGACTGATTCATTTTTTATGAATGTGACCCTATCAACGGAGTCTGTGGACAGGCGCACTCAATGATCCATTACAAACCCTCCAGCAGCACTGAATGTGCATTCAGAAAGAACGCTGGATGCAGGACAGGCCAGTAGCTCAATTTCATATTGAGCAAGTTCTGGCCAGTGGTCATCCTCAAGACCCAGTAATTCAGTGGATGCTCTGTTGGAAAGGTCTCCAAGTCTGCTCCTGTCCCTAGATATTCCTGCAGATGCTGCCGATGGTTGCTTGAACCGATCAGACCTTGGCGCTGAGGACTGAAAAATTGTTTAAAGGCATCGGTCAGCCGACCACCTTCTCCCCCGCTCTTCCTCTGACTATACGAAGCCTCAGCAACATGTTGTCCAGCACCAGGAAATTGTTACCTCTTAGGGTCTGGAAATGCATTGCACAAACCTTTCTTCAAGGCCTCCTGAAGATTTTTCATCCTCTGCTCCCTCTGCAAAGGCAGGATGAGTTCTGCAACCTTACCCTTGTAACATGGATCAAGAAGGGTTGCCAGACAGTATTGATCCCTCTCCTTGATACCACGAATCCTAGGGTCCTTTCACAGCCTTTGCAGAATCAGGGAGGCCATGCAGTGTAAGTTAGCAGAGGCATTTGATTCTGAGTCCTCTAAGTCACTAAGGATCACATGATCCATAACAACCTCCTCCCAGCCACGTACAACTCCTTGGGTTTCTGGGGACTGAAAATCATCCCTTGAAGACTGCTGCTGAGTGTTATTCTCCAGGTCCATGCTGACTAGGGATGAGCTTCGAGTTCGAGTCGAACTCATGTTCTACTCGAACATTGGCTGTTCGCAAGTTCGCCGAACAGCGAACAATTTGGGGTGTTCGCGGCAAATTCGAATGCCGCGGAACACCCTTTAAAAGTCTATGGGAGAAATCAAAAGTGCTAATTTTAAAGGCTTATATGCAAGTTATTGTCATAAAAAGTGTTTGGGGACCCGGGTCCTGCCCCAGGGGACATGGATCAATGCAAAAAAAAGTTTTAAAAACTGACGTTTTTTCAGGAGCAGTGATTTTATTAATGCTTAAAGTCAAACAATAAAAGTGTAATATCCCTTTAAATTTCGTACCTGGGGGGTGTCTATAGTATGCCTGTAAAGGGGCGCATGTTTCCTGTGTTTAGAACAGTCTGACAGCAAAATGACATTTGGAAGGAAAAAACTCATTTAAAACTACCCGCGGCTATTGCATTGCCGACAATACACATAGAAGTTCATTGATAAAAACGGCATGGGAATTCCCCACAGGGCAACCCCGAACCAAAATAAAAAAAAAAAAATGATGTGGGGGTCCCCCTAAATTCCATACAAGGCCCTTCAGGTCTGGTATGGATATTAAGGGGAACCCCAGCCAAAATTAAAAAAAAAAATTGACGTGGGGTTCCCCCTAAATTCCATACCAGACCCTTCAGGTCTGGTATGGATTTTAAGGGGAACCCCGCGCCAAAAAAAAAAAAAAAAAAAACGGCGTGGGGTCCCCCTAAAAATCCATACCAGACCCTTATCCGAGCACGCAACCTGGCAGGCCGCAGGAAAAGAGGGGGGGACGAGAGTGCGGCCCCCCCCCCTCCTGAACCGTACCAGGCCACATGCCCTCAACATTGGGAGGGTGCTTTGGGGTAGCCCCCCAAAACACCTTGTCCCCATGTTGATGAAGACAAGGGCCTCATCCCCACAACCGTGGCCGGTGGTTGTGGGGGTCTGCGGGCGGGGGGCTTATCGGAATCTGGAAGCCCCCTTTAACAAGGGGACCCCCAGATCCCGGCCCCCCCCCCTGTGTGAAATGGTAAGGGGGTACTTACCCCTACCATTTCACTAAAAAACTGTCAAAAATGTTAAAAATGACAAGAGACAGTTTTTGACAATTCCTTTATTTAAATGCTTCTTCTTTCTTCCTTCATCTTCTTCTGGTTCTTCTGGTTCTTCTGGTTCTTCCTCCGGCGTTCTCATCCAGCATCTCCTCCGCGGCGTCTTCTATCTTCTTCTCCTCGGGCCGCTCCGCACCCATGGCATGAGGGGGGAGGCTCCCGCTCTTCTCTTCATCTTCTTCTTCATCTTCATCTTCTTCTTCATCTTCTTCTTCTTCTTCTCTTCTTCATCTCTTCTTCCTTCTTCATTTCTTCTCCGGGCCGCTCCGCAGCCATGCTGGCATGGTGGGAGGCTCCCGCTGTGTGACGGCGTCTCTTCGTCTGACGGTTCTTAAATAACGGGGGGCGGGGCCATCCGGTGACCCCGCCCCCCTCTGACGCACGGTGAATTGACGGGACTTCCCTGTGACGTCACGGGGAATGCCACAGGGAAGTCCCGTCATGTCCCGTGCGTCAGAGGGGGGCGGGGTCACCGTGTGGCCCCGCCCCCTGTTATTTAAGAACCGTCAGACGAAGAGACGCCGTCACACAGCGGGAGCCTCCCTCCATGCATGGATGCGGAGCGGCCCGCAGAAGAAATGAAGAAGGAAGAAGAGATGAAGAAGAGAAGAAGAAGAAGAAGAAGATGAAGAAGAAGATGAAGATGAAGAAGAAGATGAAGAGAAGAGCGGGAGCCTCCCCCCTCATGCCATGGGTGCGGAGCGGCCCGAGGAGAAGAAGATAGAAGACGCCGCGGAGGAGATGCTGGACGAGAACGCCGGAGGAAGAACCAGAAGAGCCAGAAGAACCAGAAGAAGAAGAAGATGAAGGAAGATAGAAGAAAGAAGAAGCATTTAAATAAAGGAATTGTCAAAAACTGTCTCTTGTCATTTTTAACATTTTTGACAGTTTTTTAGTGAAATGGTAGGGGTAAGTAACCCCTTACCATTTCACACAGGGGGGGGGCCGGGATCTGGGGGTCCCCTTGTTAAAGGGGGCTTCCAGATTCGGATAAGCCCCCCGCCCGCAGACCCCCACAACCACCGGCCACGGTTGTGGGGATGAGGCCCTTGTCCTCATCAACATGGGGACAAGGTGTTTTGGGGGGCTACCCCAAAGCACCCTCCCAATGTTGAGGGCATGTGGCCTGGTATGGTTCAGGAGGGGGGGGGGCCGCACTCTCGTCCCCCCCTCTTTTCCTGCGGCCTGCCAGGTTGCGTGCTCGGATAAGGGTCTGGTATGGATTTTTAGGGGGACCCCACGCCGTTTTTTTTTTTTGGGGCGCGGGGTTCCCCTTAAAATCCATACCAGACCTGAAGGGTCTGGTATGGAATTTAGGGGGAACCCCACGTCAATTTTTTTTTTAAATTTTGGCTGGGGTTCCCCTTAATATCCATACCAGACCTGAAGGGCCTTGTATGGAATTTAGGGGGACTCCCACATCATTTTTTTTTTTTAATTTTGGTTCGGGGTTGCCCTGTGGGGAATTCCCATGCCGTTTTTATCAATGAACTTCTATGTGTATTGTCGGCAATGCAATAGCCGCGGTAGTTTTAAATGAGTTTTTTCCTTCAAAATGTCATTTTGCTGTCAGACTGTTCTAAACACGGGAAACATGCGCCCCTTTACAGGCATACTATAGACACCCCCCAGGTATGAAATTTAAAGGGATGTTACACTTTTATTGTTTGACTTTAAGCATTATTAAAATCACTGCTCCTGAAAAAACGGCCGTTTTTAAAACTTTTTTTTGCATTGATCCATGTCCCCTGGGGCAGGACCCAGGTCCCCAAACACTTTTATTGACAATAACTTGCATATTAGCCTTTAAAATTAGCACTTTTGATTATTCATGTTCGTGTCCCATAGACTTTAACGGTGTTCGCGTGTTCGAACGAATTTTTTTCCTGTTCGCATGTTCTGGTGCGAACCGAACAGGGGGGTGTTCGGCTCATCCCTAATGCTGACACAATCCTCCTCTTCTTCTTTCTGTGTGTTTGGCATGCCCGCAGGAATGCTGTCTGGATAAAGGGGGCCTTGAGAGGTAAGGAAGTCCTCCTCTTCCTCCCGCTGTTCTGCCTCAAGTGCTCTGTCCATTATTTCACAAAGCATGTGCTCCAACAGGAAGACTAGAGGGACAGTATAACTGAGGCATGCATTGTCGCTGATCACAATCCTTGTGGCCTCCTCAAATGGTGACAGGACAGTGCATGCATCCGTGACCAGTATCCACCGGCATGGCGAAAAGAATCCAAGCTTCCCTGACCCTGTCCTGGTGCCATACTCGCACAGGTACTCATTGATGGCCCTCTGCTGCGTGTGCAGCCACTGCAGCATTGCCAACATTGAGTTCACAAATGAGGCCAGCCAGCCGAGCACTGGCATTGTATGACCGGCGGAAATGACCACAGAATTTTCTGGCCTGCCTCAGGAGATCATGTAAGCCTGGTTACCTGCTCAAGAACCGCTGCACCACCAAATTCAAGACGTGTGCCAAACATGGAACATGGGTCAAGTGTCCCTGTCGGACTGCGGAGAGAAGGTTGGTGCCATTGTGGCATACAACCATTGCTGGCAGAAGCTGACGTGGCGTCAACCACCTCTGAGCCTGTCCTGCAGAGCGGACAGAATCTCTGCCCCACTGTGGCTCCTGTCCCCTAAGCAGACCAACTCAAGCACCGCATGGCATCTTTTTTCCTGAGAGTTTGCATAGCCCCTTGAACGTTTACAGAGCAGCGCTGGTTCGGAGGACAAATCTGCAGAAGAGGCCATAGAGGAAGAAGAGGAGGGGGTTCGAGGAGAGAGCTGTGGCAGAATCACCACTAGCATTTTGGAGGCGTGGTGGCGGAACAAGCACCCTGCCTTTGCCCAATTATGGCTCTCTTAGCAGAGGGCGCTGTGATTGGCCAAAGCATGCAGGTCAGGTGAATGCTTTGGCCAATCATCATATAGCCATGCACTGTGATCTCCCAGTGCATTATGGGGTGTTCTGCGGCACTCAAATTTGCCGCAAGCACCCCATGATGTTCACTGTTCTGCAAACGGGCGAACACCGATGTTTGAGTAGAAGCTATGTTCAACCCGAACATCAAACTCATCATCCCTATATACCAGGCAGTCATTATAAGCAGGGGGGATTCATACGTGGTCATCAATGGTGGGGAGAGAAGTCACAGGTATTCTTCA
This sequence comes from Lithobates clamitans, assembly GCA_037952925.1. Lineage (NCBI taxonomy): Eukaryota > Metazoa > Chordata > Amphibia > Anura > Ranidae > Lithobates > Lithobates clamitans. The sequence goes on along the minus strand of JBBGZY010001053.1, from coordinate 300,859 downwards.
TTCAAGTAAGGGGGATGGTGAACACTCATCAGTTCATGGGGGACCCCAGGTGCTCATCAGTCTACTCATCCTAAGAAAACTCTTATTTGTAGGGAAGAATTTGCTGTAAAGAGAACCTGTCATGAGACAAAGATGGAGGTGGAGGGGGGCATCTCTATCTCATGACAGGTTCCATATACAGCAAACTGACACCCTCACAGTTAAACACAAAGAGACAATCATACCACTTTGTTTTACAATGTTTGACACTGTCCAGAGTTTCGGTCATGTTTGTTGGGTCGGGGCGTTATGACCTCACAGTGTATCTGATTAGGAAACTTTTTTTTATGGGCAATATAAGAGTCAGAATTCCAGAGATTTGTGCCTTGCAGAGGACAAGTGAGTGAGAGCACTTCTAACGGTACGTTATACTTTATTTTATTCTTTTTTTATTTTTTTTTATTTTATGAGATAGATAGATAGATAGATAGATAGATAGATAGATAGATAGATAGATAGATAGATAGATAGATAGATAGATAGATAGATAGATAGATAGATAGATAGATAGATAGATAGATAGATAGATAGATAGATAGATAGATAGATAGATACTGTAGCTAAACTATTTTGTCAAAAGTGTTGGGACGCCTGTCTTTACACACTCACAAACTTTAATGGCATCCCAGTCTTAGTCCGTAGGGTTCAATATTGAGTTGGCTCCGCCCTTTGCAGCTATAAAAGCTTTAACTCTTCTGGGAAGGCCGTCCACAAGGTTTAGGAGGGTGTCTATAGGAATGTTTGACCATTCTTCCAGAAGCGCATTTGTGAGGTCAGGCACTGATGTTGGATGAGAACGCCTGGCTCGCAGTCTCCGCTCTAATTCATCCCAAAGGTGTTCTATCAGGTTGAGGTCAGGACTCTGTGCGGGTCAGTCAGATTCCTCCACCCCAAACTCACTCATCCACTTCTTTATGGACCTTGCTTTGTGCACTGGTGCGCAGTCATGTTGGAACAGGAAAGGGCCGTCCCCAAACTGTTCCCACAGAGTTGGGAGCATGAAATTGTCCAAAATATCTTGGTATGCTGACGCCTTAAGAGTTCCCTTCACTGGAACTAAAGGGGCCAAGCGCAACCCCTGAAAAACAACCCCTACACCATAATCCCCCTTCCACCAAATGATTTAGACCAGTGCACAAAGAAAAGTACATAGAGACATGAATGAGAGAGTTTGCGGTGGAGGAACTTGACTAGCCTGCACAGAGTCCTGACCCCAACCCAATAGAACACCTTTGGGATGATTTAGAGAGAAGACTGCAAGCCAGGCCTCCTCGTCTAACATCAGTGCCTGGCCTCACAAATCTGCTTCTGGAAGAATGGTCAAACATTCCCATAGACACCCTCCTAAACCTTGTGGACGGCCTTCCCAGAAGAGTTGAAGCTGTTATAGCTGCAAAGGGCGGAGCCAACTCCATATTCACCCCATACTCATTCACGTGGGAGGACGGGGATCTGGGGGCCCCCTTGCTAAAAGTGAGCTTCCAGATTCTGATAAGCCCCCTGCCCGCAGTCCCCCAGAACCACTGGCTAGGGTTGTGGGGCTGATGCCCTTGCCCCCATGAACATGACAGATGGGTCTAGTATGGACTGGAGGGTGACCCCACACCGTTTTTTTCTTAATTTTTTTTTTAATAGCTGAGTGCCAACAATTGTAACCGCGAGTCATTTTTAAATGTGATTTGACTCGTTTCTTTTTTACTTTAGAAATTCAATTTTTGCTGCAGCATGTTCTATACATGCTATAGATGTGCCACTTTACAGGCTGACTAAGGGGACCCCCCAGGAACTATATTTAAAGGAATTATTTGTTTTTATTGTTGCACTTTAAGCATCCCTGCTTCTGAAAAATTATCGTTTTCCAAAAAAATTTGCATTGATACATGTCCCCCAGGGCTGTACCCAGACCCCCATACTCCTTTTATGGCCAATTACTTGCATATAAGCCTTCAAAATGGACACTTTTCATTTTTCCTGTTCGGCTCCTATAGACTTCTATTGGGTTTGTCGTTCTCTCAGGAATTTTTCATGTTTAACGCTGCACTTTGATCATCATTAAAATCATTACTTTTTTTTTTTTTTTTTTTGCATTGATGTCCCCCAGGGCAGTAACCGGACCCCCATACCCCTTTTATGGCCAATTACTTGCATATAAGCCTTCAAAATGGGCACTTTTGATTTCTCGTGTTTGGCTACCATGGACTTCAGTGGGTTTTCACTGTTTCGGGGGCTAAACTTTTCCCCTGTTCGGGAGTTCTGCTGCGAACCGAAAAGGAGGGGGGGGGTTGTTCGCCCATCTCTACTTTTGGGGCGTTCCCCCTTCTTCAAGGTACAAGCAGTATTCAACTTACCAAATTAAGTTAAACCTAAACTAAAATTGACATGCCCAATTCACTCCCATCTCCAATCTCTCGTGCCGCATTTATATTGATTATTGGGATCCTCCAATGGTGTGTAAAGTTTTGCCAAACAATCCATTATGGTTTTTTTTAACAGAACTTAAATACTTACTAGTATCTCTTTCACTGACAACAAATTAGTTGCTAAAACCTCCATCTATTTGGGATGAATTTGCTGTAAAACGTAGACTACAGCCCATAAGCCATCAGACGTTCCCCCCTTAAAACCAACAGAGGTACCCCCTTAGGTCAGTAGACAGACACCCCCCCCCTTAAGACAGGCCCCTTGGAATACTTGCGCCACAATTGAGAAGAACCTACACTGTGGACAACTGTTCTCCGATTAGCTTTACTCCATCTTTAGTTGATCAGCTCCGTGAGTTTTCTCGTGTCCAATAGTAAAATGGAACATATAGTGTTTTTGTATATATTTTTGTTTCTTTGTTTATCTAATATGTTTATCACAAAAGTGATTTCCTTTTTATTGTCAGGCAGTTACGAAATATTACATATGAATAATTTGTTTTTACAATTTCTTGGAAGCAGAACTTAGCACTATGGGGGGGGGGGGGATGGGTGATTGCCATTTCTTTGTACAGTTGGTTGAATTGGGTGCAAGAAAGGACTTGCCATGGTGCTATTGCTGTGGGCATCACGTGCGTTCCTGTGCCATTAACCACTTCAGCCCCGGACCATTTGGCTGGCCAAAGACCAGAGCACTATTTGCGATTCGGCACTGCGCCGCTTTAACTGACAATTGCGCGGTCGTGCAACATTGCTCTTAAACAAAATTGATGCCCTTTTTTCCCCCACAAATAGAGCTTTCTTTTGATGGTATTTGGTCACCTCTGCGGTTTTTATTTTTTGCGCTATAAACAAATAAATAGCGACAATTTTGAGAAAAAAAAACACATTATTTTTTACTTTTTGCTATAATAAATATCCCCCAAAAAATATAAAAAGAAACATTTTTTTTCCTCAGTTTAGGCCGATACGTATTCTTCTACATATTTTGGTGAAAAAAAAAAAATCGCAATAAGCGTTTATTGATTGGTTTGCGCAAAAGTTATAGCGTCTACAAAATAGGGGATAGTTTTATGACATTTTTATTGATAGATTTTTTTTTTATTAGTAATGGCGGCGATCAGCGATTTTTATCGTGACTGCGACAATATGGCGGACACATCGGACACTTTTGGCGCAATTTTGGGACCATTCACATTGCATTATTTTTCACTTTTTGCTATAATAAATACCGGTATCTCCAAAAAAATATATAAAAAAGCATTTTTTTCCCTCAGTCTAGGACGATACGTATTCTTCTACATATTTTTAGTAAAAAAAAAATCGCAATAAGCGTTTATTGATCGGTTTGCGCAAAAGTTATAGCGTCTACAAAATAGGAGATAGTTTTATGGCATTTTTATTGATTTTTTTTTTTTTTACTCGTAATGGTGGCGATCAGCGATTTTTATCGTGACTGCGACATTATGGCGGACACATCGGACACTTTTGGCGCAATTTTGGGACCATTCACATTTATACAGCGATCAGTGCGATTAAAAATACATTGATTTCTGTGTAAATGTGACTGGCAGTGAAGGGGTTAACCACTAGGTGGCGCTGTAGGGGTTAAGTGTGTCCTAGGGAGTGATTCTAATGCCCTGTACACACGATCGGACAATAAAATCCATGAATTTTTTCCGACGGATGTTGGCTCAAACTCGTCTTGCATACACACGGTCGCACAAAGTTGTCGGAAAATCCGATCGTTCTGAACGCGGTGACGTAAAACACGTACATCGAGGGACTATAAACAGGGCAGTAGCCAATAGCTTTCGTCTCTTAATTTATTCTGAGCATGCGTGGCACTTTGTGCGTCGGATTTGTGTACACACGATCGGAATTTAACTGATCGGATTTTGTTGTGGGAAAATTTTATAGCCTGCCCTCAAACTTTGTGTGTCGGAAATTCCGACAGAAAAAGTCAGATGGAGCCCACACACGATCGGAAATTTCCGACAACACAATCCGATCGCACTTTTTCCGTCGGAAAATCCGACCGCGTGTACAGGGCATAACTGTGGGGGGGAGGGGCTATGTGTGACACGACACTGATAACCGTTCCTGATTACAGGGAGCGGTGATCAGTGACAGTGTCATTAGGAAAAACGGGCAGATGCTTGTTTTACATCAGCATTTCAACGTTCTTCCTCTCCGTGAGATGATTGCGAGTGTCCCCGCGGACATCGAGTCCACGGGACCCGCGATCACGATCACAAAGCTCCCGGAGGGCGGGTGCGCATCCGCAAGCCGCCTCTTAAAGTACAAGTACATTAATCTACATTAATCTACCTGTACGTGCCCTTCTGCCGCAGTAGATCTGCGTGAGGCGGTTGGGAGACGGTTAAGGAAGGGTGGGCTTCCTCCAGTCACACCTGCCCTTAACCTATTCATTGATAGATGAAGGCTCTGAAAATCATAGAGTTAGGACAGCGGTATATAAAGAGGTCCCTTTGTCCCGGGCACTGCGGCTTACTCATATATTTGCAAATGTGTGCAATCAAACCCCCTCTGTTTTTAACCACTTCCAGACAGCCTGCCCAAAATGTACTGCGGACGTTTGGCCCGCACAGGCAAAGAGACACAACTGTACCGAGAAAACAACAAAATCTCCTGCGCTCAAAGGTGATGTGATGGTGGTGGATGTTGATCAGGATCTCTATGACCAGTGGCAGCCCATCCATTAGGGGTGCCGGAGCGCCGCCCCCCCCCTTCTATCCACGGCCGCTATTTTGACAGGACACCGCCACCCCACTATCCATGCGTCCGGCCCTTTTTAGCATGCCGGGCTCGTGAATTATAGCGGCGGGGGTGTTTTCTTGTAGCACTTGATTAGAGCCATCTAATAGGCTTCAAAATAGGGTGGGCTCGTGGCGCAGAGCATTCAGCCAGGAGCCCACCCAGGTGTTACAACAGTGAATGAATATTCATTATTAAAACACTGATCCTCAATCCGGCCAATCAGAAGCAGGTCTAAGACCCATTTTCCAATTGGCTGAAAAGAAGAAGAGTCCCAATTGGCCGCTGAGGAGGGAGGAAACGGAAGCCGCCACGATGCCCGTGGAGAGCAGAGGAAGGGAAAGCCGTCGCCGAGCAAGGGAAGCCGCCGGTGAAGCCCGGGAGAAGCACTGCCCACCATAGATGGGGTAAGTGCACCAGACCCACCCGTCTGTGGTGGTGGGGTACTGTTTGCTGCCTCCCCCCAAAAAAATTACCACCGGCCGCCACTGTCTATGACTCCAGGTAACTGCACAGGCCCAGAGTCCTGAGGAAGAGGGGATCTCCCCTCAAAATGCTTCAGCCATCTGCCACGGTCTCTGATAATGCGCCCCGATCCCACCCAGATGTGTTACAACAGCAAAGAAACATTCGCTGTTGAAACACTGATCCTCAATCCAGCCAATCAGAAGCGGGTGTGAGACCCATTTTCTGATTGGCCAAAAAGGGAAGACTACCGATTGGCTGCCGAGGAGGAGGAGAGAAAAAAAGGAAGCCGCCCCAGCCGCGATGACCCATGGAGAGCAGGAGAAGGAAAGGCCGCTGCCGACGAGCAGGTGAAGCAGGGGTAAGTGCTACCGACCGACCGGGGGTGGGGGTGGGGGGTGTTATACTGTTTGCCGCCCCCCAAAAAAATTTCCACCGGCCGCCACTGGCAGCCACATATCATGAATATGAAATGTTGGGGTTACAATCACTTTAAGGCACTTCCCATTAGAAAAGCAACACTTTCATGGACATTTATCAAATATTCTTGAAGCTTTTTTAACACTTTATAAACACAAGGAAAACACATCATAAAAACATCATAAATGCTATAGTTAATGAACATTGCTTCATTCTTCATAATCAACACATATGTAGTCAAGCCTTAAAACCCCTATTTTATTTCACACAGGTGTAAAAGAAAGATGAAGATTCTTCTACTCCTCCAGTTGTTCATCTCTCTGGTCCTTGCGGACCGAGCCCACAAAACCAACCATCTATCTACATCAGAAGAGTCAGACGTATCTGAATACCAAATGAACTTTGCCGTGAGGATTTTTCAACAACATTTTAAGGGGTTCGGACCCATCCCAGCATCCAATCTAGTTCTTTCACCGATCAGCATTTACACAACTCTCTCCATGCTGGCTCATGGTGCCAGAGGAACAACCCGCGATGAAATGTTCCTCACCTTAGGCCTGGATGAAACCACGACAGACAAGGTGCTGAATCAGGGCAATAGAAATATTCTTCAAGCGTTAAGTCAGAAAACCAAAGACGTGAAATTCAAGCTCGGTAATGAGATCTTCACAGACCAGTCGGTAAATATTTTAGAAGGATACCAACAGGATGTGGCTCACTACTACAACGCCTCCTTTCATTCCATCAGCTTCAGTGACCCTCAGAATGCTGCGAAAAGGATCAATAAGATTGTGAGTGACAGAACAGACGATAAGATACAGAATGTGGTCCAAAACTTGGATTCCAAAACATCGATGGTTCTTCTAGATTATGCAGTCTTTCGTGGTAAGTCCATTTTACTGTTGACTACAGAAAGTAGGTTTTGAAGCAACAGTTGTTAGAGAACTACAGATCCAACAATCATCAGGCTTTCTTTTTTTAAAGTCTGTCCCGGAAGGGCTGTATTTCCCGTGAGGCACTTGCAGTCTAGCCCCTTGTTCTTCAGAGTAAGGGGGCAGCGCCAAACCTTAAAATTTACTGTGATTTTTTTTTATTGTTCTTTATTTTATTTGCATCAGCTGCCCACCTCTGAAGATTTGTGGCTAAAGTCAACAAGAGAATTACCGTATTTATCGGCGTACAACACGTGCCGGCGTACAACACGCGCCGGCGTATAACACGCGCCGGCGTATAACACGCACCCCAAGTTTAGGAGAGAATTTTAAGGAAAAAAACTTTTAGGAGGGAAGTTTAAGGAAAAAAAACTTACATTTAAATGCCCATCAATGCAGCCTCATCAGTGTTCATCTGCAGCCTTGTTAGTGTCATTGCAGCCTTTTCAGTGTCAGTGCAGCCTTGTCAGTGCAGCTTTGCCCCAGTGCAGCCTTGTCAGTGCAGCTTTGCCCCAGTGCAGCCTTGTCAGTGCAGCTTTGCCCCAGTGCAGTCTTGTCAATGCAGCTTTGCCCCAGTGCAGTCTTGTCAGTGCAGCTTTGCCCCAGTGGTCAGTGCAGCCTTGCCCCCAGTGTCCATGCTTGATCGCCGCCGACAGTAGTTTGTGTTTTAAATATGGCGCTGCGGAGTTCAGAGGGACTCGGCGCCGGCGGAACTGAACGAACGCCGCCGAGATACACATAGTCGAGTGTATTCGGCTCTTTCCGGTGCCGCTCACAGTCCCACCCAGTCCCGCCCTATGATGGACATAACACAGGTCCAATGGCGGGACTGGGCATGACTGTGAGCGGTGCCGGAAAGAGCCGAATACACTCGACTATCTCGGCTCTGTGATTTCGGCGGCGCTCGTTCAGCTCCGCCGAGTCCCTCTGAACTCCGCGGCGCCATATTTAAAACTACTCCCTATATGAATGTCGGCGGCGATCGCCGCCGATAGTTCACAATTAGCGGGTATCAGCGTATAACATGCACCCACGATTTTCCCCTGATTTTAAGGGGAAAAATGTGCGTGTTATACGCCGATAAATACGGTAACTTTCTCAAAAGTCTATCCTGGAAGGGCTGTATTTACTGTGAGATACTTGTAGGCCAGTCCCTAGGTATTCAGGGTACGGGGGCAGCACTAGGCCTAAAACGTGCAAATTACATTGTATATTTCGTTTGCATCATCGTCCAAACACAGCCTGCCATACAAGAGAAGTATTTCAATAAAGTAAGATGGCGCCAACCTACAAATGTGTACACCAAATAAAGGTAATTAACGGGTTAAATGCAAGCAACACTAAATACGGCGCCTTGAAAAAGTATTCACACCCCTTGAGATTTCCCACATTTTCTCATGTTACAACCAAAAACTTAAATGTATTTTATTGGGATTTTATGTGATAGACCAGGGGTCTTCAAACTGCGGCCCTCCAGTTGTTCAGGAACTACAATTCCCATCATGCCTGGTCATGTCTGTGAATGTCAGAGTTTTACAATGCCTCATGGGATGTGTAGTTCCGCAACAGCTGGAGGGCCGTAGTTTGAAGATCCCTATGATAGACCAACACAAAGGGGCACATAATTTTAAAGTGGAGGGAAAAGGATAAATGGTTTTCAACATTTTTTAGAAATAAATACCGTATTTATCGGCATATAACACGCACTTTTTTCCCCTGAAAATCAGGGGAAAATCGTGGGTCCGTGTTATAGGCCGATCCCCCCCCCAATTGTGTGTGATCGGAGCGATTGCGGCAATTGCCGCGATCGCTGCCGACATACACAGCCGTGTGGAAATTCAAATACGGCGCCGAGACTGCAGGGACTCGGCGGAGCGGAGCTACACATAGCCGAGAGTCCTCGGGTTTTCTAGGCGCCGCTTACAGTCCCGCCCATAGGGCGGAACTGGGCGGGACTGTAAGCGGCGCCGAGGAAACCCGAGGACTCTCGGCTATGTGTATCAGCGCTCCACCGAGTCTCTGCAGTCTCGGCGCCATATTTAAATTTACACAGGGCTGTGTATGACGGCAGGGATCGCGGCGATCCCACAAAGCTGCAGGGGGGGGCAAGGCTGCACGGGGGGGGCAAGGCTGCATGGGGGCAAAGCTGCACTGGGGACAAGGCTGCACTGGGGCAAGGCTGCATGGGAGCAAGGCTGCATGGGGGAAAAGCTGCACTGGGGCAAGGCTGCACTGGGGCAAGGCTGCACTGGAGAAAAGCTGCACTGACATGGCTGCACTGACATTGCTGCACTGACAAGGCTGCACTGACAAGGCTGCACTGACAAGGCTGCACTGGGGCAATGCTGCACTGACAAGGCTGCAATGGACACTGGGGCAAGGCTGCACTGACACTGACAAGGCTGCAGATGGACACCGATAACGCTGCATTGATGGGCATTTTAATGTAAGTTTTTCTTCCTTAAACTTTACTCTTAAAAGTTTTTTTCCTTAAAATTCCCTCCTTAACTTGGGTGCGTGTTATACGCCGATAAATACGGTATGTGAAAAGTGTGGAGGGCATTTGTATGGCGCCCCCCTGAGTCAATATTTTGTAGAACCCCCTTTCTCTGCAATTACAGCTGCAAGTCTTTTTGGGGATGTCTCTACCAGCTTTGCACATCTAGAGAGGGATATTCTTTACAAAATATCTCAAGCTCTCTGAGATTGGATGGAGAGCATCTGAGAACAGCAATTTTCAAGTCTTGCCACAGATTCTCAATGTGATTTAGGTCTGGACTGTGACTGGGCCATTCTAACACATGAATATGCTTTGATTTAAACCAGTGAAAGCGAACCTTGGCACCCCAGATGTTTTGGAACTACATTTCCCATGATGCTGAACTACACTGCAGAGTGCCTGAGCATCATGGAAAATGTAGTTCCAAAACATCTGGGGTGCCATGGTTTCGCCATCACTGATCTAAACCATTCCATTGTATGTTTAGCGTCGTTGTCCTGCTGGAAGGTGAACCTCCGCCCCAGTCGCAAGTCTTTTGCAGACTCTAACAGGTTTTCTTCTAAGATTGCCCTGTATTTGGCTCCATCCATCTTCCCATCAACTCTGACCAGCTTCCCTGTCCCTGCTGGGTTTCTCGAGAGGTTGCTAGGGGTTCCTTGAGCAATGAGCAATTTCTGCCTCTCCGATAACTTTCCATTGACACCATCAATCTTTTTAGCATTCTATAAGAAGGTAATTCTTCCCAGTGACCACAAGCGTAAGGAGCATTCTCCCCACTGACCATCACACAAATGTATCATGAGTTGTAGACATTTTTAGCAGGGCTTCCCTGAGACCAGAAAGTTATTTCAAGGGTTCCTCTGTGTTCAAAAGGTTGCGAAAGGCTGCCTTAGCCTCTCAACCCACAATGCCTCAGGTTGCTCTCATAGAGGTGGAATGATCTCTCTAATTATTTACTAGAACCGATCTCACCAACAACAGTACACACCAAACATAAATCCCATAGTGAAGTACAGGCTCTCCTGACTTAACGACCAGGTTCCATTCCAACGACTAGTGCCCCGTACACCCGACCGGTTTTGCTGTCGAAATAAACTCTGAAGGTTTTTCCGACAGAGTTCCGACGGAATTCCTCTCAAGCTGTCTTGCATACAGACGGTCACACCAAATTCCGACCGTCCAGAACGCGGTGACGTACAACAACGCGTACGACGGGACTAGAAAACGGAAGTTCAATAGTCAGTGCGCCAATAGCTTCCGTCTCGTACTTGCTTCAGAGCATGCGTCGTATTTGGTCCGTCGGAACAGCATACAGACGAGCGGTTTTCCCGATAAGAATTGGTTCCGTCAGAAATATTTAGAACATGTTCCATTTCTAGGTCCGTCAGAATTTTTGACGAAAAAATCCGATGAGGCCTACACAAGATCGGAATATACGATGAAAAGCTCCCATCAGACTTTTTCTGTCGGACATTCCGCTCGTGTGTATGCGGCATTGGTCATTAAACGAATTGGTCCTTAAACTAGGAGCCACAAGTAATCAATATTTTTAAGCATTCTTAACTACTATACTGTACTGTATTGTGAAAAAAAGGGTCTAAACACAACACAATAACGTTGTTTTAATTTGCATAAGTACAGAACACAAACGTAAATTCTATACTGTACAGTACAATGGTGTACAGCTCATCGTTTGGGTGGGTCTGAGCGGTCGTTAAACAGGTAAGTCGTTAAAACAAGGAGTATCTGTACTATAGATATCAATTTATTATAAAACAAAGTAAAATTACTCGCAAACAGGAGACAATACGAGCATTTTAAAATCACACCGCCAAGGCCCTGCCCGACGTATGTTTCGTTCTAAGGGACGTCTTCCTGGGGCATCTTGTTACTGTTACCTTTATTGCGCCACAATGTAAAAAGCGTCAAAGTTTAAATAAACTACAAAAAGTTAGTATCTTATGAAGGTGGAGCTAATTAAGCATAACCTCTTATTTGATATAACTGAAAGAAAACTGAGGCAGACAGATTTTGCAATCGTGTCTTACATACTTTCTAAAAGTGGCTTTGCATGCGCCAAACTGAAGACAGGTATATGAATTTGGTGCATTCTTCACCACTTTTAGAACGCATGAGAGGGGGGGATCAGGAAGGAATTTTTTTCCCCAGCTGGAGCAAATTGGATCATGCTTTATCCGGGTTGTTTGCCTTTTTCTTGATCAACTGTGAGTATAGGATTGTATATAGGATTGTGTATATAGGATTGTAAATTGTTTTTACCCTTTTATTGGTTGAACTAGATGGACTTGTGTCTTTTTTTCAACCAGACTAATTATGTAACTATGAGAAACGCTTTTGCAAAATCTGTCTGCGACAGTCCTTATGGATTCTAGGGATAGAATGCACAAACCATGATAGTTTACCTTTAAAGCAATTATCTTTTCCCTTTCCTCCAGGTAAATGGTATACAGAATTTGACAAAAAACTTACAGAGAAAGGAACCTTCAATGTGGACCAGGAGAAAAAAGTCGTAGTGACGATGTTAAAAAGGCCAGGATTGTATAAGGCGTACAGAGATCATAAGACTGAAACCTTAATAGTGAAAGTGCCATATGCTGGTGACCTATCCCTTCTCCTCTTCATACCGCAACTGGGTGGTCTCCCCCTCATTCGAAACTCACTGAACGCCTACGTGATAAAGAAATACTTACGTTTAATGCAAGCCAGGTGAGAGCTGCTTAAATAAGAATTTCAGTTTAAACACCGTGAGACGTATTAGCCACGTGATCATTCAAACAGCAACTTGATGCTTAATGGATGAATGCAAAATTTATTGGATGCCAACAGGATGGTAGAAGGCTATACCTTAAGTACAGAGCAGTGTGTACAGTGCCTTGAAAAAAGTATTCATACCGCTTGAAATTTTCCACATTTCGTCATGTTACAACCGAAATCGTAAATGTATTTTATTGGGATTTTATGTGATAGACCAACACAAAGTGGCTCATAATTGTGAAGTGGAAGGAAAATAATAAATGATACAAATAAATATGTGAAAAGTGTGGGGGGGGGCATTTGTATGGCGCCCCCCGGAGTCAATACTTTGTAGAACCTCCTTTCTCTACAAGTCTTTTTGGGGATGTCTCTACCAGCTTTGCACATCTAGAGAGGGACATTTCTGCCCATTCTTCTTTGTAAAATATCTCAAGCTCTGTCAGATTGGATGGAGAGCGTCTGTGAACAGCAATTTTCCAGTCTTGCCACAGATTCTCAATGGGATTTAGGTCTGGACTGTGACTGGGCCATTCTAACACATGAATATGCTTTGATCTAAACCATTCCATTGTAGCTCTGGCTGGATGTTTCGGGTCGTTGTCCTGCTGGAAGGTGAACCTCCGCCCCGGTCTCAAGTCTTTTGCAGACTCTAACAGGTTTTCTTCTAAGATTGTCCTGTATTTGGCTCCATCCATCTTCCCATCAACTCTGACCAGCTTCCCTGTCCCTGCTGAAGAAAAGCATCCCCACCACATGATGCTGCCACCACCATGTTTCACGGTGGGGATGGTGTGTTCAGGGTGATGTGCAGTGTTAGTTTTCCCGCCACACATAGCGTTTTGCTTTTAGGCCAAAAAGTTGAATTTTGGTCTCATCTGACCAGATCACCTTCTTCCACATGTTTGCTGTGTTCTCCACATGGCTTCTCACAAACTGCAAACAGGACTTCTTATGACTTTCTTCACCAATGTCTTTCTTCTTGTCACTCTTCCATAAAGGGCAGATTTGTGGAGAATACGACTAATAGTTGTCCTGTGGACAGATTCTCCCACCTGAGCTGTGGATCTCTGCAGCTCCTCCAGAGTTACCATGGACCTCTTGGCTCTTCTCTGATGAATGCTCTCCTTGCCCGGCCGGTCAGTTTAGGTGGACGGCCATGTCTTGGTAGGTTTGCAGTTGTGCCATACTCTTTCCATTTTCCGATGATGGATTGAACAGAGCTCCGTGAGATGTTCAAAGCTTGGGAGATTTTTTTTATAACCTAACCCTGCTTTATACTTCTCCACAACTTTATCCCTGACCTGTCTGGTGTGTTCCTTGGCCTTCATGATGCTGTTTGTTCACTAAGGTTCTCTAAAAAAAACTCTGAGGGCTTCACAGAACAGCTGTATTTATACTGGGATTCAATTACACACAGGTGGACTCTATTTACTAATTAGGTGACTTCTGCAGGCATTAGGGGTATCAGAGTAAAGGGTGCTGAATACAAATCCCCCCCCCCACACACACACACTTTTCACATATGTATTTGTAAAGAAATGTGAAAAATATTTATCATTTTCCTTCCACATCACAATTATGTGCCACTTTCTGTTTATCACATAAAATCCCAATAAAATACATTTATGAATGAATGAATGAATGAATAACTTGTAAAGCGCAGCAAATTGCGAACTGAATCGCCTCAAGGCGCTAGATGTATTCTCTGTGGCCAGCTTCTAGAAAAGGAAGGTCTTTAGTTTTTTCCTGAAGGCCTGGTGGTTTTCTTCCATGCGGAGGTTGGTTGGGAGGGCATTCCATAGTCGAGGTCCTTGGACTGCAAATCTACGTTCTCCCTTTGCTTTGTAGCGGTATTTGGGAATGAGGAGGAGGTTTTGATTAGCTGATCGAAGACTGCGATTCGGTGTGTAGTGTTTTATTTTTTCCCGGAGATATTGCGGAGCGTTTCCTTGTATGCATTTATGGGTGAGGCAGAGGGTCTTGAATGTGATCCGATTCTTCACCGTTAGCCAATGTAGGCTTTTTAGGGATGGGGAGATGGATTCCCAGGGCTTTTTCCCTGTTAACAGCCTTGCCGCCGTGTTCTGCATGAGTTGCAAGCGCGCAAGCTGGTATTGGGGTAGACCTACGTAGAGGGAATTTGCGTAGTCGAGTCGGGAATTGATGATCGTTCCCACAACTGCCGCTTTGTCCTCTTCTGGGATGAAGGGGATGAGTCTGCGAAGCAGGCGGAGGAGGTGGTGAGATCCGCTCACCACCGATCCTATTTGTGCATCCATTGTCATTCCTGAGTCAAAGATGACTCCGAGACTCTTGACTTTGGTGCTGGGGGAGATGGTCTGTCCGAGGATGGAGGGTGGTGTCCACGGAGTCTCAATTTTGGAATTTTTGTTGGCTTGCAGGAGAAGAAGTTCTGTTTTTGATTCGTTAAGTTTGAGGGAGCTAGCGGTCATCCAGTCATTGATTAAAGTGAGGCATTTCTGTAGTTGCTGATGATGATCTTTCTGTCCATTAATGCGAAAGTAGAGTTGGGTGTCGTCTGCGTATGAGTGGAAGCAGAGGTCCGTTTTCCTGATGATATTGAGAAGCGGGCGGATGTAGATGTTAAATAGCACTGGTGACAAGGGTGAGCCCTGAGGGACTCCACAGGAGACTGCCCGAGATTCCGAGGTGAATGTTCCCAGTTTAACCGTCTGAGAGCGATTCTCTAAGAAGGATGTAAACCATTTTAGGGCAGAATCTGTGGCTCCTGCAACTTCTGAGAGGCGGACAAGTAAAGTATTGTGGTCCACTGTATCGAATGCTGCGCTGAGGTCTAACAGTACCAGGAGACTCGGTTCCCCGTCATCTGCTGCTTCAAGGGCGTCGTCCCATATTTTGAGAAGTGCTGTTTCTGTGCCATGGCCTGGGCGGAAGCCTGATTGCAGAGGGTCCAGGAGGTGGTGTGTCTCCAGGTGGAGTTGTAGCTGCTGTACTACTGCTTTCTCTATAATCTTGGAGATGGTGTTGAGGCTTGTTATTGGTCTGCGGCAGTTAGGGTCTTTAGGGTCGAGATTAGGTTTCTTTAGCAGGGGTTTGACGATGCCTTGCTTGAGGGAGGTTGGCACAGTCCCTTCTTTGAATGATTGATTTATGAGATGTGTTAGGGTGGGGGCCAGGATGTCGGAACATGCTTTGAACAATTTGGTGGGGATGATGTCGTTCGGTGATGTGCTGTCGCGAAGGCTTCTGATGATGTTTTTAGTCGTGTCCGTGGTGATTGGGGACAAAGAGAACTTTGGTGGTTGAGTGATGTTCGTGTCGATATCCACTTTTTGCATTGGTTGGGTGAGGTTGGTTGTTATTTTCTGATGAATTGCTTTCCGAATGTTGTCGATTTTGTCGATGAAGAAATCTGATAACTCATTGCAGAATTCTTGAGTATCGTTTGCAGGGGGCTCTAGGCAGGCCGGGTTCATTGATTGAGCAACTATTTTGAAAAGTTCCCGTGGGCGGTTTAAGGCGGATGAGATGGTGTCTGCAAAATGTTCTTTTTTGGCTTTGAAGATTGCCTTGTGGTATTTCACCGTGAGTGCTTTGTAGTTAGCATGGTTTTCCTTGGTGGGATTTCTTCTCCAAGTTCTCTCAGCTCTTCTGCGTTCTTGCTTGAGTAGGGTGAGAGTGCCATTAAACCAACTCGAGTTTTTTGTGCGGACAGGTGTTCTGCGTTTTGGCGCCACGGAGTCTGCTGTTTGTAGTAAAGCATTGTTTAGGGAGTTGAGTGTTTATGTTTTTGGTAGTAACATGACAAAATGTGGAAAATTTCAAGGGGTATGAATACTTTCAAGGCACTGTAGTGGTGCCCCCCATGTGGTCCTCTAACTGATGATAATGAAAGATGAGAAAAGCACAGTCACAAAGGGAACACTGATGAGCAGAGTTATTCCCCTGATTGTGCAGAGGCTGCCAGCACACACACGAGCACACTGACCACGTAACCAGTCTAAGGGATGTCTCTGGTGGCACTGGGCAGCGTGGCTCTCTCTCTGGTGGCGCTGGGCAGCATGACTCTCTCTCTGCTGGTGCTGGGCAGTGTGGCTCTCTCTCTCTGGTGGCGCTGGGCAGAATGGCTCTCACTCTGGTGGCGCTGGGCAGCGTAACTCTCTCTCTGGTGGTGCTGGGCAGCGTGGCTCTCTTTCTGGTGGCCCTGGGCAGCGTGACTCTCTCTGGTGGTGCTGGGCAGCATGGCTCTCTCTCTGGTGGTGCTGGGCAGCGTGACTCTCTGGTGGTGCTGGGCAGTGTGGCTCTCTCTCTCTGGTGACGCTGGGCAGCATGGCTCTCACTCTGGTGCTGCTGGGCAGCGTAACTGTCTCTCTGGTGGTGCTGGGCAGCGTGGCTCTCTTTCTGGTGGTGCTGGGCAGCGCGACTCTCTCTCTGGTGGTGCTGGGCAGTGTGGCTCTCTCTCTGGTGGTGCTGGGCAGCATGGCTCTCTCTCTGGTGGTGCTGGGCAGCGTGACTCTCTCTCTGGTGGTGCTGGGCAGTGTGGCTCTCTCTGGTGGCGCTGGGCAGCATGGCTCTCACTCTGGTGGCGCTGGGCAGCTTAATTCTCTCTCTGGTGGTGCTGGGCAGTGTGGCTCTCTTTCTGGTGGCGCTGGGCAGCGTGACTCTCTCTCTGGTGGCGCTGGGCAGCATGACTCTCTCTGGTGGTGCTGGGCAGCATGACTCTCTCTGGTGGCGCTGGGCAGCGTGACATTCTCTCTGGTGGCGCTGGGCAGCATGGCTCTCTCTGGTGGCGCTGGGCAGCATGGCTCTCTTTGGTGGCGCTGGGCCGCATGGCTCTCTCTCTCTGGCTTCCGCCCAGCACACTCCTCTTTCTTTGTCCTGTAGCACTCACTCCCTCAGCTTTTTTACAGGCTGCAGTCTCTCAATCTCTCTCTTGATCGAGCTGTAGCCTCCTCCCTGTGGAAAATGGGGCCACCAATCTTCAGGACTACATGTCCCATGATGTTCTCCTCTCCTAGTCTCCTTTGCTTGGCCCTCAGTTATGGCCAATGGGGAAGGAACGGAGCAGGCAAGAAGCTAGGCGGGGAACCTGGTGAGAGCCGCCATCTCTTCTCCCTGACAGGAGAACGGGGGGCGAGCGGGGGAAACCTCTGACAGCCCGCAGCTCGCCTTTCTGCTGTCACAGCGCTGCCGAGTTCTCTGCTGGACTGAGTAGGGAAAAGAGCCTGCAGTCACACTACACTGATGGGGGGCTTGACAGCGCCTTGATGGTGTACCCCACCGGCGGGTGACACCTGGGAGCGGGCTGCCCGCACCCCCATAGCGACCCCACTGTGCTGAGTTTAACAGTGCCGAGCCAATCCCTGATTCTAGGGGAGGGGGGCACTTGAGCCCCCCCTTGCCCCTACCTGCGGACGCCCATGCTCCCACCCCCATTCTAAGCCTATTCTATCTACCCTGTATAAGGAAAGATTGCATATACTTTTCTATTCTGAAGTCCCTCCTGTCCGGTCACATGATCTCTCCAGCTTCAGTGTAGAGATTGCCAACAATGGCTGCAGAGCCTATTCGGTGATGTCACCCATAAGATTACTATTGGAGATCTATATTCGGCTGTCCCTCCCCTACACTGGATCATGGGAATGGATCAGACCGCCCCCAAAATAGGTAAGTATAGACATCTTCTTTTTTCACTATTGGCTGCCTTTTACACGGGTCTGTTCCTCTCCCTCCAGCATCTGAAAGCCGGTGGGAGGGAGAGGGGGAAAGCCGCACAGAGCTCTGCAAGGCTACCACCCGCCCGCCGCACCAAAACTCCTATTAGCGGCCCTGCCGGAGAGCCTGGGGGTGAGGAGTGACGAGGAGGAGGAAGAGGTGAAGCAAGGGTCAGCTGTGGCCTTAGGCAGCTGCCTAGTTCGCCTAGCGAGAGCACCAGCCCTGGATAGAGGTTGTTATAGCTTGCAAAGACTTTTTTTGCCTGATTGAGAAAACCTGAGATAGTTGGTATTGCTAATACAGACACTGATGTGTATTTTCCTCCACAGTAATCTGATCCTCTACATACCCAAAATATCCTTCAACAACCCAATCAATCTCCAGCATGACCTGTCGGTTATGGGCATGAGTAAAATGTTTAGTGAGACGGACGCTAACTTCTCCGGGATGTCCACGAACAAAAAGATGAGCGTTTCAAATGTAAGCATTTTTCTTTTGTCTAAAGACAAATCACTAGTATTTCCCATGTCCCCCCTACAGCTTTTCCTTTCCAATTATGGCCTTACTGTGCCTTGTTCTGCACTGTGTCTGTGTAGGCAGCCATCTTGGTGTAGGCAGGGCTTTGCTCCCTCATGTCAGAGAAGCCCCTCCTGATGACTTGTTTTCTGATGACTGGTGGGGTAATGATAAAAAAGCAAAAAAAAACGTGATGGAGGAAGCACTGATCCACAGAATGAATGAAGAAGAAGCAGGGAGATTTTTGCACCGCAGGTTCTCAGGTACAGCTTCTCCTCCAGCAAGGAGAACAGTGAGCAGCACCCTGTTACACATAGGGATATTATTGGCCTAGAAAATACAAACGTAGAGATTTAGAGTTTCACTTTAAAGCAGCGTTCCAGTGAAAAATTGAACTCCTTTGAAGACATAAGCACATAAGCACCCCCCCCCCCCCTTTTTTCCATACCTTTTTTCGGATATCTGCTTCAGGACTTTCGTCCCATGGTGTCGTGGCGAGGTACATCACTTCCGCATTTTTTTGTGCCCTCCTCATTCCCCCCCCCATCGCCTTCTGGGACCTGTGTCTGGACCATTCAAAAGGGGCCACGTGAATCGCGCCATTCGCAGTAGGAAACAGGCTGGGAAGCCGCAAGGGGAAGTTCCCCTTTAAGTCTTCCTCCTCCCCTGCCACATTTGGCATGTGTTTTTATTTTTTATTTTTTTGGTGGGGGAGGGGGGGGCGGGTACCTAGATTTGACAGGTACCCGATCCCACTTCCACTGCAGTTGGGGATTTCGAAGAGCATGGTGGCAACTCATACAGCTGCTCAAAGTCCCTGGTTGGTCGCCTGGCATCTTTTTGAACCCCTGAATCATCATTGATTGTAGTTCTATGAGATATCTTATCGTTACCCGGGAAGGCTCTAATTCCAACAGTATCCCCTGAGGAAGCCCAGTTTCGAGGCGAAACATGTTATTTATGCTTTTAATGCCCTTTACCTACAAGGACTATATCATATGAGTCTACTGTATTGTATTGTATTGTTTTAATGAGGATTAAATTTATGTTGGAAAAATAAATCTTAACTTCTTTTAATAAAATTTTTCTGGATTCATTCTTAAACGCACCTAAAAAAATCCCAAAAATTTGCAACTATACCTATCATTGAGGGATGTGGTGTAATAACTATGGTGTCTTGTCCAAAATACACTTTGTTCTGCACATGCTCAGTTTTCAGCAAGTTTCTATGCTGAATATTTCCTCCCTATCACATCTGAGCAGTCCATGTGACTATAGAGCCACACATGTGGGCGTATACACAGTGGTAAATGACAGCCGACTCCCTCCCCCTGCTCCTCCATGCCCATTAACCAGCTAAACACAATGGGGGCAGGATATTACATGTTGATTGATGGAGGCTTCACCTCCCTCTCATTCTAAGACACAGGCTGGAGGGGCGTGACACAGCCTGTGACTGGCAGAAATCTGCCCACACCATGTTATTGCCAAAAGTAGTAAAGATTTGTTTTTAAAAATATATATTTGTATGACCATACAAATGGTTGTTTTTTTTTTGTTTGTTTTTTTTTAACATGTGACCAGCGGCAGAGGATTGGAAGCTCCTCCTGCTTATGTTTCCCTGCAGACAGGCTGGGAGAGAGCTGGGTCATGTGACTAGACATGTGCGGTATCCAAGTTTCCGAATTTAGAATAGTACCGAATTTAAACAAATCCGAAACCGTTTTCGAATAATCTTCGAATTCGAAAACTTTTTGAATTCGAATAGCTTTCAAATTTAAAAACTTTTCGAATTTGATTAGTTTTCCAATTTCCAAAGAGAATAAAATAGAATAGAAAATAAAGGAATAGAATAGAGGAAAACAAATTCTATTCTATTCTATTTTATTCTCTTTGGAAATTGGAAAACTATTCAAATTCGAAAACTATTCGAATCGATCCGGGTTCGAAAACGAATAGACTAAACGAATTCCTGAAAACAAATTAAACTAAACGAATTCCTGAAAACAAATTAAACTAAACAAATTTTTGTAAATGACGAATCGAAACGAAACAAATTTTTTCGTTCTGCAGAAGTCTACATGTGACAGCTGTATATCAATTAGAAAAAAGGTACTTAGATTTATTTTTAAATTAAAATAATTACAGAGCCGTCATCCACATTCAGAAAGAAAAGGAAGAATGTAAATTACACAGCCTGGGTTTAGTATCACTTTAAGTTCTTTTTTATTTATTTTTTTCCAATGATTATTGTTACCACTCTGCTGCATACAAATCTAGGACTTACCTTATTCTTCAAATATATATTTTTTAATATTTTGCAGTCTTTTAACTTTTTCATTAGGTTCATTCTTTTACTTTTCATTCTTTCACTTTGTTTTTGTGTTGACAGATTTACCACCAGTCTTATTTCAGCATCGACGAGGAAGGAACAGAGGCGCAGGGTGCCACTGCTGTCCAATTAAACGTGGACCTACCAAACCCCATGGTCATGGTTGACCGTCCATTCATTTTCATGATCTACCACAAAGTTGCCAAAACCATTCTCTGGATGGGCCAGATCATAGACCCGTCTCAGTAAAATCACTGCGGGAAGAGAAGGGATGGGATGTGAAAAAAGCAGATATAAACTGCTATACAAAAATGAAACCCTTCTGCTAATAATAAAGCAAATGTGTCTGACAATTTCTGTTTTGTGTTTTTCTCTTTATCACATTTGTGTTAAGAAGTGAGAGAGATACAAGCCAGTGAAAGGTGAGCTTCAAGGCTGACCCGATAGCAGTGGTGGCCCATCCATTGGGGCGCATGGGCGCCGCCCTCCCCTATCCATGCGTCCGGCCCCCTGATCTACATGCAGGGCACCGGACGCATGGATTCCAATGGGGGGCGGGGTTTAGCCTGCCTCATTACAGCCCTAGCCTGCCCCTATACTACCCTAGTCCACCCCGATGAAGCTGTAGCCCATCGCTATACTGCCCTAGCCTGTCACTACACAGCCCTAGTCCGCCCCTATACAGTACAGCCCTAGCCTGCCCCTATACAGCCCTAGCCTGACCCTATACAGCCCTAGCCCATCCCTTTACAGCCCTAGTCTGCCCCTATACAGTACAGCCCTAGCTTGCCCCTCTAGTCTGTCCCTATACAGCCCTAGTCCACCCCTATACAGCCCTAGCCTGCCCCTATACAGCCCTAGTCCGCCCCTATACAGCCCTATCCTGCCCCTATACAGCCATAGCCTGCCCCTATACAGCCCTAGCCTGCCCCTATACAGCCCTAGCTTGTCCCTATACAGCCCTAGCCTGCCCCTATACAGCCCTAACCTGCCCCTATACAGCCCTAGTCCGCCCCTATACAGCCCTAGTCTGCCCCTATACAGCCCTAGTCCGCCCATATACAGCCCTAGCCTGCCCCTATACAGCCCTAGCTTGTCCCTATACAGCCCTAGCCTGCCCTTATACAGCCCTAGCCTGCCCCTATACAGCCCTAGTCCGTCCATATACAGCCCTAGCTTGTCCCTATACAGCCCTAGCCTGCCCTTATACAGCCCTAGCCTGCCCCTATACAGCCCTAGTCCATCCCTATACAGCCCTAGTCTGCCCTTATACAGCACTAGCCTGACCCTATACAGCCCTAGTCCATCCCTATACAGCCCTAGTCCGTCCCTTTACTGCCCTAGTCTGTCCCTATACTGCCCTAGCCGGCCCCTTTACAGTACTGCCCTAGCCTGACCCTATACAGCCCTAACTCACCCCTATACAGCCCTAGCCTGCCCTTAAACAGCCCCAGTCTGCCCCTATACAGCCCTAATCTGCCTTTATACAGCCCTAGTCTGCCTTTATACAGCCCTAGTCTGCCTTTATACAGCCCTAGTCCGCCCCTATACTACACAAACCCACCCCAGTAAAGCCCCAGCCCATCGCTATGCTGCCCCTGCCTGTCACTATACTGCCCTATCTTGCCTCTATACAGACAAATTTAGATGGGGGGGTGGAGGGCGCCAAATTTTAGTCTTGCCTAGGGCAGCACAAAACCAAAATGCACCACTGCATGTAATATATAATATATTTTTTTCTTTTAATGTAGAGGCCCTAGAGAATAAATCAGTGGGTTTTGCAAGTTTTCCTGTCACATGGTATTTGCACAGTGTTTTTTCAAATGCAATTTTTTGGAAAAAATACACTTCCATGAATGTTATTGCAAATTAACACGATACATCACTCATTTGTTTTAAAAAATATATAAAAGATGAAGTTAAGCCGAGTAAATAGATACCAAACATGTCACGCTTTAAAATTGCGCACGCTCGTGCAATGGCAACAAACAATGTAAATGTTACTATCCATAGGCGACACTTTGCAAGACTTTACAAGTTACCACTATAGATTTACAGAGGAGGGCTAGAACTATTGCCCCATGATCTGATGTTCATGGTGATACCTCAGATGGGTGGTGTGCTCCGGAGCTTAGTAAATGAGGTAAAGCTTCACTTTACAAAGATCAGCCAATCACATGCAAGAAAAATGTAAAACAAAACAGCCTTTTTGCTTACACATGACTGGATGATGGAAGTCAGTATATATATATATATGTTACCAAAAGTATTGGGACGCCTGCCTTTACACACACATGAACTTTAATGGCATCCCAGTCTTAGTCCGTAGGGTTTAATATTGAGTTGGCCCACCCTTTGCAACTATAACAGCTTGAACTCTTCTGGGAAGGCTGTCCACAAGGTTTAGGAGTGTGTCTATGGGAATGTTTGACCATTCTTCCAGAAGCAAATTTGGGAGGTCAGGCACTGATGTTGGACGAGAAGACCTGGCTCGCAGTCTCCGCTCTAATTCATCCCATAGGTGTTCTATCGGGTTTGAGGAAAGGGCTCTGTGCAGGCCAGTCTCCACTCCAAACTCTCTCATCCATGTCTTTATGGACCTTGCTTTGTGCACTGGTGCACAGTCATGTTAGAACAGGAAGGGGCCGTCCCCAAACTGTTCCCACAAAGTTGGGGGCATGAAATTGTCCAAAATGTCTTGGTATGCTGACACCTTAAGAGTTCCCTTCACTGGAACTAAGGGGCCAAGCCCAACCCCAGGCAGGCTAGTCAAGTTCCTCCACCCCAAACTCGCTCATCCA
Source organism: Lithobates clamitans (assembly GCA_037952925.1). Classification (NCBI taxonomy): domain Eukaryota; kingdom Metazoa; phylum Chordata; class Amphibia; order Anura; family Ranidae; genus Lithobates; species Lithobates clamitans. The sequence continues at coordinate 277,184 of JBBGZY010001053.1, read as the reverse complement.
TGTCTTTATGGACCTTGCTTTGTGCACTGGTCCAAATCATTTGGTGGAGGGGGGATTATGGTGTTGGGGTTGTTTTTCAGGGGTTGGGATTGGCCTCTTAGTTCCAATGAAGGGAAGACGTTTTGAACAATTTCATAGTCCCAACTTTGTGGGAACAGTTTGGGGATGGCCCCTCCTATTCCAACATGACTGTGCACCAGTGCACAAAGCAAGGTCATAAAGACATGGATGAGAGAGTTTGGGGTGGAGAAACTTGACTGGCCTGCACAGAGCCCTTTCCTCAAACCCGATAGAACACCTTTGGGATGAATTAGAGCGAAGACTGCGAGCCAGGCCTTCTCATCCAACATCAGTGCCTGACCTCACAAATGCTCTTCTGGAAGGATGGTCAAACATTCCCATAGATGCACTCCTAAACATTGCGGACGGCCTTCCCAGAAGAGATGAAGCTGTTATAGCTGCAAAGGGTGGGCCAACCCAATATTGAACCCTACGGACTAAGACTGGGATGGCAGGCGACTAGGGTTGCCACCTCATCCCTTTAAACTCGAACACATATTAATTACACGGGTTCTGTGGCTGATTAAGGTGGTAAATTAAACTCACTTGGTGCCTTATCTGCGTTAAATTGGCATCAGAACCTGTGTAATTCGCCACGAACCAAGAAAAGCTGGAAGAATTTTTATGTTTGTCTGCGAACTCATAAAAACTACACAGCCCACCCTTGTATTTGTATGCAGGAAGTTTCTGTTTCTGAAGTGATGTTCATCCATCAGTACTGTCTGCAAGAACCCAAAGATGTGTCCACTTCTTTTTTCCACATGTGAAAAAAAAACCCTCACCCAACTAACATGGGCACCTCCACCTTTCATTGGGAACTCGCTCACCCTCTCATCCAGCCAGATAGACATCCAGCACTCCGGTGAACACTCTGATTAGATCATTGCTGGTCCTCACATTAGATCATTGCTGGTCCTCAGATTAGATCATTGCTGGTCCTCTGGTTAGATCATTGCTGGTCCTCTGATTAGATCATTGCTGGTCCTCTGGTTAGATCATTGCTGGTCCTCTCTGGTTTGATCAATGCTGGTCCTCTGGTTTGATCAATGCTGGTCCTCTGGTTAGATCATTGCTGGTCCTCTGCTTAGATCATTGCTGGTCCTCTGATTAGATCATTGCTGGTCCTCTGGTTAGATAATTGCTGGTCCTCTGGTTACATCATTGCTGGTCCTCTGGTTACATCATTGCTGGTCCTCTGGTTAGATCATTGCTGGTCCTCTGGTTACATCATTGCTGGTCCTCTGATTAGATCATTGCTGGTCCTCTGGTTAGATAATTGCTGGTCCTCTGGTTACATCATTGCTGGCCCTCTGGTTAGATCATTGCTGGTCCTCTGGTTAGATCATTGCTGGTCCTCTGGTTAGATCATTGCTGGTCCTCTGATTAGATCATTGCTGGTCCTCTGGTTAGATCATTGCTGGTCCTCTGGTTACATCATTGCTGGTCCTCTGGTTAGATCATTGCTGGTCCTCTGGTTAGATCATTGCTGGTCCTCTGGTTAGATCATTGCTGGTCCTCTGGTTACATCATTGCTGGTCCTCTGGTTACATCATTGCTGGTCCTCTGGTTGCAGACGTGTAACTGGTGGCCTCTCGAGGTCCATGAGATGAACAGATGACAGACACAATAAATAGACGATAGGAAAATCTGACAACAGACGATTGTCCACCGAAAATTGACTAGCCTACCATCCAAAATTTGTTGGCGGAAAGTTGGCCAACAATTGTGTGATGGAGCGTACTAACGGTCGGATTTTAGGCAAACAGTCTGTCATCACACAATTCCCTGCTGAAAATCTGATCGTGTGTACGAGGTTTAAGAGACTTTTTTTTTATTGTTTTACTAGTAATGGCGGCGATCAGCGGTTTTTAGTGGGACTGCGACATTGTGGCGGACAACGCATGGGACTAGTTTCTCCATACAGATGTCTGCGTCTTGAAGCCGCCATTACCAACAAAGTATTTTGTACCAAATATTAAATACATTTCAGTTAATGGGTTCAAGACTTTTTGCCCGTGTCCTTCCATTTTATTACACAGAATTCTGAACGGATTTGTTTTGGTGTATTTGTATGTATGGATTGCACGGGTTGTTACTGACGTGTGGGGAAAATGTCATGTCAATAGCACCTTTCCAATATATTTACCTAGAAAAATGGTGACATGTTCAATACTTATCTTACTCGCCTATATGGTGTTACTGCAAGTTTAACGCCATATAGTTCTGTGCGTTACTGCAAGTTTAACGTCATATAGTTATGTGCGTTACTGCAAGTTTAACGCCATATAGTTTTGTGCATTACTGCAAGTTTAACGCCATATAGTTCTGTGCGTTACTGCAAGTTTAACGCCATATAGTTCTGTGCATTATTGCACGTTTAACGCTCGATATTTCATTGCGTTACTGCAAGTTTAACTCCATATATTCTGATTCTATTGTCAGTAGAATATCAGTGTGCATCTAGGGATAGTTCACTGTGATTGTAGTGTGATCATTCATCTTTATATTAGTGTCAATTTAGGGGTAGTTCAGTCAGTGTGGGTGTAGTGACCGTTTAACACAGTTTTTTTTCTGTGCGTTACTGCAAGTTTAACGCCATATAGTTCTGTTTGCTACTGCAAGTTTAATGCTGTATAGTTCTGTGCATTACTGCAAGTTTAACGCCATATATTTCAATGCATTACTGCATGTTTAGCGTCATATAGTTCTGTGCATTACTGCAAGTTTAACACCATATAGTTCTGTGCGTTACTGCAAGTTTATTGCCATATGGTTCTGTGCGTTACTGCAAGTTTAATGCCATATAGTTCTGTACGTTACTGCAAGTTTAACATCATATGGTTCTGTGCATTGCTGCAAGTTTAACGCCATATGGTTCTGTGCGTTACTGCAAGTTTAACGCCATATAGTTCTGTGCGTTACTGCATGTTTAGCGTCATATAGTTCTGTGCATTACTGCAAGTTTAACACTATACAGTTCTGTGCATTACTGCAAGTTTAACACTATATAGTTCTGTGCGTTACTGCAAGTTTAATGCCATATAGTTCTGTGCGTTACTGCAAGTTTAACATCATATAGTTCTGTGCGTTACTGCAAGTTTAACATCATATGGTTCTGTGCGTTACTGCAAGTTTAACGTCATATGGTTCTGTGCATTAGTGCAAGTTTAACTCTGTATATTTCATTGCGTTACTGCAAGTTTAATGCCATATAGTTCTGTGCATTACTACACGTTTAGCGCCTTATAGTTCTGTGCGTTACTGCAAGTTTAACATCATATAGTTCTGTGCGTTACTACAAGTTTAGCACCTTATAGTTCTGTGCGTTACTGCAAGTTTAACAACATATAGTTCTGTGCGTTACTGCAAGTTTAACACTCTATATTTCATTGTGTTACTGCAAGTTTAACGTCATATAGTTCTGTGCATTACTGCAAGTTACATCTTGTTACATCTTGTATCTGCAGGTTTATTTTAGATTTAGAAAGAAGGTAACACTACCAATGTTTCACAAAGATACCAGATAATCTCCAACAAGCTAACAACCAGGATGAGCTTTTGAGTAAATGTGTTTCCTTGTTGGAGAGTAGAGGGAACATTCAGCTGGGAGGTCTCCATTTACTCACATGTTTGACATTTACTCTGTAATTATAATTACTTTGTTTCCAGAGTCTGGTCATCTCTCTACACTGTGAGGTTTGATGTTGCATTGTCAGTGTTTCTTATCTCAGCCAGTTCTTGCCCAAAAGCTTGTACCTATTTAAAGCAATTGTATTGTAACTTTCTATCTAAAGAAAACTACAAAAAAACATTCCCCAGTATCAATGGGAGAAGAATCCTTCACATTAATGGAAGGAGGGGAAAGAAAGTGACCTGTCATTAGTGGTTCCTGGGAGGAAAATAATGGCCCACATTGGTGGTCAGAAAAAATATCAGTGGTAGAATGAATACTGGACATCATTGCCCATGGGAAGAAGAATGCCCAGACATTGGTAGTTAGGACATTGCACTGCTAGAGGTGAGCAAATCAGTTCTTTTTTACAAACTGTAAAATCTGCAAATCCCTCTGTTACATCGGTGGTCAGTGCAGGAACATTTACACTGATTACCAATTTAATGGGGGGGGGTTCTATACTGACTGACAATGTAACTAGGACATTTACACTGACCACTAAGGATGCGGGCATGAGTTCAGTTCAGGCCAAACATTGGCTGTTCAGAAGATCTCTGAACAACTGAATTATAAGGTAGTTCGACAGTTTGTTCGGCCCGCCGAATGACCACAATGCACTGCGCCGCCGCACAGTGCATTGAAAGCCCTGATTGGCTGAAGCAACGAAAGCTTCACCCAATCAGGGCACAGAGTACTGTCAGTGCCATGATTGGATGCTGTCACGATGACTGTATCCAATCATGGCTCATTGCTCTAAATCCCGCCCCACACTATAAAAGTGTTCTTTCTATAGCGGCCATTTGTAGTGTGATAGCGGCCTGGAGAGAGATAGAACAGGGCTCTGTTCAGAGCGACTAGACAGTTAGTGTGCTATTCTGATTCTATTGTCAGTAGAATATCAGTGTGCATCTAGAGATAGTTCACTGTGATTGTAGTGTGATCATTCATCTTTACATTAGTGTCAATGTAGGGGTAGTGCAGTCAGTGTGAGTGTAGTGACCGTTTAACACAGTTTTTTTTCTGTGCGTTACTGCAAGTTACTGCAAGTTTAACGCTGTATATTTCATTGTGTTACTGCAAGTTTAACGCCATATAGTCCTGTTTGCTACTGCAAGTTAAATGCTGTATAGTTCTGTGCAATACTGCAAGTTTAACACCATATTTTTCATTGCGTTACTACACATTTAGCTGTAGTTCTGTGCATTACTGCAAGTTTAACTCCATATAGTTCTGTGCGTTACTGCAAGTTTAAAGGGGGGAAATTCCTGCAAGCCACACTTAATCCTATGCTTGGTGAAAAAAAACTACCCAGCTGCATACGTTAAACCCATCTCATAAGCGTGCAAAAGTAAATACAAAAGAAAAATACGCTGTACTACATGTGCTACTTGGTATTATAGCGTGCTAAAACTGCCGTATATAAACGCATGTAACCATAAGTATATAAGTCCAAAGGGTAAATAAAGTGATATGTGTTTATAAATGAGTAATCAAATATGAAATATGATAAAAAATATATAAACGCATCAAAGTGCATATGTGCTAATAAGTACATCTGACAGTAATATACAAGTGCATAAATACAGATAAACTCCAAAAAAGTGCTAGGTGCAAAAATAGTTAAAAAAAAATCCAAAACAGTGCTAAGTGCCACACAGTTCATGTGAAAAAACAGTCCCTAATAAAAATCGATCATATAGTACACTGTGAAGTTCTGGGAGTAAACAATGAAGGCGCTTATGCGTGATGTCCACTAGTGATGTAATTAAGCATGCTCATAATTTCTTAGTGCCGCAGGCCATGCGATTCGGTGACCCCCAAGGTAATATGCTCACCTCAGAGCGCGTGACTTAGTCGCTAAACGAAGTCAAATCACGCTTTTGAACCACCCCAGGGCTCTATGCCGATCACAGGATCCCAGGTTCCATTGCAGTGTAAACAGATGGATGAGAAGAAAAAAACATATAGTGTAATATTGTTTTAAAAAATTTTCAGAAAATAAAAGCACTCCCCCAAATGGGGCACTCACAATCGTTAGGTGCGTCAGTGCACCGCTCTATGAAAAGCATACGGCTGCTGTAACAGTGAGGGTATGGTGTGCGTCTCATCAAACGGCAGATCCCGTTATTGCAAGTTTAACCCCGTATAGTTCTGTGCGTTACTGCAAGTTTAACGCCATATAGTTCTGTGCGTTACTGCAAGTTTAGCGCCATATAGTTCTGTGCGTTACTGCAAGTTTAATGCCATATATTTCATTGCGTTACTGCAAGTTTAACGTCATATAGTTCTGTGCGTTACTGCAAATTTAACACTGTATATTTCTTTTTGTTACTGCAAGTTTAACACTGTATATTTCATTGTGTTACTGCAAGTTTAACGTCATATAGTTCTGTGCGTTACTGCAAGTTTAACGCTGTATATTTCATTGCGTTACTGCAAGTTTAACGCCATATATTTCATTGCGTTACTGCAAGTTTACCGTCATATAGTTCTGTGCGTTACTGCAAGTTTAGCGCCATATAGTTCTGTGCATTACTGCAAATTTAACACCATATAGTTCTGTGTGTTACTGCAAGTTTAACTCTGTACATTGCAGTATATTATAGCATATCCGTGGAGTGTGTGTGTGTCGTGAATTCTCAAGTTAAAGTGCACCGAACACCACTTTCCATTGATTAAAGTGCATCCACGTAACATTTACACATCTTTATTACATTTTGTTAAGAAGCAGCCTCCACTTCCCCCCATCATGTCTGGGAGGACAACAAGGAAAGGCAGATGTTCCCATGGCACTATAAGGGGGCCAGCAGCGTATGTGTCCACAGGCAAAGGTTGTGGTCGGTCCTCAGGCAGGGCACAATTTCCTCTGTCTAGTGATGCTGTCCATGCTATCCAGCCAAAGCATGCAGAGGAGGTGGTGGACTGGCTTACGAAACCATCCTAATCCTCTGTCACCCAAGCAGAGACCAGTGCACAGTTCCCTGCAGCTGCCAGAGTGCAGTGGCAGCTGGTGCTCAAAATTTTTGGGGAGGCGCAAACAAACTGAAAAATTCTGAAAAAAACCCAATTGCAGCCTCACTGTGCCAATCAATTGCAGCCACTGTGCCCATCAAACGCTGCCATTGTGCCCATCCAACGCTGCCACTGTGCTCATCAAATGCTGCCACCGTGCCATCAAATGCTGCCACTGTGCCATCAAATGCTCCCACTGTGCTCATCAAACGCAGCCACTGTGCCCATCAAATGCTGCCACTGTGCCCATCAAATGCTTCCACTGTGCCATCAAATGATGCCACTGTGCCCATCAAATGCTGCTACTGTGCGCATCAAGTGCTCCCACTGTGCCCATCAAATGCTCCCACTGTGCCCATCAAATGCTCCCACTGTGCCCATCAAATGCTGCCACTCTGCCATCAAATGCTGCCACTGTGCCCATCAAATGCTCCCACTGTTCCCATCGAATGCTGCCACTGTGCCCATTGAATGCTGCCACTGTGACCCCCACGCCCACTCGCCGTCTGCCTGGCACTTACCCTGTTTCGGTGAGGCAGCGGGTGACGGCGGCGAGTTGTGTCCTCCATGGACATGCTCCTCCATGTCCTCCATGTCTTCTCCCGTCCTCTCCTATAGGCGATTGGACACCTAATAGGCATCCAATCACAGCGCCTGTTGTTTCAGCCCCGAGCACCTGATTGGCGGAGAGGCAGTTCAGTGTTAGGAAAGCAAATATTCATTCGCTTTTCTAACACACCTGAGTGAACTGCGAGCGCCAAGAAAACACCCTCCCGCTGCTGTAATTCAGGCGCCTGAAAAGGGGCCGGGTGCCTGAATAGGGCATGGCAGTGGCGGCCATGGATAGATTCATGCAATGCATGAATCTATCCATTGGTCATAGAGGGGGTGGCTGGAGAGAGGGGGCGGCGCCCGCGCGTCCTTATGGATGCACCACCGCTGTTCTAGAATCATAGTGGGAAGAAGAACAGGGCATACTACCTGAGTATTTATGGGACTCCAACCAATCCCTGGGGAGGTGTGCCCAGTTAGTGGAGAAAGAGTACATAAATAATCTTAGGCCTACCTGAGCAGCAAGGGCAGAGTTCCTGTGTCCAGTCCTCCTGGAGAAGACCCCTGTACAATGGTGTCTGCGCCAGGAGCAGATTTCCCAACTAGGCTTAGTTGGGGGTGCCTATTGGGAAGCTTGAGTCCAGGGATCAAGTTAGGTCCAGAGAAGATCATTGGAGAGGCCTAGGAGGAAGATAGTGGGAAAGAGTCCAGCTTTCCTGTGTTTGTGTGAGTATACATCTCCCTCCTTAGGAAGAGCCTGGTGGAGATTGGCAGGAGGCAACCCATGATCCTGTGGCTATGTACTATAAGTGACCCCAGTGCCGAAGAGTTATGCCCTGTACACACGGTCGGATTTTCCAACGGAAAATGTGTGCTAGGACCTTGTTGTCGGAAATTCCGACTGTGCGTGGTCTCCATCACACATTTTCCATTGGAATTTCCGACACACAAAGTTTGAGAGCTTGCTATAAAATTTTCCGACAACAAAATCCGTTGTCGGAAATTCTGATCGTGTGTACACAAATCCAACACACAAAGTGCCACGCATGCTCAAAATAAATTAAGAGACGAAAGCTATTGGCTACTGCCCCATTTATAGTCCCGACGTACATGTTTTACGTCACCGCGTTTAGAACGATCGGATTTTCTGACAACTTTGTGTGACCGTGTGTATGCAAGACAAGTTTGAGCCAACATGCGTCGGCAAAAATCCATGGATTTTGTTGTCCGAATGTCCGATCAATGTCCGACCGTGTGTACAGGGCATTAGTGTGTAGATTTAAAATCTGGAAAGAGTACAGGTCACCATCACCATAGAGATCCAGTGGGATATTCCTTTTTTGTACTGTGCAGCCAGAAAGTTGATGAGTCCTCAAGTTATTCACTTCTACAGTTTAGTCGGGTATCCCATGCTCCCCTCCCTATCCAAGTTCATTGTTCCCAATAAAAACAAAAAAAAAGAAACCTCTACACTGTTCTTTGGAGCCAAAGGAAGAGCAAGGAAAATGCTGGGAGCCTGGGTGTGTGTGCTCTGAGTGGGGAAATAGGGCCAAATTCACCAGTTGCTCCTACGGGGGTACGGTACATTAAAAAAAACTGTTCTGCTCACTTATAGGCTAATAGGCTATAGGCATGGACAGGGGGTTAGGGGCTGGGCCCTGGGAGATACAGTGGGGACGGAAAGTATTCAGACCCCCTTAAATTTTTCACTTGTTATATTGCAGCTATTTGCTAAAATCATTTAATTTCTATTTCTTTTCCTCATTAAAGTACACACAGCACCCCATATTGTACACACAGCACCCCATATTGTATACACAGCACCCCATATTGTGCTCACAGCCCCTCATATTGACAGAAAAACACAGAATTGTTGACTTTTTGCAGATTTATTAAAAAAAGAAAATCTGAAATATCCCATGGTCCTAAGTATTCAGACCCTTTGCTGTGATACTCATATATATAACTCAGATGCTGTCTATTTCTTCTGATCATCCTTGAGAAGGTTTTACACCTTCATTTGAGTCCAGCTGTGTTTGATTATACTGATTGGACTTGATTAGGAAAGCCACACACCTGTCTATATAAGACCTTACAGCTCACAGTGCTTGTCAGAGCAAATGAGAATCATGAGGTCAAAGGAACTGCCTGAAGAGCTCAGAGACAGAATTGTGGCAAGTCACAGATCTGGCCAAGGTTACAAAAAAAATTCTGCTGCACTTAAGGTTCCTCAGAGGACATTGGCCTCCATAATCCTTAAATAGAATAGAAGACGTTTCTGATGACCAGAACGCTTCCTAGAGCTGGCTGTCCGGTCAAACTGAGCTATCGGGGGAGAAGAGCCTTGGTGAGAGAGGTAAAGAAGAACCCAAAGATCACTGTGGCTGAGCTCCAGAGATGCAATCGGGAGATGGCAGAGAGTTTTAGAAAGTCAACCATCACTGCAGCCCTCCACTAGTCGGGGCTTTATGGCAGAGTGGCCCGACAGAAGCCTCTCCTCAGTGCAAGACACATGAAAGCCCGCATGGAGTTTGCTAAAAAACACCAGAAGGACTCCAAGATGGTGAGAAATAAAATTCTCTGGTCTGATGAGACCAAGATAGAACTTTTTGGCCTTAATTCTAAGCGTTATGTGTGGAGAAAACCAGGCACTGCTCATCACCTGTCCAATACAGTCCCAACCGTGAAGCATGGTGGTGGCAGCATCATGCTGTGGGGGGTGTTTTTCAGCTGCAGGGACAGGACGACTGGTTGCAATCGAGGGAAAGATGAATGCGGCCAAGTACAGGGATATCCTGGACGAAAACCTTCTCCAGAGTGCTCAGGACCTCAGACTGGGCCGAAGGTTTACCTTCCAACAAGACAATGACCCTAAGCACACAGCTAAAATAGTAGTGGCTTCACAACAACTCTGTGACTGTTCTTGAATGGCCCAGCCAGAGCCCTGACTTAAACCCAATTGAGTATCTCTGGAGAGACCTAAAAATGGCTCCACCAACATTTACCATCCAACCTGACAGAACTGGAGAGGATCTGCAAGGAGGAATGGCAGAGGATCCCCAAATCCAGGTGTGAAAAACTTGTATCTTTCCCAAAAAGACTCATCAAAAGGGGCTTCTACTAAATACTGAGCAAAGGGTCTAAATACTTAGGACCATGTGATATTTCAGTTTTTATTTTTTTAATAAATCTGCAAAATTGTCAACAATTCTGTGTTTTTCTGTCAATATGGGGTGCTGTGTGTACAATATGGGGTGCTGTGTGTATAATATGGGGAGCTGTGTGTACAATATGGGGTGCTGTGTGTACAATATGGGGTGCTGTGTGTACAATATGGGGTGCTGTGTGTACATTAATGAGGAAAAAAATGAACTTAAATGATTTTAGCAAATGGCTGCAATATTACAAAGAGTGAACAAATTAAGGGGGTCTGAATACTTTCCGTCCCCACTGTATGTACCAAACCAAATTCCAGGAATCCTGTGATATTACTGACCAAATATGGTCATGTCCATATTTGCTGAATGATGTGCCATGAGGTCTCTCCTCAGGGCCAGCCCAACTATTACAGAGTAACCCTTGCTCTGTGATAGTTGGGCTGCCAGTGAGCACAAACCTCATAGAGGACAACTCAGGCTATAAAAAAACATAGAGCTGTGTTACCCCTGGAGTCCATCTTTCCTGGATTTGGAGGATTACAGGGCTACTGCTGACTTAGAATCTATAATATGTTACTCATATTTTGTGCCAGCTTCTGTATACGAGTGACAGTACACACCATCTGACAACACCTTCTCAGTGCAGGACAGGGGGAGGAGCTGCCAGGAGTTGGGGCTGCCATGCTCCAGAGTAGGGAGCGCTCACACAGAGCATGACAACACAGCCTCCTGGCCGGGACTTCTCCCACACGGAGGACTGGATAAACAGCTAGGGTTGGGTGGAAGAGCTTTGCAATGGGATTGGGGAGGGGGTTGGGGGGTAAGATTTATATTGGGGGGGATTATGAGTAGTCATAAGCTCATGTTTGTTCTGGCATAAGTCTGAACCCACCTAAGCTATCCCACCAGGAAGCTCTTAAAGCCGACAGCCAATCCTAGGTGGAGGAGGCAATCCCTACCTTAAAACTGCACATATTCAATGGGTCAGTGAAAAAAAAACAACAATGCTAAAAAAAAACATAAAAAATTATGCTTCAGTGTACAGGAAATGTGTATAGAAAATCTGTATTATCATTTATTCATCTTAAGGGCCTGTGTTGACGAGCTTTGGGTTTCGTTTGTTTGACATCAGGTTGAGACACTTCTGAGACCATTCAAATTTCCTTAACAGGCACATCTGACTTCCTTCTGAATGCATTTGACCTGTTATGAGTTGACTTTACTTTCCTATTAACTTGTATGGAAATCCAAAACCCAATTTAAGTGAAAAAAAGGCAATCAACACGGGCTCCAAAGTGACCCAGTCAAGTTTATAAATATTCTATAGGAAGGTGACCTGCAATAGAAGGTTCATCTCTCTGGTGGCCTGATTCTACTGCTTCCCGTCTGTTCCAAAGTTTCTACTGTTGAACACTTCCAGTAATGTCAAATGGCTGTGTCCTCCACCATTTTAATACTCTAGTCTAAACACATATGTAACTACAGGACACAACAGTTACATAGGGTTCGGAAGATTGGACCATGGCCAAGCGGAGGACACGGACATGCTGAAGACTTTGCCAGACGCTGCAGTGGTGGAATAGAGGGGAGGTAGGAGAGAGAAGTCCTTTATCTGCATAGTTGTTCCCGGTTATTTACTCAGAGTTCTGATGCCAACAAGCACACCGGACCTAACTCTTCTAGTTGGACATTAACCCCTTGCCTGCCAAGGTATGTTTTAAATGTCCTGGTATTCAAGGGATTAACACAAGCTCATAGTTGCTGCAATAAAGTGATCAAAAATAAACAAGAAATAAACTGCGCATCAGTGAAATCAAATTTCCAAAAAAAGAGATAAATGAATATAAATGAGAGAACAGAAGCTGCGATTTCCTAAATGTGACACAAACACACAACATGAATATTTATACATTTTGAACTCGCGCTAGTGATACATATATGCATATAGAATGATAAAGCATGGTTTTGAATATAAATGCAAATGCAAGTAGTCATATATCCTGTGAAAGAATATGTGCACTATCCAATAAAAGTGACAAAAAAAACTGCAATGAATGTGCAAAAAAGAGAAGAAAAAACTAAGTAATTAGTCCATATGTGAACACCCAAGTCCAAGATTAAAAGTGAGGGTCTTGACAACACAGGTGCCTGGATCCACCATCATATAGAGAGTGACTGGCCGCTTACCAGAAACCCATGACCCCCCGTTACAGAGGGTCTGAGTAAGCTGAATCTTAACATTCCGGACCACCACAAAGCCAAGATGGATAGCTGGGATGGAGCTCAGGGACCTTTACTGGCCCACAAGCTGCAGCCTCTCCTGATCTGACAGCAAGATCAGGAGATTCGTACATTCGTAAATTCGTAAAATCGTACATTTGTAAATTAGAAGATTCGGAAATTTGTAAATTCGAAGTTTGAAAATCCAAAAACCCGAAAATTCAAAAATCTGAAATAGTAACTAACTATTAAATTATAGGTATTGTAATTTCCTTTCAAATTTGACTGTCAATGAACGTAACAAATACGAATTTATCCGAAGATACGAATTATCCAAAACGAATGCTGCATCTAAATGAATGGAACGGAACAAATTAATAATAAATAATAATAATAAAACTTTGTTATTATTATTGTTATTTATTATTATTAATTCATTACGTTCCATTCCATTTTTTTGGATCATTCATAACTTTGGATAAATTTGTATGTGTTACGTTCACTAACAGCCAAATTTTAAAGGAAATTACAATACCTATCATTTAAAAGTTACTAGTAATTTTTAATAGTTAAGTTATTATTAGTCAACTATTATTTCAGATTTCCAAATTTTCGAATTTACAAATTTACGAATTCACTAATTTACTAATGTCCGAATGTACGAATGTCCAATTTTATCGAATTTACGAATATTCAGAAAAAATTCGTTAAACAAGTTTTCGTTAATTCGGATATTCCCGAATTAACGAATTTGTCGAAATTCGTTAAAAAACTAATTCGGAAGGAAACGAATTGCACATGTCTAATATATATACATATATATATATATATATCTATATATATGTATATATATATATAGATATATATATCTATATATATATATATATATATATATATATATATATAGATATATATATATAGATATATATATATATATAGATATATATAGATATATATATATCTATATATATATATATAGATATATATATATATATATATATATATATATATATATCTCTATATATATTAGCTGTTTTTCTTCCCTCTACTATACACGACAGCTCTCTTCTGCCACTGTCAAGGTTGTTAGAGAAGCGGAATCCCCATGACATCATTGACCAAATATTGTAATGTATTGTCATGTCCATATCTGGTCAATTATGACCGTGTCATTTAATCATAATTAGCTGTCATCCACCAGAGCCTTCATCTGCAGTTGAACAAACATGTTGGATATTGGTGTTTTTTTTTCTGGCAGGTTGGCAGGCATTGTTCCTCATAATTGATGTGGATGATCATCACCGAACAACGGATTCATTGATTTACATCATGGAATATTTGTTGGGGTTGTTTTATTTTTTTAATAAAGAAAGTATTTTTCAAAAATGTATCAGTGTTTTTATTACTATTTACGATTCACAACTGGTCATCATTGGTAAAGAGGGTATTCACAACTGGTCATCATTGGTAAAGAGGGTATTCACAACTGGTCATCGTTGATGAAGAGGGGATTCGCAGATGGTCATCACTGATAAAGAGGAGATTCACAGATGGTCATTCATCACTGGTGAAGAGGGGATTCACAACTGGTCATCATTGGTAAAGAGGGTATTCACAACTGGTCATCGTTGGTGAAGAGGGGATTCGCAGATGGTCATCACTGATAAAGAGGAGATTCAGAGATGGTCATCACTGGTGAAGAGGGGATTCACAACTGGTCATCATTGGTGAAGAGGGGATTCACAGATGGTGATCATCGGTGAAGAGGGGATTCACAAGAGTTCAACATTGGTGGAAGGAGATTTATATGTGGTCAACAATGGTGTGGAGGAGAGGAGTCACAGGTATTCTTCATTCAAGTGGGAAGATTTTGAATGCTCATCAGTTCATGACTGATCCCAGGTGCTGCTCATCAGTGTAGCCATTCTATAAGAAAACTGCTATTTGGAAGGAAGAAAGGAAAACCCTCATGTCATGAAAGATTCTCTTTACAATGGACCGGCACTCTCACTGTTAAACATAAGGAGACAACCACAAGGAGACAACCCATCCCCCCCCCCCCCTCTGCTTTTTGCAATGTTTAACACCATCCAGAGTTTGACATTTTTTGTTGGGTCAGGTCATTATGACCTCGTAGTGTATCTGATTAACAAACTTTTTTTCATGGACAATATAAGTTTCAAACTCACAGAGATTTGTGTTTTTGCAGGAGACAAGTGATTGCACTTATAACGGTAGGTTATACTTTAATTTTATTTTATATAGATAGATAGATTTTGGTTTACAAAGACATGTATATATGTTATCCTTTAGTGCCATGTACTGGATGGAGACCCTAACCACGAGGGTCGTTTTAAACGTATTCTAAAAAAAATTGTAGAAAGAATAGTAAAAGTTTGACACTCAAGATAGATAGATGGATAATTTGTTGTGTTTCTGTGTTCTTACCAGAATATTTAACCTACCGTATATACTCGAGTATAAGTTGAATTTTTCAGCACATTTTTTTGTGCTGAAAGTGCCCCCCTCGACTTATACTCAAGTCAAGCACTTTTCTGCAGCAAATAATTTCATTTTCCGAACCGACTTTGGGGCCCCGTATCTCAGGGCCACCTGGAGCTGGGAACCCCAAATTTGGTGTGCAAACCCAGTGGAACTGTTTTTTTTTTCAAACAGATAGAGCTTTATTTTGGTGGCACTTTTTTTATTTTTGCTAAACAAATGAAAAAAGACCGAATATTTAGAGGAAAAAAAAAATCTTAATATTTTTTAACATTTTGCAAACAGGTCATTTTTCTCCTTCACTGATGTGCGATGATAATGCGGCACGGATGGGGACTGAAGAGGTGGCACTAATGAGGCGGCACTGCTTAAGTGGCACTGGTGGGCGCTGATGAGGAGGCACTGATGAGGCTGAACTAATAGGCACCACTGATGGGCACTAATAGGTGGCACTGATGGGTACTGATAGGCAGCACTGATAGGTGATGCTGATGAGGATTCAGTGATGGGCACTGATTGGCAGCACTAGTGTGCACTGTTGGGACATCACTGATAATCAGGATTATCAGTGCTGATGTCCCTTTAACACAAAGCGGTTATCGGCTCTCTGATAGACACTGACAGGTGGCACTGATGGGCACCGATAGGCTGCTCTGATGGGCACTGATGAGGAGGCACTGATGAGGCTGCACTGATTGGCAGCACTGATTAAGTGGCACTGATGTGCACTGAGGAGGAACTGATGGGCACTGATAGGCGGCACTGATGGGAACTGATAGATGGTACTGATAAGTGACACTGATGAGGATTCATTGATGGGCACTCATTGGCTGCACTGATGGGCACTGTTGTGACATCACTGATAATCAGGATTATCAGGGCCGATGTCCCTTTAACACAAGGTGGTTATCGGCTCTCTGATGGACACTGATGGGCACTGATAGGCTGCTCTGATGGGCAATGAAGAGGTGGCACTGCTTAAGTGGCACTGGTGGGCACTCATGAAGAGGCACTGATTGGCAACACTGATGGGCAGTGATTAAGTGGCACTGGTGTGCACTGAGGAGGCACTGATGGGCATTGATAGGCGGCACTGATGGGAACTGATAGGTGGTACTGATAGGTGACATCGATGAGGATTCAGTGATGGGCACTGATTGGCTGCACTGATGGGCACTGATTGACTGCTCTGATGGGCACTGAAGAGGTGGCACTGCTTAAGTGGCACTGGTGGGCCCCGTATAAGGGGGCACTGATGAGGCTGCACTGATTGGCGGCGCTGATGGGCACTGATTAAGTGGCTCTGGTGTGCACTGAGGAGGAACTGATGGGCACTGATAGGCGGCACAGATGGGAACTGGTAGGAGGCACTGATAGGCGACACTGATGAGGATTAAGTGATGGGCACTGATTGGCTGCACTGATGGGCACTGAAGAGGTGGTACTGCTTAAGTGGCACTGGTGGGCACTGATGAGGAGTCACTGATGAGGCTGCACTGATTGGCTGCACTGATGGGCACTGTTCTGACATCACTGATAATCAGGATTATCAGGGCCGATGTCCCTTTAACACAAGGTGATTATCAGCTCTCTGATGGACACTGATAGGTGGCACTGATGGGCACTGATAGGCTGCTCTGATGGGCACTGAAGAGGTGGCACTGCTTAAGTGGCACTGGTGAGCACTCATGAGGAGGCACTGATGAGGCTGCACTGATTGGCAGCACTGATAGGCACTGATTAAGTGGCACTGGTGTGCACTGAGGAGGCACTGATGGGCACTGATAGGCGGCACTGATGGGAACTGATAGGTGACACTGATGAGGATTCGTTGATGGGCACTGAAGAGGTGGCACTGCTTAAGTGGCACTGGTGGGCACTGATGAGGAGTCACTGATGAGGCTGCACTGATTGGCGGCACTGATGGGCACTGATTAAGTGGCACTGGTGTGCACTGAGGAGGCACTGATGGGAACTGGCAGGTGGCACTGATAGGTGACACTGATGTGGATTCAGTGATGGGCACTGATTGGCTGCACTGATGGGCACTGTTGTGACATCACTGATAATCAGGATTATCAGAGCCGATGTCCCTTTAACACAAGGCAGTTATCGGCTCTCTTCTTCTCTCCTCGTGATCTCAGCGTGGGGAAAGAAAAGCCGATGACCGGCTTGTGTTTACATCCGTGATCAGCTGTTATTGGATACAGCGGATCATGAGGTAAAGGGCCGCTGTGATTGGCCTTTTACCCCAATCTGTGATCAGCTGAGTGACGGACTCACACTACCCCAGACGGCTCTTCTGCTCTCCTGTCCGTGGTGTGCCCATAAACTACTTCTGACTCAGCGCAGCTCATCTTTAGCCCATCAGAGTGATGCCAGTGCTATTGGACTTGCTGACATTTGTAGTCCTTCCCTCCATTGTGTGTCACAAGATGTACCTGAGATCTACTCTTCAGTCTCACATGTGAGTGGATGTTATTTTTAATAATAAATTTTATTTGATACATATTCAGGGGCGCCCCTTTTCCTTGTTTTGAGTGACGGACTCAGCGATCACAGTGTGCACCGCAGGGGGCGTGCGGGCAGCAGGATCACAGGAGCACGTCCATGGACACCCTCCCGGCAAAGTAAAAAAAATAAAAAATTTCCAAGCTCAACTTACAGCCCAGCCTGCGACCGACCGAACTGACCTGCCCAACAATATGCGGTAAAAATGTAAGCCTGCGCTGTAGCCGTCTTTTGGCTGTAGCGCGGCAAGGAAGTGGTTAAAGAAAAAAATAATTTTATGGTAAATCCATCGAAACCAACTTTCACTTCTGTCAGTCCAGAAAGAATGCATTTTTGAACCTTGGCCTTGGATCCCTATAGACCAGTGATGGTGAACCTCGGCACCCCAGATGTTTTGGAACTACATTTCCCATGATGCTCAAGCACTCTGCAGTGCGGTTGAGCATCATGGGAAATGTAGTTCCAAAACATCTGGGGTGCCAAGGTTCCCCCATCACTGCTATAGAGGGTAGGTGCTAGACCCTTTTATAACAGGGGATATGGAGTATACCTGGAGAGAGGTCCAAAGGACTCAATTAACAGTTTACTGGTAATAACTCCAAAAAAACTTTTCTTTTTTTACAGAAGTGTGAAATTGGCGCGAAAGAAAGATGAAGACTCTTCTTCTCCTCCAGTTGTTCATCCCACTGCTCCTTGCTTCTGGCCCTTTCAAACCAAATCAAGGACACAGCTACAACCCCCAACGGAAACAATCATCGTTATCTGAAGCTCAATTGAACTTTGCCATGATGCTTTATCCAGCGATTGCAGTGCCGGCGATAGGAACCCCACCAAACCTATTTGTCTCACCACTGAGCCTCTACATAACCTTCTCCATGCTGGCTCTCGGTGCCCAATCACCAACTCGGGAGGAACTTCTAGTGTTCTTAGACCTGACAGGCACCATGACAGAGGAGGAGATACAAGAGGGCAATAGAAAGCTCCTTCGAGTGTTAAATCATCCATACAAAGATTTGAAACTCAAGATTTTTAGTGAGATCCTGGTAGAAAAGTCTTTAAAAGTTTTACCAGAATACCAAGAGAAAGTGGATCAATACTACAGCGCCTCCTTTAAATCCTTCAGCTTCAGCGACCCTCGGATTGACGAGAAAACAATCAGTAGGATTGTGAGTGACAGAACAGATCAAAAGATAAAGGATATGTACATTAAATTGTATTCCAGCACATTGATGGTTCTTCTAGATTATGTAGTCTTTGAAGGTAAGTCCATTTTACTGTTGACTACAGAAAGTAGATTTTGGAGTAACAGATGTTATAAAATTACAGATACAACAATCATCAGACTAACTTTTTCTAGAGTCTATCCTGGAAGGGTAGTATTTACCGTAAGGCACTTGTAGGCCAATCTTTAGGTTTCTGGAGTAAATGGGGCAGCGCTAGACCGAAAATTTACAAGCTGTGATTTTTTTTTTCTTTATTTTATTTGCATCATCTATCCGCCTCTGAACATTTGTGGCTAAATTCAACAAGAGAACCGTAGGATTCATTAGGGGCCCCCTCGCCACCTAAGCATGCATAGCATTAATCTATCCACGGCTGCCGCTGCCACCCCCTATTCAGGTGTCCGCCCCTTTTTAGGGCGCCGGGTGCCTGAATTACAGCGGCGGGGGGGGGGGTGTTTTTTTTTTTTGAAGCACCTGATTAGGCTTCAAAGTATGTGGGATCGCGGCGCAGAGCATTGCGCCATGAGCCCATCCAGGTGTTGCAACGGCGAATGAATATTCGCCGTTGTAACACTGATCCTCAATCCAGCCAATCAGAAGCGGGTGTGAGACCTGTTTTCTAAATTGGCCCGAAAAGAGAAGACTCCCAATTGGCCGTCGAGAAGGAGGGAGGAAACGGAAACCAGAGCCGTTGCCCGTGGAGAGCAGGAGAACGGGAGAGCCGCTGCAACAGAGTGAAGTGCCGAATAGATGGCGTAAGTGCACCAGTTCGACCCGCCGACCGACCGACGAGGGGGGGGTGTGTGTTACTGTTTGCCGCCCCCCCTCCCCAAAGAAAATTACTACAGGCCACCACTGGTAAGAGGAAAGGAGGAGTAGGGAATGCTGGGAAGAAGAAGGCTCTTCACAACATGAGACCTTCTCTCCTTACTCTTGTTGGGTGGTGGGTATGGTTATAAAGTAGATATACATAATAAGCAGACTTCATGCTGCCTAGTGTAATCTGTCATTAATTTCTACTGAAATAGTCACACACACAACTTGTGTAAGAGAAGGTCAGCCTGTGTTGGAACAAGAAGGCTTTCACATGCTCGAAATTACGAGTGAAGCCTCAACAGGCATGTGCACAAAACATGCGTGCGCACCCACTCTATGAGCACTGGCGCCAAATGGCCTATTTAAGCTGGGCTATGACATGAATGGATTGCTGAGTGGTCTTCAGCTAGTTCCTGCTTAACCTGAGCCCTGATCTGCCCTACCTGCCTACCTGTGTATGGCTTACTCCTGATCTGTCTTTGGATCCCTGCCCTCCTGCCATGGGGACGGCGGCTGCCTGTGAAAAATATGGCTGCAGGCCGAGCTCAGGCAAGCTCGTACATGCTCTGCCACTTATTGCCAAGCGGGCGCATGCGCGGCGAGTTAATGACGTCATGGCACCACCGTATGGACAGGGTGCCACTGGTGTTTCTCTTCCCTCCAATCAGCTCTCAGAGCTCTCCTCTCTGAGCTCTGCAGAGTGTAACTTCAGCTCTCCGCCCCCCGCGTTCATGGAGTGTTCCCGATCAGTGGGGTGGTCTGGCCTCCTCCCTCGCCCCCCAAAATATTGAGCACCAGCCGCCACTGGGACACAACCCCTTTCACGCAGAACACAGAAACAGAGGCTGAGGCTGTCAATCAGCTGGCGGTCCCTTCCCCCACAGTGACTCCGACAGAAATGACAATTAGAGCTCTTAATTGAGACAAGTACACACTATAGCAGGATAGGCTTTGTGCATATTTTATGTCTGAGGTTTAGAACCAACTCTTCCTTGGTGGCACTCTTGCTTCTCCTCTTCATCCCCATTGATGTTATAGGCCCTGTTCTTTTAATTTGTCATGTACCTTAATGTGGCCCTTTGGAAAAACTTCAGACCAGGCATGAAACAGTTAATGAAACTTTATTGAGCATTCAGCACAGCACACATGAAACAAGAGTCCAGCCCTAATTGTCTAATGCAGGCTGCCCAGGTTCATACCTTGCCCAAAATAAAGTCCATTTAGCTCAGGTCCATTACTGGCTTCTGGTTCCAGGGAGAATCTCAGCAGGGTGGCCCAAAACGGGGAAATGTGCTCCAGCAGGACTTCATAGTGCAGCAGTCCTTCCCCTGTAATCCCATGTGGAAGAGAAAGAGGCCCTGAGCCCTCCCCTTTCAGTTATGGCTCATCAACGGGGTACAGAGCCATGAACAGCTGGGGAGGCGCATACTTAACCTTTGGGTAGCCCGTCGACCCACTACACATTGCATTACAAAAAACAGAACAATAGAACTTTATCACGATTCCCATTATCAGCAGTGAATAACGGTACAAAAATAAAAACTGAGCTTTATTTTTACATAACACCCCTATGTGCACCCGCTAACAAGTAAGTCACAGCACCCAGCTGCGTCGTCATTACCATGCGACTTCCTCAGGAGCCTTAAGTGCAGTTTCAGCAATGATTTCAACTAAAAGAAGATATACAGTGCCTTGAAAAAGTATTCATACCCCTTGAAATTTTCCACACTTTGTTACAACCAAAAACGTAAATGTATTTTATTGGAATTTTATGTGATTGACCAACACAAAGTGGCTCATAATTGTGAAGTGGAAGGAAAATGATAAATGGTTTTCAAAACTTTTACAGATAAATATGTGAAAAGTGTGGGGGGGGGCATTTGTATTCAGCCCCCTTTACTCTGATACCCCTAACTAAAATCTAGTGGAACCAATTGCCTTCAGAAGTCACCTAATTAGTAAATAGAGTCCACCTGTGTATCATTTAATCTCAGTATATATACAGCTGTTCTGTGAAGCCCTCAGAGGTTTGTTAAAGAACCTTAGTGAACAAACAGCATCATGAAGGCCAAGGAACACACCAGACAGGTCAGTGATAAAGTTGTGGAGAAGTATAAAGCAGGGTTAGGTTATAAAAAAATCTCCCAAGCTTTGATCATCTCACGGAGCTCTGTTCAATCCATCATCGGAAAATGGAAAGAGTATGGCACAACTGCAAACCTACCAAGACATGGCCGTCCACCTAAACTGACCGGCCGGGCAAGGAGAGCATTCATCAGAGAAGAGCCAAGAGGTCCATGGTAACTCTGGAGGAGCTGCAGAGATCCACAGCTCAGGTGGGAGAATCTGTCCACAGGACAACTATTAGTCGTGTTCTCCACAAATCTGCCCTTTATGGAAGAGTGACAAGAAGAAAGACATTGGTGAAAGAAAGTCATAAGAAGTCCTGTTTGTAGTTTGTGAGAAGCCATGTGGAGGACACAGCAAACATGTGGAAGAAGGTGATCTGGTCAGATGAGACCAAAATTCAACTTTATGGCCTAAAAGTAAAACGCTATGTGTGGGGAAAACTAACACTGCACATTCCCCTGAACACACCATCCCCACCGTGAAACATGGTAGTGGCAGCATCATGTGGTGGGGATGCTTTTCTTCAACAGGGACAGGGAAGCTGGTCAGAGTTGATGGGAAGATGGATGGAGCCAAATACAGGGCAATCTTAGAAGAAAACCTTGAGACTGGGGTGGAGGTTCATCTTCCAGCAGGACAACGACCCTAAACATACAGCCAGAGCTACAATGGAATGGTTTAGATCAAAGCATATTCATGTGTTAGAATGGCCCAGTCACAGTCCAGACCTAAATCCCACTGAGATTCTGTGGCAAGACTTGAAAATTGCTCTTCACAGACGCTCTCCATCCAATCTGACAGAGCTGGAGATATTTTGCAAAGAAGAATGGGCAAAATTGTTCCTCTCTAGATGTGCAAAGCTGGTAGAGACATCCCCAAAAAGACTTGCAGCTGTAATTGCAGCAAAAGGGGGTTCTACAAAGTATTGACTCCGGGGGGGCGCCGTACAAATGCCCCCCCTTACTTTTCACATATTTATTTGTATCATTTATCATTTTCCTTCCACTTCACAATTATGTGCCACTTTGTGTCGGTCTATCACATAAAATCCCAATAAAATACATTTACGTTTTTGGTTGTAACATGACAAAAATGTGGAAAATTTCAAGGGGTATGAATACTTTTTTCAAGGCACTTGACACATCCTACTGACTGCAAGTGATTTCCTTTGTGCACATTTTTCTGTTTTTAGTTGTAGCTACTCTATGGCTTTAGTTGACCAAAAGTAGGAAAATGAGTGAAGTTCCTCGTTACAGTTTACATACACTTTAAATGTTTATTTGTACGTTATAATATACTGTATATATATATATGTATTTTATTTTTAAGTTTTTCAACTCTCGTCTTTATATATTTTTTTTTTTACTATTTATATAATTTATATATATATATATATATATATATATAATATAAATAGTAAAAAATATATATAAAGACGAGAGTTGAAAAACTTAAAAATAAAATACAACGAATCCCAGGCCACTATAGTTTACCTTTTTAAAGGAATTTTTTATTTTTTTTTGCTCCCCCAGGTCAATGGGAATCAGAATTTAGCAGTCAGAATACAGAGATGAGAAACTTCTCGAGGTATTATGAGAGACCGGTCTTAGTGCCAATCATGCGTCAGCGGGGATTTTATAAGACGTACAAGGACACAGAGAATAGATGCGATGTGGTGGAAGTGCCGTACTTTAGTAACGTGTCCCTTCTCGTCATCGTACCGCTGGGCGATCCCTACGAAACGGAACTAAATCTGACCCCGAAGATGATAAAAGGCTACTTAAGTTCAGTGAAGACCAGGTATACATGAGATGATGCTTAAGACGAAACCCCACGTTTAACACTGGTAGAGGTATATCAGCCAAATGGTCATTCAAGCAGCAACGTTCAACTTGATGTTTACTGGAGGAATGCTGGAAAAACTGGAAGCGATAACAGGATGGTAAAGGGGTATACCATAGGCAGGGGCGTAGACATAGGTGTGCGCAGCCTATCGCATTAGGGTGTGCACCTCAAAGCTCCAACACATATGCGTGTGTGTGACATATTTACCGGCCTCTTCCTCATGTCCATCCTGAAACAATGGGGGGGGGGCAAGGGAGAACACAGGGGGACCCGGGCAGCAGAAAGAAGAGAAACAGGGACAGGAGGGGTGGCGGGGGTGGCATATATTGGTACCGATCACCTGTATTTTCCTCCAGTGGCAGCTGAATGTCAGCAAGAGGGAGAGGAGGAGAAGCCTACTTTTAGCTGCTGCAGGAGGAAAATACAGATCGGTTCCACTAAATTCCACCTCCGTCACCTCCGCCGCCTCTCCTATCCAGGTTCTGGGGGTCAACAAGGAAGGATTGTGGTTTACCTGGCTGTTACCCGCCCGCAATCGACAGGTAAATCGCGATTGACAGGTTGCCAACCCCAGGATTAGGGTGTGCCCAGGCACACCTGGCACACCCCTTGCACACACCTATGAGTGTAGATAAGGGGGGGGTCAGGGGTGTTCAACCCCCCCCCCCCCGAGAGCATCCTGGCAAAATGCACAGGCAGTGTCCCTGCTGTTTAGCCTCAGCATCAGCACAGCAGAAGCAATCAGGTGTTTCGGAGTGTAGCAGCCAGCCCCCCTTCTATTGTGCCCCACCCCCTCAGTTTAAATTACAGCGAGGTCTCAGATGCCGGCAACTGACAGTGCACGGTTGAGGGAACTCCTAGATTGAGGTTGAGGGAACTCCTAGATTGAGGTTGAGGGAACTCCGAGATTGAGGTTGAGGGAACTCCTAGATTGAGGTTGAGGGAACTACTAGATTGAGGTTGAGGGAACTACTAGATTGAGGTTGAGGGAACTCCTAGATTGAGGTTGAGGTAACTCCTAGATTGAGGTTGAGGGAACTCCTAGATTGAGGTTGAGGGAACTCCTAGATTGAGGTTGAGGGAACTCCTAGATTGAGGTTGAGGGAACTCCTAGATTGAGGTTGAGGGAACTCCTAGACGCCTCCTCAAGGGGATGCAGAAGTTTTCCTACTTCTGTGCCGTGCTGAATCTGAGGTCTGGTAAGTGGGGAGGCATCAAT
The DNA here is from genome assembly GCA_037952925.1 of Lithobates clamitans. Taxonomy (NCBI): domain Eukaryota; kingdom Metazoa; phylum Chordata; class Amphibia; order Anura; family Ranidae; genus Lithobates; species Lithobates clamitans. The sequence continues at coordinate 252,263 of JBBGZY010001053.1, read as the reverse complement.
TTTTTGTTTTGGGAAGGAGGAAGTGAGAATTCCAGCCTGGGGGAGTTTCTTTTGGTGGGGAGTTAAGGAAAGGGGGGGAGGTTTGCTTTTGGAGAAGGGGGGGAGTTTCTCGTAGAGAAGTTTACAGGGGTGGTTAATGGGAGGGATTTGCTTCTGGGAGGGAGTTTTATTGGATGAAGGGAGATTTTCTTCATAATTAGAAATCTTTGCTGGGGGAGAGGGTGTTGACTGTGGACCGTTTAGAGACGGGGGGGGTTCATTTTTATGGGGATATTTGAGGGAGGGAGATATTTTACAGTGGGAATCTTTGCTTGAGGAGGGAGGGTTCTTAGGAGGGAGAGGGGGGACTTTGTTTTCCTTTAAAAGAGATGTTTTTCTTTTAAATTAAACTTACCCAGGTGGACGGAGCATCGATCCAATGTTGCATCTGTCCCCAGCTGCTTCTAATGCCGTGTACACACGATCGGAAATTCCGCCAGCAAAAGTCTGATGTGAGCTCTTGGTCGGAAATTCCGACCGTGTGTACGCTCCATCGGACTTTTGCTGGCGGAATTTCTGCCAGCAAAAGATTGAGGGCAGGTTCTCTATTTTTCAACGGAAAAAGTTCCTACCGCAAACTCCGATCGTCTGGAGCCATTCCGACGTGCAAAATTCCTACGCATGCTCAGAAACAATTCGACGCATGCTCGGAAGCATTGAACGCCATTTTCTCGGCTCGTCGTAGTGTCGTACGTTGTACGTTCTTGACGGTCGAAAGAGAACTTTTGTGTGACCGTGTGTATGCAAGCCAAGCTTGAGCAGAATTCCGACGGAAAAAAACATCCAAGGTTTTTTCTGATGGAAATTCCGATCGTGTGTACGGGGCTTAAGACAAACAACAGAGCGATCAAAGACCGCTGATCGCTCGGTTCTCAGCCTTCACTGAGCAAAGAGTGGTGACTGTCAGTCCCTGGCTCTGTCCCCACCCCTCCCCCAAGCTCACTGGAATGCCAAGCTGTGGAGGGGGGGCAGGGGCGGCTGGCTAGCTGCTGGTCCAGGCATCTGGGTGAATCCTGACTTTTAAAGTTAGGATCTTTCCACAGCCTGGACCTGCTGAGCGATGGGTTTACTACATTAAGACTGATTAAAAGCCAACCATATTGACCAGGTGCAAAGGGCGCCATCCTGTGGTAGGCAGTGCACAATATTTTTTTTTTTTCATCTCTTAAACATTTCATAAAATTTCTTAGGACACAGTTTTTTAACCGTTTGCCGACCGCCTCACGCTGGTATACGTTGGCAGAAGGGCACGTACAGGCAGATTAACGTACCTGTACGTGTACGTTGCCCTTTAAGAAACTGTTTGCGGGTGTGTGCCTGCTGCGACCTCCGTGAGTGTGATCGCGGGTCCCACGGATTCGACGTCTGCGGGGATACCCGCGATCGTCTCATGGAGAGGAAGAACGGGGAGATGCTGATGCAAACAAGCATTTCCCCGTTCTGCCTAGTGACAGGACACTGATCAGACCTGTAATCGGGAGCGGTGATCAGTGTCGTGTCGCACGTAGCCCCTCCCCTCCACAGTTAGAATCACTCCCTAGAACACACTTGACCCCTACAGCGCCCCCTAGTGGTTAACCCCTTCACTGCCAGTCACATTTACACAGTAATCAATGCATTTTTAATCGCACTGATCGCTGTATAAATGTGAATGGTCCCAAAATCGCGCCAAAAGTGTTCGATCTGTCCGCCATAATGTCGCAGTCACAATAAAAATCGCTGATGGCCACCATTACTAGTAAAATAAAAAAAATTATTATATTATATATTATATTAATAAAAATGCCATAAAACTATCCCCTATTTTGTAGACGCTATAACTTTTGCACAAACCAATCAATAAACGCTTATTACGATTTTTTTTTTTACAAAAAAAATATGTAGAAGAATACGTATCGGCCTAAACTGAGGAAAAAAATGTTTTTTTATATATTTTTTGGGGGATATTTATTATAGCAAAAAGTAAAAAATAATGCTTTTTTTATCAAAATTGACGCTATTTTTTTGTTTATAGCGCAAAAAATAAAAACCGCAGAGGTGATCAAATAGCACCAAAAGAAAGCTCTGTTTGTGGGAAAAAAAGGACGTCAGTTTTGTTTGGGAGCCACGTCGCACGACCGCGCAATTGTCAGTTAAAGCAACGCAGTGCCGAATCGCAAAAAGTGCTCTGGTCTTTGGGCAGCCAAATGGTCCGGGGCTGAAGTGGTTAAAGTGTAAATGATGCCTTTAAGTTTGAAAAACCTGAACCCCCCCCCAGGAAAAAAATTATCTACGGCCCTGACCAAAGGCACAGAACATTGTATATCAGGCAATGCAACTATTGCAGTAACAGGGTTGGGATTAGGAAACTACGAGGAGAAGTTTCCACTAAGGACACTAGGTGGCAGGACAGTGCTGAATAGACATGTGCACTGCCGCAAAAATTTGTTCGTTTTTGTTTCATTCGTTTTTTTGTTTTTTCTTTTTTCGGGTCATTCGTTCAGATCTGGAATTCGAAAATTTTAAAATTAGTAACTTTGGAAAAACATTGAATTCATTATGTTCCATTCGTTTAGATGCGGAATTCGAAAATTCTAAAATTCTTAACTTCGGAAAAATTTGAATTCGTTATGTTCAATTCGTTTTAGATGCAGAATTCGAAAATTTGTAACTTCAGAAAAATTTAAATTCGTTATGTTCAATTCATTTGGATGCGAAATTGGAAAATTAAAAAATTCATAACTTCGTAAAAATTTGAATTCATTATGTTCCATTCATTTAGATGCGTAATTTGAAAATTTAAAAATTAATAACTTTGGAGAAATTTTAATTCGTTATGTTTCATTCGTTTAGATGCGAGATTCTAAAATTCGGAACTTCAGAAAAATTTGAATTCGTTATGTTTAATTTGAAATTTTGGACATTTTAAATAATAACTAACTAACTAACTAATAATAACTATCTATTAAATTACATGTATTGAAATTTCCTTTCAAATTTGGCTATTTATGAACGAATACGAATTTATCCGAAGTTACAAATGATCTGAAATAACGAATGCCACATCTAAACGAATGGGACGTAACTAATTAATAATAATAAAAAACAATAATAATGATAATAATAATAAAAAGTTTATTATTATTAATATTATTTATTATTATTATAAATTTGTTACGTTCCATTTGTTTTGATTCGGCATTCATAACTTCGGATAAATTCGTATTTGTTACGTTCACTAAAAGCCAAATTTGAAAGGAAATTCCAATACCTATCATTTAATAGTAATAGTTATTATTATTATTATTAGTTAGTTTTTATTTCAGATTTTTGAATCTTTGGATTTTCATCTTTATTTTTGGATTTTCGTTCTTTTCAATTTTTGGATTTTCATGATTATTTTTTTCTGATTTTCGAATTTTCAAATTTTCGAATTGCCACATTTTTGGAAAAATTCATTAAACAGGTTTTCATTATTTCTAGTGTTTCCAAATTAACTAATTTGACGCATTTCGTCAAACAACAAATTCGGAACAAAACGAATTGCACATGTCTAGTGCTGAATATATGTAATTGAATAGAATTAAGGATGGGGAACCTGAACCTGAGGACAGGAATGGGAGATAATAACACAAGTGAGAGCCTGGAACAAAGGAGAGGGGGGCCGAGAGGGAACATTGGGGATGACATAAATGAAACAAAGACACAAAAGATACCAGGGGATAGAGGTGACAATCTGGCTAGATTAACCTTCATTATCTGAGGAACATGGCAGCTGAACCAAGGAGGACCACCAGAGGAGAGCCATAAGGAGGACCCCCCAGAGGAGAGCCATAAGGAGGACCCCCAGAGGAGAGCCATAAGAAGGACCGCCAAAGGAGAGCCATAAGAAGGACCCCTAGAGGAGAGTCATAAGGAGGACCCCCAGAGGAGAGCCATAGGGAGGAACCCCCAGAGGAGAGCCATAAGAAGGACCCCCAGAGGAGAGCCATAAGAAGGACCCCCAGAGGAGAGCCATAAGAAGGACCCCCAGAGGAGATCCATAAGGAGGACCCCCAGAGGAGAGCCATTAGGAGGACCCCCAGAGAAGAGTCATAAGGAGGACCCCCCAGAGGAGAGCCATAAGGAGGACCCCCGGAGGAGAAGGATGTAGGGCGAGGTAACTAGTGTCAGGCAGGACTGTAATCCAGTTATACTGGGAGGGTACAGGTAGGGGGGCGCTGGAGGTGACATCATATATACTCGGACTGAGCTTAGTGTGGAGATTGGGGCAAGATGTAACACATTTCGGGGTCCCTTCCTCTGGGTCATAGTGGTGTGCTGTGGGTAATTGGCAAGTTTTAGGTTTGCGCAAATAAAGCGATTAGTGAAAGTATAAATGGCGTGACTCCATAGATAATAAACATCTAGTAAAGCCTCATTGAGAAAAAACTTATGGTAGTTGCCATTGCTAATACAGACACTGATGTGCATTTTCCTCCACAGTTTGGTGGACCTCTACTTACCCAGAGTATCCTTCAACTATCCGGTGAATATGACACGTATATTGGCACGCATGGGCCTAGACAGCATTTTGAATGGTACAAATACTAACTTCTCTGGTATCTCGAAGGAAAAAAAGCTAAAAGTTTCAAACATGGGGGTAAGTAGACATGATCAGTATCTGATCTAAAGTACATTCATTCGATCAATTTACATACAGTGCATCCGAAAAATATTCACAGCGCTTCACTGTTTCCACATTTTGTTATGTTACAGCCTTATTCCAAAATGGATTACATTCATTATTTTCATCAAAATTCTAAAAACAATCCCCCATAATGACATCGTGAAAGGAGTTTGTTTGAAATCTTTGCAAATTTATTAAAAATAAAAAAAAATTAAAAATCCCATGTACATAAGTATCACAGACTCCTCCCATGTACATAAGTATCACAAACTCCTCCCATGTACATAAGTATCACAGACTCCTCCCATGTACATAAGTATCACAGACTCCTCCCATGTACATAGGTCTCACAGGCTCCTCCCATGTACATAAGTATCACAGACTCCTCCCATGTACATAAGTATCACAAACTCCTCCCATGTACATAAGTATCACAGACTCCTCCCATGTACATAAGTATCACAGACTCCTCCCATGTACATAGGTCTCACAGGCTCCTCCCATGTACATAAGTATCACAGACTCCTCCCATGTACATAAGTATCAGAGACTCCTCCCATGTACATAAGTATTACAGACTCCTCCCATGTACATAAGTATCACAGGCTCCTCCCATGTGCATAAGTATCACAGGCTCCTCCCATGTACATAAGTATTACAGACTCCTCCCATGTACATAAGTATCACAGACTCCTCCCATGTACATAAGTATCACAGGCTCCTCCCATGTGCATAAGTATCACAGGCTCCTCCCATGTGCATAAGTATCACAGGCTCCTCCCATGTACATAAGTATCACACACATAAGTATTACACCTATTTTTGGGCAGTTTCTCCCATTCCTCTTTACAGGACCTTTCAAGCTCCATCAGGTTGGATGGGGAGCGTCGGTGCTCAGCCATTTTCAGATTGCTCCAGAGATGTTCAATCGGGGTCAAGTCTGGGCTCTGGCTGAGCCACTCAAGGACATTCACAGAGTTGTCCCGGAGCCATTCCTTTGATATCTTGGCTGTGTGCTTAGGGTCATTGTCCTGTTGGAAGATGAAATTTCGCCGCAGTCTGAGGTCCTGAGCACTCTGGAGCAGGTTTCCATCAAGGATGTCTCTGTACATTGCTGCATTAATCTTTCCCCCGATCCTGACTAGTCTCCCAGTTCCTGCCGCTGAAAAACATCCCCACAGCATAATGCTGCCACCACCATGCTTCACTGTAGGGATGATATTGGACAGGTGATGGGCGGTGCCTGGTTTCCTCCAGACATGACGCTTGCCACTCAGGCCAAAGAGTTCAATCTTTGTTTCATCAGACCAGAGAATTTTGTTTCTCATGGTCTGAGAGTCCTTCAGGTGCCTTTTGGTAAACTCCAGGCGGGCTGTCATGTGCCCTATACTGAGGAGTGACTTCCGTCTGGCCACTCTACCATACAGGCCTGATTGGTGGAGTGCTGCAGAGATGGTTGTTCTTTTGGAAGGTTCTCCTCTCTCCATAGAGAAACGCTGGAGTTCTGTCAGAGTGACCATTGGGTTCTTGGTCACCTCCCTGACTAAGGTCCTTCTCCCCCGATCGCTTAGTTTGGCCGGGCGGCCCGCTCTAGGTAGAGGATGGAGGCCACTGTGCTCATTGTGACCTACAATGCTGAAGAAATGTTTCTGTACCCTTCCCCAGATCTGTGCCTCCACACAATCCTGTCTTGGAGGTCTACAGGACTTCATGGCTGGGTTTGTGCTCTGACATGCACTGTTACCTGTGGGACCTTCTATAGACAGGTGTGTGCCTTTCCAAATCATGTTCAATCAACTGAATTCACCACAGGTGGACTCCAATCAAGTTGTAGAAACATCTCAAGGATGATCAGTGGAAACAGGATGGACCTGAGCTCAATTCTGAGTGTCATGGCAAAGGCTGCAATACTTATGTACATGGGAGGAGCCTGTGATACTCATGTACATGGGAGGAGTTTGTGATACTTATGTACATGGGAGGAGCCTGTGATACTTATGTACATGGGAGGAGCCTGTGATACTTATGTACATGGGAGGAGTCTGTGATACCTATGTACATGGGAGGAGTCTGTGGTACTTATGTACATGGGAGGAGCCTGTGATACTTATGTACAGGGGAGGAGCCTGTGATACTTATGTACATGGGAGGAGTCTGTGATACTTATGTACATGGGAGGAGCCTGTGATACTTATGTACATGGGAGGAGTTTGTGATACTTATGTACATGGGAGGAGCCTGTGATACTTATGTACATGAGAGGAGCCTGTGATACTTATGTACATGAGAGGAGCCTGTGATACTTATGTACATGGGAGGAGCCTGTGATACTTATGTACATGGGAGGAGTCTGTGATACCTATGTACATGTGAGGAGTCTGTGATACTTATGTACATGGGAGGAGCCTGTGATACTTATGTACAGGGGAGGAGCCTGTGATACTTATGTACATGGGAGGAGTCTGTGATACTTATGTACATGGGAGGAGCCTGTGATACTTATGTACATGGGAGGAGTCTGTGATACTCATGTACATGGGAGGAGTTTGTGATACTTATGTACATGGGAGGAGCCTGGGATACTTATGTACAGGGGAGGAGCCTGTGATACTTATGTACATGGGAGGAGTCTGTGATACTTATGTACATGGGAGAAGCCTGTGATACTTATGTACATGGGAGGAGTCTGTGATACCTATGTACATGGGAGGAGTCTGTGATACTTATGTACATGGGAGGAGCCTCTAAAACTTATGTACAGGGGAGGAGCCTGTGATACTTATGTACATGGGAGGAGTCTGTGATACTTATGTACATGGGAGGAGTCTGTGATACCTATGTACATGGGAGGAGTCTGTGATACTTATGTACATGGGAGGAGCCTCTAAAACTTATGTACAGGGGAGGAGCCTGTGATACTTATGTACATGGGAGGAGTCTGTGATACTTATGTACATGGGAGGAGCCTGTGATACTTATGTACATGGGAGGAGCCTGTGATACTTATGTACATGGGAGGAGCCTGTGATACTTATGTACATGGGATTTTTTCATTTTTTATTTTTATTACATTTTCCAAGATTTCAAACAATCTTTTCTCACATTGTCATTATGGGGGATTGTTTGTAGAATTTTGAGGAAAATAATGAATTTAATCTATTTTGGAATAAGGCTGTAACATAACAAAATGTGGAAAAAGTGAAGCACTGTGAATACTTTTCGGATGCACTGTACGGTACAATGGACTATCGAGGTCTCCACATCACAGGAAAGTATTTAACAAAACTGTAGCTATTTTATACAGAATATTGTTTAAGAACAGCAATTTACATTTAAAAACATTCTCCAAAGATTTTACATTATTTTACATTTTTCTACATTGAACCTCATTTGCCATGTAGTTGCCCCTCCCCCATTCATTTGTTCAGGTCTTTTTGCAAGGTTTCCACGTCCTGCGGAGAAGTTATTGCCCTGCTTAGCTTAGTATCATCTGCAAATACAGAGATTGAACTGTTTATCCCATCCTCCAGATCGTTTATGAACAAATTAAATAGGATTGGTCCCAGCACAGAACCCTGGGGGACCCCACTACCCACTCCTGACCATTCCGAGTACTCCCCATTTATCACCACCCTCTTAGTTGTAGCCAGTTTATTGCTTTTGTACACGTGTTCCAAGTTCCCCGTTTGTCTGCCGTGCTCTGCTAGATTGAATTACCATGTTGACGACCTTTGAATAGATATCGACTACTCTCTGGACTCTGCCTGCCCTTCAACTATGGATTTGACCCTGATTATTGTGAACCTCGCCTGCCTTGTACCTGGACTGTCATTGAACCATTCTGCCTTTCTGCCAACCTGTTTGCTTTGCTCAGCTCGCACCTGTGGTGGCCAGGCACTATAGCATTGTGTATATGTCCTGGGGGTAACAGAGTACCGATAGGCCGGCTTGCCTTATGGGAAAGGGGGCCGCTATAGGTGAAGAACACATAAGGTAGCTTTAGTGTCTGACCACCTGCTTTAGGGGTAAGCATGAGAGGTTGCAACAGGTGTGCAGACCTGCTGGCAGGAAAGGCTCTCCGTCTACTGGCACTGCGGGAGGGATTCCTCCATCAACACTAGAAATTAAGCAATTTTCTTTCCTTTAACCTATGGTTGCAATAAAAGAAGACTGCATTGTCTTCGGCTTGCCTTTGTAGTCTGTTTGAAAGTGTTAGTCCAATAGCCTGTCTCAGAATCCAGAGATCACTATCAAGTCAGATTCTGCCACTTTAGCTAAAATGCTTGCAATGAAAACTATTGCCCTAGAGATGGAAAACTTAAAGATTCACTTTAAGAAGTAAAATGAAAACCATTCAATGGCCACTTTTATAGTGATTATAAAGGTTGTAATAATAATTAAAAAAAAAACAAAAAACAAACATGTTATACTTACCTGCTCTGTGAAATGGTTTTGCACAGAGCAGCCCCGATCCTCTTCTTTTTGGGTCCCCCACTGGTGGTCCTGGCGCTTCCCCCCTGCCCTGCTGAATGCGCCCAATAGCAAGCCTCTTGGTATTGGGGCACTAGTGCAGGCTCGCTCCCAAGCCCTGCTCCTGTGAATGGACTCTGTTGATTCCCTAACACACAGCACGGCTTGATCCCACCCTCCGCTTTCTCCTCATTGGCCTCACTGGCTGTAATTGACAATGAGGAAAGAGAGACCCGGGAGGACCACTGCTCTCATGCACATCTCTGAATCGAGGTGGGGCTCAGGTATGTAGACCTTCTGCCTTTAGAACCACTTTAAGTTATTTTACCATCATAAGCTTATCCTAAAAGACCCAGAAAAAAGATTTTAGTTGGACATACACTTTAAATTCATTTTTTTTCTAATAGAAACATAGAAAAGTGACAGCAGAAAAACACTGAGTAGTCCATCGAGTTTGCCCATTTTATTATTTTTTTTGTTTTTTGTTTTTTTGTTTTTTTTCATTAACCTTGTTTTTCTGAATATTTATCTATGTTTGTCCCAAGCATGTTTGAAGCCATTTACTGTTGACTGTCTCACTAACTCTGTTGGTAGTTTATTCCAGCCATCAACTACTCTTTCAGTAAAATAATACTTTCTAAGATTCGTTTTGGACTTTCCTTCAGTTAGTTGGAGGTCATGTCCCCGTATTCTTGATTTTGGTTTCGTATTGAAAAGACTGCCTTCCTGAACCTTATTCACCGCCTTGATATATTTAAAGGTTTCAATCCCGTCTCCCCTTTCCCTTCTTTCCTCCAGACTGTACATATTAAGTTCCTGAAGTTGCTCTCGATATGTTTTATCCCCCAAACCTTTCACCATTGTTGTTACCCATCTCTGGACTCGTTCTATCTTATCAATATATTTCTGTAAGTGAGGTCTCCGGAACTGGACACAGTATTCTAAATGAGGTCTCACTAAAGATCTATATTGTGGAATCAGGACCTCCTTCCTCCTGCTGGTGACCCCTCTAGTGATATAAAGATCTATATAGAGGAATCAGGACCTCCTTCCTCCTGCTGGTGACCCCTCTAGTGATATAAAGATCAATATTGAGGAATCAGGACCTCGTTCCTCCTGCTGGTGATCCCTCTAGTGATATAAAGATCTATATAGAGAAATCAGGACCTCCTTCCTCCTGCTGGTGACCCCTCTAGTGATATAAAGATCTATATAGAGGAATCAGGACCTCCTTCCTCCTGCTGGTGACCCCTCTAGTGATATAAAGATCTATATAGAGGAATCAGGACCTCCTTCTTTCTGCTGGTGACCCCTCTAGTGATATAAAGATCTATATAGAGGAATCAGGACCTCCATTCTCCTGCTGGTGGCCCTTCTAGTGATATAAAGATCTATATAGAGGAATCAGGACCTCCATTCTCCTGCCAGTGACCCCTCTCAATGGCGGAACTACCGCTATAGCGAGCCACGTGGGCGCTATGGAGCCCGCAGCCGAGAGGGGCCCGTGGGGAGGATGAGGAATGCATACTGCGGGGGGGCGAGCACTGCCCGCACAGTCCCTCAGCCAGGGGAAGTGAGGAGAGGAAGAGGCAAGCTATCCGTACGAGCAGAGAGCGAGATGGTCCACTGTAATATCTTTCATTAGAATTTCCTGTGTTCCCGGGGCTCACCGTTACATAGCCCCACCTCTTGGCCCGGCAGAACACCGGTCCAATGCAGGACATGTGACATCATCAAAGGCGCCCGGCCAAGAGGTGGGGCTATGTGACGGTGAGCCCCGGGAACACAGGAAATTCAAATGAAAGCTATTACAGCTCTCTGCTCGTATGGAAAGCTCGCCTCTTCCTCTCCTCACTTTCCCTGGCTGGGGGACCATGCGGGCGGTGCTCGCCCCCCACTCTGAGGCAGCCCCATGCTCGCCAACATCCATTTGAGGGCTGCAGTATGCATTCCTCATCCTCCCCGGTAGTTCCGCCACTTGCTCGCCTCTTTCTCTGCACAGGTGAGTCTTCATTGTGCACGGGTCACGCTTCATTAGGCACAGGTGAGGCAGTATTTGGCACAGGTGAGGCAGTATTTGGCACAGGTGAGGCTGCATTGGGCACAGGCGGGCACAGGTGAGGCTGTATTGGGCACGGGTCACGCTGCATTGGGCACAGGTGAGGCTGCATTGGGCACAGGTGAGGCAGTATTGGGCACAGGTGAGGCTGCATTGGGCACAGGTGAGGCAGTTTTGGGTACAGGTAAGGCTGAATTGGGCACAGGTGATGCAGTATTGGGCACAGGTGAGGCAGTATTGGGCACAGGTAAGGCTGCATTGGGCACATGTGAGGCTGCATTAGGCACAGGTGAGGCTGCATTGGGCACAGGTGAGGCAGTATTGGGCACAGGTGAGGCTGTATTGGGCACGGGCAGGCCACGCTACATTGGGAACAGGCAGGCCACATTGGGCACAGGTGAAGCTGCATTGGGCACTGGACATGCTGCATTGGGCACAGGCAGGTCACGCTGCATTGGGCACTGGACACGCTGCATTGGGGACAGGTGAGCCTGTATTGGGCACAGGTGAGGCTGTATCGGGCACTGGACACGCTGCATTGGGCACAGGCTACGCTGCATTGGGCATAAGTGGGCACAGGTGAGGCAGTATTGGGCACAGGTGAGGCTGTATTGAGCACAGGCAGGCAATGCTGCATCGGGAACACACAGGCCACATTGGGCACTGGTGATGCTGCATTGGGCACAGGTGAGGGTGATTGAAGCACCAACAACAGGTGTTTGGAGTATCTTTATCTGTTGATTGTTAACTGTTGATTTCTAGTTATGCCCCTGACCCCTCTAGTGATATAAAGATCTATATAGAGGAATCAGGACCTCCTTCCTCCTGCTGGTGATCCCTCTAGTGATATAAAGATCTATATAGAGGAATCAGGACCTCCTTCCTCCTGCTGGTGATTCCTCTAGTGATATAAATATCTATATAGAGGAATCAGGACCTCCTTCCTCCTGCTGGTGACCCCTCTAGTGATATAAAGATCTATATAGTGGAATCAGGACCTCCTTCCTCCTGCTAGTAACCCCTCTAGTGATATAAAGATCTATATAGAGGAATCAGGACCTCCTTCCTCCTGCTGGTGACCCCTCTAGTTACCGTATTTATCGGCGTATAACACGCACCCAAGTTAAGGAGGGAATTTTAAGGAAAAAAACTTTTAGGAGTAAAGTTTAAGGAAGAAAAACTTACATTAAAATGCCCATCAATGCAGCGTTATCGGTGTCCATCTGCAGCCTTGTCAGTGTCAGTGCAGCCTTGCCCCAGTGTTCATTGCAGCCTTGTCAGTGCAGCTTTGCCCCAGTGCAGCCTTGTCAGTGCAGCAATGTCAGTGCAGCCATGTCAGTGCAGCTTTTCTCCAGTGCAGCCTTGCCCCAGTGCAGCCTTGTTAGTGCAGCAATGTCAGTGCAGCCATGTCAGTGCAGCTTTTCTCCAGTGCAGCCTTGCCCCAGTGCAGCCTTGTTAGTGCAGCAATGTCAGTGCAGCCATGTCAGTGCAGCTTTTCTCCAGTGCAGCCTTGCCCCAGTGCAGCTTTGCCCCCGTGCAGCCTTGCCCCCGTGCAGCCTTGTGGGATCGCCGCGATCCCTGCCGTCATACACAGCCCTGTGTAAATTTAAATATGGCGCTGAGACTGCAGTGACTCGGCGGAGCGCTGATACACATAGCCGAGAGTCCTCGGGTTTCCTCGGCGCCTCTTACAGTCCCGCCCAGTTCCGCCCTATGGGCGGGACTGTAAGCGGCGCCGAGAAAACCCGAGGACTCTCGGCTATGTGTAGCTCCGCTCCGCCGAGACCCTGCAGTCTCTGCGCCGTATTTGAATTTCCACACAGCTGTGTATGTCGACGACGATCGCGGCAATTGCCGCGATCGCTCCGATCACACACAATTGGGGGGGGATCGGCCTATAACACGCACCCACGATTTTCCCCTGATTTTCAGGGGAAAAAAGTGCGTGTTATATGCCGATAAATACGGTATATAAAGATCTATATAGAGGAATCAGGACCTCCTTCCTCCTGCTGGTGATCCCTCTAGTGATGCATCCTAGTATTCTATTCGCTTTTCTCACTATCTGGCTACACTGTTTTCTCATTTTTCAATCATCTGAAATAAGCACCCCAATGAATGTTAATAAACCCCTCTTGAATATATATCTGTGATTTACCTTAGTCATCAAATGTATTTATTTTTCTGCTTTTAAGACATTTTTTTTTAATATTTTGCAGTATTTTAACTTTGCGAGTATGAATTTTTTTGTTTTACTTTTTTGTGTTGACAGTTTTTCACCCAGTCTTATTTCCAAATCAAAGAGGATGAAACAGAGGCGAGTAGTGCGACTGCTACCCAGTTAAACCTCGCCCCCTCGAGCACTGACTTCAAAGCCGACCGTCCCTTCATCATGCTGCTCTACCACAGACTTACTGAAACCCTGCTCGGGATTGGCCGAGTCATGGACCCGTCTTGGGAAGATCCCTGGGGGGAAGAAAAGTGAATGAATGTAATAAAGCAGATATGAATCCCTATACCAAATGAAACCATTCCCCTCATAATAAAGTGAATCTGCTCTACAATTTTTGGGTTGTGGTTTTCTCTGTATCGCATTCATGTTGATGAGCGAGGGAGATGAAAAGCCGGTAACGGGTGAGCTTCAAGGATGACCCGAGTAGGAAAAAGTGAAAAAGGCTTTGGTTAAAAGTTTTCATAATAAAGCAGTCAGATAATTTTGGGGACCCCAGGTAATTTTGTAAAAAGGTTCAAAAGCATAAGCCATGACCAGAAGAAGCCTTCAAATGATGAGCCAAGCATATTTAGAGTTCCGCTTGGCAAATCTGAACCCCACTGAAGTCAATAGAAGTCAAGTGTTAAAAGAAAGCTGTTCTGGCCATTTACAGGCTAATAGGCAAGAGGTTGTCTAAAAAATGGCATCACTACCCTGGGAGATACACTATATAAGAAAGCTATTTTTTTCAAAAAAAATTCTGGGGATCCTGTGATATCATTGTCCAAATATGGTCATGTCCATGTATGTTCAATGATGTGCCATGAGGTCTCTCCTCAGGGGCAGCCTAACTATCACAGAGCAACCCTTGCTCTGTGCCAATGAGGACAGGCCTCATGGAGGACATCTCAGGCTAGAAAGAAACATAGAACTTTGTTACCTCTGGAGTCCAGCTTTACTGGATTTGGTGGATTATAGGGCCACTACTGATCTAGGAGCTATAATGTGATACCCATATTTAGTAGTGATCTAGTGCCAATCAGCGCAAATATATACCAATACAAACAAAAAAATGATAATGTGAAATACAAAACGTGCAGTGCCTTGAAAAAGTATTCATACCCTTTGACATTTTCCACATTTTATCATGTTACACCTAAAAACGTAAATGTAGTTTATTAGGAATTTATGTGATAGACCAACACAAAGTGGCACATAATTGTGAAGTGGAAGGAAAATTATAAATGGTTTTCAAATTTTGTTACAAATAAATATGTGAAAAGTGTGGGGGGGGGGGCGTTTGTATAGTGCCCCCCCCCCCCCCGAGTCTATACTTTGTAGAACCCCCTTTCTCTGCAATTACAGCTGCAAGTCTTTTTGGGGATGTCTCTACCAGCTTTGCACATCTAGAGAGGACATTTTTGCCCAATGTTCTTTGCAAAATATCTCAAGCTCTGTCAGATTGGATGGAGAGCGTCTGTGAACAGCAATTTTCAAGTCTTGCCACAGATTCTCAATGTGATTTAGGTCTGGACTGTGACTGGGCCATTCTAACACATGAATATGCTTTGATCTAAACCATTCCATTGTAGCTCTGGCTGTATGTTTCGGGTCATTGTCCTGCTGGAAGGTGAACCTCCGCCACAGTCTCAAGTCTTTTGCAGACTCTAACAGGTTTTCTTCTAAGATTGTCCTGTATTTGTCTCCATCCATCTTCCCATCAACTCTGACCAGCTTCCTTGTCCCTGCTGAAGAAAACCATCCCCACCACATGATGCTGCCACCACCATGTTTCACGGTGGGGATGGTGTGTTCAGGGTGATGTGCAGTGTTAGTTTTCCCCCACATATAGCATTTTGCTTTTAGTTTTACTTTTAGGCCTAAAGGTAAAATTTTGGTCTCATGTGACCAGATCACCTTCTTCCACATGTTTGCTGTGTCCTCCACATGGCTTCTCACAAATTGCAAATGGGACTTCTTATGACTTTCTTTCACCAATGTCTTTCTTCTTCTCACTCTTCCATAAAGGGCAGATTTGTGGAGAACACGACTAATAGTTGTCCTGTGGACAGATTCTCCCACCTGAGCTGTGGATCTCTGCAGCTCCTCCAGAGTTACCATGGACCTCTTGGCTGCTTCTCTGATGAATGCTCTCCTTGCCCGGCCGGTCAGTTTAGGTGGACGGCCATGTCTTGGTAGGTTTGCAGTTGTGCCATACTCTTTCCATTTTAACCTTCCATTGTGGTCAGGAAAGAGTGGCATGGAAGCTCCCCTTTTTGGTGTGGTTACACCCACTGCCTGGTTGACTCATTGGGCATGAGCCTTATTGAGTCCACTAGTTCTGGTAAGCCTCTTCCATATTGGTGGTGGATCTTTTTCACGCATGAGATCATTGTTGCTGGCATTGGGACTACAGTCCACTTCCTTGGACTATTCACAGGAACATTGTTTTTGTCTTTGGCATTTCAGCAATGAATCTATTGGACATTTTCTCCTTTGGCACTTTAGCATCTTATTGAACATTGTCTTAGCACCAATATAACCAGAGACGGCTCTCAAATTAGGCGGTCGCCTAAGGACTCGCGCTTCCAGGGGCCTCGCGGCCGCCACCTAATTTGCCTAAGTTATGTGTGGAAATGGGAGGGAATGTCCCCCGGTCGGTGTCCCCGAACCGTCTTTAGCGCGGGGCAGAGCCTGCGGTGCCTGCAATTACTTTTTCCCAGCCGCGGGGCGGGTGGACAGACTGACCACTAGACACATCTTTGTGTCCACATTTATGCATATATGTGATATACCTATTGGATATTTCCTCCTTGCTCTCCTTACACTTTTAACCTATTCAGCAATTTTTTTCCTTCACCTCGGATATTTATCACCTTTCTCGTTTAACCATTTATGGTGATTTATTATCATCTCTTGATGTATGATAATATATTTATGTCAATTTATTTTTACACATAGCACAGTGAACGTTCAGTTGCACTTACTGTAAACTTATCTATATCTTATTAACCCTAAAAAGGTTTTTCTCACTTTCTTAGCACTGCACTTATTTTGTCCGATGCGTAGTGACATCACAACTCCTGTTTCCACCCAATGCGTTTCTCCATAAAAGGCATCATCTGGGGTTGGAGGCACTAACCCCAGACGATGCCTTTTTACAGGGAAACGCGTCGGGTGGACACAGGAGTTGTGACGTCACTACGCATCTGACCTGCTGGAGTGCACTAAACTTGGATAATCATGTGTGGAGGCTGGGACGATAACCATTTACACAGGATCCATTCTGAGACGTGCAGCTTCAAGGATGAGATTGGCTTTCCTAAGGAGACCTTTGTGTTCAGCACTTTCCATGATCTCCAATAACTTAGAAATCATGAATATCTGGTAAGAGGACAATACTTATGCAGAGTACCTGTTGAATACTGAAGCACTTGACTGTATATTAGACAGAATTAGCTGATTCATTTTGTGCTGGAGGTTGGATTATAATACTGGCAAAGTGCATTCCTGAGAACTGAATGAGAAGGGTGCTGTACTTGAGCAGAGGAGACGAGCTTTGGGAAGCAGCAGAAGAGACATCGTGTGTGTATTTACTAATGGGTTCAAGCCCCAAACATCAGGTTCCCGAGGGGCCAGCCAGGGCCAGAAGAAGGCAGGACGGGTGAAGGGGGGGGGGGCATGTTGGGCACTATAGAAATGATCTCGCAGCTTCTGCTGCTCTCTGTGTCATTGAGCTCAGGCATCAAGCTCTTTACTGCCACCTCTGGCTGCTATGTGCATGTGCACCCCTTGTGTGAGCTGCCTGTACTGGGCTCTTCTGTGTCAGCAACATGTCAGCTTTGTGAAAACGAGCTGGGACTAGATAGGAAGATTTTCTTTACATGTAGGGGCTGTGAAGGAAAGGGAGGGGGGGCTGTTTGTGTACAGGGAGGGGCCAGAGGCTTGTGTGTTTACAGATTTGTGTATGTGTGGGCTGGCATATATAAAGGTGTGGAGGGGGTTCGCATATATATACAGGTGTGGGGGGGCTGGCATATATACAGGTGTGGGGGGGCTGGCATATATAAAGGTGTGGGGGGATGACATATATACAGGTGTGAGGGGGGCTGGCAAATATACAGGTGTGGGGGGCTGGCATATATACAGGTGTGGGGGGCTGACATATATACAGGTGTGGGGGGATGACATATATACAGGTGTGAGGGGGGCTGGCAAATATACAGGTGTGGGGGGCTGGCATATATACAGGTGTGGGGGGCTGACATATATACAGGTGTGAGGGGTTGACATATATATACAGATGTGAGAGGGGCTGGCATATATACAGGTGGGGGGGCTGACATATATACAGGTGTGGGGGGGGCTGGCATATATACAGGTGTGGGGGGCTGACATATATACAGGTGTGAGGGGTTGACATATATATACAGATGTGAGAGGGGCTGGCATATATACAGGTGGGGGGGCTGACATATATACAGGTGTGGGGGGGGGGGGCTGGCATATATAAAGGTGTGGGGGGATGACATATATACAGGTGTGAGGGGGGCTGGCAAATATACAGGTGTGGGGGGGCTGGCATATATACAGGTGTGGAGGGGGCTGACATATGTATACAGGTGTGAGGGGGGCTAACATATATACAGGTGTGGGGGGGCTGACATATATACAGGTGTGAGGGGGGCTAACATATATACAGGTGTGGAAGGGCTGACATATATACAGGTGTGAGTGGGGCTGGCATATATACAGGTGTGGGGGGGCTGGCATATATAAAGGTGTAGGGGGATGACATATATACAGGTGTTAGGGGGGCTGGCAAATATACAGGTGTGGGGGGATGACATATATACAGGTGTGGGGGGGCTGACATATATACAGGTGTGGGGGGGCTGACATATATACAGGTGTGAGGGGAGCTGGCATATATACAGGTGTGGGGGGGCTGGCATATATAAAGGTGTGGGGGGCTGACATATATACAGGTGTGAGGGGGGCTGACATATATACAGGTGTGGGGGGCTGGCAAATATACAGGTGTGGGGGGGCTGACATATATACAGTTGTGGGGGGGCTGACATATATACAGGTGTGAGGGGGGCTGGCAAATATACAGGTATGGGGGGGCTGCCATATATACAGGTGTGAGGCGGGCTGGCATAAATACAGGTGTGGGGGGCTGACATATATACTGGTGTGGGGGGCTGGCATATATACAGGTGTGGGGCTGACATATATATATATATAGGTGTGAGGGGGCTGGGAAATATACAAGTGTGGGGGGGCTGACATATATACAGGTGTGGGGGGCTGGCATATATACAGGTGTGAGGGGGGCTGGCATATATACAGGTGTGAGGGGGGCTGGCATATATACAGGTGTGAGGGGGGCTGGCATATATACAGGTGTGAGGGGGGCTGGCATATATAGGTGTGAGGGGGGCTGACATATATACAGGTGGGGGGCTGACATACTGTATATACAGGTGTGAAAGATGAGTGTATGCAGTGTTAAAAACAGAGACACAGTTAGGTGAGCATGAGATTATCCTCCACCGAACATCAACACACCGGGCCTCTTACCAAAGAAAATGGACCATTGAATTACAGGAGGTCAAACAAGCATGATATGTCCACATATGGAAATTCATAGGTACATGCATAGAATACAAGTAGGGCGGCACAGTGGTGCAGTGGATAGCACTTTCGCCTAGCAGTAAGAAGGGTCGCTGGTTCAAATCCCACCCACGACGCTACCTGCCTGGAGTTTGCATGTTCTCCCTGTGCCTGCGTGGGTTTCCTCCGGGTACTCCGGCTTCCTCCCACACTCCAAAGACATGCTGGTAGGTTAATTGGATCCTGTCTAAATTGTCCCTAGTATGTATGAATGTGAGTTAGGGACCATAGATTGTAAGCTCCTTGAGGGTAGGGACTGATGTGAATGTACAATGTATATGTAAAGCGCTGCGTAAATTGACGGCGCTATAAAAGTACCTGAAATAAATAAATAAATAAAGCAACTCCTCATGGTGTAGTATTTAAAACCAGGATGACCAGACACACTCACGACGGCCATGTTTAGGGAGACAAGACAGGAAACATTATACAATATACCAACCTAGTTTCTGGAATATAGGGCTACTATTGATGTATGAAGTGCGAGGTGTGCCAAAATAATTGTCTCAGGGAGAGAAAGTGCCTCTCCTTCAGTTCTAATGTTACTGGTTGAACATACGATGTGGGATCTTTCACCACTTGTTCGATCAAGAATGTGGTTTATATGATCATGTTCCCTTGCGGCCTACACTATGTGGGCCTACACTATGAGGGCGATCTCAAAGATGGAGACCTGGTGGATTTTATATTTAAAATCTTATAGACCATTTGGCTTAAACATAGAATTGGATGTCAATACCTTTATCGACAATAGCTGAATCCCTAGATTATCCTTCCTTTTTTAGTATTTTTAGTCAGGTTTTTTCCATGTTGTTTTTATGTATTTACATTTTCTGTACTATCCATTTTCAACCACTAGATGGCAGCATTGCATCTATTCCATGGTAAGTTTTTGATTAAGCTGTAAATTCTATTAACATTTTACTTCTATTTCCATTTTTGGATATTTTTGAGTACTTCCATTTTATATATCTATTATCTTTGTTTCCAATTTGGCCCGGTTCTTTCTCCTTCCCTCTCTCAGAAACTAGATTGGTATATTCTATAATGTTTCCTGTCTTGTCTCCATAAACATGGCCACCGTGGGTGTGTCTGGTCATGTATGTCTAAGCCGTTGTCTAAACATCTGGTTATGACTCGGTTCCGCTTCCGGCTGATGAGAGAGAGGCTTGGAGTGCAGGGGGAATTGGCGTTTCTATCTCGCCTTCCTTCCTATATAAAGAGGACATGGCGAGCTCTGACCACGTTCCATTGGACGAAACGCCGCGTAGGGTGGAGCTCTGACGTCACAACGCTGTAACGTGCCGATCGCGGCCATCTTTGTGGTTGGAAACAAGTGCTATCCATGACAGACTGCTGCTTCTGACATGCCTGTTTTTATTTAACAAAATGGGAGTACCCTGTTTTTTGTTTTTTTTTAAAGAAATACATTTATTCTGGTTTTAAATACTACACCATGAGGAGTTGCTTTCTTGTATTCTATGCATGTACCTATGAATTTCCATTTGGTGGGACTACAAGACCCAGCCATCTATGATCCAATTGAAGGGGTTTTGTGGCGCTGTGGACATATCATGCTTGTTTGACCTCCTGTAATTAAGTGGTCCATGTTCTTTGGTAAGAGGCCCGGTGTGTTGATGTTCGGTGGAGGATAATCTCATGCTCACCTAATTCTGCCTCTGTTTTTAACACTGCATACGCTCATCTTTCACACCTGTATATACAGTATGTCAGCCCCCCACCTGTATATATGCCAGCCCCCCTCACACCTGTATATTTGCCAGCCCCCCTCACACCTATATATATGCCAGCCCCCCTCACACCTATATATATGCCAGCCCCCCTCACACCTATATATATGCCAGCCCCCCTCACACCTGTATATATGCCAGCCCCCCTCACACCTATATATATGCCAGCCCCCCTCACACCTATATATATGCCAGCCCCCCTCACACCTGTATATATGCCAGCCCCCCTCACACCTGTATATATGTCAGCCCCCCTCACACCTGTATATTTGCCAGCCCCCCTCACACCTATATATATGCCAGCCCCCCTCACACCTATATATATGCCAGCCCCTCTCACACCTATATATATGCCAGCCCCCCTCACACCTATATATATGCCAGCCCCCTCACACCTATATATATGCCAGCCCCCCTCACACCTATATATATGTCAGCCTCACTCACACCTGTATATATGTCAGCCCCCCTCACACCTATATATATGTCAGCCTCACTCACACCTATATATATGCCAGCCCCCCTCACACCTATATATATGTCAGCCTCACTCACACCTGTATATATGTCAGCCCCCCTCACACCTGTATATTTGCCAGCCCCCCTCACACCTATATATATGCCAGCCCCCCTTACACCTATATATATGCCAGCCCCCCTCACACCTATATATATGTCAGCCTCACTCACACCTGTATATATGCCAGCCCCCCTCACACCTGTATATATGCCAGCCCCCCTCACACCTGTATATATGCCAGCCCCCCTCACACCTATATATATGCCAGCCCCCCTCACACCTATATATATGCCACCCCCCTCACACCTGTATATATGCCAGCCCCCCTCACACCTGTATATTTGCCAGCCCCCCTCACACCTATATATATGCCAGCCCCCCTCACACCTATATATATGCCAGCCCCCCTCACACCTATATATATGCCAGCCCCCCTCACACCTGTATATATGCCAGCCCCCCTCACACCTATATATATGCCAGCCCCCCTCACACCTATATATATGCCAGCCCCCCTCACACCTGTATATATGCCAGCCCCCCTCACACCTGTATATATGTCAGCCCCCCTCACACCTGTATATTTGCCAGCCCCCCTCACACCTATATATATGCCAGCCCCCCTCACACCTATATATATGCCAGCCCCTCTCACACCTATATATATGCCAGCCCCCCTCACACCTATATATATGCCAGCCCCCTCACACCTATATATATGCCAGCCCCCCTCACACCTATATATATGTCAGCCTCACTCACACCTGTATATATGTCAGCCCCCCTCACACCTATATATATGTCAGCCTCACTCACACCTATATATATGCCAGCCCCCCTCACACCTATATATATGTCAGCCTCACTCACACCTGTATATATGTCAGCCCCCCTCACACCTGTATATTTGCCAGCCCCCCTCACACCTATATATATGCCAGCCCCCCTTACACCTATATATATGCCAGCCCCCCTCACACCTATATATATGTCAGCCTCACTCACACCTGTATATATGCCAGCCCCCCTCACACCTGTATATATGCCAGCCCCCCTCACACCTGTATATATGCCAGCCCCCCTCACACCTATATATATGCCAGCCCCCCTCACACCTATATATATGCCACCCCCCTCACACCTGTATATATGCCAGCCCCCCTCACACCTGTATATTTGCCAGCCCCCCTCACACCTATATATATGCCAGCCCCCCTCACACCTATATATATGCCAGCCCCCCTCACACCTATATATATGCCAGCCCCCCTCACACCTGTATATATGCCAGCCCCCCTCACACCTATATATATGCCAGCCCCCCTCACACCTATATATATGCCAGCCCCCCTCACACCTGTATATATGCCAGCCCCCCTCACACCTGTATATATGTCAGCCCCCCTCACACCTGTATATTTGCCAGCCCCCCTCACACCTATATATATGCCAGCCCCCCTCACACCTATATATATGCCAGCCCCTCTCACACCTATATATATGCCAGCCCCCCTCACACCTATATATATGCCAGCCCCCTCACACCTATATATATGCCAGCCCCCCTCACACCTATATATATGTCAGCCTCACTCACACCTGTATATATGTCAGCCCCCCTCACACCTATATATATGTCAGCCTCACTCACACCTATATATATGCCAGCCCCCCTCACACCTATATATATGTCAGCCTCACTCACACCTGTATATATGTCAGCCCCCCTCACACCTGTATATTTGCCAGCCCCCCTCACACCTATATATATGCCAGCCCCCCTTACACCTATATATATGCCAGCCCCCCTCACACCTATATATATGTCAGCCTCACTCACACCTGTATATATGCCAGCCCCCCTCACACCTGTATATATGCCAGCCCCCCTCACACCTGTATATATGCCAGCCCCCCTCACACCTATATATATGCCAGCCCCCCTCACACCTATATATATGCCACCCCCCTCACACCTGTATATATGCCAGCCCCTCTCACACCTATATATGCCAGCCCCCCTTACACCTATATATATGCCAGCCCCCCTCACACCTATATATATGTCAGCCTCACTCACACCTGTATATATGTCAGCCCCCCTCACACCTGTATATATGCCAGCCCCCCTCACACCTGTATATATGCCAGCCCCCCTCACACCTATATATATGCCGGCCCCCCTCACACCTATATATATATGCCACCCCCCTCACACCTGTATATATGCCAGCCCCTCTCACACCTATATATGCCAGCCCCCCTCACACCTGTATATATCCACCTGTCCACACTATGGGTGGTTCCAGTTTTTTCTGTGAACAAGGACTTTGTCTTAAACACTATGGACTCTTAATTTTATGATTTTAGTGCTGCATACACTCATCTTTCATACCTTTATTGTCACCATACAATTTATGCCAGCTGCTTTAATAGTGTTATTGCAGTGATTAATCTTGAATGTAATATATACAGGTGTGAGGGGGGCTAGCATATATACAGGATTGAGGGGGGGCTGCCATATATACAGGATTGAGGGGGGCTGAGTGCTTACAGGTGAAGGGGGCGGTGTGTGGATGGCCCGTGGGCAAGCCCTGGGGAATGTTAGCGGTCAGACTCAGGAGGCCCAAGCCTAAAGCTGTGATTTTAAGAAAATCGCAGATTTTTTTTTTAGAAAATCACCCAGCCCTACCCCCATCTACTTCCTGAAGAAGTCTGGCCAGAAGTGGTCTTCATAGAAGAATTGTGACGAAAAAACCTCCGACGTGGAAACAAGGCTAAGCTAACTTAACTATGCAGGAAAACATAGGAACTGAGGGGCACAAAACATGCCAGCATGTGCTCTGGACTGTTAAGTCAAAATGTGAATTATTTGGCTGTAGCAGGAGGCAGTTTGTTGGGGGAAGGGCTGGAGAGCGGTACAATAATGAGTGTCTGCAGCCAACTGTGAAGCATGGTGGAGGCTCCTTGCGAGTTTGGGGCTGCATTTCTGCAAATGGATTTGGAGATTTGGTCAGGATCAGTGGTGTCCTCAATGCTGAGAAATCCAGGCAGATACTTCTCCATCATGCCGTACCCCACAGAGCCCTGATCTGATCATCATGGAGTATGTCTGGAATAGAGTTTCCACCTCATGCCTTTTAAACTGAACACGTATTAACTACACAGGTTCTGTGGCTAATTTAATGCAGATAAGGCACTGAGTGAGTTTAATTACCATCTTAACCAGCCACAGAACCTGTATAATTAATATGTGTTCGGTTTTAAAGGAATGAGGTGGCAACCCTAGTCTGGGATGACATGAAGAGTGAGAAGGATTGGAGGCAGCCGACATCCACAGAAGACTTGCACAACTATGTGGAAGTCTACCTATAAGAAGGCCACGGGCACCCCAAATATTGATTGGATTTGGACTTCTCTTCATTTACTTTCCATTTTGTTTATTAATAAAAAATAAACTATTAACACTTCTGTTTCTGAAAGCTTTCTTCATTTACAGCATTTTTTTTCAAACATGCCTGAAACTTTTGCACACTACTGAATGTGAACAACAAACTGACACCCTCACCATTAAACACAAAGGGGGGATTTTAAGAAAACTGGTGAACACAGAATCTGGTACAGCTGGGCATAGTTACAAATCAGCTTTCAGGTTTTATTGCCAAAGCTTCATTGAACACGCTGAAGTTGGAAGCTGATTGGTTACTATGCGCAGCTGAACCAGATTCTTTGTGCACCAGGTTTAGTAAATCTCCTCCAAAGGGACAAATTGTTAACTTTTTTTTTCAATGTTTGACACTGTCCAGAGTTTCAGTCATTTCTGTTGGGTCGGGTCATTATGACCGCACAGTGTATCTGATTAGCAAACTTTTTCATGGGCAATATAAGAGTCAGACTTTTAGAGATTTGTACCTTGCAGTCGACAAAGAAGAGAACTTATAACGGTAGGTTATGTTTTATCCTATTTTATTAGATAGATAGATAGATAGATAGATAGATAGATAGATAGATAGATAGATAGATAGATAGATAGATAGATAGATAGATAGATATTTGTTGTGTTGCTGTGTTCTTGGTATTAGATTATAATCTAATCCCCCTGAGGAAGCTACGAATCCCTCTAGCGCAACACGTAGAGGAGGGGTCTGATGTCACAACGCTCATACAGAGGACACAGAGGCACCGTGAAGAACAGTCTATAGTGATAACTGTACATCTTCACAACCCAAGCTGGTGTACAGTGAGGGAAAAAAGTATTTGCTCCCCTGCTGATTTTGTAGGTTTGCCCACCGACAAAGAAACGATCAGTCTATAATTTTATTGGTCGGTTTATTATAACAGTGAGAGACAGAATAACAACAAAAATATCCAGAAAAACGCATTTCAAAAAAGTATTAAATTGATTTGCATTTTAATGAGTGAAATAAGTATTTGACCCCTTCGCAAAACATGACTTAGTACTTGGTCGAGAAACCTTTGTTGGCAATCACAGAGGTCAGACGTTCCTTGTAGTTGGCCACCAGTTTTGCACACATCTCAGGAGGGATTTTGTCCCACTCCTCTTTGCAGATCCTCTCCAAGTCTTTAAGGTTTTTGAGGCTGACGTATGGTAACTCGAACCTTCAGCTCCCTCCACATATTTTCTATGGGATTAAGGTCTGGAGACTGGCTAGGCCACTCCAGGACCTTAATGTGCTTCTTTTTGAGCCACTCCTTTGTTGCCTTGGTTGAGTGTTTTGGGTCTTTGTCATGCTGGAAGACCCATCCACGACCCATTTTCAATACCCTGGCTGAGGGAAGGAGGTTCTCCCCCAAGATTTGATGGTACATGGCCCCATCCATCGTCCCTTTGATGCGGTGAGATTGTCCTGTCCCCTTAGCAGAAAGACACCCCCAAAGTATCATGTTTCCACCTCCATGTTTGATGGTGGGGGATGGTGTTCTTGGGGTCATAGGCTGCATTCCTCCTCCTCCAAACACGGCGAGTTGAGTTGATGCCAAAGAGCTCGATTTTGGTCTCCTCTGACCACAACACTTTCCCCCAGTTCTCCTCTGAATCATTAGGATGTTCATTAGCAAACTTTAAACGGGCCTGTACATGTGATTTCTTGAGCAGGGGGACCTTGCAGGCGCTGCAAGATTTCAGTCCTTCATGGCGTAGTGTGCTACCAATTGTTTTCTTGGTGACTATGGTCCCAGCTGCCTTGAGATCATTGACAAGATTCTCCTGTGTAGTTCTGAGTGCTGATTCTTCACCGTTCTCATGATCATTGAAACTCCACCAGGTGAAATCTTGTATGGAGCCCCAGACCGAGGGAGATTGACAGTTATTTTGTGTTTCTTCCATTTGTGAATAATCCCACCAACTAATGTCACCCTCTCACTAAGCTGATTGGCGATGGTCTTGTAGCCCATTCCAGCCTTGTGTAGGTCTACAATCTTGTCCCCGACATCCTTGGACAGCTCTTTGGTCTTGGTCATGGTGGAGAGATTGGAATCTGATTGATTGCTTCTGTGGACAGGTGTCTTTTAAATAGGTAACAAGCTGAGATTAGGAGCACTCCCTTTAAGAGAGAGAGAGAAGAGTGCTCCTAATCTCACCTTGTTACCTGTATAGAAGACACCTGGGTGCCAGAAATATTGCTGATTGATAGGGGATCAAATACTTATTTCACTCATTAAAATGCAAATCAATTTATAATAACTATAATTTTCAGGTCACATAGAGCACAGAAGCCGCCCCAGCACCCCCCCCCCCCCCCCGGCAGCCTTTTAAATGTGAGTGCAACGCTTGTAGTTTTTTAAACAATAAATTAAGTGGGTTTAAGGATAAAGCACTATAGGCGGTTTTCATATTTTTATGCATATGGCTGATGGGATAGACTTGTAGGAGAAATAGGAAGCAACCGTAGCAGTGAACCACAGGACTTGTACATCTAGTCCCCTGGGTCAGGGCCGTCTTTAATATTGATTGGACCCTGGGCAAATGTTTTCTTGGGCCCCCCTCCAATGCAATTTCGCTCTCCACCTGCTCTGAGACATACAAAAAATAGCAGCTAGACTTAAAATCAGTTTACTGAATCAGATCAGGCAGCGATTGCGATTGGTTGCCAGAGGTTACAGTGTATCATTACCGCTCACTGACTGGTTCCTAGAGGTTACAGCACACATAACGGCTCACTGATTAGTTGCTAGATGTTACAGCACAAGATTTCTGCTTGTTGATTGGTTGCTAGAGATTACTGTAATGTAATACTGCTCACTGATTGGTTGCTAGAGGTTACAGCACATCATCTCCTCACTGTAGGGGCATATGAATGCCGCCTTTATTTACATATCTATGTCGCTGGATGCAGCTATTTACATATGAATGCCACCACCATTTACATATGATTGCCGGTAAACACAGGGTCTGCAGATGAGTCATTTGTACAAAACAATAGGGCAGAGCTGGGCAGCATTAGTAGCAGCACTTCACATTGAGATATCAGGACACAGCACAGGTCTAAAGCTTCAAGGGGCAAGAGAATTTAAACTGGGATAGTTGGCAAGTATGAGGCAGCTGCTTTGGGCCCCGCTACAATGGCAGGGCTCAGGGCAGCTGCCCCTTTTGCCCTGCCTTAAAAACGGCCCTGCCCTGGGTAGGGACACAAGCTCCAATTGATCCTAGCCATACATATGATCCATTTTCCTCCCAGGTAAGAGCACACCCGGTGTAGGAAAAGAGCACTGCATGCAGCACGAGTGAAACACGTTTCATGGACTGGTTGCCTAAGTGCACTGCAAAATCACTGAATAGCAGAATATCACAAGGCGTCATCTAGTGGACTTATGTCACTGATGGACTGTTAAAAATACTTTCTGTGGACTTGGATTGTTTTCACATTATGCATATTTAAATTTTGATTCTCCTAATCTCATGTATGTGCCTTTTAAATATACACATATTTAGGAATTTACATCAGGTGATTTAGGATTTAAAAACGAGATCCACATACACATTAGAGTCTTTGCACTAATTAAAAAATTCACAATTCAGTTATTGGTTTCATAAAGTTTAGAAGGTGAAGGGTTCAGGGTATAGGTACAAGGCAAAGAATAGAATCAAGAGCAGGAACAGGATAAAACACGAGCAGTGTCTGGCAGCAAAGCAAAACACTGGAGAGAGAAGGAAATGTAGAGAAGGAACTAAATACCCTCCCAGCAGCCAGCATCAGGTGGAAATTGATTACTGGCATGTGCCACTGGGAGACAACGGCTGTTGGTCACCCGATTTACAAACTTCCACTCTGGGAAGCACAGTTCCATCAGCAGGTGATCCAGGTCCTGACAGTTCATCCCTTAAGTAGTGGCCTCTGGACGATTCACTCTGCCCCGCCGCTGGGGTCCAAAAGCTGTCTGGATTCTCTGCTGGTCAGATCTCTGAGGAGGGACAACACAAGGAGCTTACAATTCCTTAATACAGTGTATGACCCAACACTGGGATTCTGAAGACAACCTGTAGACTTAACACCAGAGAGATAGCTTGACACCAGGGTGTCCCATCACAGCTGGACAGCTGGACCTCCCCTATCAAGGTTTCTAAAGACTGCTCCACATTTTAATTGCCATTCAGATCTACCCAAGGCATAGGTTACCCAAAAACAGGATAAACAGCTAGCAGTATCTGGCAGCAAAGTAACACTGGAGCAAGAGTGTAGAGGAGGAATTAAATACCCTTACAGCAACCAGCATCATGTGGAAACTGATTACTGGGATCTGCTGGCTGCTGGCTGCTGTGAGATACTGGAACTGCAACATTCCTCTCTGGCAAACACAGTTCCACCAGTAGCTGATCCAGGTCCTGACATCAAACACTTGTACTAACAATGATAATTACCATACCCTGAGACTACACATCATCAATAGGTGCAAGGTGCACTTATTTATGGCCTGGTTTATGTGTCCAAAAGTACCCAAGGATAGGAAGTAGACCTTTTTAAAGCAAAGGGTATGAAAGAAAATGTTTCAAGGATCCCTTGATCAGTTTACTTTGTGCAAGTTATAAGCAGCAAGAATACATATTTGAGCCTGGGCCTTGGACCCATTTGGAGTATCGGTGGGAGACCTTTTTATAACAAGGGATATGGAGGATAACTGTCAAGAGACCCAAAGAACCCTTCTAACAGTTTACTGGTAATAACTCCAAAACATGTATTTTATTTTACACAGGTGTGGAATTGGTGTGAAAGAAAGATGAAGACTCTTCTTCTCCTCCAGTTGTTCATCTTGCTGATCCTTGCGACCGACCCTTTCAAACTAAATCAAGGACATAACTACAATCTTTACTCCAAACTGCAAGATTTAGACCTATCTAAAGCTCAAATGAAGTTTGCATTGAGGATTTATAAACGCTTTTCTCCGCTATCAGCAAGACCCCAACCAAACATATTTTTTTCACCAGTCAGCGTCTACACAACCCTCTCCATGCTGGCTCTCGGAGCCCGATCAAAAACTCGCATGAAAATTCTCCGAGCCATGGGCCTGAATGACACCACGACCAACGAAGAGCTAAATGAGGGCAATAGAAAGCTCATTCAAGTGGTAAGTCAGCAAACCAAAGACGTGGAAATCAAGCTCGGTAATGAGATCTTCATAGACAATTCGACAAATATTTTACTGGAATACCAATATAATGTGGCTCGCTACTACAACGCCTCCATTCAGACCATCAGCTTCAGTGACCCTCAGAATGCTGAGAAGGCAATCAATAAGATTGTGAGTGACAGAGCAGACCATAAGATACAGAATGTGGTCAGTGACTTGGATTCCAAAACATCGATGGTTCTCCTAGATTATGTAGTCTTCCGAGGTAAGTCCATTTCACTGCTGACTACAGAAAGTAGATTTTGGAGCAACAGATGTTACATAACTACGGATCCAGCAATCATCATACTCAGTTTTTCAACAGTCTATCCTACCGTAGAAGGGCTCTATCTTCCATAAGTCACTTGTAGGCCAGTCCCTAAATCTACAGGCTAAGGGGGCAGCACAAGGATTTACAAACTGCTATTTTTTTTTTTTTGCATCATTTGTCCACCTCTGGACATTTGTGGCCAAATTCAGCAAGATAGTTGTAGGAGGAAGCCAATGCATGGAATGCTGGGAAGAGTCAAAAAGCTCCTCAGGACATGAGAGCATCTCCCCTTTCTCTTGTTTGGTGGTGGGTTTGGTTAACCAGTTAAGGACCGTCCTATAGCATATTTACCGCTACAGGGCGGCCCTCCTGTGCAGAATCACATACAGTGGAACCTCGAATTGCGAGTAATGCAGTTTACGAGCGTTTCGCAACACGTGCTGTTTTTTTTGTTTTTTTTTTAAATCCTGACTCGCTTTTCGAGCGTTGTCTCGCAAGACGAGCAGGATTCAAGCCTCTGGGGTGTGCAGTACCGCATTTGACCAGAGGTGCGTGGGCGCCTGTGACGCTCGAAGACACTCGGAGCCGCTCGGGGACACTCGGGGACACTCTGAAACCCTCAGAAACACTCCGTTACAGAGTCTCTCCGTGCTTCTCTGAGTGTCTTTGAGTGGTCTCCAAGTGTCTCCGACGCCCCCCCCCCCCACCTCTGGCCACATGCGGTACTGCATAGTTTCCATTATTTCTTATAGGGAAACTCGCTTTGATATACGAGTGCTTTGGATTACAAGCATTCTTCTGGAACGAATTGTGCTCGTAATCCAAGGTACTGCTGTATATATACATGACCCTGCACTTCTGCCCAGGGCGGCGCACGCCAGCAGGCCACTTATGCTGTAATTACTAACAGCAGAAGCTGGTCTTCAGGTTCTGGGAAATTGATGTCCATCGGCACCCGCCGATCGTCGGGCAGAGAGACAGAATGGAGTTCTGCCTATGTAGGCAAATCTCTAATCTGACAAGGGGGAAGGGATGGATTTTGTGTCCCTGCAGAGCAGGGAAAAAGATCCATCCTGAGTAAGAACAGCACACATAGTACAGTAAAACACTGGCTAGGCATACAGTTACCCCTTTGCTCACCCTAGATGTTTAATCCCTTCCCTTCCAGTGTCATTAGTACAGTGACAGTGCATATTTTTAACACTGATCGTTGTATTAGTGTCACTGGTCCCCACAAAATGTCAAAAATGTCAGTTAGTGTTCGACTGTCCACCACAATATCGCAGTCCCACTATAGGTCGCTGATCCGTGCCATTACTAGTATAAAAAAAAAATTAAAATTCCAGTATATATCCCATAGTTTGTAGACGCTATAAACCAATCAATATACTCTTATTGGGATTTTTTCTTACCAACGACATGTAGCAGAATACATTTTGCCCAAAATTTATGAAGACATTTTTTTATTGGATGTTTTATAACATGAATCCTAAACCATGACAGTTTACCCAGAAAATACTTTTTTTTTTTGTTCCTCCAGCAAAATGGAAATCAGAATTTGAAAAACAAAATACAGAGAAGAGAAAATTCATGGTGAATGAGGAGAGACCGATCGCAGTGCCGATGATGCGCCGGCGGAGAATGTATAAGACGTACAAGGACAAAGAGATGGGATGCAAGGTGGTGGAAGCGCCGTACTCCGGGAACATATCCCTTCTCATCATCGTACCAAAACTGGGGGATGTCCTTCACATGGAGCAACAACTGACCCCCCAGAGAATCAAAAAATACCTGCGCTCAATGAAAACCAGGTACACTCGATGATCGCTTAAATCTTTAACTCTAGCTTTAGCACTGATAAAGGTATCAGCCAAATCAGTGGCGGCTGGTCGTTTTTTGCTTGAGGAGGGCGGCAAACAACCCCCCCCCCCCACGCGCGCGCGGCACCTTAAACCCCCCCACCCCCCTCGCTGTCTGCCGGTCCACCGGCACTTACCCCATCTACACACCTCCCAACTTTTTGAGATGGGAATGAGGGACACCTATCAGCAAAAGTATGCAGGCATAGGACACACCCCTTGCCACGCCCCCTTAAAGAAGAATTGTACAGAAAACAAGATTGGTTAAACTCACAAGTGCTTTTTTTTACCACTACTATTCCTTTATATTGGCTTTTAAAATTTACAAATGCAGCCATTTAGAATTTGGATGAAAGGTTTAGCACTGGGTAACACTTTTTGATAGATAAAAAGTCCATTTTATATACAACTATATGGATCAGGCCAAAATGAGGGACAGATGAGGAGGAAAGAGGGACAGAGGGACATTGCTCCAAATCAAGGCCAGTCCCTCGAAATCAGGGACAGTTGGGAGCTATGCATCTAGGCGGTGGGCACATCGGGCATGGGCAGGCACATCATGCATTGGCGGGGATCGGGCATGGGCAGGCACATCATGTATCGGCGGGGATCGGGCAGCGGTGGTCTCATCGGGCAGCGGCGGGGATGGTGGCATCGGCGGACATCAGGCTGCGGCCTGTGTCTTCTCCTCCTCGCTTCTGCCATGCGTCTCCTCCCCTCCTCCTAGACGCTCAATAGGATCGCCTGTCCTTTCAGCCAATCGGGTGACGGGTATCAGACGGGTATCAGGCCGGGAGGAGGTTCAGTGTTGCAACAGCAAATATTAATTCGCTGTTGCAACACAACTAGGGTGGGCTCCAGACCCAATGCTCTGTGCCCCGAGCCCACCCTATTTTGAAGCCTATTAGAGCCCCTGGCTCTTATCAGGTGCTTCAAAAAACACCCCCGCCATAGCAATTCATGGATAGGGAGGGTGGAGGCGGTGGATAGGGGAGGCGGCGCCCGTGCACCCACAATGGAGGGGCCACCCCTGAGCCAAATGATCATACAAACAGAAATGTGCAGGTTGATGATTACTGGATAAATGCTGGATAAACTGGAAATGATAATAGGACAGTAAAGCATAGCTCCCGACTGTCTCTGATTTCGAGGGACTGTCGCTGATTTGGAGCAATGTCCCTCTGTCCCTCTTTTGTCCCTCATTTTGGTTTGATCTCTATAGTTGTATATAAAATGCACTTTTTATCTTTCAAAAAGTGGTTCCCAGTGCTATACCTTTCATTCTAATTCTAAATTGCTGCATTTGTAAAAATAAAAAGCCCTTGTAGATTTAATAAACCTTTTTTTTTTTGGTTAATTCTTCTTTAATGGGCGTGGCAGGGGGGCGGTGTCCTATGCCTACACATGTTTGCTAGTCGGTGTCCCTTATTCCCATCTCAAAATGAACTTGGGAGATATGAGTAAAGGGGTATACCATAAGCACAGAACAATATATAACAGGCAATGCAACTATTGAAGCAACAGGAGCTGCCTAGGAGCAGTTCCCACTAAGGACACTAGGTGGCAGGACAGCACAACAGTACCGCACAGTTCAGTTTAGTACAGATACAGTAACTTGCAGTTCCTGGGGGGTAACACTGGAGGTTGGCTGTAGTTGGTAGCCCAGGTGGTCAGCCGCAGGAAACAAGCTCCATAGCGGGAAAGGCAGGAGGAGTCTCTGATCTGAATGCTCTGGTGGTAGAAGGAGTCCTAGAGATGGGAGTACAAGGGGGGGTTGCAGAAGAAGCAGGGCCACCCCATTGAAAGGCAGATAGCATAGTTCTCACCACAGTGACTGGGACTTAAGATGAAGTTGCGTGCTCATGCATTCTCACCCAGCAGCACACATGCTAGGAACAATGATGGAGGACCCAAAACTTGGTGGCATGGGTTCCCTGGGTGCACAGAGGCAGAATTTATTTTCCTTGGTGGATCATAGAAGATATGGGAGCCCAGATAATTGGGGGTAGCAAAACCTCTGCCCACCGCTTAGCAGGTTTGGTAAGGGAGCACTCTGCTACAACACACATTGATGATTCCCTATAAGTGTGTTAGTACTCTGAGCCCTGGCTGACGTAATGACAACCCCCTAAGGGGATTGTGGGGAGGTGCAGCGTGGTTAGGCGGCAGTGAACACTCAGAGTAGGGTTGCCACCTGTCCAGGATTTACCCGGACAGTCCGGGTTTTGAATCATGTGTCCAGGTTTTCAGGCGGACACTGAAGCTGTGCATGGCTG
Source organism: Lithobates clamitans (assembly GCA_037952925.1). Taxonomy (NCBI): domain Eukaryota; kingdom Metazoa; phylum Chordata; class Amphibia; order Anura; family Ranidae; genus Lithobates; species Lithobates clamitans. The sequence continues at coordinate 217,854 of JBBGZY010001053.1, read as the reverse complement.
TCTTGGGGCAGGTTCGGATTCAATGGGAGGCAGGGTGATGATGTCAGCAAGAGCAATTTGGCCACACCCACTGCTCACTGTGGCACGCTATGCGCACCGCATTACTGCTCTCCTTGGGGCACCTAAAGGTGTCCCAGACCGCTAAAGTGTTTTGGGTGTCAGAAACCATACCAGACCGAGATAGAAGTACAGTAAAATCACATTTGTTTATCAATAAAAATAAAAAGGTAAATAGAGTAAGTGTAGTCAAAGCATAGCCAGAATCCAGTAACCGGATCGGGTAGTCAGCCAACCCAGAGTTCAGTAACCAGATTAGGTAATCAGCCAAGCCAGAGTTCAGTAAGCAGATCAGGTAGTCAGCCAAGCCAGAAGTCAGGGATCCAAGTAGAGGAACAGCAAGCAGGATAAGGAGCCAGAAGGGATGTCAGCAAAGCCAGTCTTTAAACAGGAACACAGGAGATAGTCTCTTGTGATGTGACCAAGGCGAAGGCAGGAATGAAGTGAGCTGGAGATCTTTATGTAGGCGGGACTGACGAGCAGGTCCACAACAGCTGGTTAACTGTGGAGAGAGATGAGAGCTGGCAATTAGCAGACAGCTGAGCGGCTCAGCCCTTCCTTGACATCGGGTTTGGCTTGAAGAAAAGGTGGAGACCCTAACTCAGAGTCCAGTTGCAGAAAGAGAACTGTACTGAAGTTAAGGTTCCACAAAGCATAACTACCCATCGGGACGACAACCCAACCAGGCTCACTCACTGAATGTTGCTGGGAGAAGAAGCAGAAAGACAATAGCAAAGATTAATTCTCTATTGTCACACAAGTCGTGGGATACATGGCTTTAAAAAAAAAGGGTGGGCTCGGGGCGCAAAGCACTGCGCCCCGAGCCCAGCTATTTTTTAAGCCAATTAGAGCCTCAGGCTCTAATCACGTGCTTAAAAAAAACCCCATAGAAATCCATGCGTCTGGCACCCTGCATGTAGATTAGGGGCCAGGTGGATGGATGAGGGGGGCGGCGCCTCTGCACTCTGTATGGACCGGCCCCCACTGGAATTAAATGAGAAATTTTTTGATTGGCTGATAGGGGTTGCTGTAGCTTTCAAACACTTTTGGCCTCATTGAGAAAGCCTGGGATGGTTGGGATTGCTAATACAGACACTGATGTGTATTTTCCTCCACAGTTTGTTGGACCTCTACATACCCAAAGTGTCCTTCAATACCCCGGTCAATGTGGCCTATGGGTTGCTAGACATGGAGATGGGAATTATGGGTAGTGACAATCCTGACTTCTCTGGAATCTCAGAGAAAGAAAAGCTAAGGGTTTCAGCAGTGAGTATCTTTCTTTTGCAAATGACTTCTCACCAGTATTGGGCTGTGGTCTCCCTGCAGCTTATCTTTTCCTTATTACTGACTTACCATGCTTTATTCTGCACTGCTTACTGATAATATGTGCGCTTTTATCTGCAGTAGCCCTACTTATTTTTACTTTAAAGTGAAAAAAGTGCATTTTGTTTAATTGCCTAAGTAGTGCGAGAAAAAAATAATAATTGTTGCAACACAATAGCATGGAAAAAAACGTTATTTGTCTTAAAAAAAAATATATATATATATATATATATATATATATATCCTTGTTATCCTAAAGTGTTGCTAAACCCAGCGCCCTGCATTCACTATATCTGGTCTCCCCAGGACTCTGCATTCACTATATCTGCTCTCCCCAGGAGCCTGCATTCACTATATCTGCTCTCCCCAGGAGCCTGCACTCACTATATCTGCTCTCCCCAGGACTCTTCATTCACTATATCTGGTCTCCCCAGGAGACAGCATTCACTATATCTGCTCTCCCCAGGACCCTGCATTCACTATATCTGCTCTCCCCAGGAGCCCGCATTCACTATATCTGATCTCCCCAGGACTCTGCATTCACTATATCTGGTCTCCCCGGGATCCTGCATTCACTATATCTCCTCCCCCCATGAGCCTGAATTCACTATATCTGCTCTCCCCGGGACTCTGCAGTCACTATATCTGCTCTCCCCTGGAGCCTGCATTCACTATATCTGCTCTCCCCAGGAGCCTGCATTCACTATATCTGCTCTCCCCAGGAGCCTGCATTCACTATATATGCTCTCCCCAGAAGCCTGCATTCACTATATCTGATCTCCCCAGGAGCCTGCATTCACTATATATGCTCTCCCCAGGAGCCTGCATTCACTATATCTGCTCTCCCCAGGACTCTGCATTCACTATATCTGATCTCCCCAGGAGCCTGCATTCACTATATCTGCTCTCCCCAGGAGCCTGCATTCACTATATCTGATCTCCCCAGGAGCCTGCATTCACTATATCTGCTCTCCCCAGGAGCCTGCATTCACTATATCTGCTCTCCCCAGGAGCCTGCATTCACTATATCTGATCTCCCCAGGAGCCTGCATTCACTATATCTGCTCTCCCCAGGACTCTGCATTCACTATATCTGATCTCCCCAGGAGCCTGCATTCACTATATCTGCTCTCCCCAGGAGCCTGCATTCACTATATCTAATCTCCCCAGGAGCCTGCAGTCACTATATCTGGTCTCCCCAGAACTCTGCGTTCACTATATCTGCTCTCCCCAGGAGCCTGCAGTCACTATATCTGCTCCCCCCATGAACCTGCATTCACTATATCTGGTCTCCCCAGGACCCTGCATTCACTATATCTGCTCTCCCCAGGAGCCTGCATTCACTATATCTGATCTCCCCAGGACCCTGCATTCACTATATCTGCTCTACCCAGGAGCCTGCATTCACTATATCTGATCTCCCCAGGAGCCTGCATTCACTATATCTGCTCTCCCCAGGAGCCTGCATTCACTATATCTGGTCTCCCCAGGACTCTGCATTCACTATATCTGATCTCCCCAGGACCCTGCATTCACTATATCTGATCTCCCCAGGAGCCTGCATTCACTATATCTGCTCTCCCCAGGAGCCTGCATTCACTATATCTGGTCTCCCCAGGACTCTGCATTCACTATATCTGATCTCCCCAGGACCCTGCATTCACTATATCTGCTCTCCCCAGGACTCTGCATTCACTATATCTGCTCTCCCCAGGACTCTGCATTCACTATATCTGCTCTCCCCAGGAGCCTGCAGTCACTATATTTGCTCCCCCCATGAACCTGCATTCACTATATCTGCTCTCCCCAGGAACCTGCATTCACTATATCTGGTCTCACCGGGATCCTGCATTCACTATATCTGCTCTCCCCAGGATCCTGCATTCACTATATCTGCTCTCCCCAGGAGCCTGCATTCACTATATCTGATCTCCCCAGGACTCTGCATTCACTATATCTGCTCTCCCCAGGAACCTGCATTCACTATATCTGGTCTCCCCGGGATCCTGCATTCACTATATCTGGTCTCCCCAGGAGCCTGCATTCACTATATCTGATCTCCCCAGGACTCTGCATTCACTATATCTGGTCTCCCCAGGAGCCTGCATTCACTATATCTGGTCTACCACTTTAAGAATTGTTTAAGTATTTTTTTTTATTTTTTGAGTAAGTTCACTCATTTAGCTATTTGTGTTGACAGTTTATCCACCAGCCTTCTATCAACATCGATGAGGGAGGAACAGAGGCGAGCAGTGCGACTGATGCCCAACTGAACTTAGCCAAAGCAAGCCCAGAATTCAAAGTTGACCATCCATTCCTTGTGCTCCTCTACCACAAAGTTGCCAAAATCATTCTTGGAATGGGCCGAATCATAAATCCGTTGTGGTCACAGAACACACACCCAGAGTCCTTCTGGAACTTTGTCCCATCTCCAAACAGGATTTCTGGAACTCATTCAGAGTGACCATTGGGTTCTTGTCAACTCTCCTACTAAGAACCATCGACGATTGCTCAGTTTGGCCGGATGACCAGCTCTTTGAAGAGTGCTGGTTGGGCCAAACTTCTTCCATTTGAGAATTATGGAGGACACTGTGCTCTTGGGAACCTTCAGTGCAGCAGATTTTTTTTTTCCTTCCCCAGATCTGTGCCTCGCAATAATCCTGTCTCTGAGCTCTGCAGGCAGTTCCTTTGACCTCATGGCTTTTGCTCTGACACAGTATGCATTGTCTGCTGCAATATTTCAGGTATTTTTTTGTATTAATAAATTCAAAGACATTTCAAAAATTCTGTTTTCACTTTGTCATGATGGGGTGCTGAGTGTAGATTAATGAGAAAAAAAATGAAATTTAAACAACTGTAGTATCATTAGGCTGCAACATAACAACATTGAAAAATGTGAAGAGGGGGCTGAATACTTTATGAATGCACTGCAAACTGCTACATAAAATGAAACCATTCTGCTCATAATAAAGCAGATGTGCCGAACAATTTAGGATTTTTGCTTTTTTTTCTGGTTTGTGGTAATGAGTGAGAGATACAAGCCAAAAATAGATGAGCTTCAAGGATGAACCAATACAGTCTCAAAATGTGCAAAATAGAGGAGCAGCCAGAGAGTTTTTAGGACTCCATATCATGGGGTAAAAAATGTAAAAAGCTTTGCCTTGACTAGATGCAGTCTGCTGTGTGTCCTGATGACTAATTTAGGCCCCATTCTCGAAGCTCCAAAAGGCTGGAGGAGAAAAATATCAATCAATCTCTATGGAGTTGTTTCGCATCTCCACTCCAGGTGTCAGGAAACTACAGCTGATGCTCATTCCCGTGCAGCTAATGCTCATTCACATGTACCAGCACACAGATAAGCTCAGGCTAATATATTCGTGCATTGACGTGTAGTCGCATTTTCATGCACATCCACGTGCATTGGAGAGCACATTCACATGCATTGGCGCCAAGCTGCCTACTTAAAGGAGATCCTGGTGTGTGCTAATCGCTGGATGTTCTTCAGCTTTCCCAAAACCGGTGCTCTTGTGTTCCTGCTTTTGCTGACTGGTCTTCTGTTGCTGACCCAGCTCTGTGGATTCTGGATACCGACCTTGACTTGCCACTGACTATTCTCTGCCTGCTTCCCTGGTACTGACCTCGGCCTGCTACTAGACCTTGCTCTGCCTGCTTCCCTGGTACTCACCTCATCCTGCTACTGGACCTTGCTATGCCTATTTCCCTGGTATTGACCTTGGCCTGCTTCTGGACCTAGATATGCCTGCTTCGCTTGTACTGACCTTGGCCTGCTGCTGGACCGTACTCTGCCTGCTTAGCTTGTACTGACCTTGGCCTGCTGCTGGACCATGCTCTGCCTGCTTCCTTTGTACTGGCCTTGGCCTGCAGCTGGACCATGCTCTGCCTGCTTCCTTTGTACTGGCCTTGGCCTGCAGCTGGACCATGCTCTGCCTGCTTCCCTGGTGCTGACCTCAGCCTGCTACTGGACCTTGCTCTGCCTTCTTCCCTGGTACTGACCTCGGCCTGCTACTGGACCTTCCATGCCTGCTTCCTGTCCATGCTGTTTCCTCGCCGTGTATGACCCTGGCTCACCTAGACTACGCCTCTGTCCGTGGCAATCACCTGCTACCAAGCTACCGGAATCTGTGCTTCTTTGAGCCTTGTACCTCTGTCACCACATTCAGGGGTGCTCGGACCAGAGCCACAAGGGAAGCCCTCTCGTCAACTCCAACCAAAGTATGTGACACCAAGTAGCCTTAAGCCAAACACCTGACTCTCAAAACGTTTTGGAGTTTCTTTTGTAGCTCGATTTAGGCAGATTTGCACATGTTTTAAGTGTTTTTTCCCCGAGGAAACGTGTTGAAAAGCGAGATTTGCACATTTGTGAGCATTTTGTTGTGCGTTTTTCTGCTCAAATGCAATAATTAAATTATTAATAAATGCATAAATTAACCCCTAACCATAACAATAAATAAATAATAATAATAAGTAAATAAATAAAATAGCTGGTTATGCAGAACCACCTAGGGACGAACAACATGGTTATATGGGGGCTGCTTGGGGCAGCCATGCAGTGTATGGATTGGTCTTGTTGTAATCTGGCTGATGTCCTTATGTTGGGAATCCTAACCCCTGACCCAGCCATCAGAACCCTATAACCTATGGCCACTTCAGGAGACCAGAACCATTCTTTTTACAGTGCCTTGAAAATGTATTCATACCCCTTGAAATTTCCCACATTTTGTCATGTTACAACCAAAAGCGTAAAAGTATTTTATTGGGATTTTATGTGATAAACCAACACAAAGTGGCACATAATTGTGAAGTGAAAGGAAAATGATAAATGGTTTTCAACATTTTGTACAAATAAAGATCTGAAAAGTGTGGCGTGCATTTGTATTCAGCCCCCCCTTTACTCTGATACCCCTAACTAAAATCTAGTGGGACCAATTGTCTTCAGAAGTCACTTGTATTCAGCCCCCCAGAGTCAATACTTTGTAGAACCGCCTTTCATTGCAATTACAGCTGCAAGTCTTTTTGGGGATGTCTCTACCAGCTTTGCACATCTAGAGAGGACATTTTTGCCCATTCTTCTTTGTAAAATATCTCAAGCTCTGTCAGATTGGATGGAGAGCGTCTGTGAACAGCAATTTTCAAGTCTTGCCACAGATTCTCAATGTGATTTAGGTCTGGACTGTGACTGGACCATTCTAACACATGAATATGCTTTGATGTAAACCATTCCATTGTAGCTCTGGCTGGATGTTTCGGGTCGTTGTCCTGCTGGAAGGTGAACCTCCGCCCCAGTCTCAAGTCTTTTGTAGACTCTAACAGGTTTTCTTCTAAGATCCTGTATTTGTCTCCATCCATCTTCCCATCAACTCTGACCAGCTTCCCTGTCCCTGCTGAAGAAAACCATCCCCACCACATGATGCTGCCACCACCATGTTTCACGGTGGGGATGGTGTGTTCAGGGTGATGTGCAGTGTTAGTTTTCCCCCACACATAGCGTTTTACTTTTAGGCCACAGAGTTGAATTTTGGTCTCCTCTGACCAGATCACCTTCTTCCACATGTTTGCTGTGTCCTCCACATGGCTTCTCACAAACTACAAACAGGACTTCTTATGACTTTCTTTCTCCAATGTCTTTCTTCTTGTCACTCTTCCATAAAGGGCAGATTTGTGGAGAACACGACTAATAGTTGTCCTGTGGACAGATTCTCCCACCTGAGCTGTGGATCCCTGCAGCTCCTCCAGAGTTACCATGGACCTCTTGGCTCTTCTCTGATGAATGTTCTCCTTGCCCGGCCGGTCAGTTTAGGTGGACGGCCATGTCTTGGTAGGTTTGCAGTTGTGCCATACTCTTTCCATTTTCCAATGATGGATTGAACAGAGCTCCGTGAGATGTTCAACGCTTGGGAGATTTTTTTTTATAACCTAACCCTGCTTTATACTTCTCCACAACTTTATCCCTGACCTGTCTGGTGTGTTCCTTGGCCTTCATGATGCTGTTTGTTCACTAAGGTTCTCTAACAAACCTCTGAGGGCTTCACAGAACAGCTGTATTTATACTGAGATGAAATGACCAATAGGGCAACTCTATTTACTAATTAGGTGACTTCTGAAGGCAATTGGTTCTACTAGATTTTAGTTAGGGGTATCAGAGTAAAGGGGGCTGAACACAAATGCACGCCCCACTTTTCACATTTTCTTTGTAAAAAATTTTTTAAACCATTTATCATTTTCCTTCCACTTCACAATTATGAGCCACTTTGTGTTGGTCTATCACATAAAATCCCAATAAAATACATTTACATTTTTGGTTGTAACATGACACAATGTGGGAAATTTCAAGGGGTGTGAATACTTTTTGAAGGCACTGTAGAAGGTAAGGTGATACCTCCAGAGGCAATTGGTCAAGTCTGTCCCCCTTCCATACCATTTTATATTAAAGGGGTTGTAAATCCTCAATGTTTCTCACCTTAATGCATTCTATGCATATAAGGCGAGAGAGAGCGAGCCCATGACCCAAATATATATCCTCTCCCAGAATGCACCAGCGGCCAAGAACCTCCTACTGGGCTGACTTTAAGAAGAATAAATATTCATAACATACTAGCACGTGGTACCAGTGACACCTACTGGCATCAGTGAGAAATGCACAACCTAATTAAGATTAGGGACAGACCAAATAAACTGTACAATCAGTCTGAGCTGTTTTTTTCTCCCAACTAAACTTACATGATAGCCCCAGTTTAGGACCAGGGGGCTACATGTATGGTTGTTTAGCAGACCAATTAGATGACAAGCTCCAGGTGGTGACATGCTACCCTAAATTGTGTGTGGGGGGTGTGTGTGGGCAGTAGGAAAACTGATGACGCAAGGATTCTCAGAAGTGTGTGGTAATCACTTGGCTGCTTCACAGCCTGTAAAGTGTGCCAAACTATATGCAATATTTGTGTATGCCCAGCCAACTAGAATTTGGATGAGGGCCTCTAGTGGTGGCTGGTGGTAGTGTAGGCTGTGATAACTGTATCACAGCAGGTTCTACCTTCGCAAAGTAAACGCTCTCCTCATTCCTTCTCCTTCAAACAAGGTCCAGGCTTAGAGAGTCGTTGTGAGTGTTGATTCCTGGACATCCAATGGCGTCGGCGGGAGATTAAAGTGTGCGAATGTGGGCGGGGTCAAGTAATGGGTACCCAGAGAGGAGAGAATGCAGTAATGTAGCATCAAAGTTCCAACAAGGCGGTAGCGGAGTCTGTGGACACGGCCAAACAGGCACAGCTGCTCTACCAGAGAGAGGGTTAGCAGAGGAACTACTTATGATGCCCACAACATCTGACAGAGAAGGTGGTCTGGAAACAAGGCGCCTGGATCGGAAAGGGTCCTAACTGTGGCACCGGGTGAAACAGTCCCTACTCTGTCCCTCCTCCACTGGAACCTTCCCCTGTGCTAACGCGCTGTCCCTAACCGGCGGGTTCCTGTCCCTGACCTAGCTACTTCACAAATGAGCATCAACTGTTCAAATAGCATGCAATTCTTTTCAGTGCGATTTGCACCCATTCATTTTGTATGGACCTAAGTATCGATACTCGGTATCGGTAAAAAAAAAAAGGGGGGTATTTGTGCATCCCTAATAAATACATAAGGGGGAAATGAACTCCATGTATTGGATCGTGCTTTGCTGGGGTTTTGTCTTCCTCTGGATCAACTGTGTATATAGGATTGTGTATATAGGATTGTGTATATGGGATTGTGTATATGGGATTGTGTATATGGGATTGTGTATATAGGATTGTGTATATGGGATTGTGTATATGGGATTGTGTTTAAAGGATTGTGTATATGGGATTGTGTATATAAGATTGTGTATATGGGATTATGTATATGGGATTGTGTATAAAGGATTGTGTATAAAGGATTGTGTATATGGGATTGTGTATATGGGATTGTGTATATAAGATTGTGTATATAAGATTGTGTATAGGATTGTATTTTTTTTCTCCTGTTATTGGTTCAACTGGATGGACTTTTCGACCGGACTTTCCAAATGAACGGATTTGCCTACAAACGATCACACCAAAGTCCGACGGATTGGTACGTGATGACGTACATCGGACTAAAACAAGGAAGTTGATAGCCAGTAGCCAATAGCTGCCCTAGCGTCGGTTTTTGTCCGTCGGACTAGCACACAGACGAGCGGACTTTTCGGACGGACTCGAGTCCGTCGGAAAGATTTGAAACATGTTTTATTTCTAGGTCCGTCGGACTTTTAGGAAAAAAAAAGTCCGCTGGAGCCCACATACGATCGAATTGTCCGCCGGACCAAGTCTGCCAGGAAAGTCCGCTCGTGTGTACGCGGCATAACTATGTAACTATGTAGCACTGATACCGTATAATAATATATATACAATATAAATGCTTCTCTTTCATCACTCACATTTTTTTTTTTTTTAGAGTTGGGAACACCATTGCAGACATGTGGCCACCATGGTCCTTGTGATAGATAAAAAAACAAAAAAAAAACCAGAAAGTGATCTGTCCTGAGTTTTGGGTGGCTGTACCTTTCAACATATTTCTCAGGAAGTCTGGGTGTTTTTGGGACTATGGCAATGATTTACATTCAGCCCTTGGTCATCCCTTTTCGAGAGGCCTGGAGGCTTCTGGTACACAGTGTTTCTGTGAGGGACATCGTGAAATTCTATTGTGTGTAGATCAGTTAATCAATACAGAGGAGGACACGTCCAGACCTACACTTTGGATTGTCAAATATTTGCCGGGGGATGTGAACATTGGTCTCCAGGTTCTGACATCTGTTGAAACTTTGTAGAGGAACAACACAGGTAAGAGTTTCCATCTTTACCAGAAACGTAGAGAAAAAAAAAATTCAACCTAATTTGTAATTTGGGGAATGGGGTAGAATTGGAATATCATAGAGATTTTTTTTGCCTTCCGCTAAATCAACAGTGTGTATGGGGCTCCCTGTGTGTGTTGGGGGGGGGGGGTTGGCGGTCTCTATGTATTTAATTTTTTAAAGTGGACTTTTTCAGCCTAACTTCCTAACTTATAATCTATCTATCTATCTATCTATCTATCTATCTATCTATCTATCTATCTATCTATCTATCTATCTATCTATCTATCTATCTATCTATCTATCTATCTATCTATCTATCTATCTATCTATCTATCTATCTATCTATCTATCTATCCATCCATCTATCTTTCATTTCCATCTCTTCATCTTTGTCTCTCACTATAAATTCTTTGTTGGTCTTTTTGGGGATTTTATGTTTTATTATCCTAGTATTAAACGTTGCCTCTATCCAGTTGCAAGCCATGGTTGTATATCTTTCTATCTATCTACCATACCTATCTATCAGATCTTTCCATCAATCCATCTCTTTCTTTCTCTATTTGTCTTTTTTTTTTTTTGATCTACTATTTTACCATTGAACCTTGCCTCTTTCTGGTTGCAAGCCATGATCTATCTATCTATCTATCTATCTATCTATCTATCTATCTATCTATCTATCTATCTATCTATCTATCTATCTATCTATCTATCTATCTATCTGTATCTATCTATCTATCTATCTATCTATCTATCTATCTATCTATCTATCTATCTATCTATCTATCTATCTATCTATCTATCTATCTATCTATCTATCTATCTATCTACTTATTTCATTTCCATTAGATTTATTTTAGAAATGAATTTGTATTTCTTTGTGCCCAACTACAGATGATAAATTCTAAGATCGCTAAGGGTCCTTTCACACTGGGGCGGTTTGCAGGCGCTACTGCGCTAATAATAGCGCCTGCAAACCGACCCGAAAGTGCCGCTGCTTTCATTCCAGTGTGAAAGCCCCGAGGGCTCTCACACTGGAGCGATGGACGGGAAAAAAAGTCCTGCCAGCAGCATCTTGGGAACGGGAAGGAGCGGAGTGTATACCGCTCCTTCACCGCTCCTGCCCATTGAAATCAATGGGACGGCGCGGCTATACCGCCGGCAAAGCGCCTCTGCAGAGGCGCTTTGCGGTGGTTTTAACCCTTTCTCGGCCGCTAGCAGGGGGGTAAAACCGCCCCCGCTAGCGGCCGCATACCGCATACCCACCACTGCACAGAGGCCTGTCTTTATGCTAAATGGACCAATGCTGCCACCAATGCAGTGACAATTCACATCTGGTGGCAGGCAGCGTGGCAAGTGATCTGGCAAGGGCAAGTGACATTCCACATCTGGTGACAGGCAACGTGGCAGGTGACGTGGCAAGTAACAATCCGCATCTTGTGGCAGGCAGCGTGGCAAGTGACATTCCGCATCTGGTGGCAGGTGACACGCTCGGGGCTCCCACTGATTTTGCATTATGGTGAGTTGAACTATTTCATTTATTACTACAATGTAATAATAGAAATAATGCGCTTCAATCACCCTGACACGATATCAAGCATGGTGCCGTGATAATTGAAGCACTAACACCAGCCATTGCCCACGAAAAATCGCTTACCCCCCACTCAGCTACTGGTCCTTGGCACAATTTTCTTCCAAGCAGCTGGTCCCCGGTGTAAAAAAGGTTTGGGGACCTCTGGTTTAGGAGACCACATAGATGACAAGCTCTGGGTGGTGGCATGTTACCCTAAATTGTGTGTCTGGTGTGTGTGGGTATGAGCATGTGGTCAGTGGGAAAACTATCTATCTGATATATCATGGTTTATTAATGATATTTTTTCATAGGTACAGCTATAAAAGTTGCACCATGAGGTGGACTTTTGTTTTCATTCTCCTCTTTGGCCTGTGCTTGGCCCATCAGCCCACCAAAGGCAAACCTAAGAAGGACAAGCACCATCAGGAGAAAATGCCTTTGCTTGAGGAGCCCACCTTAAACCTTCTTAATGGCACAGAGGAGATTTCTGCACTCAATATATCAAACATGAACAACAACTTTGGCTTCAACCTCTACAGAAGAACAGCCGACAAACACGACAACAACATCTTCTTCTCTCCATTTAGCGTTTCCTTCCTTCTTGGTGTTCTAACTCTGGGGTCTCGGGGAATAACGCATGAGCAGCTGCTGAGTGGCCTCGGCTGGGAGCCCTTTAAGAAGCAGAAGAATCCAGACTTATTGCACATATTGCTGAAGGACCTGAAAGAAGGCATCATGAAGAGCGAAGGATATTCTCTAGACATAGCAAATCTGGCTCTTCTACACGAGAGCTTCGACATCAACCAGGAATTTCTCAACCAGACGATGAGGTATTTCGACATGGAATTCCGAACTGTTGACTTCCATGCCCACTACGTCATAGAGACCATCCAAAGCCTCATCAGAATTAAGACAAGGGGCAGAATCTCAGAGCTTCAGGATGAAATTGACCCCCAGACAAAAATGATGCTTCTCAACTTCATATTCTTTAAAGGTAATTTTTGGCTTTGTATCTGTCTTAGAAATGTTATAGATTCTTATCCTAAAAAGAAACACCACATCTGCACTAAAATGGTATGAGGCAAAATCCACCAGCTTGAGCAAAAGGACTGAGGGGCAAAACAGTCTTCAGTGCAGTGTCCAGATAAGCTTCAGGCTTTAGTGTCCTCTTCAGATTGGGGGGGTCTTTAGTTCTACAAAAAGTGGACGCAACAGCCTTGTGCATTATCTTTAGGCACCATGTGTAGGTAAATAAATACAAATATACTCACAAAAGCTAAATAGCTTGTAGCATATAATATGACTTGGACCTAAGTGGCTAGACCAACCAAATCAAAGACCTTCAGAGCTCTAAAGAAGATGGTATACCCCTTGAAATGTATCAGCTTGTATATCTGTTGTGGTTTGTTGCCCAGGTCTTCAGTTTGGTTGGTCTAGCGACTGAGGTCCCAGTCATACTATACGCTACAACATGGGCTTTATTTTCTCAGAAAATAGGTGCAGGTACTAGAAAAAAGGGAATGTCCCCCCTATGGGGTTTTCTGGGCAGCAAAAGGTTGAGAAATTTTACATCAAGTATAATGAGTTATCATTTTTTTATGACATAGTATCAAAAATTTGACAGAAACGGTCAAAACATGAGCTGTGGTACAAAGGATAAAAACAACAACATCACTAATGTAGCTGTACACAATGGTACACAGTACTCAAACACTAAAGTAGAGATGATATGCGGATTCTGACGCGTTTCGACCCCATCGGGTCTTCTTCAGAGGATTTTGTAAGCTTTAGAGAAGTTTACATGTGTTGGAATTCGTAGTTATAATCATAGAGTAAAAAGAAATTTTTTATATAATTACCAATCACATTGTGTTATGCGATGTCTCAAGAGCCTTTAGAGGGGAAACCCCCTTACTTGATCCAAGAGTCCTCAGTCGGCCGGTGCATCCACAAGTGGGGGGGACCTAAATGCTCATATGTGTCTTACGAGGAGTCACATTGGTGGCAATCCCAATGGCCTAGGAGGGGCACGGAGGCGGATGGACAGCATCTGCATTTGGGGCATCAAATCACCATGCTATGAGTGTATTTTTATTTAACAATCGTAGGAATATAATACAAGCTTCCAATACTAAATACTGGGAATGGTAAATTGACAGCTGAAGACTGGACAGAAAGCCCCCACATATATATATATATATATATATAAAAATGTATAAATATATACACGTATATTTTCCTTAATCCTGCAGCATATGGTTATAGAAAGTGTATGCATCAATGTGCAAATAAGACCAAGGATTAATAACCTTAAATATATCTAATATAAAAGTAGTTGTATTATCAAAAATCGCTAGTATGATGGAATAAATAAGGGAGAATGAAAAGAAGAATAAAAATGAAGATGAAGGAACTGAGGGACATGGTGTGGAATGAATGTGAGGGAAGGTAGCGGAAAGGGGAGGGGGAAGGACAATGATGGGGGAAAGAGGGGAAAGGGAAAATGGGGAACGGAGGATAGAAGTGGGGATGAGAAGAGATAAGAGGGATAGTCGAGAAAGAAATGTAGAAACAATGAAATGTGAAAATATACAAAGTGAAAAGGTGAAGAGTGTATGGTTAAAGTGGAGCGTTGAGACTATATATGTGAATGTGGCAAGGGAGTGGGATGAAAAAGCAAGACAAAACCAAGCAACAATAGAACAATAGTGGTGACGCAAAAAAAAAGGGGGGGGTGAGGTGTACATGATGGGATGTGTGTATGGATGCAAAATATATATATGTATATATTAAATAAACTGGAGTGGAATTTTACCTTATGTTTTCAAGGGAAAGTGGTGGTCAAGGGTGGTCTGCGAGTGCATGTAGGCCTGCGGGTGCACGTAGATTTGCGAGTGGTCTGTGAGTGCACATAGTTCTGCGAGTGCACATAGGTCTGTGGGGAACTCAGTCAAGTGATTGCCAGACCGTTGTTCCTAATTTTTACAGACAGTCTATTGACTGGAATGGTACCAGCTGATTGGAGAAAAGCCAATGTAGCACCAATATTTAAAAAGGGCCCAAAATACATCCCTGGGAATTACAGACCAGTTAGCCTAACATCAATAGTATGTAAACTCTTGGAGGGGATGATAAGGGACTATATACAAGATTTTAGTAATAAGAACGGTATCATTAGTAGTAATCAGCATGGATTCATGAAGAATCGTTCTTGCCAAACCAATCTATTAACCTTCTATGAGGAGGTGAGTTGCCATCTAGATAAAGGAAGGCCCATAGACGTGGTGTATCTGGATTTTGCAAAAGCATTTGACACAGTTCCCCATAAACGTTTACTGTACAAAAGAAGGTCCGTTGGCATGGACCATAGGGTGAGTACATGGATTGAAAACTGGCTACAAGGGCGTGTTCAGAGGGTGGTGATAAATGGGGAGTACTCAGAATGGTCAGGGGTGGGTACTGGGGTTCCCCAGGGTTCTGTGCTGGGACCAATCCTATTTAATTTGTTCATAAACGATCTGGAGGATGGGATAAACAGTTCAATCTCTGTATTTGCAGACGATACTAAGCTAAGCAGGGCAATAACTTCTCCGCAGGATGTGGAAACCTTGCAAAAAGATCTGAACAAATTAATGGGGGAGGGGCAATTACATGGCAAATGAGGTTCAATGTAGAAAAATGTAAAATAATGCATTTGGGTGGCAAAAATCTGAATGCAATCTATAGACTGGGGGGAGAACCTCTGGGGGGATCTAGGATGGAAAAGGACCTGGGGGTCCTAGTAGATGATAGGCTCAGCAATGACATGCAATGCCAAGCTGCTGCTAACAAAGCAAACAGAATATTGGCATTAAAAAGGGGATCAACTCCAGAGATAAAACGATAATTCTCCCGCTCTACAAGACTCTGGTCCGGCCGCACCTAGAGTATGCTGTCCAGTTCTGGGCACCAGTCCTCAGGAGGGACGTACTGGAAATGGAGCGAGTACAAAGAAGGGCAACAAAGTTAATAAAGGGTCTGGAGGATCTTAGTTATAAGGAAAGGTTGTGAGCACTGAACTTATTCTCTCTGGAGAAGAGACACTTGAGAGGGGATATGATTTCAATTTACAAATACCGGACTGGTGACCCCACAATAGGGAGAAAACTTTTTTGCAGAAGGGAGTTTAATAAGACTCGTGGCCACTCATTACAATTAGAAGAAAAGAGGTTTAACCTTAAACTATGTAGAGGGTTCTTTACTGTAAGAACGGCAAGGATGTGGAATTCCCTTCCACAGGCAGTGGTCTCAGCGGGGAGCATCAATAGCTTCAAGAAACTATTAGATAATCACCTGAACGACCGCAACATACAGGGATATATAATGTAATACTGACATATAATCACACACATAGGTTGGACTTGATGGACTTGTGTCTTTTTTCAACCTCACCTACTATGTAAGAAAAAAAAAATCACACTGTGGATATTCCCATTGATTATATGAACAGTGTGGGCAAATCTACACTATCAAGAGTTGTATCAACAAATGAATTCATATATGGTGATGAGATATAAGGAGGCACCCATAGCTCAAAGCATGCACCATGGGGTCCAAACCGTAAACATGTGGGGGTATTGTTACCTGTCCTCAGACTGCATGCAAAACTGTAACCGTCATGATGGAACGTTAGGGATCAAGGCAAGAACCCCAAAGTGTTCCATCATTATATATATATATGAAGAAAACTCACGATTAGTCGATTGCCCTAATGGTGTGCAGGTGCTTTGAAATCCGAAGCCCCCCCCCCCGTCATGCTCTCCCTGGCTCCATCCCCTCCCTGGCTCCCCTGACGTTCCGGAAAACGAGGACCCCGGCTCCGCCGTCACTTCCGCCGCAATTGCGTAACGTCGTGACGTCACGCGCGAAGGCACACGCGTGCGCGGGCATAGACGCAGCATTCGGAAGGGATCCGGAATGTCACTGGCAGGAGACAGTTACACCCAGGGTGGTCCCGCCACCTAGTGGTTGTATAGGGAAGCACAGGGGCCTTGTGCCTCCCTACCCTGCCAGGAAGACACGCTCAGGCAAAGGCTCCACACCAAATCAGCCAGCGGACCGGAGGTCGAAGGTCAAGCCTAGCAGGGGGAAAAAAGAGGGGAAGGAAAACAACAACAGCCAAAAATACATAAAAACCATCAATACCGCTACATTGTGCATATATACCTAATGCATGAACATTATTAATTACAATAATTCATAAGTATAGTTCTAATAAGAAATGTGTTTTTTGAAAAAAAAAAAAACTTTTAAGATTAAGTCTTTCAAAACCGTGAGCTGTTAAGGTGCAACTGGACATCCACACATTATCTTCACCAAAGATAATTAGATGTATATCAATGCTGGTGTTTAGAATAGATTAAATAGTGTAAAAAACGAACATTTACAACATTTATATTGTGTCCTCCCGATTGTTCACTTGGAGAAAAATATAAAGACTCCTCAACAGATGACAAAAAGAGAAGAAAATGTTTTTATAAAAGAGTATCTTATAAAAAGCAGACTGGGGCATGAGAAAAGCAAAAAGTGAAACATCGATCAAGATGGCAGATGTAAAAATGGGAATAGGCGATAGCCACCAGCCCTAGAGATGTAACAGTATAAGTGACATTTTTAATGCGTTTTGCCTGAGGAAAATCCTCTTAGGAAACGGGCGAACGAAATAGATTCATTAAGGCCGGGAGGAGACATGGCTTGTAACTGGAAGATCCATTTCTGTTCTTTTTTGTAACAGGACCTTGTTCCAGTCGCCTCCTCTGTCTGGTATGTGCATTCTGTGGAGTGCTGTAAAAGTTACTTTGGGTACTGTGTAGCCATGTGCACAAACGGCATGTCTCCCAACAGGGAGATACCGATTGCCGATTTGCATGCTATACATATGTTTAGATATACGTCTCCAAAACTCTTGCTTAGTTTTGCCCATGTAATAGGCGCCGCACTCACACTCCATGAAGTGTACAGTGGGGCAAAAAATTTATTTTTATTTATTTATTTATTTATTATTTTTTTATTTTTAGTCAGCCACCAATTGTACAAGTTCTCCCACTTAAAAAGATGAGATGAGACTGATGACCCCAGATTAAAGCATTTCATTTCTAAGCAGCCAACTATAACTTACAAATGGGCCACCTCAGGTAAGGACAGACTTGTCCAAAGCGAGTTTAAAAACGAACTAAAAAGATCTGAACATTGTTCTATTGCCGGTTCTTTCCCATGTGGGCACTGTTCGCACTGCCCACTAATAAGGAAAGAAAGGACTTTTTGTCTTCCTAATGGAGAAATTTTCAAGCCCTCACACTTTGTGAATTGCCAGACCCGTGGGGTGGTACAGTGGGGCAAAAAAGTATTTAGTCAGCCACCAATTGGGCAAGTTCTCCCACTTAAAAAGATGAGAGAGGCCTGTAATTGTCATCATAGGTATACCTCAACTATGAGAGACAAAATGTGGAAACAAATCCAATCACATTGTCCAATTTTTGAAAGAATTTATTTACAAATTATGGTGAAAAATAAGTATTTGGTCACCTACAAACAAGCAAGATTTCTGGCTCTCACAGACCTGTATCGTCTTCTTTAAGAGGCTCCTCTGTCCTCCACTCATTACCGGTATTAATGGCACCTGTTTGAACTTGTTATCACTATAAAAGACACCTGTCCACAACCTCAAACAGTCACACTCCAAACTCCACTATGGTGAAGACCAAAGAGCTGTTGAAGGACACCAGAAACAAAATTGTAGACCTGCACCAGGCTGGGAAGACTGAATCTGCAATAGCATAGTTGCCAACCTTGTAAAAAAACATTGTAAAAAAATGTTTAGGGACACTTTTTTGGCTGTAGGCGGAGTCTTGTTATAATTAGGGGGTGGGGCATGCGTTTGTAGGCGTGGCACAGGGGAAAAGCAGAAATGCGGCGCGCAGAGTGCATCACGGCGAAAAATGGATGTGATTTACGCAAAATAGTGGGCGTCTTAAATGGGCGTGGCTCAAAGAGGGTGTGGTTAGCGTTTGAGATGAACGAGGGATAGAGGGAGAGGGAAGGAGGGATGGAGGGACAGCAGCCCCAGATCCTACACAACAATAGAAATGTGTATTCCAGAAAGTTTAACAATCAGCAGATAAAGATACTCCAAACACACTTCAGTCATCCTGGCACCATGGTTGTTATGGTGTCAGGATGATTAAAGTGCATTATTTCTATTATCACATTGTAATATAAAATGAAATCATTCAACTCACCATAATGCCGAATCAGTGGAATCCCTGAGCGTGTCACCTGCCACGTCGCCTGCCACTAGCCGTCCGTCCTTGCATCAGGTGCCCCCAGCAGAGTCCGTCCTTGCATCAGGTGCCCCCAGCAGAGTCCGTCCTTGCATCAGGCGTCCCAGCAGAGTCCATCCTTGCATCAGGTGTCCCAGCAGAGTCCATCCTTGCATCAGGTACTCCCAGCGGCGACACAGGAGCTCCGCCCAGCCGTGTTCCTGGTCTTCCTAAAAATGGCGGCCAGCGGAGACAATGTCTCCGCCGGCCGCGCACCTCTAGAGGCGGTGGCGGAAAATCGTGGAAAACCCAGATTTCTTGGGAAGCAATACATTCGGGAAAACAGTCTAAATCCCGGAAATGTCCCGGGAAATTCGGGACAGTTGGTTAGTATGCAATAGGCAAGCAGCTTGGTGTGAAGAAATCAACTGTGGGAGCAATAATTAGAAAATGGAAGACATACAAGACCACTTATAATCTCCCTCGATCTGGGGCTCCACGCAAGATCTCAAAATGATTACAAGAACGGTGAGCAAAAATCCCAGAACCACACAGGGGGACCGAGTGAATGACCTGCAGAGAGCTGGGACCAACGTAACAAAGACTACCATCAGTAACACACTACGCCGCCAGGGACTCAGATCCTGCAGTGCCAGACGTGTCCCCCTGCTTAAGCCAGTACATGTCCGGGCCCATCTGAGGTTTGCTAGAGAGCATTTGGATGATCCAGAAGAGGATTGGGAGAATGTCATATGGTCAGATGAAACCAAAGTAGAACTGTTTGGTAGAAACACAACTCGTCGTGTTTGGAGGATAGAGAATGCTGAGTTGCAACCAAAGAACACCATATCTACTGTGAAGCATAGGGGTGGCAACATCATGCTTTGGGGCTGTTTCCCTGCAAAGGGAACAGGACGACTGATCCGTGTACAAGAAAGAATGAATGGGGCCATGTGTCATGAGGTTTTGAGTGCAAACCTCCTCCCATCAGCAAGGGCATTGAAGATGAAACGTGGCAACAAAGGAGTGGCTTGGTAAGAAGCATTTTAAGGTCCTGGAGTGGCCTAGCCAGTCTCCAGATCTCAACCCTATAGAAAACCTTTGGAGGGAGTTGAAAGTCCGTGTTGCAACAGCCCCAAAACATCACTGATCTAGAGGAGATCTGCATGGAGGAATGGGCCAACATACCAGCAACAGTGTGTGACAACCTTGTGAAGACTTACAGAAAACGTTTGACCTCTGTCATTGCCAACAAAGGATATATAACAAAGTATTGAGATGAACTTTTCATATTCACCAAATACTTATTTTCCACCATAATTTGCTAATAAATTCTTTCAAAAATCGGACAATGTGATTGGATTTGTTTCCACATTTTGTCTCTCATAGTTGAGGTCTACCTATGATGACAATTACAGGCCTCTCTCATCTTTTTAAGTGGGAGAACTTGTACAATTGGTGGCTGACTAAATACTTTTTTGCCCCACTGTACCACCCCACGGGTCTGGCAATTCACAAAGTGTGAGGGCTTGAAAATTTCTCCATTAGGAAGACAAAAAGTCCTTTCTTTCCTTATTAGTGGGCAGTGCGAACAGTGCCCACATGGGAAAGAACCGGCAATAGAACAATGTTCAGATCTTTTTAGTTCGTTTTTAAACTCGCTTTGGACAAGTCTGTCCTTAAATGAGGTGGCCCATTTGTAAGTTATAGTTGGCTGCTTAGAAATGAAATGCTTTAATCTGGGGTCATCAGTTAGGATGTTCCGATGTCATTGTAAGATGTTTCTGATAGCCACGTGTTGGCGTGAATATCGCATGATGATACGAGTAAGGTTGGAATCCGAATCCTTGGGAGGTTTGGACTTGGATGACAGACTGGACCGGGATTGTCTTATTGTTTTGTTGTATGCTTTCCTTAAGCACAATCGGCTATATCCGCGTGCTAGGAGATGGTTTTGGAGGTGACCAGCCTCTTCAATGAAGAGGGTGTCAATGGAGCAAATGCGACAATGCAGGTACTCACCTTCTCCAAGTCATCTCTTGTCTCCTCCCCCTACCCATCTCCCAGTACTGCCCCCTCTTAGAGAATACAGAACAGACGATGCGACGATGAGTTGGCCCACCCTTTGCAGTTATAACAGCTTCAACTCTTCTGGGGAGGCCGCCCACAAGGTTTAGGAGTGTGTCCATGGGAATGTTTGAGCATTCTTTCAAAAAGGTAAGTGTCCCAATACTTTTGGCAATTCAGAGCTGGGGGTTCCGGAACCGGAGGGAATTGTTATCCCCCACGTTCCTGCTGAAAAAAAAAAAGCCCTGGCTACAACCTATATGGCTTTTGTGAGTATATTTGTATCTATTTTAACAATAACTGTTGCCTAATGATAATGCATATGGCTGGTGTAACCCCTTTTTTTTTTACTAATAGTTCCTATCCTAATATTGACAAGTGAGCCCAATATAATAATATAATATAATATAATATAATATAATATAATATAATATAATATAATATAATATAATATAATATAGCTACTGCAGTAGAGAAGAGAAACAAAAAGATACACCCAGCATCTTTTCAAACAACGGTTCTGTTTTTTTTTTTTTTGTTCATTTCATTCATTTGTTCATTTGAGGGTTTTTTATGCTTACATAGACATCACATTAATATTACAATTGTAGGCTGTGTATAGGGGGGGGGGGCTAGTTTCTAGGTATCTGAGCAGGTAGCAGAAGATGTAAAGAGGAAAGGCCACTACTCCTGACCTCAACCTCCATGTCTCCACCAAACCACACACCCTAGGGCGATAGGTTGGTGGAGACATGTAGGTTGAGGTCGCTCCATATCGTTTATTCACCTGGGCTGGTCGGGAGTAGTGGCGATCCTTTCCTCGTTACATTTACTAGCCCTCTGGATTGGTATCGGGACAACGGGACAAGCGTACACCCCATGCTCTGGGACACAGGGTTATGCTTTCACCCCTACTAGGGATGTCAAAGGCAATATAACAGGTCGTAGGTGGCAGAAGAGTTGCAGTGGACAAAGAGTACAAAATGAAATGCACGTATATATAGTTTAAAATTTCGCAAAAAAATATCAGTTTGTGATTTTGGAAGGAAGACAGAAGACTAATAGAAGAATGCTAATAAATATCTAAACCCGAGAACAAAAATGTAATATAATGCAGCTTACTGTCCTTAGAAGTGGTGGCCGCGTTTGTTTTTTTGGGACTCTCTATAATCCCTTGTTAATCTTGCCAATAACAATCTTCCTGTCGGTTGTGCAGCAGTGCAAGCATGCATGGTGATTATTAGGAGAGAGCAAAGTGGTAGAGAGATCACCTCTTCTGTCTTCTGCTTCTCTTTTTACTGTCCAGTCATGAGTTGGGAGGGGACTTGTAAGTGAAAGTGAAAATCCCCCCCTCCGTTGCTACACAGGGCTGTGCTATGTGACATACTGTAGGTGTGTGAATTTCTGAATTGGCATGTATTCCATTTTATTTTTATTTTTTTGCTGGAAGTTCAGGAAGTCCAGCTGTTTGCTGTAAGTTCAGTTTTAGTAAATATTAATAATAATTTAACTAATTTTCCAGGTAAATGGCAGACACCTTTCAATCCTGAGTCAACCAACACAGATACGTTCTATGTCAACAAGTATAGTTCGGTAAAGGTCCAGATGATGTGCAAAACGGAGAAAGTGGCCTCCATGTTTGACAAGTCCTTGTCCTGCACGGTGCTGAACCTCCCTTACAGAGGGGGCGCTCACATGCTGGTCGTCATGCCCCAGAATGAAGGCAACTTCGATGCCTTGGAGGATGGATTGTCAAGTGAACTTGTTGCCTCTTGGCTAAATACAATGAAATACAGGTAAAAACGTATCTACAGTAAAAAGGAGGCTATTTAAAGTGTATGTAGAGTCAGAACATTTTTTTTATTTTGGATAGCCAGGGAAGGATTAGAACCCCTGTCAAGTTTATATAGCTGTCTATGTCTCCACTAGGTAGGTTCACCCCCTTTGTCCTGGAAGAGGGTGGCTAATGTAAAAGCAACACTTGTACCCATCTATCCTTGTTGTAACACTTTGGTGAAGACCCTTTTCTGTTCAAGCATGACTGTGCCCCTGTGTACAAAGCCAGCTCCATGAAGACATTGGTTGACCAGTGTGGACCAGCTCCATGAAGACATTGGTTGACCAGTTTGAGCTAGCTCCATAAAGACATTGATTGACCAGTCTGAACCAGCTCCATAAAGACATTGGTTGACCATTTTGAACTAGCTCCATAAAGACCTTGGTTGACCAGTGTAAGGGCTTACAGAGATGTGCAGAGATGTATGCTCACCTTTGCAAATACACACAGCCCACTGTAATAAAGACATAAGCTACCTGGGCTGTGAATCTGTGCACGGGGGCTTGACAGGAATTTGCCAAAGGATAGTCAAAGTAAAGCCGTAGTCAGGGATTCCAGAAGTCAGAATAAACGATAAACAAGCCAGGTTCAGAAGCTGGGGTCAGTCTTGGAACACTGTAACTTGAACACTGGAACACTGGAACATTGGAACACAGGAATACTTAGGCAAAACAAGAGACACAGGAACCTTTGGCAATGATAGAGACAAGAGACAATGAACTGACAAAGCCCTCAGAGTGAGGCAGTGTTTTATACCCAGCTGATTGGAGTGACAGAACCAGGAGTGACAGGTATTAATTGCAACAAGATCCAGAGTATGGCCCTAGTATTTCATGCAGAACTGTGCAAAGCTGGAAAGCAGGCTGAAAGGAACTGAGGTGTGGCTCAGAGGCAAAGTAACAGTAGCATTAAACAGGCAGTCATAGGTTCAATACCTCTTAGAGCCACTTGGGGCGTGACCATGCCTGGCCATCTGCATAGCACGGTAGGGACTGTGACAGCCAGTCTGAACCAGCTCCATAAAGACATTGGTTGACCAGTTTGAACAAGCTCCATAAAGACATTGGTTGACCAGTTTGGACCAGCTCCCTAAAGACATGGGTTGACCAGTGTGGACCAGCTCAATAAAGACATGGGTTGACCAGTGTGGACCAGCTCAATAAAGACATGGGTTGACCAGTGTGGACCAGCTCCATAAAGATATGTGTTGACCAATGTGGACCAGCTCCATAAAGACATGGGTTCACCAGTGTGGACCAGCTCTTTAAAGATATGGGTTGACCAGTGTGGATCAACTCCATAAAGATATGGGTTGACCAGTTTGGACCAGCACCATAAAGACATGGTTTGACCAGTTTTATTTGAAGGAACTCAAGTGTCCTGCCCTGACCTCAACCCTACTGAACACCTTTTGGAAGAAACAGAACACCAACTGTGAGTCTGATCTTCTCGTCCAACATCAGTAACTAAACTTATAAATGCTCTTTGTGTGAATGAGCACTTATCCGCACAGACACACTCCAAATCTTGTAGACACTCTACCCAAATAAGTGGAGGCTGTTATAGCCACAAAGGGGGACCAACTCCATATTCACTTTATGGTTTTATAAAATGATGTCCAACATGCTCTAGCAGCTCCAGTCTCAAATACAGTAAGTGTACAGCTGTGCAGAATACTCCTCAGTGGTGGCTGTGAGTTACTGAACTCATTTGTCTTTATGCTTTCTGGTTACCACTGTCACAAGCAGAAAGGTATAGGATGTCCAAAGTAGTGAGTTGTCACTGGAACAGGAATAGAGGGGATATCATCCAATGGGGACATTTGTTTGGGTAACAACTGTCTAAGAGGGGATTTCCCTTATGTAACAACCCCCTGATCCCTGGAGGTGGACTACACCCAGAGACAAAGTGAGCTAGCATTTTCCCAGGGCTGAGTCCATGGTTGAAAGGTAGAGGATGTGTCAGTCACCTTAAGGGCTTCTTAAAAGATTTTATTCTTCACAGCAACACACAGGATAGACTGTTAGGGAAAGCAGATATCCTTTTTGACGTGCAGACTCAGGGTCCATCCAAAGACATGCAAAAAGGCCTTTCAGCTGAAACCAGAAACCTGTACCTTTTTCAGAAGAAGCAGCAGTATCTCCAGTAGCAACCGCATCCACAGTGATCCCCCTGGCTCTCCATGAGTTCCCCCTTGAAGGGATCTTCAGCGGCAGAATCACCTCTGGTACTTCATCCCAGGTATCACTTCTCCTTCCAGATCACTGTTCTCTTCAAGTCCAGAGCATCAAGGAGCAGGACTATACTGGATAGCCAGGCTTCTTTTGCTTCCAGGCATTTGCACAGAGCACCTCCTCAATTGTTCAACGTGCACCCTCCCCAGGCCACAGCCCAAAGGGAAGAAAGAGCCCACAATGTCCACCCGAAATATTTATGTTCTCTCTCAGCATGCACCAGCAGCAATAAACCTCCTACGTGGAAACATAAATATTTATAACTCATTCCTACTGTAGCTTCTCACACTAATGCCAGAGGTACCGGTGATGCCTACTGGCAGCAGAAAGAAACCACAGCTGCACTGAGTTTAGAGGAAAACCAAAGGAAAAAAATGTACTATAAATTAGTCTGCATTAACTACCACCCAGCACAACTAAATTTAGATAGTCACCCCTGTTTAGGACAGGGTGGCTACACTTACTTGTTGTGTCTCCAGCTTAGGCCGGTACCAGATTTTATCTTTTGAACCAACCAGTGTTCTTTAAATCAGAGGGAGGAAATTTAAGGGATGGCGAGTTGTGTTCTCACATCAGACGAGCAGTGTTTGCAGGAAAGGTGAGGTGTATCATTCTCTGTTTTAGAAATATTCAAGGTTAGGTATTGTTTCTAATGTACAACACATCCTTGCAGACTGAAATCTGTGTGTTTTTCTTTATAAAGGAAAACTGAGATATTCTTCCCAAAATTTAAACTTGACCATAAATACAAACTGAAAAGCTCCCTGGACGAACTTGGGATTAAAGATATTTTCACTGGAAGGGCAAATCTGACTGGGATGACTGAGGAGAGGAACCTACTGCTTTCTGAGGTGGGTAACACTTTTTCTGGATATCTTCATGCTGCTACCATCTCCATCTTCCTCCCAGACACACCTTGCAATCGGGCAGGTGATGCATGCTCAGCCGAGGTGCTGTGTTTATGTGGCAGTTGGTTCTCCTGATAACTCCTGATGGAGAAGGGCAAGAAAACCTTTCTTTGCTGCAAGCTGTTACCAGGTTGCAGCCCTCAGGATAGCCCCTGGAATAGAAAGGCTATGCGGAAACTGTTTACAGGGCTTGCAGACAAGAGAGTGGACAGGTCAGATCAAGGTAGACAGAAGGCAAGAGAGTAGTCAGGTCCAGGCAGGAGTCCAAGCAAGAAAGTAGTCAGATCAATCTGAGTCAGCAACAAACAGGCAAACTGGCAGGTAGAGCTTTAGTTCTTAGGTAAGTGTAGATAAGACAGAGCACTCGCCACTTCAAAGCG
Organism: Lithobates clamitans; assembly: GCA_037952925.1. Taxonomy (NCBI): domain Eukaryota; kingdom Metazoa; phylum Chordata; class Amphibia; order Anura; family Ranidae; genus Lithobates; species Lithobates clamitans. The sequence goes on along the minus strand of JBBGZY010001053.1, from coordinate 191,326 downwards.
GTTGTTAGATTACCCTCTAGTCAGAGGACATGCCCAGCATGTCATTTTTGGGAACTCTAGAAGTCGTGGAGGTAGGGAAGAAAGACCTGGCAGAGATACTGTGAGTACTGGAGGTCCTGAGAATCCTTAAAGCCAGGAAGACCTGTAGGCAGGTGTAGTCAACTTTCTCCACAGCAGGTGGCACTCTTTCACAGATGCACTGCAGTTGGAGAAGAGGTCAAGATGAACATGGTTCCTCTATAGTTTACTGGACCACTGAGGAAGCTATCCTATTGGATGGCGGCAGCCCATGTGACTCTGGTGGCCATCTTGGGTCAGGCAGAGCCTTTTTTAAGGCCCAGGCCCCCAGGTTTTAGGCAAATTTTGCAAGTTGGTAGAGTAGGGACAAGTGTCCTACCCGGTAGTGGCATAACTTCTCTGGACATCTTCCTACTTGGGCACAAGACCACCAGGCCACATTCTGCCCCTCTCAACAGGCGCTGTCAGTACGGATGGACCCTGCTCTCTACATGCTGTTGGAACTGTGAGTGTTCCCAGCTGGGCTGCCTTCTCAATGGGTTATTTGTGAATTGTCTTTGCATTATTTCAATACAAGTTCTTTTATTGCACCTGGACTGTGCGTTATTGCGGTCGCACTGTGCCACATCCCATCTACAGACCCCAAAGGGATCCTGTGAGTACTAGAGGTGCTGAGAATCCTTGAAATCTTGGAAGACCCAACAGGAATTCTGTGGGTACTGGAGGTCATAGGAATCCCAGAAATCCGGGAAGACCAGGTAGAGATCCTGTGAGTACTGGAGGGCTTAGGACTCCTGGAAGTCCTGGAAGGCCCAGTAGGGATCCTGTTAGCACCGTAACACAATCTGAATGTTCAATCCCTATTCCAGCCTTTCTAAAAATTCTTGATATGAAGGAACCCTTGAAATAACATTTGGCTCCCAGGGAACCCATGCTAACAATATCTACCGTTCACAGTACATTAGTGTGAACAGTATTTTGTAGATCCAATAATAATTGGAAAGAGTGCTCCTTATAATATTATTATTATATAACGCATACAGTCCATTTTACACGGTTTCCTATAGAACACGTTCACATCTATGCTTTTTCAGCTGCTGCAATTTTGGAAAGGGTGAGGGATTTTTTTCTCACAGCAGATTGAAACACGCATAGGTGTGAAGCAGGCCTAAGGAAATATTTCAACCCAGATTGCAAGATGTACACCCAGTTTCAGTTTATATCTTCAATAACTGTAATCAAGGCTGGAGTCACCTTGAACCGTAAAGCAAATGGGAAAATAACACGTTCCAGAAAGAATTAAGTCAATCCATTATCCCTGCTGGATTTTTTTTTTCATTCTATTTAATGGAAAATGTTACAGGAGGATCTGGAACACCCAATGGGGAGCAGGAGCGCCTAAACTCCCAGATGGACAGGAGAAAAGTCATCAATTATTATAGGGGGGATCTCATTGTTGGAGCATCCAAGACATAAAGGAAGCACATCCAGAATTAGTGATAATGTTATTGAGTAATTTATTCTAAACTGGGCACACCTGTTACAGGCTTTTTGGCCATCATCAGTGCAGTGTATGGAAACCATGGCTTCTATGGAGTAAGACTTAGGTAGAGACGAGTTTAGGCATCCTCCAAACTCTCTAATGCCGTGTACACACGGCCGGACTTTTCGACCAATCTTGTCCGACGGAACGAATCCGTCGGACAATTCGACCGTGTGTGGGCTTCATCAGTCCTGCAGCGGACCTTTTCTGTCAAAAATGTGACAGACTTTAGATTTAGAACATGCTTCAAATCTTTTCGACGGACTTGAGTCCGGTCGAAAAATCAGTTAGTCTGTATGCTAGTCCAACGAACGAAAACCGACGCTAGGGCAGCTATTGGCTACTGGCTATCAACTTCCTTATTCCGATTCAACGTAAGTCCGTCGAAAAGTCCGCCGAAAGTCCGTCAAAAAGTCCGACGTGATTCAGTCCGTCGAAAGTCCGGTCGTGTGTACACAGCATAACCCTCACTCACACTTTTTGTATTAGAAGGAACTGCGAATCGGCCAAACAGACTATTGCAAAATCTTGGTAATCCTCTACCCTATCCATCTTAGCGATAAAGCACAGAAACACTCAGGCAATGGTTCACGCCAAGATCAAGGCGGTCTTTCTAGACAAAGTTCCCTCCTACGAAAGACTAAGGAGACCTTGGATCACCCACTTCCTACCCCCTAACTTTGACGACTCACTCCTACTACCGTAATCTATAAGTGGTATAGACCTCTAGAGGTCTGGGACCTCTCTAGGGACCCCAATTCCTCCCACCCAACCCCCCCATACCTCCTCTCTCCCTCTCCTCCCCATACCTACTGAATACATAACCTACCGGAGTCTTGGCTGTTATGCCCATTTACCCAAAATCCCCCCTACCCCTTCTTCCCTGGTCTGAATCTACTTCTACAGCCCTTTTTTCACTTTTTTTTAACCACATAGGGTCCACCGTCCCTGCCAGGGGTGCTGTATGGCACTACACTGAAGAAACTACCATTCTCGTACTTATTTTTTGTCTTTGTCCTACATTAGGGCATAATATTACAATGTTAATTATAATATGTTACCAGAACTTCCCTGATTTGACACCTCCTTCTATTGTCATGTGTACTGTCCTAAATACTGTTATCTACTCGATCTAAGTGGAACATGAGCTTCTGGTCCTCCAACCCTAGGTCAAACCTACGGAGACTAACTAGGGGGGAGAACAATGGGACTTTATATGAAGCATGCAAAGTAAATGAGTACAAACATGTCTGGCTAGTGACTGGTAATAACATGAAAACTGCTATATAATAAGTAAATTGTAAACAAGGAATAATTTTATATAAGAACAATATATTTATTCCATATTGTAATACATACAAGTATAATGGCATAATAAAATATTAATACATGGTATTGCCAGACTCTTTTGATCCATATGAATAACAAAAGTGTAAAACATATACATAGTATCAGCATAGTACAGTAGGATTGCAGATTATTCCTAGATGGCAACAACGTGAGTAGCTTTCAATTGCTCGGCGCGTTTCGTGGAATAGCTCCCCTCATCAGGAGCGGATGCAATGTGGGTATCTAAAGATGTAAATAGATAATGTAAATTATAAGTAAACACTATATCTCAGCGTGGGAGAGGGGGATACAAAAAGATACTAAGGATTGAGTAGGAGTCTACCTTACCCCAGCTGGCCTCCAGTCCTCACCGCTTCACACCTAGACTCCTACTTGATCCCTAGGTGGTGTCAAATCAGGGAAGTTCTGGTAATATATTATAATTCACATTGTAATATTATGCCCTAACGTAGGACAATGACAAATATTGAGTACGAGAATGGTAGTTTCTTCCGTGTAGTGCCATGCAGCACCCCTGGTAGAGATGGTGGACCCTATGTGGTTAGATTGAATAAAACAGAATAGAATAGAAAATAAAAGAATACATTATAATAGAATAGAAAAGAATAGGAAAAATAGAATAGATTAGAATTGCCTTGAGGCGATTCAGTTCGCATTTGCTGCGCTTTACAAATCATTCATTCATTTATTCAGAAAAGAATAAGATAGAATAAATATAGCCAGCTTCTGAAATTCGAATCAATTGGAAAATAACGAATATACAAAACAAATTCCAAAAACAAATCATTCTAACATAACGAATATGATGAAACAAAATGATTAACTTAAAGCGGAGTTACACCCACTTTTACAAGGTGGTCTTAAACTAAAGACACCACCCCTCATTTTTTGGATACAGTGGAACCTTGGTTTACGAGTAACGCGGCTAACGAGCGTATTGAAAGACGAGTAACTTTTTTTTTTTTTTATTTCTGACTCACAAAACAAGCAGAATTCAGGCTAATGGGGTGTGCAGTACCGCATTTGGCCAGAGGTGTGGGGGCGCCGGGGACACTCAGAACGGTTCGGAGCCGTTCGGAGCCGTTCTGGAATACTCGAAAATACTCAGAAACACTCGGAAATACTCCGTTCCCAAGTGTTTACAAGCCTTTCCGAGTTCAGCAGAGCTGTCCCCGAGTATTTCAGAGGCTCTCCGGCGCCCCCCCCCACCTCTGGCCACATGCGGTATTGCATGAAATAGAGGTTAATGCGGAATAAATTATCTTCGTTTCCATTGATTCCCATGGGGAAACTCGCTATGATATGCTTTGGATTACAAGCATTCTCCTGGAATGGATTATGCTCATAATCCAAGGTTCCACTGTATCTATTTATTTATTTTTTTCTTCCTTACCTTTTTAGAAGTACATAGTGTACTTCCGTCCTCGCCCGGCCGCGGCGCAGTACATCACGTCCTTCTCTGCGGTGAGCCCTCCTCCTTCTACCCCCCCCCCCTACCTTCTGGGACTTTTGTGTGTCCCAGAAGACGAGCTGGCCATTCACAAAGCGTCGCGCGACTCGCGAATGCGCAGTAGGAAACTTGGCTGTGGAGCCTGAAGCCTCAGGGGGGGGGGGGCGACATTGCGCTGACAGAAGTCAGCAGTTACAGTACTTGTAGCTGCTGACTTTAAAAAAAAAATTTGCGTCTGGAACTCCGCTTAATTAATCCGAAACTAAACGAAACAAACTTTTGTTCACCTCTCTACTCTATAATATTAGGATATACAGTATTTGCACTACACACCAGCGGTTCTTGATAGGCACCTATCTGATTGGGCATAAACCAATTTGCATGGCTCCGCCCACTGTCCTGAAATGAGGTACAACCCTTTTATTTTTGGAGATTTGTTATAAAATGAGATGTGAGTATACCTTCTAAGAAAGCCTTTACCGTGCGATTATATATTACTTATAACTCTATCCCTGTCCCTCTTTTTTCTATGTCTAGGTAACACAGAGAGCCGTGATCGATATAGACGAGATCGGGACGGAAGCCACCGCCGTCACCGGGGCTGGAATGGTTGCGTATTCCTTACCTCACACCATCCGCGTCAACCACCCTTTCATCTTCATGATCTTCGATGAGACGTTCAAATCTTTACTTTTTATTGGGAGAGTCACTGACCCAACAAAACATTAACGACGCTCTAGCTCCGCTCACAACTCGTGTTGTATATTAGGGTGATCACTGGTCAGCATAATTGATATCAACATTCATTACTCCCCTGGGGACCCCAGGACTGAGGTTCCCATGCAGTAGCTTGTGTCTCTGCTCCTCCCAAAAAAGCCCATATTGAAGTATGTATCCGAGAAGTGTGACACCATCATTTGGTCCAACAAGAGAAATGCCCCAAGTGCAGCGCACCAGCAAATCTGACAACCACTTAGGTAAAAGCAGCCTTAGCCCATCTCAGTCCACGCCACACTCCCCCAATGCGTTTTACCCAGCCCACAGGGCTTAATCATGGAGGTGGGGATACCAAGTGGTTGGGTGGTGGTATCCCCGCCTCTATGACTACGTCCAGTTTGGCAGGGTGAAACACGTCACGGGGCCATGACCAAGATGGAGCTGGGCTGAGGCTGCTTTTACCCAAGTGATTGGGTTTGCTGGTGTGCTGCACTTGGGGCATTTCTCTTGCTGGATCTAGTCCCAGCCAGCACCCTAGAGTGTGAGTCCCCGGATGGGGTCAAGATGTAGGAGCCTGGAGCAGCACCTCCAGTTTTTTTTAATTTGGTTCACCATGATTTGGTGCTCCACCCTAGCTGCTGATGAACTCTGTGCTCCAACATTCAATTGCTTTAATATTTCATATTTTTTAATTTAGTTCCGTATATACTGTCCCCCATCTTCAAGCCCTGATGAAGGGGGCGATTTATGGTCCTTGAAATGTGTTGGTTCTGTAACAAAGTATTTTTATCTGATCATTTATTAGAATAAAGTCTTATCTGTATGATTAATTCTCAGTGTGGTGCTTCAATCTCAGATCCATTTCATTACAAAACAAGAAAATTGAGGAACTTCTTTGGCATGGAGATGCTGGTAGCCCAGAATCCAGATACCCTAAATATAAATACCACTACAACTCATATTAGAAGCCCTCAGCCCTACTCGTCCACTTTCCAAACCACTTTTCAGCTTGAAGTTGGATTGAACTGACAATACATCTACTGGCTGGTAGCATAGAAACCCAATAAGGTAAAAAATAGAAGGTGCCACATCCTGATGTCTAGGACAAATACTACGGAATGCCATTATGGACTTTGTAGGCACCCACAGGAACACAATCTACTTAAAACATGCAAAAATGTCTCCCTTGTTTGAGGTGGAGTATGAAACAATCATCTTTGAAGATTACTGCCATATATGTCACCTTTATGAGTTGGATGGTCAACCCAACATATCTCCATGAATAGTGGTTTAACATGTAGTGTGAGGGCCTGCATGATTGCATACAAATTGAAACTCTTAAGGTTTGACCTCATAATATTGTCTGAAGGAGCGTACTAACAGTCGGATTTTAGGCAAACAGTCTGTCATCACACAATTCCCTGCCGAAAATCCGATCGTGTGTACGAGGCTTTAAGCCTCGTACACACGATCGGATTTTCGGCAGACAAAGCGTCAGACTTCTGTCTATCTATCTCATCACTGGAGTCTAACAATAGTGTAAGAATGCAGGAACACACCTTCTGGTGATGATGAAACACACCTTCTGGTGATCCTGGAACACACCTTCTGGTGATCCAGAAACACACTTTCTGATGATTCTGGAACACACCTTCTGGTGATCCAGAAACACACTTTCTGATGATCCTGGAACACACCTTCTGGCGATGATGAAACACACCTTCTGGTGATCCTGGAAGACACTTTCTGATGATCCTGGAACACACCTTCTGGCGATGATGAAACACACCTTCTGGTGATCCTGGAACATACTTTCTGATGATCCTGGAACACACCTTCTGGCGATGATGAAACACACCTTCTGGTGATCCTGGAACACACCTTCTGGTGATCCTGGTCACACCTTCTGGTGGTGATGAAACATACCTTCTGGTGATCCTGAAACACTTCTTCTTGTGATCCTGGAACACACCTTCTGGTGATCCTGGAACACACCTTCTGGTGATGATGGCAGACACCTTCTGATCCTGGAATACACCTTCTAGTGATGATGGAATATGGGTTGTAGCTGGTGGTTGCCAACATTTCTTAAATATATGTAAATAGAAAAACCCTCATATGTGGGACTTTAATGGTGATGATGGAACACACACTGCAAGCTTCTTGCTGCCTCTCACATACAGCAACCCAGATGGCAAATAAACACTTCCTATGGCTACAAATTAGATTCAAACCCATCTTAGAAGTTTCAATGAGATTGCTGGAGTTAGTGAAGGAAGTTTAACCACCATGGGTGTAGCTTCATGGGTTGCAATGGTTACACTGCCCATGCGGCCTCTCTGTCACATTAGGTTCTACACGGGGCGGTGTTCAGTGCGGCCCAGAAGCTCTGCCAGGATGCCAGTTGGTTCTTGCTGCAATGCTTCGCCTTCTTCAGAGCCACCATTGGCACATGGTAAGTGGCTGAAGCATCCCCTCCACCGAGCCCAGCAGTTCCAGGACCTGAATCTACTCCCAATCTATGCTGCACCAGACCAGGCGGGGAGGCAGGCTGTACAGGGTTGGCTGTCTTGAGGTGAAAGATAAGGGCAGTTCACCAGTAGGGATGAGCTTCGAGTTTGAGTCGAACTCATGTTCAACTCGAACATCGGCTGTTCGCCAGTTCGCCGAACAGCGAACAATTTGGGGTGTTTGCGGCAAATTCGAAAGCCGCGGAACACCCTTTAAAAGTCTAGGGGAGAAATCAAAAGTGCTAATTTTAAAGGCTTATATGCAAGTTATTGTCATAAAAAGTGTTTGGGGACCCGGGTCCTGCCCCAGGGGACATGTATCAATGCAAAAAAAGTTTTAAAAACGGCCGTTTTTTCGGGAGCAGTGATTTTAATAATGCTTAAAGTCAAACAATAAAAGTGTAATATTCCTTTAAATTTCGTACCTGGGGGGTGTCTATAGTATGCCTGTAAAAGGGCGCATTTTTCCTGTGTTTAGAACAGTCTGACAGCAAAATGACATTTCAAAGGAAAAAAAGTCATAAAACTACTAGCGGCTATTAATGAATTGCCGGTCCGACAATACACATAAAAAGTTCATTGATAAAAACTCATCGGATTTCCCCACAGGGGAACCCCGAACCAAAATTAAAAAATGAACTGGCGTGGGGGTCCCCCTAAATTTTATACCAGACCCTTCTGGTCTGGTATGGATATTAAGGGGAACCCCGTGCCAAAATTTAAAAAAAAATGACATAGGGGTCCCCCTCAAAATTCATACCAGACCTGAAAAAATTGGCGTGGGGTCCCCCCAAAAATCCATACCAGACCCTTATCCGAGCACGCAACCTGGCAGGCCGCAGAAAAAGAGGGGGGACGAGAGAGCGCCCCCCCTCCTGAACCGTACCAGGCCACATGCCCTCAACATTGGGAGGGTGCTTTGAGGCAGCGGCCCCAAAGCACCTTGTCCCCATGTTGATGAGGACAAGGGCCTTATCCCAACAACCCTTGACTGGTGGTTGTGGGGGTCTACGGGCGGGGGGCTTATCGGAATCTGGAATCCCCCTTTAACAAGGGGACCCCCAGATCCCGCCCCCCCTGTGTGAAATAGTAAAGGGGTACTTGTACCCCTACCATTTCACAAAAAACTATCAAAAATGTTAAAAATGACAAGAGACAGTTTTTGACAATTCCTTTAAAGTCTTCTTTTTTCCATCTTCTATCTTCTTTCTTCTATCTTCCTTCGGTTTCTTCCTCCATCTTCTTCTTCCTCCGATCCTCTGCTTCTTTCTCCGGTGTTCTCGTCCGGCATCTTCCTCCGCGGCGTCTCCTTTTCTTCATCTTCTTCTCTTCATCTTCTTTTCGGGCCGCTCCGCATTCCATGATTGGATGGGAGGCTCCCACTGTGTGACGCTTCTCGTCTTCTGACGGTTCTTAAATAACGGAGGACGGGGCCACCCGGTGACCCCGACCCCCTCTGACGTCATGGGGAATGCCACAGGGAAGTCCCCGTCAAGTCCCCGTGCGTCAGAGGGGGCGGGATCACCGGGTGGCCCCGCCCTCTGTTATTTAAGAACCGTCAGAAGACGAGAAGCGTCACACAGTGGGAGCCATCATGGATGCGGAGCGGCCCGAAATGAAGATGAAGAGAAGAAGATGAAGAGAAGAAGATGAAGAGAAGAAGATGAAGAGAAGGAGACGCCGCAGAGGAAGATGCCGGACGAGACGGAGAAAGAAGCAGAGGATCGGAGGAAGAAGAAGATGGAGGAAGAAACCGAAGGAAGATAGAAGAAAGAAGATGGAAAAAAGAAGACTTTAAATAAAGAAATTGTTAAAAAAATGGTTTCTTGTCATTTTTAACATTTTTGACAGTTTTTTTGTGAAATGGTAGGGATACTTTTATACCCCCTTACCATTTCACACAGGGGGGGCTGGGATCTGGGGGTCCCCTTGTTGAAGGGGGCTTCCAGATTCCGATAAGCCCCCCGCCCGCAGACCCCCACAACCACCGGCCAAGGGTTGTGGGGATGAGGCCCTTGTCCTCATCAACATGGGGACAAGGTGCTTTGAGGCCGCTACCCCCAAAGCACCCTCCCAATCTTGAGGGCATGTGTCCTGGTACGGTTCAGGAGTTCAATGAACTTTTATTAGTATTGTCGGACCAGCAATTCATTAATACCTGCGAGTAGTTTTAAATGACTTTTTTTCCTTTGAAATGTCATTTTGCGGTCAGACTGTTCTAAACACGAGAAACATGCGCCCCTTTACAGGCATACTATAGACACACCCCAGGTACGAAATTTAAAGGAATATTACACTTTTTTTTTTTTTTTACTTTAAGCATCAATAAAATCACTGCTCCCGAAAAAATGGCCTTTTTTAAAACTTTTTTTTGCATTGATCCATGTCCCCTGGGGCAGGACCCGGGTCCCCAAACACTTTTTATGACAAATCCATGCAAATTAGCCTTTAAAATGAGCACTTTTGATTTTGAACGTTCGAGTCCCATAGACTTCAACTTCAAATTTTTTCTGCAGCAGGACAACCCCCCCCAAACATACAGCCAATGTCATTAAGAACTATCTTCAGTGTAAAGAAGAACAAGGAGTCCTGGAAGTGATGGTTTGGCCCCCACAGAGCCCTGATCTCACCATCATGGAGTCTGTCTGGGATGAAGGATTGGAGGCAGCCGACATTCACAGAAGATCTGTGCTTAGTTCTCCAGGATGTACATAGAACAACCTACCTGCCGAGATCCTTCACCAACTGTGTGCAAGTCTACCTAGAAGAAGGCAAAGGGTTGTCACCCTTTGGTTGGATTTGGATGTCTCTTCTCCTTTACTTTCCATTTTGTTAACTGATAAAAATAAATCGTTAATACTTACTTATTAATACTACATACTAGATTTTTGGAAGCATTCTTCATTTACAGCATCACACCTGCCTAAAACTTTTGCACAATAGTATACACCCACCAGGCCACTTTATTAGGTGTGGGGGATGGGCTATCACTGGTTCAGGCTGGTGGTGGAGATGTAATGGTGTGGGGGATGGGGTATCAATGGTTCAGGCTGGTGGTGGGGGTGTAATGGTGTGGGGGATGGGATATCACCGGTTCAGGCTGGTGGTGGGGGTGTAATGATGTGGGGGATGGGGTATCACCGGTTCAGGCTGGTGGCGGGGGTGTAATGGTGTGGGGGATGGGATATCACCGGTTCAGGCTGGTGGTGGGGGGTGTAATGGTGTGGGGGATGGGATATCACCGGTTCAGGCTGGTGGTGGAGATATAATGGTGTGAGGGATGGGGTATCACCGGTTCAGGCTGGTGGTGGGGGTGTAATGGTGTGGGGGGATGGGATATCACCGGTTCAGGCTGGTGGTGGGGGTGTAATGCTGTGGGGGATGGGGTATCACAGGTTCAGGTTGGTGGTGGGGGTGTAATGCTGTGGGGGATGGGATATCACGGGTTCAGGCTGGTGGTGGAGGTGTAATGGTGTGGGGGGATGGGGTATCACCGGTTCAGGTTGGTGGTGGAGGTGTAATGGTGTGGGGGATGGGGTATCACCGGTTCAGGCTGGTGGTGGGGGGTGTAATGGTGTGGGGGATGGGATATCACCGGTTCAGGCTGGTGGTGGGGCTGTAATGGTGTGGGGGATGAGATATCACCGGTTCAGGCTGGTGGTGGGGGTGTAATGGTGTGGGGGATGGGGTATCACCGGTTCAGGCTGGTGGTGGGGGTGTAATGGTATGGGGGATGAGGTATTACCGGTTCAGGCTGGTGGTGGGGGTGTAATGGTGTGGGGGATGGGGTATCACCGGTTCAGGCTGGTGGTGGGGGTGTAATGGTGTGGGGGATGGGGTATCACCGGTTCAGGCTGGTGGTGGGGGTGTAATGGTGTGGGGGATGGGGTATCACCGGTTCAGGCTGGTGGTGGGGGTGTAATGGTGTGGGGGATGGGGTATTACCGGTTCAGGCTGGTGGTGGGGGTGTAATGGTGTGGGGGATGAGATATCACCGGTTCAGGCTGGTGGTGGGGGTGTAATGGTGTGGGGGATGGGGTATCACCGGTTCAGGCTGGTGGTGGGGGTGTAATGGTATGGGGGATGGGATATCACCGGTTCAGGCTGGTGGTGGGGGTGTAATGGTGTGGGGGATGGGGTATCACCGGTTCAGGCTGGTGGTGGGGGTGTAATGGTGTGGGGGATGGGGTATTACCGGTTCAGGCTGGTGGTGGGGGTGTAATGGTGTGGGGGATGGGGTATCACCGGTTCAGGCTGGTGGTGGGGGTGTAATGGTGTGGGGGATGGGATATCACCGGTTCAGGCTGGTGGTGGGGGGTGTAATGGTGTGGGGGATGGGATATCACCGGTTCAGGCTGGTGGTGGAGATATAATGGTGTGAGGGATGGGGTATCACCGGTTCAGGCTGGTGGTGGGGGTGTAATGATGTGGGGGGATGGGATATCACCGGTTCAGGCTGGTGGTGGGGGTGTAATGCTGTGGGGGATGGGGTATCACAGGTTCAGGTTGGTGGTGGGGGTGTAATGCTGTGGGGGATGGGATATCACGGGTTCAGGCTGGTGGTGGAGGTGTAATGGTGTGGGGGGATGGGGTATCACCGGTTCAGGTTGGTGGTGGAGGTGTAATGGTGTGGGGGATGGGGTATCACCGGTTCAGGCTGGTGGTGGGGGGTGTAATGGTGTGGGGGATGGGATATCACCGGTTCAGGCTGGTGGTGGGGCTGTAATGGTGTGGGGGATGAGATATCACCGGTTCAGGCTGGTGGTGGGGGTGTAATGGTGTGGGGGATGGGGTATCACCGGTTCAGGCTGGTGGTGGGGGTGTAATGGTATGGGGGATGAGGTATTACCGGTTCAGGCTGGTGGTGGGGGTGTAATGGTGTGGGGGATGGGATATCACCGGTTCAGGCTGGTGGTGGGGGTGTAATGGTGTGGGGGATGAGGTATTACCGGTTCAGGCTGGTGGTGGGGGTGTAATAGTGTGGGGGATGGGGTATCACCGGTTCAGGCTGGTGGTGGGGGTGTAATGGTGTGGGGGATGGGGTATCACCGGTTCAGGCTGGTGGTGGGGGTGTAATGGTGTGGGGGATGGGGTATTACCGGTTCAGGCTGGTGGTGGGGGTGTAATGGTGTGGGGGATGGGGTATTACCGGTTCAGGCTGGTGGTGGGGGTGTAATGGTGTGGGGGATGAGATATCACCGGTTCAGGCTGGTGGTGGGGGTGTAATGGTGTGGGGGATGGGGTATCACTGGTTCAGGCTGGTGGTGGGGGTGTAATGGTATGGGGGATGGGATATCACCGGTTCAGGCTGGTGGTGGAGGTGTAATGGTGTGGGGGATGGGATATCACCGGTTCAGGCTGGTGGTGGGGGTGTAATGGTGTGGGGGATGGGATATCACCGGTTCAGGCTGGTGGTGGGGGTGTAATGCTGTGGGGGATGAGATATCACCGGTTCAGGCTGGTGGTGGGGGTGTAATGGTGTGGGGGATGGGGTATCACCGGTTCAGGCTGGTGGTGGGGGTGTAATGGTATGGGGGATGGGATATCACCGGTTCAGGCTGGTGGTGGGGGTGTAATGGTGTGGGGGATGGGGTATCACCGGTTCAGGCTGGTGGTGGGGGTGTAATGGTGTGGGGGATGGGGTATTACCGGTTCAGGCTGGTGGTGGGGGTGTAATGGTGTGGGGGATGGGGTATCACCGGTTCAGGCTGGTGGTGGGGGTGTAATGGTGTGGGGGATGGGATATCACCGGTTCAGGCTGGTGGTGGGGGGTGTAATGGTGTGGGGGATGGGATATCACCGGTTCAGGCTGGTGGTGGAGATATAATGGTGTGAGGGATGGGGTATCACCGGTTCAGGCTGGTGGTGGGGGTGTAATGGTGTGGGGGGATGGGATATCACCGGTTCAGGCTGGTGGTGGGGGTGTAATGCTGTGGGGGATGGGGTATCACAGGTTCAGGTTGGTGGTGGGGGTGTAATGCTGTGGGGGATGGGATATCACGGGTTCAGGCTGGTGGTGGAGGTGTAATGGTGTGGGGGGATGGGGTATCACCGGTTCAGGTTGGTGGTGGAGGTGTAATGGTGTGGGGGATGGGGTATCACCGGTTCAGGCTGGTGGTGGGGGGTGTAATGGTGTGGGGGATGGGATATCACCGGTTCAGGCTGGTGGTGGGGCTGTAATGGTGTGGGGGATGAGATATCACCGGTTCAGGCTGGTGGTGGGGGTGTAATGGTGTGGGGGATGGGGTATCACCGGTTCAGGCTGGTGGTGGGGGTGTAATGGTATGGGGGATGAGGTATTACCGGTTCAGGCTGGTGATGGGGGTGTAATGGTGTGGGGGATGGGGTATCACCGGTTCAGGCTGGTGGTGGGGGTGTAATGGTGTGGGGGATGGGGTATCACCGGTTCAGGCTGGTGGTGGGGGTGTAATGGTGTGGGGGATGGGGTATCACCGGTTCAGGCTGGTGGTGGGGGTGTAATGGTGTGGGGGATGGGGTATTACCGGTTCAGGCTGGTGGTGGGGGTGTAATGGTGTGGGGGATGAGATATCACCGGTTCAGGCTGGTGGTGGGGGTGTAATGGTGTGGGGGATGGGGTATCACCGGTTCAGGCTGGTGGTGGGGGTGTAATGGTATGGGGGATGGGATATCACCGGTTCAGGCTGGTGGTGGGGGTGTAATGGTGTGGGGGATGGGGTATCACCGGTTCAGGCTGGTGGTGGGGGTGTAATGGTGTGGGGGATGGGGTATTACCGGTTCAGGCTGGTGGTGGGGGTGTAATGGTGTGGGGGATGGGGTATCACCGGTTCAGGCTGGTGGTGGGGGTGTAATGGTGTGGGGGATGGGATATCACCGGTTTAGGCTGATGGTGGGGGTGTAATGGTGTGGAGGATGGGGTATCACCGGTTCAGGCTGGTGGTGGGGGTGTAATGGTGTGGGGGATGGGATATCACCAGTTCAGGCTGGTGGTGGTGGTGTCATGGTGTGGGGGATGGGGTTTAATCACCACGACCTACCCGAGTATTGTTGCTGACCATCTCCATCCCTTTATGACTACAGTGTCCCCATCTTCTCCCAGATAGCAGGCATAACTTGCCACAAATTTGTGGCGGTGTTGAATTGTAAGTCTGTTTAACTTGCTGCACATTTTTATATGCAGGTTGTAGACTTGTAGAACTCTTGAAGCACAAGTTCTAGTTGACACTTTTCCAATTTGTAGCCAATTTGCGCGGTAAGTCTCTAGCAAGAGCAAAGTTGCAGAGGTGAGTCTACAGCAAGAGCTCTGCAAGTCTACAGCATGACAATTCAGCCACAGCGGCCCCCTGTGGTGGGATGACTATATCGCACAACATAACTGAACCAGAACTTGCAGCAGACTTGCAGAATATTTGCAAAGATCAATAAACTGGAGTCGTCTAATGCGGACTTCAATTGTGGAACAAACTTGTGAAGCCGGGAAAGTCTAGCAGTAGCTTGGCAAGTCATTTTTAAACCTGCAGCACAGTTGCTCACTATCTGGGCTGATGGCTTCTTCCAGCAGGATAATGCACCATGTCACAAAGCTCCAATCATCTCACCACCGGACAATGAGGTCCCTGTCCTCCAATGGCCTCCACACTCACCACATCTCATCCAATAGAGCACCTTTGGGATGTGGTGGAACGGCAGATTGGTATCTGCCAACTGTGTATCAGGTCAATATGGAGCAAAATCTCTGAGGAACGTTTCCAACACCTTGTTGTATCTTTGCCACCAAGAATGAAGGCAAAAGGGGGTCCAACCCGCTACTAGCAAGGGGAGACCTAATGAAGTGGCCGTTAAGTGTATATCAGAAGGTAATACATTTCCCATACAGTGCCTTAAAAAAGTATTCATACCCCTTGAAATTTCCCACATTTTCTCATGTTACAACCAAAAACATAAATGTATTTTATTGGAATTTTTATGTGATAAACCAACACAAAGTGTCACATAATTGTGAAGTGGAAGGAAAATGATAAATGATACAAATAAATATGTGAAAAGTGTGGGGGGGGGGGGGTATTTGTATTCAGCCCCCTTTACTCTGATAGCCCTAACTAATATCTAGTGGAACCAATTGTCTTCAGAAGTCACCTGATTAGTAAATAGAGTCCACCTGTGTGTCATTTAATCTCAGTATAAATACAGCTGTTCTGTGAAGCCCTCAGAGGTTTGTTAGAGAATCTTAGTGAACAAACAGCATCATGAAGGTCAAGGAACACACCAGACAGGTCAGGGATAAAGTTGTGGAGAAGTATAAAGGGTTAGGTTATAAAAAAATCTCCCAAGCTTTGATCATCTCACGGAGCTCTGTTCAATCCATCATCAGAAAATGGAAAGAGTATGGCACAACTGCAAACCTACCAAGACATGGCCGTCCACCTAAACTGACCGGCCGGGCAAGGAGAACATTCATCAGAGAAGAGCCAAGAGGTCCATGGTAACTCTGGAGGATCTGCAGAGATCCACAGCTCAGGTGGGAGAATCTGTCCACAGGACAACTATTAGTCGTGTTCTCCACAAATCTGCCCTTTATGGAAGAGTGACAAGAAGAAAGACATTGGTGAAAGAAAGTCATAAGAAGTCCTGTTTGTAGTTTGTGAGAAGCCATGTGGAGGACACAGCAAACATGTGGAAGAAGGTGATCTGGTCAGATGAGACCAAAATTCAACTTTTTGGCCTAAAAGCAAAACGCTATGTGTGGGGAAAAACTAACACTGCACATCACCCTGAACACACCATGGTGGTGGCAGCCTCATGTGGTGGGGATGGTTTTCTTCAGCAGGGACAGGGAAGCTGGTCAGAGTAGATGGGAAGATGGATGGAGACAAATACAGGACAATCTTAGAAGAAAACCTGTTAGAGTCTACAAAAGACTTGAGACCGGGGTGGAGGTTCACCTTCCAGCAGGACAACGACCCGAAACATCCAGCCAGAGCTACAATGGAATGGTTTAGATCAAAGCATATTCATGTGTTAGAATGGCCCAGTCACAGTCCAGACCTAAATCACATTGAGAATCTGTGGAAAGACTTGAAAATTGCTGTTCACAGACGCTCTTCATCCAATCTGACAGAGCTTGAGATATTTTACAAAGAAGAATGGTCAGAAATGTCCTCTCTAGATGTGCAAAGCTGGTAGAGACATCCCCAAAAAGACTTGTAGAGAAAGGGGGTTCTACAAAGTATTGACTCCGGGGGGCGCCATACAAATGCCCCTCCCCCCACACTTTTCACATATTTATTTTTATCATTTTCCTTCCACTTCACAATTATGTGACACTTTGTGTTGGTCTATCACATAAAATCCAAATAAAATACATTTACGATTTTGGTTGTAACAAAATGTGGAGAATTTCAAGGGGTGTGAATACTTTTTCAAGGCTCTGTACAATGTGTATTGCTTTTTTTTCTGGCTGGAGCTCCACTTGGCCCAACCTAGTTCTTTTTGTATGATATAAAGAGCACTCAGCTATTCTTTTCTTACCATTTAATTATAAAATATACAGAACTAAAACAATCTGAGGAATACATATATGTGTAATCATGCAGGCAACCGTCTCATAGACTTACTGATTCTTTATTGACCTCGTAAAAAGCGCACACATAAAAACATCCAGGGCTCCAAGTTCATTTTACCATTTTAGAATTTTGATACAATGAAAAAAAATACTTTCTCTTTTTTTTTTTTTTTTTTTTTTTATATATATGAATATACATATTTCTTATTCTGCTGCAAATAAAGAAGCTTACAATAGCTTCATAGTGCGTACATATTGGCATTTTTACAAGTCGGCTGTGTCAGTTGCGTTCATTCTGAGCGTAGGCCGTTGGCGCGAGGAGAGGGAGGGAAGAATGATACAGCAACTTGGAGGAACATAAAGCTGAGATTTTAGATCCACTAAAAAGAGAAAAAAAAATACAATTTGAAAGACTCAAAAAGATATTAAATAAAGTATGTACATCACCGAAGCCGGTTTGGCGGACACAGAGTAACGATTTTGTAAAAAGAGAAAAAAAAAAAAAGTTGTACTTAGGACGCGCGGTCTGAGGTTGTACTCCGAGCTTTCAAGAGGAACCTCTCTGCAAAGACTCTTCAACTTAAAGGACCCAAGGAACCGGGATACGGAAAGTTATGTGTCCCAGGTGGCTGTGGTTTGGGGTGGCCATTTTGGTTTTACGGTAACCGCCGTGCAAATCATGACATTTATAAGCAGAGTTTCGTCCTTTCCGGAGGAACGTCAGCCCGAGTATAGGTAAGCTGTGTCCGTCCTGCGCTTCCCACGCCCAGCTCTTCCCGCTCCAAACGTCCGATGAAAATATCCGGTGCCTCAATGCTTCTTTGGTTCGCGCCAAGCTGGCCGGACTGGCTAAGCTTTAGGTTTCCTGTTTTTCCTACAAAGGAATAAATATATATTTTAGTCCTGACTTTATTAACCCCCTTCAATACCGGGCACTTTTACCCCCCCCCTTCCTGCCCAGGCCAAAATTGAATGACAATTGTGCGGTCATGCAACACTGTACCTGTAATAATATGCCCAAACCATTGTGACTCCATTTTTATATATTTTGATGTGCTTTGATATGTTTTGCCATTTCAGCTATAAAAGAATGCTTAGAAAAATGCTTGCACCAGCAATGTACTCTATATATATATATCATTGTGGGTTGGTTTGTCCTTTCCTGTTCTCTGTTCTGTAGGCCTTGGGACAGGATGATGGCCTGTTAACTCTTGTAACCTCATGATGAATGTATTTTAGGGGTCATTGATTTGTATAGCCCATATATTTTATACCAATAGATCATTGACTAACCACTCCCCCCTCCCCTCTTTCGTTTGGTATGTTGAACCAGTGGCGTCACTAGGGGGTGGCTTTTGGGGCCATAGCCCCGAGTCTCTGCAGGGGTCCCCAAGGTGAGGGGAGGCTCTCTGGGGACCCTGATGTAAGTGGGTGGCTCTCTGGGGACCCTGATTTTAAGGGGGAGGCTCTCTGGGGACCCTAATGTAAGGGGGCTCTCTGGGAACCCTGATGCAAGTGGGGGGCTCTCTGAGAACCCTGATGTAAGTGGGGGGCTCTCTGGGGACCCTGATGCAAGGGGGAGGCTTTATGGGGACCATGATGCAAGGGGGGGCTCTCTGGGGAACCTGATGTAAGAGGGGGCTCTCTGGGGACCCTGATGTAAGGAAGAGGCTGTCTGGGGACCCTGATGTAAGTGGGGGGCTCTCTGGGGACCCTGATGTAAGGGGGGGCTCTCTGGGGACCCTGATGCAAGGGGGGCTTTCTGGGGACCCTGATGCAAGGGGGGGCTTTCTGGGGACCCTGATGCAAGAGGGGGCTCTCTGGGGACTCTGATGTAAGGTAGAGGCTCTCTGGGGACCCTGATGTAAGGAGGAGGCTCTCTGGGGACCCTGATGTAAGGGGGGGCTCTCTGGGGACCCTGATGTAAGGGGGGGCTCTCTGGGGACCCTGATGTAAGGGGGGCTCTCTGGGGACCCTGATGTAAGGAGGAGGCTCTCTGGGGACCCTGATGTAAGGAAGAGGCTCTCTGGGGACCCTGATGTAAGGAGGAGGCTCTCTGGGGACCCTGATGTAAGGGGGGCTCTCTGGGGACCCTGATGTAAGGGGGGCTCTCTGGGGACCCTGATGTAAGGAGGAGGCTCTCTGGGGACCTTGATGTAAGGAGGAGGCTCTCTGGGGACCCTGATGTAAGGAGGAGGCTCTCTGGGAACCCTGATGTAAGGGGGGGCTCTCTGGGGACCCTGATGCAAGAGGGGGCTCTCTGGGGACCCTGATGTAAGGGGGGGGCTCTCTGGGGACCCTGATGCAAGGGGGGGCTCTCTGGGGACCCTGATGTAAGGAAGAAGCTCTCTGGGGACCCTGATGTAAGGGGGGGCTCTCTGGGGATCCTGATGTAAGTGGGGGGCTCTGGGGATATATATATATATACACACATGTATATTACTGTATATACATGTGTATGCCCGCCCAAGCGTATGACTTTCTTTACTACGCTGCTATGGGCTCTAGCCCCAGATCTTTTGTAGGACTAGCAATGTCCCTGTGTTGAACCAAATATAAGCTGTAACCCACCTAATAAAGGCAGAGATTTTACGAATGCACAACCTGCCTCTCGTTTTCACTCGGTGTCTCCAGATATCTGAGGGCCCTGTTGGTGTCCCTAATAGACGGGTGGTCGTCCAGAATGCCTACTATTTCCTTTCAGTACCCATATGACATTTTTATAATTTTTTTCCCCCACAAATAGAGATTTCTTTTTAGAGTATTTGATCACCTCTGCGTTTTTTTATTTTTTTGCACTATAAACAAAAAAAGAGCGGCAAAAGAAATTTTTTTACTTTCTGCTATAAAACATTTAACTAAAAAAAATGTAAAAAAAACAAATTGTATTCATGAGTTTAGGCCAAAATGTATTCTGCTACATATTTTTGCTAAAAAAAAAAATCGCAATAAGCGTATATTGATTGGTTTGCGCAAAAGTTATCACGTCTACAAAATAGGGGATAGATTTATGGCATTTTTATTTATTTATATATTTTTTTACTAGTAATGGCGGCGATCAGTGATTTTTTTAGCCGGACTGCGACATTGCGGCGGACAGATCGGACACCTGACATTTTTTACACTTTTTTGGGGGAACCAATGACAGTGCTAAAAATCTGCACTGTCTCTGTACTAATGACACTGGCAGAGAAGGGGTTAACATCAGGGGGGCGATCAAAGGGTTAAATGTGTTGCCTGTGTGTGTTTTCTAACTGTATGGGGGATGGGCTGCCTGGGGAAACACACAGATCTGTGTTCCTGTATAGAAGAAAGACGGGATCTGTGTGATCTCCCCTCTCAGAACGGAGCTCTGCCTCGTTTACACAAGAAGATCCCCGTTCTGTCACTGCGGGGGGGGCGGATCGCAGGTGGCCAGCGGACATCGAAGTCCGCCGGACCCGCTGATTGGCTCCTCGGTGCCCACAAAAAAATGATTATTTCAGTTTTCTTTTCCATTGATTTTTTTGAGGTTTTTAATAATAACATAAGAATATAATGCAGTACGGTGACCATTCTTAGTCCAGATTATTACATAGAACTGGAATCACCACGGGCCTTTTTTAGATTTTGGAAAATAAACGAAAAAAAAAAAAAGAAACCAAAACGCATTTTTCGCTTTTGTTTTTTAAATTTCGCAAATAAATCATCTTTCTTCATAAATTTAGGTCATACTGAATTCTGCTGCATTTTTTTCTGTGAAAATAACCAAAATCAGTGTATCAGCCGCCCCGCTCCTCTCCTATCCCACTGTGTGGGGGGCCGGCGCCGCTGCTACTAGAGGTAATGGCAGAGCACTCGCCGCCATACTCGCACAGCTGACCGCCCACCCTTCCTCTCCACGGCTCCTCCCCCATCCTCTCCGTGCCCCCCATCCTCTCCGCGGCACCCTCCCATCCCCCAATCCTCTCCTCGGCCCCCCCCATCCTCTCCGTGGCACCCCGTATCCCCCCAATCCTCTCTGTGGCCCACCATCCTCTCCACGGCTCCCCCCCCTTCCTCTCCGCGGCTCCTCCCCCATCCTCTCCGTGCCCCCCATCCTCTCCGTGGTCCCCATCCTCTCTACGGCTCCTCCCCCCATCCTCTCCACGGCTCCTCCCCCCATCCTCTCCACGGCACCCTCCCATCCCCCAATCCTCTCCTCAGCCCCCCCATCCTCTCCGTGGCACCCCGTATCCCCCCAATCCTCTCCTCGGCTCCCCCATCCTCTCCGTGGCCCCCCATCCTCTCCACGGCTCCTCCCCCCCTTCCTCTCCGTGCCCCCCATCCTCTCCGTGGCCCCCATCCTCTCCACGGCTCCTCCCCCCATCCTCTCCACGGCTCCTCCCCCCATCCTCTCCGTGGCACCCCTATCCCCCCAATCCTCTCCTCGGCTCCCCCCCATCCTCTCCGTGGCCCCCCATCCTCTCCACGGCTCCTCCCCCCTTCCTCTTCGCGGCTCCTCCCCCATCCTCTCCGTGCCCCCCATCCTCTCCGTGGCCCCCATCCTCTCGACGGCTCCTCCCCCATCCTCTCCACGGCTCCTCCCCCCATCCTCCCCCATCCTCTCCGTGGCCCGCCCCATCCTCTCGCTGCTCCCCCCAATCCTCTCCTCGGCTCCCCCCATCCTCTCCTCGGCTCCCCCCCATCCTCTCCTCGGCTCCCCCCATCCTCTCCTCGGCTCCCCCCCATCCTCTCCTCAGCTCCCCCCAATCCTCTCCTCGGCTCCCCCAATCCTCTCCTCGGCTCCCCCCCATCCTCTCCGTGGCTCCCCCCCATCCTCTCCGTGGCTCCCCCCCATCCTCTCCGTGGCTCCCCCCCATCCTCTCCTCGGCTCCCCCCCATCCTCTCCGTGGCTCCCCCCAATCCTCTCCGTGGCTCCCCCCCATCCTCTCCGTGGCTCCTAGGGTGAAGATAGAAGTGCCTTCAGCGGTGACAGCGCGCTGCTAGAGGACTTCGTTTTTAGTAGACATGTGCACTGACAAAAATTTGTTCGTTTTCATTTCATTCATTTTTTTGCCTTTTTCGGAAATTAGAAAATTAGGAATTCGAATTTCCAAACTTTCAGATTTCTGAATTTTCAAATTTCCGAATTTCAAATTTCAGAATTTTCGGAAAATCGGAAATTGAAAAATTCGGAAATGCGAAATTCTGAAATTCTGAAATTGAAAAATTCGGAAATTTCGGAATGAATGAATTTGTCAAAATTAGTTAAAAAAACAATTCGAAACTAAAGGAATTGCACATGTCTAGTTTTTAGGCAAGTCTGTCAAAATGTGCTAGTACTGTATGTTAAACATACTAGCACATTATAAGTTCAACTGCACGGAGCCCTTTTTTTTTTTTTTTTTTTATGCACTTTACTACTGCTTTAAATTGCAAAAAAAAAAAAACTCTACAAAGGTCAACACAATAAAACTTACAGGCTGAGCTTCCGAGCCTGAGCTTCTTTACTCCCGTTTGTTTTCTGGTCCACTGAGTTTGCTGCGACTCGGGAGGAAGTTGCGGCCGTGCCGGAGAAAGCCACAGAAGCGCTGGCACTGCCGGTCCTGACTTTAAGGGAGTCCTCTGAAAGACACGGCTTCATCTTTTATATGTCCCAAGTACATATAGATATTATACATTTATAAGAACAGATGCATATTATATATGTAATAAAGCATTAAACACACTATAGTCCAATCAAAGACACCTCATCACTTTATACAGTGCCTTCAAAAAGTATTCATACCCCTTGAATTTTCCACATTTTGTCATGTTACATCCAAAAACGTAAATGTATTTTATTGGGATTTTATGTGATAGACCAACACAAAGTGGCACATAATTGTGAAGTGGAAGGAAAATGATAAATGATACAAATAAATATGTGAATTTGTATTCAGCCCCCTTTACTCTGATACCCCTAACTAAAATCTAGTGGAACCAATTGTCTTCAGAAGTCACCGAATTAGTAAATAGAGTTCACATGTGTGTAATGTAATCTCAGTATAAATACAGCTGTTCTGTGAAGCCCTCAGAGGTTTGTTAGAGAACCTTAGTGAACAAACAGCATCATGAAGGCCAAGGAACACACCAGACAGGTCAGGGATAGAGTTGTGGAGAAGTATAAAGCAGGGTTAGGTTATAAAAACATCTCCCAAGCTTTGAACATCTCACGGAGCTCTGTTCAATCCATCATCGGAAAATGAAAAGAGTATGGCACAACTGCAAACCTACCAAGACATGGCCGTCCACCTAAACTGACCGGCCGGGCAAGGAGAGCATTCATCAGAGAAGAGCCAAGAGGTCCATGGTAACTCTGGAGGAGCTGCAGAGATCCACAGCTCAGGTGGGAGAATCTGTCCACAGGACAACTATTAGTCGTGTTCTCCACAAATCTGCCCTTTATGGAAGAGTGACAAGAAGAAAGACATTGGTGAAAGAAAGTCATAAGAAGTCCTGTTTGTAGTTTGTGAGAAGCCATGTGGAGGACACAGCAAACATGTGGAAGAAGGTGATCTGGTCAGATGAGACCAAAATTCAACTTTATGGCCTAAAAGTAAAACGCTATGTGTGGGGGAAAGTAACACTGCACATCACCCTGAACACACCATCCCCACCGTGAAACATGGTGGTGGCAGCATCATGTGGTGGGGATGGTTTTCTTCAGCAGGGACAGGGAAGCTGGTCAGAGTTGATGGGAAGATGGATGGAGACAAATACAGGACAATCCTAGAAGAAAACCTGTTAGAGTCTACAAAAGACTTGAGATTGGGGCGGAGGTTCACCTTCCAGCAGGACAACGACCCGAAACATCCAGCCAGAGCTACAATGGAATGGTTTAGATCAAAGCATATTCATGTGTTAGAATGGCCCAGTCACAGTCCAGACCTAAATCACATTGAGAATCTGTGGCAAGACTTGAAAATTGCTGTTCACAGACGCTCTCCATCCAATCTGACAGAGCTTGAGATATTTTACAAAGAAGAATGGGCAGAAATGTCCTCTCTAGATGTGCAAAGCTGGTAGAGACACCCCCAAAAAGACTTGTAGAGAAAGGGGGTTCTACAAAGTATTGACTCCGGGGGGCGCCATACAAATGCCCCCCCCACACTTTTCACATATTTATTTGTATCATTTATCATTTTCCTTCCACTTCACAATTATGTGACACTTTGTGTTGGTCTATCACATAAAATCCCAATAAAATACATTTATGTTTTTGGTTGTAACATGACAAAATGTGGGAAGTTTCAAGGGGTATGAATACTTTTTCAAGGCACTGTAGTTCTGTACCACCACACGTTATGATTTGAGATGGATTTTTGCTTAAAAATGTCTTAAAATACCGATTTTCTCTCTGCAGTGCTCTGTGATGGTGGAGCTGAGTAATGACCACACCCCTCAGCACAAAGAAAAGGGATGGGGGCGTGTCTGAGCAGGTCAGGTCTGAATTCTGATAGCTGGTCATTCATATTTAGAGTGCTGTGGGCCGGCTGTATTTATATGTAGACACCCCTCGGTAACGCCCACATGTGATGTTGAAGGTTGTACATAAAATAAATACATTTTATTTTCTCTTACCGACAAACGGCAGCAAAACGTTCTTCCCGACTCCAATCACAGAGTTACTTTTGCTATAACAGATGAAAGACGGTCAGTTAGATTAAACAGAATCCAGAATAATTGTATCATTATGGATAAAGGGGGGGAGGGGATGGAAACGGTCGGACATTTCAGTCTGCAGGATGTTGCAGTCGGATTGTACAATCCCTTTTATAATTTCTAACAATTATTGTGATTGATGTAAAAAAAATTTATAACAGATCCCCCCCTCCATTTGCACTGGCGCCCACTTCCATTGACTGTAACTGGCAGCGCACTAGTCTGTTCATTGCAAAGCCTGCTCCATCCACCTCCATGACCTGTCTGAAAGCCCAATAGTGGCTGCACAGAAGATGATCTGAGAGGTCTGCATGGGGGCTGATCTGAGGTCTGGAGTGCATGCATGGGGACTGATCTGAGGTCTGGAGTGCATGCATGGGGGCTGATTTGAGGTCTGGAGTGCATGCATGGGGGCTGATTTGAGGTCTGGAGTGCATGCAGGGGGGCTGATCTGAAGTCTGGAGTGCATGCATGGGGGCTGATCTGAAGTCTGGAGTGCATGCATGGGGGCTGATCTGAGGTCTGGAGTGCATGCATGGGGGCTGATCTGAGGTCTGGAGTGCATGCATGGGGGCTGATTTGAGGTCTGGAGTGCATGCATGGGGACTGATCTGAGGTCTGGAGTGCATGCATGGGGACTGATCTGAAGTCTGGAGTGCATGCATGGGGACTGATCTGAGGTCTGGAGTGCATGCATGGGGGCTGATCTAAGGTCTGGAGTGCATGCATGGGGGCAGATCAGAAGTTTGGAGTGCATGCATGGGGGCTGATCTGAGGTCTGGAGTGCATGCATGGGGGCTGATCTGAAGTCTGGAGTGCATGCATGGGGGCTGATTTGAGGTCTGGAGTGCATGCATGGGGGCTGATCTGAGGTCTGGAGTGAATGCATGGGGGCTGATTTGAGGTCTGGAGTGCATGCATGGGGGCAGATCTGAGGTCTGGAGTGCATGCATGGGGGCTGATCTGAGGTCTGGAGTGCATGCATTGGGGCAGATCTGAGGTCTGGAGTGCATGCATTGGGGCAGATCTAAGGTCTGGAGTGCATGCATGGGGACTGATCTGAGGTCTGGAGTGCATGCATTGGGGCAGATCTAAGGTCTGGAGTGCATGCATGGGGACTGATCTGAGGTCTGGAGTGCATGCATGGGGGCTGATTTGAGGTCTGGAGTGCATGCAGGGGGGCTGATCTGAAGTCTGGAGTGCATGCATGGGGGCTGATCTGAAGTCTGGAGTGCATGCATGGGGGCTGATCTGAGGTCTGGAGTGCATGCATGGGGGCTGATCTGAGGTCTGGAGTGCATGCATGGGGGCTGATCTGAGGTCTGGAGTGCATGCATGGGGGCTGATCTGAGGTCTGGAGTGCATGCATGGGGGCTGATCTGAGGTCTGGAGTGCATGCATGGGGGCTGATCTGAGGTCTGGAGTGCATGCATGGGGACTGATCTGAAGTCTGGAGTGCATGCATGGGGACTGATCTGAGGTCTGGAGTGCATGCATGGGGGCTGATCTGAGGTCTGGAGTGCATGCATGGGGGCTGATCTGAGGTCTGGAGTGCATGCATGGGGACTGATCTGAGGTCTGGAGTGCATGCATGGGGGCTGATCTGAGGTCTGGAGTGCATGCATGGGGGCTGATCTGAGGTCTGGAGTGCATGCATGGGGGCTGATCTGAGGTCTGGAGTGCATGCATGGGGACTGATCTGAGGTCTGGAGTGCATGCATGGGGGCTGATCTAAGGTCTGGAGTGCATGCATGGGGACTGATCTGAAGTCTGGAGTGCATGCATGGGGACTGATCTGAGGTCTGAAGTGCATTCATTGGGACTGCTCTGAGGTTTGAAAGGCATGCAGGGGGGGCTGGTTTGAGGTCTGCAGTGCATGCATTGGGGCAGATCTGAGGTCTGGAGTGCATGCACGGGGGCAGATCTGAGGTCTGATGTGCATGCATTGGGGCAGATCTGAGGTTTAAAGGGCATGCATGGGGGCAGAACATATTTGTGCACCAGTTGATCACTTTTTGCACTCATAGTTCTGCTCATGTCCAGGTAAAGTCATGAATTATCATATAGTCATTAGCAGAACAACTATGAGTGCAAAAACTGAACACAATCTATGACTACAATGCGCTGTTGCTCACTGGATGCCGGTCTTCTCCTGCTGGTGAACATTAATGTGGGAGAGGTTGCCGGCCGGGGGCTACAAGCTCATTCAGTTAAGTTCTCCCAATAACTGGGTGAGATTCTAACTACAGTTCATGAAAAATGTATGCCCCCCCCCCCCAGATTCCTGCTGCACAATAAATCTAAGCCCCGACGAAGGGGGGGGGGGGTTGTATCTCCCCTAGGAACCGCGTTGGCTGACAACTTTTGACTTTTATTGTGACAAATAAAGATTTATATTTGGACCGGTCCCTACACTTTACTACTCTCCTCCTGTCATTCAATCTCATGGGCCCCTTTGGGTCCCCCCCCCCGGGATATAGAGCGCGGTCACATTATAAAAATCATTCGATTTATTCAGGATCTCCACCGGCATGGAGTCCAGCGCTCCCCCACACTGACTCTGGATTAAAGGACAGTAATAATGGGCCTGGTTGCCTGGCTGTTCTACTGACCAAAGGTTCCAACACTCTGCAAGTCACTGACCTGAAACAAGTAGACAGAGAAAAGTCCAGCATACTTGTTCCAGGTAAGTAACTTAAAGTACTGAAGCCAGAGATTGAACATGAGGGCCAGGCGATTGGTATTTTCGGGGGGCGTGTCTCTCTCATGATGTCATACTTGGTCTTGTCCAGGGAGCTGTGTTTCGGGTGCATGACGTGGCTGCTGAATGACTGGCTCCGGATCAGCTTGCTCTTCTTGCTTTCTCTGCTGACAACTGTATACAAGAAGATGAGAGAGTGTGAGGCCTCATTCTACACTGTGATGTCATCGCAGTGATGTCATGGAGGTCATGTGACGCCTCTTCACTCACCTGTCTGTGTGCCTGAGGAGGTTCCAGAGATCACTGTCGGGAGACTTTTCGGCAACGCCGATCCCGTTTTACTGTCTCGACCTAAAACAAAGCGGAGGGTCAGGAAGAGCCGGGGTGGTAATTGGTGCGTCTCCAATGTATGGCCTTCAAACAATCACTTACGCTTCCGGTCATATGTCTTCTCATTGCTGGAACGAGCCTCGCTTTGTTGTTTTTCCTTTTCTATTTGTTCCTGAAAAACAAAGAAAAACTCAGATTTTACTTTGATACTTTTAT
This sequence comes from Lithobates clamitans, assembly GCA_037952925.1. Lineage (NCBI taxonomy): Eukaryota > Metazoa > Chordata > Amphibia > Anura > Ranidae > Lithobates > Lithobates clamitans. The sequence continues at coordinate 163,285 of JBBGZY010001053.1, read as the reverse complement.
TTTATCAAAGATATAAATCTGAATATTAATCTGCTTATATTTTGCTTTTTCCAGTTCCTCCCCTTCCCCCTCATCAACATAATAATGACATTTTTAAATAAAACTTTCCTGTTTTCATTACCAATCTTATTTCAGGCCCATTGACATCATCATTGGGTCTGTGTGCTTCTCTATGCAATGCAGGCAGATCCTGGCTGGTGGCCTGATCAATTGCTGACCCAGATTGACCAGACTGCTCTCTAGCATGTCGCCTGCCTAGACCTGACTTCTCTCTTGTTTGCTACCTGCCTCGACCCTTGCCTGGTCCTGACTACTGTCTTCACTGCCACCTGTCTCAACCCCAGCCTGGACCTGACTTCTGTCTTGACTGCCACTTGCCTTGAACCCTGCCTGGACTCAACTATTCTCTTAGTCTCCACCTGCCTGAGCCTGATCACACTCTTAATTGCAACCTGTCTAAATCTTTTCCTGGACCTGACTTCTCTCTTGATTGCCACCTCCCTCGACACCTGCCTGGACCCAACTACTGTCTTCACTGTCACCTATCTCAACCCCAGCCTGGACCTGACTACTGTCTTCACTGCCACCTATCTCAACCCCAGCCTGGACCTGACTACTGTCTTCACTGCCACCTATCTCAACCCCAGCCTGGACCTGACTACTGTCTTCACTGCCACCTATCTCAACCCCAGCCTGGACCTGACTACTGTCATGACTGCCACGTGCCTTGAACCCTGCCTGGACCCAACTATTCTCTTAGTCGCCACCTGCCTGGGCCTGATCACACTCTTAATTGCAACCTATCTTAATCATTGCCTGGACCTGACTTCTCTCTTGTTGCTGCCTGCCTCGACCCCTGCCTGGACCTGACTTCTCTCTTGTTGCTGCCTGCCTTGACCCCTGCCTGGTCCTGACTACTCTCTTGATTGCCACCTGCTTTGACCCTTGCCTGGACCTGACTACTGTCTTGAATGCCACCTGCCTCAACCCCAGCCTGAACCTGACTACCCTCCTGATTGCCACCTGCCTTGACCCCTGTCTGGACCAGACTACCGTCTTAACTGCCACTTGCCTTGACCCCTGCCTGGACCCAACTATTCTCTTAGTTGCCACCTGCCTGGGCCTGGTCACATTCTTAATTGCAACCTGTCTCGATCTCTTCCTGGACCTGACTTTTCTCTTGTTTGCTGCCTGCCTTGACCCCTTGATGGACCCAACTACTCTCTTGACTGCCACCTGCCTTGACCCCTACCTGGACGTCACTGCCATCTAGTTTGTCATTTGCCTCGCTACCTGCCTGGACCTGACCGCATTTTTAATTGCAACCTGTCTTGATCTCTGCCTGGAGTTCTCTCTTGTTTGCGGTCTGCCTCGACCCCTGGATGGACCTGACTACTCTCTTGACTGCCACCTGCCTTGACCCCTGCCTGGACCTGACTACTCTCTTTATTTGCACCTGCCTTGACCCCTGCCTACACCTGACTACTCTCTTGATTGCCACCTGTCATTGACCCCTACCTGGATGTCACTTCCATCTAGTTTGTTGCTTCATTTGACCCCTACCTGGACCCAACTATTCTCTTGATTGCCACCTGCCCACCCCCTGCCTGGGCCTGACTAATTCTTGATTACCGCCTGCCTAGACCAATGCCTAGACCGAGCTATCCTCTTGATTGACACCTGCTTTTCCCCTTGCCTGCAACTGACTACCATCTGGTTTTCTGGTTGCCTTGGCTCCTACCTGGACCTGACTATTCTGATTGCCACCTGCCTCGTCCCCTGCCTGGACCTAATTTCTCAATCGCCGCCTGCCTCGCCCCCTGCCTGGACCTGACTAATTTCTCGATTGCCGCCTGCCTCGACCTGACTATTCTGTAGCTGATCCCCAGTGATTAGTCTCCACACCTTAACCATCCTGTCTTCACTCACCCCTTGGTGGGTAGATCCTAAGGGCCATGGCCTGGTACAAGCCCACAGCAAAGAGATTAGGGAGCCATTGGGGCTCCTAATCCTTCCCCACATCAGGAGCTCTGGTGAAGACCAGTTGGTGCTCCTCGGGAGCATCTGGGGGTGTTGCCTAACAGTTCCCTAAAACAGAGCAAACCTTAACATTTTAAGTTGAGTTGTACTTTATATGTACCATTTCCAGCAGTAGATGCTCCTCTCTTTCCTTCTCCTGGTCCAGTAAGTCTTTTTCAAAGAAGCGTTTCTGAAACTGGAACAAATACAACATAAGCACTTACAAATTAATGCGGTACCATCAGACTTGTAACTTTACAGAGTTCATGTAAAACATGCCTGAAGTTCCACTAGGCAACTGTCACAGAAATAGTGCAGCTCCGGGGGCAGGTAGGTCATGTCTATGAGGTGGTATGCGAATTGCATTTCACCATGATGGGCAGTCACACACTGGCCAATAGTAAGGCCAAGAAGGTCAGAGAGGTGGAGCCAGGGCTCAGCCTGTGGAGTGAGTTGGAATTTGCATTTCAGAGTGCCCCCAGATTTTGGGATCCCGATGTGATCCCCTTGGACCTTACTGCCTCATAAGAGTGCTCAAGACATTCGTAATGTAGATGTTGGTCAGTTGGAGATCAATAAGATAAGTCAGAACAGCTCTACCTAACCGAAATATAGAAACTGACCGATGGCAACAATGACACCTTCCACCCTCCGGGTTCCATAAATAATTCCCAGGACATCACCAGTACAATAAAAAGGTCCTTACAGCATCCATGGATATCTCCATCCGGTCCAGCTCCAGAACAGTCTACAAATAGAAAGAAAGATACATTTTGTTAAACTTCAACTCTGTTTTTATATTTTGCAATTACCTTAGAGAAGACCTCCCCCACCTCTAAAAAACTGCCACCAGTAATATGTAATGGGGGGAATTAAACAAATATACTACCTACAATTAGGTCCATATATATTTGGACACAGGCACAATATCCATATTTTTGGCTCTCTATGCCACCAGAATAAAATTAAAATGAAACATTCCAAATTAATTTGAAGTTCAGAAGTTCAGCTTTAATTCAAGGGGTTTAACATCATTATCAAGTACACATTTTAGGAACTGCAACCATTTTATACACAGTCCCCCCATTTTTAGGGGCGCAAATGTAATTGGACAAATGAATATAATCATAAATAAAATGTTTATTTTTAATATTTTGTTGGGAATCCTTTACTGGCAATGACTGCCTGAAGTCTGGAACCCATGGACATCACCAAAGACTGGCTTTCCTCCTCTATGAATCTTTGCCCGGCTCTATCTGCAGCTCTCTTCAGTTGTTCTTTGATTGTTGGGTCTTTCTGCCTTTAGTTTTGCCTTCATCAAGTGAAATTCTCAATTGGGATGAGATCAGGTGATTGACTCGGCAATTGCAGAATATTCCAATTTTTTTCCATCAAAAGCTCCTTTTGCAGTGTGTTTTGGATCATTGTCCATCTGTACTGTGAAGCGCTGTCCAATCATTGGCTGAATCTGGGCTGACAGTATATGTCTAAACACGGCAGAATTCATCCAGCTGCTTCTGTCTTCTGTCACACTTATCAGTAACCACCAATGACCCAGTGCCACTGTAAGCCATGCATGCCCGTGCCATCACACTGCAAGCTCCACCATGTGACCACAGATGACGTTGTGTACTTTGGATCATGAGCTGTTCCAAGCCTTCTCCACACTTTTTTCTTCCCGTCATTCTGGTACAGATTAATCTTCATTTCAATCGTCCAAAGAATGCTTTTCCAGAACCGTTCTGGCTTTTTTAGATGTTTTTTGGCAAAGTCTAATCTGGCTTTGTTATTCTTCAGGCTTATGAATGGTTTGCACCTTCTGGGGAATCCTTTGTATTTGCTCTTGTGAAGTCTTTTCATGATTGTAGACTTTGACAATGATACACCCATCTCCTGGAGAGAGTCCTTCTCTTGTCTCCACCTCCTGGAGAGTGTTCTTCACTTGTCTCCACCTCCTGGAGAGTGTTCTTCACTTGTCTCCACCTCCTGGAGAGTGTTCTTCACTTGTCTCCACTTCCTGGAGAGTGTCCTTCACTTGTCTCCACCTCCTGGAGAGTGTTCTTCACTTGTCTCCACCTCCTGGAGAGTGTCCTTCACTTGTCTCCACCTCCTGGAGAATGTCCTTCACTTGTTTCCACCTCCTGGAGAGTGTCCTTCACTTGTCTCCACCTCCTGGAGACTGTCCTTCACTTGTCTGGATGTTGTGAATGGGTTTTTCTTTACCATAGAGAGGATCCTGCGATCATCCACCACTGTGGACATCCATGGACATCCAGGCCTTTTTATGTTGTTGAGCTCAGTGCTCACCAGTGCAATCTTCTTTCCTCAAAATGTACCAAACTGTTGATTTGGCCACTCCTAATGTTGCTGCTATCTCTCTGGTGGATTTGTTTCATTTTTGAAGCCTTGCAATGGCCTGTTTCACTTGTATGGACCGCTCCTTTGAACGCATGATATAGGTTCACAGCTATAGATTCCAAATGCAAATACCACACTTAGAATCAACTCCAGACCTTTTACCTGCTTAATTGATGAAGAAATAACGAAGGAGTCGCCCACACCTGGCCATGAAACAGCTTTTCATTCAATTGTCCAATTACTTTTGGTCCCTTGAAAAAGGGGGGTGGCTATTCTTAAGAGCTTTAATTCCTAAACGTTTCCTCTGATTTCGATGTACATACCCTCAAATTAAACCTGAGAGTGTGATCTTTCACCCCATATCCATTATATAACTATAGCTTAAATATGTTTTGGTAAATACCTGAAAAAAAAACTAAAATTGTGCCTGTGTCCAAATATATAAAAGCGGCAACCCCACTCTACAAGACTCTGGTCCGGCCGCACCTGGAGTATGCTGTCCAGTTCTGGGCACCAGTCCTCAGGAAGGATGTACTGGAAATGGAGCGATTACAAAGAAGGGCAACAAAGCTAATAAAGAGTCTGGAGGATCTTAGTTATGAGGAAAGGTTGCGAGCTCTGAACTTATTCTCTCTGGAGAAGAGACGCTTGAGAGGGGATATGATTTCAATATATAAATACCGGACTGGTGACCCCACAATAGGGATAAAACTTTTTCATGGAAGGGAGTTTAATAAGACTCGTGGTCACTCATTAAAATGAGAAGAAAAGAGGTTTAACCTTAAACTACGTAGAGGGTTCTTTACTGTAAGAGCGGCAAGGATGTGGAATTCCCTTCCACAGGCGGTGGTCTCAGCGGGGAGCATTGATAGCTTCAAGAAACTATTAGATAATCACCTAAATGACCGCAATATACAGGGATATGTAATGTAATACTGACACATAATCACACACATAGGTTGGACTTGATGGACTTGTGTCTTTTTTCAACCTCGCCTACTATGTAACTATGTAACTGGATGTCCATGTGAAACAACGACACTCGTACTTCCCGGGGGCAGTGCAGGCCAAGGCCCAGGTTTTACTATAAGCCATTTATGTGTGTGTGTGTGGGGGCGGGGGGGGGGGGGCTGGTAAAAGAGAGAATCTTCTTCAAGTTCTACAACGTTCATGTATGTATCTATTGTCCCCCCAGAGCGACAATAGATCTCGCCAGGAACAATAGACACCCCCCCCCCACAGTAACAAGAGATCTTCCCAGCAACAATAGACCTCCCAGAGAGAAAAGAGAAATCCCCAGGAACAATAGACCCCCCCCCTCAGAGTAACAAGAGATCCCCCAGCAGCAATAGACCCTCAGAGTGACAATAGATCTCCCCAGCAACAAAAGTCCCCCTGAATGACAATAGATCTCCCCAACAGCAATAAACTCCCACAAAGTGACAAGAAATCTTCCCAGCAACAATAGACCCCCACCCCCAGAGTGACAGTAGATCTCACCAGAAACAAAAGACCCCCCAGAGTGACAAGAGATCTCCCCAGCAACAACAGACCCCCCCCCAGAGCGACAATAGATCTTCCCAGCAGCAATTGACCCCCCAGAGCGACAATAGATCTCCCAAGTGAAAAGAGATCTCTCCAGCAACAATAGACTCCCTCAAAGTAACCAAAAATCTCCCCAGCAACAATAGACCCCCCCAGAGTGACAATAGATCTCCCCAGCAACAACAGACCCTCCCGAGCAACAATAGATCTCCCTAGCAACAATAGACCCCCTCCCCAAAGTGACAAGAGATCTCCTCCATAACAATAGACCCCCCCAGAGTGACAATAGATCTTCTCAGCAACAATAGACCCCCCCAGAGTGACAATAGATCTCCCCAGCAGCAATATAGACTCCTCCAGAGTGACAATAGATCTCCCCAGCAACAAAAGACCCCCTTAGAGCAACAATAAATCTCCCTAGCAACAACAATAGACCCCCTGCAACAAACTACTCTCAAAGTGACAACAGACCCCACCAGCAACAATAGATCTCCTTAGCAGCAATAGACCCCCCCCCCAGAGTGACAAGAGCTCTCCTTAGTAACAATACCCCCCCCCCAGATTGACAATAGATCTTCTCAGCAACAATAGACCCCCCTAGAGTGACAGTAGATCTTCCAAGCAACAAAAGACCCCCTTAGAGCAACAATAGATCTCCCCAGCAACAACAATAGACCCCCTGCAACAAACTACTCCCATGGCAACAACAGACCCCACCAGCCACAATATATCCATCCCAGCAACATAGGACCCTCCGTGGCAACAACAGACCCCTCCCTCAACAACAGATACCCCCAGCAAAATAAATCCCCCAGCATCCAGTATCAATAGACCCTCCAGCACCCCTTGTCATTCCATACATTCAATGCCGTGGCCAGAACTGCATTCCTCCTGAAGAACATTCACTCTATGAAGTTCTGATCAACTACTATAGATCCGATCTGCATTGTAAGACGCAGCGGAGATCATCTCACTCACCCTCTTCACCACCGCCAGGACGTCTCTGTCCTTCTCCTGGCACAGAAGTTTCCGGACGCACAATTCCAGCTGCTGCAACAAATGTTTATCCGCCGGAAGCTTGAGGGAGGACTTCAGCTTTGGCATCATGTAACAAACCTTCATCCTGGGAGAGGGAGGAGGAGATACATTGTGATGGAGAACGTGGGATCCAACATGGAGATCTGTGCAATCGGTTTACATCATTATCTGAAAATAACTGCAATCAGGATCGGGTTCCGGTGACGGATATTTTTAGGGTTGAGCCGATACCGTTTTTTACCGGCGAGTACCGATACTTTCGGTCAAGTACTTTCCGATACTGAGTACCAGTGGCAGCCGCTCCATACAGGGCACAGGGGCGGCGCCACCCCCTAATTCATGCGCCCGGCCCCCCCTAATCTACATGCCGGACGCATGGATTCCAATGGGGTTTTTTTTTTTTTTTAAGCACATGATTAGAGTCTGAGGCTCTAATTGGCTTAAAAAAAGGGTGGGCTTGGGGGGGGGGGCGGGTTTGATCAGGCGGTCTTTTTTCCGCCCCTGCCCGCCACTGCTGAGTACCGATACCTTTGCAATGCGATTTCAGCCCATACAAAATGAATGGGCTCCAATTTCACTGCAAAGATTCACATGCGATTTGAACAGGAATGCGGTGCGATTTCTTGCCTGAATCGCATGCGGTTTCCCGCACCGCTGCTGTGTGAACCTGGAGATGAAGTCACTATGACAAGCCTGGGTTCACACAGAAGCGGTGCGGGAAACTGCATGTAATTCGGACAGGAATCGCACCGCATTCCCGTTCAAATCACATGCGATTCTTTGCAGTGCCATTTGAGCCCATTCATTTTGTATGAGCAAAAGGGCACCGCAAAAAGTACCGGAGCATTTGCACGAGTATGAGTACTTATGCGAACGATAAGTATCGGCACCGGCACAACCCTAGTTATTTTCCAATGTGACAACACTATCTGGGGCTGGAGGCCTTCTTTAAGCAGCCCATAGACATGAGGAGTTGTCCATTTTGTACCGGAATGGCGGACGGTCTTGTGTCTATGGGGGGGGGGGGGTGGTTAATTCGATTTCTTCCAGTCTAATCAATTCTAAATGTGTGAATGTGGAAAAAAAACACATTATGGCCACTAGATGGCGCTGATGAACGTATATAATTTTTTTAATGGTAGTCATCGCCATCTAGTGGCCATAATGTGGTATTTTTTTCGTGTTCACACATTTGAATTGCAGAGAATACAGCTAAATACATTAGATTTTGCCCCGTTCACACAGAATGAATTTACATGCCGTTTAGATGGATGAACAGTTACACAAATTGTTTTAATAAATACATCCCATAATGTCTTCTCGTATGAATTTACAACAATATTAAAGATTTTTTGGACTCTTAGTTCCTTGGTCTGACACTCTCATTAGACTTTCTATCACTGTAAATGATGTCACTGCCCCCTAGTGACAATGAGAAGAAGGGTGGATTCCATCAGAGGCTTCTCACACAGGTGTCTAGCTTTGTGACAGCTTCTCTTTAACCGCTTGACCACCAGGCCAATTCTGCCATTTCTCTCCTACATGTAAAAATCATCACTTTTTTGCTAGGAAATTACACAGAACCCCCAAACATTATATATGTTTTTTTTTTAGCAGAGACCCTGGAGAATACAATGGCGGTCGTTGCAACTTTTTATCTCGCACAGTATTTGCGCAGCAATTTTTCAAATGCGGTTTTTTTTTGGGAAAAAAAACTGTTTAATGCTTAAAAAAAAAAAAACATTAAAGTTAGCCCAAAGTTAGCACAATGTGAAAGATGAAGTTACGCCGAGTGAATTGATACCCAACATGTCACGCTTAAAAATTGCACACGCCCGTGAAATGGCGCCAAACTTCGGTACTTAAAAATCCCCATAGGCGACCCTTTAAAAAATTTTTTTACTGGTTACATGTTTTGAGTTACTGAGGGTGTTTGGGGCTAGAATTATTTCTCTCGCTCTACCGATTGCGGCGATACCTCACATGTGTGGTTTGAACACCGTTGTCATACGTGGGCAGGACTTACGTATGCGTTCGTTTCTGCGTGCGAGCTCACGGGGACAGGGGCGCTTTTTATTTTTTTACTTTTTTAATTTTATTTTTTTATTGTTAACTGTACTTAAAATTTTCTAATTTGACACTTTTTAAAAAAAAAAAAAATGTTTTGATCACTTTTATTCCTATTACAAGGAATGTAAACATCCCTTGTAATAGGAATATGGCATGACAGGTCCTCTTTACAGTGAGATCTGGGGGGTCAATAAGACCCCACATCTCACCTCTAGTCTGGGAAGCCTAAAGTTTACAAAAATGTAAAAAAAGATCTCGGCTTCATAGCCGAGGCGGCGCCGTTTTTTTTTTTTAATTTAGAGGCTGGGCGTGACGTCATAACATCGCGCCTGGCCTCCGATGATCATAGAGACTCCGGCGACCATCTGGAGGCACCTTTTTTGGAAAAAATACACTTTTTTGAATTAAAAAAATAAGACAACAGTGAAGTTAGCCCAATTTTTTTTTTATATTGTGAAGGGTAATGTTACACCGAGTAAATTGATACCCAACATGTCACGCTTCAAAATTGCGCCCGTTCGTGGAATGGCGACAAACTTTGACCCTTAAAAACCTACTTATTACCAAAAATATGTACAAGAATACACATCGGCCTAAATTTTTGGAGGATATTTATTATAGCAAAAAGTAAAAAATATTGTTTTTTTTTTTCAAAATTGTCGCTATTTTTTTGTTTATAGCACAAAAAATAAAAACCTCAGAGGTGATCAAATACCACCAAAAGAAAGCTCTATTTGTGGGGAAAAAAGGAAGTCAATTTTGTTTGGGTGCAACGTCGCACGACCGCGCAATTGTCAGTTTAAGCGACGCAGCGCCGAATCGCAAAAAGTGCTCTGGTCAGGAAGGGGGTAAAATCCTCCGGGGCTGAAGTGGTTAACAACCAGCTATTCACTGTGCCCTGATTGGGCAAAGCTTTGTCCAATCAGGGCTTAGGATGCACTGCGCAATGCGTTGTGGGGCTCTCTGTGGATGAACATCCCGCCGAAACGCACCGCAAACTCGGGGTGTTCACCAAACAGGCCAACATGAACATGCGATGTTGCTTGGCTCATAAACTGTTCGCAAAACTCCGCTGTATTGGTGCAGCTGGTTCCCGCAAAGTGTCAAAAAGTATCAGTTAGTGTCAGATCTGTCCGCCGCAATATCGCAGTCCCGCTATAAGTCGCTGATCGCCGCCATTACTAGTATTAAAAAAAAAAACACATTTGCAATTCCATAAATCTATCGCTTAGTTTGTAGACGCTATACATTCCCATAAACCAATCAATAAACGCTTATTACGATTTTTTTTAAGCAAAAATATGTAGCAGAATACATATTGGCCTAAACTGATGAAGAAATTTGATTTTTTCTTTTTGCCCCCCCCCCCCCCTTACCGTTTATACCGGCGAGCCCGGAAAAGAGATCCAACTGTTCGCACGACTGGCCATAGAGGTGAACAGAGACCAGACCAGCTCAGACCAGCTTGTGGAATCATAGGGGTGAGGAGAGATCCTCACCTCTATGATCTTGGAGGACTGGAAAGACGTCATGACATCTCTTCCAGTCTAGGGCGAAAGTAAACTATTTTTTTTTTTTACACAAAAGATCAATTTTTGTTTTACCAAAAACATGTAGCAGAATAAATATTATTATATTATTATATCATATAATTTATATCAGATAAATTGATGAAGAAATTATATTTTTTACATTTTTTTATCGGATGTTTTATAGCAGAAAGTAAAAAAAAAATGTTTTTTTTTTTTTAATTGTCGGTATTTTTTTATAGTGCAAATAATGAAAATGGCAGAGGTGATCAAATACCACCAAAAGAGAGCTTTATTTGTGGGAAAAAAAGAAAATAAATGTTATTTTTGTACAACGTCACATGACTGCGCAATTGTCAGTTAAAGTAACGCAATGCAGTATCGCCAAAGAAAAAAAATGGCCTGGTCATTAAGGGGGGGTAAATCTTCCGAAGGTGAAGTGGCCAAGAACACATTGTAGAGCAGCAGACAGAAAAAGCCTCCACATACGATCGACCGGTGATAGCGATCGTTCTGGGTCAGTTCACATGCACAGATGGGTCGGTGTATCTCCGGTGGTGAACGGGCGCAGACAGATTTTTCCAGACGATCAAATTTTTTTCTCTTACCTAACATTGGCGATGGGATCGCTGGTCAGCTCCAGGACGGAGAGGTAAAAGTATTTGCAGAAGAAGGACTTGGAGAAGAACTCCATGATATATTCACAGGTGTCCAGAAACCTCAGCCGGTTCCAGTAGCTCTTCCCCTGACCCAGTTCTGGAACATAAGAGGGACAAGGTGAGCAAGGCTGGAAAATAATAATAATAATAATAATAATAATAATAATACTTCACCACTTCAAGGGCCGAGCCTCTTTCTGAGATTTGGTGTTTACAAGTTAAAACATTTTTTTTTTTTGCTAGAAAATTACTTAGAACCCCAAAACATATATATTTTTTTCTAACACCTTAGAGAATAAAATGGCGGTCGTTGCAATACTTTCTGTCACACCGTATTTGCTCAGCGTTCTCATTTTTTGGGGGGAGAAAAAATACACTTTTTTAAATAAAAAAATAAGACAGCAGTAAAGTTAGCCCAATTTTTTTTTTTATATTGTGAAAGATGATGTTACGCCGAGTAAATTGATACCCAACATGTCGCGCTTCAAAATTGCACACGCTCGCGGAATGGCGACAAACTTTTACCCTTAAAAACCTCCATAGGTGAGGTTTAAAAAATTCTACAGGTTACCAGTTTTGGGTTGGTTCAAGAAAGGGGTTACTTAGTGCAACACTAAATTAGAGAGTGGATGTAGTGGTAAAAAACAATTTTATTAAACTTCGCATAAAATTGAAACACAATAAACTTGCTATTGCTAGAAATAGATAGTGCAATCAGGCCTTGATGAACCAGACAAGACAGACTGGACAGACATTACATATAGAAAACATTTATTGCCACCCGGTCAGGGCATATTGCAAGTTGCCACATTGGCCTATTGGTAAGGTCAATCTTCCAAATTATATCGTTTATTTACACCCGAATGGGGATTCCAATTTAGTGTTTAGATTAATGTATAGGCCCATGTGGCATGGTGCAATAGGAGAGAGTTGGATTCAGTGAGAGAGGAGACACCTATAGTGTGATGAGGAAGGATGGGATACGGTTACAGTTTAGGTATTGGGAGTGAAGTATTCCTTTGAGTTTAGATATTGGGCAATGTATGCAATTAGTCCTGTAACTGTGTTATTCCTATATGATTCTCCGGAAGTCCTTGGTAACCTATAGGAATGTTGGAGATGCCAAATGTGCAATGGTACCATAAGCTGACATTAATTAGTCTTAATTGATGTTCAGGTGGCAATGTGATCGCTTATATCGTAAGCTTGTGATGTAGTCATTATACAATTGCTGTTGGTGTTTAATGATGTTAAGATTGGCTGTACATTACCACTGCCTTCCACGCTGCTCTATCTCAGGGGTGCTTGTAGTCCATCAGTCCTAGTTGCCAAGACCGCCGTTGCGTTCCTATTTTTGGCACGGGATATCCACAAGATCCTGCTGTGAGTTGCGGTGCTCCGCTTGTCAGTGTAGGTGGGGGGTCCCGTCTCACGGAGGCACTTGGTAGACCTTTAGGTTACCCCTAGCTACGTCATTGAATCACGGCGAAACGCGTTGACGTCACTGCGCCACCCGGTCCGTGCGCTCAGGGCAGTGAGGGTGATACTCAGCGAAGAAGCTGATACGAGGAGGTCCTCCGCAGCTCTGAAAGGGGTAACCTAAAGGTCTACCAAGTGCCTCCGTGAGACGGGACCCCCCACCTACACTGACAAGCGGAGCACCGCAACTCACAGCAGGATCTTGTGGATATCCCGTGCCAAAAATAGGAACGCAACGGCGGTCTTGGCAACTAGGACTGATGGACTACAAGCACCCCTGAGATAGAGCAGCGTGGAAGGCAGTGGTAATGTACAGCCAATCTTAACATCATTAAACACCAACAGCAATTGTATAATGACTACATCACAAGCTTACGATATAAGCGATCACATTGCCACCTGAACATCAATTAAGACTAATTAATGTCAGCTTATGGTACCATTGCACATTTGGCATCTCCAACATTCCTATAGGTTACCAAGGACTTCCGGAGAATCATATAGGAATAACACAGTTACAGGACTAATTGCATACATTGCCCAATATCTAAACTCAAAGGAATACTTCACTCCCAATACCTAAACTGTAACCGTATCCCATCCTTCCTCATCACACTATAGGTGTCTCCTCTCTCACTGAATCCAACTCTCTCCTATTGCACCATGCCACATGGGCCTATACATTAATCTAAACACTAAATTGGAATCCCCATTCGGGTGTAAATAAACGATATAATTTGGAAGATTGACCTTACCAATAGGCCAATGTGGCAACTTGCAATATGCCCTGACCGGGTGGCAATAAATGTTTTCTATATGTAATGTCTGTCCAGTCTGTCTTGTCTGGTTCATCAAGGCCTGATTGCACTATCTATTTCTAGCAATAGCAAGTTTATTGTGTTTCAATTTTATGCGAAGTTTAATAAAATTGTTTTTTACCACTACATCCACTCTCTAATTTAGTGTTGCACTAAGTAACCCCTTTCTTGAACCCACCCTATAGGGTTCTTCCCTTCCCCTGCTCCCCATGTGATTTTGTACAAGTTATGGTTACAGCAACAACACCCCAATGGGTTAAAAGTGTCTAATATAATTAGCAATTTAACTAAGGTGTATACACGCCTTTCCCTTTTCCCTTCCCTCCCCCTCCACCCCCCCCCCCCCCCCCCCTTTAATTTTTGATACCAGTTTTGGGTTACAGAGGAGGTCCAGGGCTAGAATTATTGCTCTACCGGTCGCGGCGATACCTCGCATGTGCGGTTTGAACACCGTTTTCATATGCGGGCGCTGCTCATGTGTGCGTTCGCTTCTGCGCGCGAACACGGCGGGACGGGGCACGTTTACATTTTTTTTTCTTATTTATTTTACCCTTTTATTTTTACACTGTTCTTTTTTTAAAAAAAATGATGTCACTTTTATTCCTATTACAAGCAATGTAAACTACCCTTGTAATAGAAAAAAAGCATGACGGGTTCTCTTAAATATGAGATCTGGGGGGTCAAAAAGACCTCAGATCTCATTTACACTAAAATGCAATAAAAAAAAAAATTAAATTGTCATTTAAAAATAAATAAGTAAATGGCCCTTTAAGAGGTGTGGGCGGAAGTGACACATTTTGACGTCACTTCCGCCATGAAATGATATGGAGACCGGTGGGGGCCTCATCTTCCCCTCACTCTTCTCCATACCCAGCAAGGAAGAGCATTTCTTGGTCATAATGGTTCTGTTGAGTTGACTTACAGCAAACCTTTGGATTGACTAAGAGCAATAGATGCAGCCGCACTTCGTCTCGATCGTCTCTCAGAGTGCGGCTGCATCTATTGCTCTTGGTCAATCCAAAGGTTTGCTGTAAGTCAACTTAACAGAACCAATATGACCAAGAAATGTGGCCGCACCATGGTCCCACCAGGACCTCATTACTGCTGTTTGATTCCATATATGGTGAATAAATGGGCGGAGAATTCCTGGGCCCCCCCCCCTCCATCCTCCGCCCAGGTGGAGTTGCACCCCTGCAAAGCTCGCAGTACATGAGCCGGACTGTCTCCCTAGAAAGGACTCAGAACTTTTGTAACATTGTAAAAAAGAACAGTCACGTTTTTTCACGTACGTTCCACCATCTTCTGGATGATCTCGTGCCTCTGCTCCTGTTTTCGGTTATAGCGCAGGAATATACACAGCGTCCGGCTTGCCGCTTTCTGCACCGGTAACACGTTCTGGGAACAGAGATTTATTTTTATCATCACACTCCACTATGCTAGTTATCAATGTAAGGAGGAATTTGGAAAACATGTGAAAAGGAGCCTAGAGCATCACCTGCTGGCTGGATACAAGAATGCATCATATTTACATGGAACTCAGCACAGGGATGGTGGGAACCCCTCATAATGGGCACAGCGGGTGTACAGATCCGGGAACTCAGCACAGGGATGGTGAGAACCCCTCATAATGGGCACAGCGGGTGTACAGACCCGGGAACTCAGCACAGGGATGGTGAGAACCCCTCATAATGGGCACAGCGGGTGTACAGACCCAGGAACTCAGCACAGGGATGGTGGGAACCCCTCATAATGGGCACAGCGGGTGTACAGACCCGGGAACTCAGCACAGGGATGGTGGGAACCCCTCATAATGGGCACAGCGGGTGTACAGACCCGGGAACTCAGCACAGGGATGGTGGGAACCCCTCATAATGGGCACAGCGGGTGTACAGATCCAGGAACTCAGCACAGGGATGGTGAGAACCCCTCATAATGGGCACAGCGGGTGTACAGACCCGGGAACTCAGCACAGGGATGGTGGGAACCCCTCATAATGGGCACAGCGGGTGTACAGACCCGGGAACTCAGCACAGGGATGGTGAGAACCCCTCATAATGGGCACAGCGGGTGTACAGACCCGGGAACTCAGCACAGGGATGGTGGGAACCCCTCATAATGGGCACAGCGGGTGTACAGACCCGGGAAATCAGCACAGGGATGGTGGGAACCCCTCATAATGGGCACAGCGGGTGTACAGACCCGGGAACTCAGCACAGGGATGGTGGGAACCCCTCATAATGGGCACAGCCGGTGTACAGACCCGGGAACTCAGCACAGGGATGGTGGGAACCCCTCATAATGGACACAGCAGGTGTACAGACCCGGGAACTCAGCACAGGGATGGTGGGAACCCCTCATAATGGGCACAGCGGGTGTACAGACCCAGGAACTCAGCACAGGGATGGTGGGAACCCCTCATAATGGGCACGTATACAGACCCGGGAACTCCCAGCAGAGTGGAGTGACCATTGAGTACATTATTTCGGACAGTGTATACAGAAGATCCTTCTTACGCTGGATAAGATGATAGAGAACATTCTGTGCAGGAACCGATAATAGATCTGATCGCTGGAAATGATGTGCGGAAGGCAGGAGAACTTCTGCAGCAGCTTCTCATGGCTGCGCCATTTCAGGGAGTTGGCGACTCGTTGTTCTGCTGAGGTCAGTGCCGGGACCAGGTCAGGTACAATCATCAGCTGCAAGGCAAACGGCAAACTGTGAGTTGACAAATCTCATGTAGATATCATATTCTTCCACTAGAGGGCGATGTACTACAGGCTACTGTGCTCAGGTGACTGGCAGTTCTCCTTTCATTCAGGAGCTCCGAGTAGCAGCAATGCCCGGCCAGGCACAGGGGGGTCTCCAGGGGCCACATCAGACAGACAGGACCAGATATGGAAGATCGCTTTCAACTACTACATTTCAAGAACTATTTGACCTTCAGAAACAGTTACAGCTATAGAGTTATCATCGGCTTCACTTGCTGCATGCTTCTTCTGGGGCACATACTAGAGCCAATCAATCTACCAGCATATCTTTGTTCTATGGAAGGAGCACCTGGAGGAAACCCAAGCAAAAGACAAGGAGTACATACAAACTCCATGCAGGTAGTGTCTCCACTCGGGTTCATACCAGGGACCTCAGGTCTGCAAGGCACCACTGGGTTGCCTATCCACTTCCAGACCTTTTCTGCCACTTGTTGTTCACATGTAGCAATCAGTATTTTTTGCTAGCGTCCTTGTTACCTCCTCTCATGCTCATCTTCAGGACTTCTCCAGAGCCTCTCCCATCCTCTGGAACTCCCTGCCCCGGTATATCCGATTAGCCCCTAATCTGTCCACCTTTAGGAGATCCCTGAAAACTCATTTATTTAGGGAAGCCTATCCCACACCCACCTAAGAATTGTCCCAGAGCCACCCCCCATCAAATCATTCCCTGCATCTACTACCTCTTGTATCACCTCCCCCTTGTGACTAAGGCCTTATAGGCTGAAACGCGTCAACTGACTTAATCTGCATCTGTTCACTGTGGCTATTCAATAAAATGAAGAAATTTTAAGAGCAACAACCGGAGTGCGGATGATTTTTTCTACATCACCAACCTCCTCTGCAGATATCGCCCAAATCGTCCCCTCTGCTCCTCCCAGGACCCCTTGCTCTCTAGCTTCCTTCTTACCTCCTCTTATGCTCACCTTCAGGACTTCTCCAGAGCCTCTCCCTTCCTCTGGAACCCCTTGCCCCAGTATGTCCGGTCAGCCCCTAACCCGTCCACCTTCAGGACTTCCCCAGAGCCTCTCCCATCCTCTGGAACTCCCTGCCCCGATATATCCGATCAGCCCCTAACCTGTCCATCTTTAGGAGATCCCTGAAAACTCATTTATTCAGGGAAGCCTATCCCACACACACCTAAGAACTGTCCCTGAGCCACCCCCGATCAAATCACCCCCCACAGCTATTACCTCTTCTATCACCTCCCCCTTATGACTAAGGACTTATAGGCTGAAACGCGTCAACTGACTTAATCTGCATCTGTTCACTCTGGCTATTCAATAAAATGAAAACATTTTTAAGGGGGAACAACCGGAGCGCGGATCATGTTTTCTACATCACCAACCTCATCTGCAGATATCGCCCAAATCGTTTTCCCTGCTCCTCCCAGAACCTCCTGCTCTCTATGCCCCTTGTTACCTCCTCCCATGCTCGCCTTCAGGACTTCTACAGAGCCTCTCCCATCCTCTGGAACTCCCTGCCCCGGTATGTCCAATCAGCCCCTACCCTGTCCAACTTTAGGAGATCCCTGACCCACCTAAGAACAGTCCCCGAGCCACCCCCCATCAAATCATTCCCCGCATCTATAACCTCTTGTATCACCTCCCCCTTATGACTAAGGCCTTATAGGCTGAAACGCGTCAACTGACTTAATCTGCGTTTGTTCACTGTGGCTATTCAATAAAATATATAAATGTTAAGAGTAACAACCGGGGTGCGGATCATTTTTTCTACATTACCTCCCCCTTCCCTTTAGAATGTAAGCTCCATGAGCAAGGCCCTCCTGTCCCTTCTGTATGGAACTGTATTGTAATTGTGCTGTCCCCCCTCTACATTGTAAAGAGCCGCAAAATGTTGGCGCTATATAAATCCTGTATAATAATAATAATAATAATAATTTGTGCAGCAGTTTTTGAAATGCAATTTTTTTTTGTGAAAAAAAATAAACTTTTTTCAAATTTTAATGCAAAAAAATACAATACATAACCCAATTTTTTTTAAAATATAAAAGATGATGCTGCATCAAGTAAATAGATACCAAACATGTCACGCTATAAAATTGTGCAACGGCAACAAACCGCATCAATTTTACTATCCATAGGCGAGGCTTTAAAAGCCTTTACAGGCGACCACTTTAGATTTACAGAGGAGGTCTGGTGCTGGAATCACCAGGGGCGGGGCCCCCCGTCCATTAGGGGCGCATGGGCGCCGCCCCCTCCCTCCAGGCCACCCCCCCTATATGCAATGGAAAGATTCATGCATAGCATCCATGGCCGCAGCGGACGCCCCCCTATTCATGAGTCTGGCCCCTTTCAGGGCACCGTGTGCATGAATTACAGCGGCGGGGGGTGTTCTGAAGCCAGAGGCTCTAATAGGCTTCAAAATAGGGTGGGCTCCGGTCGCAGAGAGTGCAACCGGAGCCCACCCAGGTGTGTTGCAACAGCGAATGAATATTACACTGATTCTCCTTCCGGCCAATCAGGAAGCGGGTCTGATACCTGTCACCCCATTGGCTGAAAAGGACAGGCGATCCTATTGTCACCATTGCAGTACAGTGTTACCATAGTAACATTGTACTACTCTGGGGAAGTGATCAGGATTTTGTATTGTGTATTGTTGTGATTAGCTGTGATTGGCCACAGTTTATCATATGGTACAGACGGGCCTGTGATTGGTCTGTCTGTACCATGTGATCATTGTGACCAATCACAGCTAGCAACACAATTGTACACAATGAAAGGCATGAAAGGAAGTCATTCATTGTATACAATTGTCATGTGATCTGATGTGATTGGTCACAGCAATCACACGGTACGGGCAGTGGACCGATACAGTGATCTGTCATCGGCCGTGTCCGGTGGACACAGTGGGTGACAGATCGCGCCGGAGCACGTTCTGAGGAGGACATTCCAGAACAACAGGGTTCCTGTTTGGCCGTCATTTTACAATGGTTCGGGCAGGAAGCGGTTGTAACCCCCTACATTACCCCCGGAGTAACCCGTAGACATTCAGCCATCTTGGTGTCAGTGCTGACCTTGTTATCTAGCCCTGAGTTGTCGCCTCCGCTTGTCATGAGTTCCAGAGTTTCCGGAAGTTGATCTATTAACCCGTCCAGAACCTGCAAAAAGAGGCCATTGTTAGTGCCAAACTTCAGCCCAAACCTTTTCTTCAGCTTAGGATCGACTTAGGAAGAGTCAATACTTTTGTCCACTTTTTATTACTAACTGTGACCCCCAGAGATTTCACCTCACTTCCTGTCCCTGTGTGTCACTCATTCACTGGTGGTTGTAAATTTCAGCTTAAGCTATTGAATACTGTAAATAACAGGAGAAAGCGAGCAACTGGAAAACACGAGAAATAGAGCCTACAGCTCCACTTGCTGGCTGAATAAATTACTACATCATATTTGACTTCTTTTTACTTGACTATCATAATCACTTTAAGGTGTTCATTGGAGGAGAGCACTTCTGTATGAATGTTCCACAAAATGGAGCTTAAACATGCAAAATCCTACTGGCTGAGCACGTGCCGATCAGGGTTAATGATCGATGTTATCTTTACATGCACCCTGATTGTCTCTCAGTTCACTCAATGACCTCCGTAGTTGGGCCCCCTTCCCACCCCGGGCCCTATAGCAGTTGCATTGGCCTATAGAGGACTTGCACATTCTGGCAGTTATCGGTTAAGTTGGGAAGTAGTCATTTGTATCCAATGGGCTCTGACACGGCAATCACCTCTACATCACCTTCACCTCCTGGGAAATAAATAGAACGACTTTTTGTAGGAAGAGCGCTTGGCTTCCCGCCGGTCCTCTTACCTCTAGGGAGTCGTCCTGAAGTAAAGCGACTAGTTCTTTATGTATTAAATACACATTGGATCCTAAGAGCTTACAGACCTATAAAACAAGAGAAGGAAAATCTTCGTACATTTTGGTAATAACATAAGGAGAGTAACATTGATTTACATAAACCGGAGGAGCACAGATGGAACCATTTGCAACCATTTGCTCCTATCATGCTCCGGTTATCTGCCTATGTTCTGGTTATCCGCCTATGCTCCAATTATCGGCCTATGCTCCAATTATTGGCCTATGTTCCAGTTATCAGCCTATGCTCTGGTTATCCCCCTATGCTCCAGGTAACCGCCTATGCTCAGGTTATCAACCTATGCTCAGGTTATCGGTATATGCTCCAGTTTTTGGTCTATGTTCCAGTTATCAGCCTATGCTCTGGTTATCCCCCTATGCTCCAATTATTGGCCTATGTTCCGGTTATCAGCCTATGCTCTGGTTATCCCCCTATGCTCCAGGTAACCGCCTATGCTCAGGTTATCAAACTATGCTCAGGTTATCGGTATATGCTCCAGTTTTTGGTCTATGTTCCGGTTATCCGCCTATGCTCTGGTTTTTGGCCTATATTCCCGTTATCTGAGTATGCTCCGGTTATTGGCATATGTTCCCCATTATCCGCCTATGCTCTGATTATTGGCCTATGCTCTGGTTATCCGCCTATGTTCCGGTTATCCGCCTATGCTCCGGTTATTGGCCTATGTTCCGGTTATTGGCCTATGTTCCGGTTATTGGCCTATGTTCCGGTTATCTGCCTATATTCCGGTTATCCGCCTATGTTCCGGTTATTGGCCTTTGCTCCGGTTATCCGCCTATACTTTAGTTTTTGGCCTATGTTCTGGTTATCCCCCTATGCTCTGGTTATCCACCTATGCTCCAGTTATGCACCTATGCTCCAGTTATCAGCCTATGTTCCGGTTATCGGCCTATGTTCCGGTTATCGGCCTATGTTCCGGTTATCGGCCTATGTTCCGGTTATCGGCCTATGTTCCGGTTATCGGCCTATGTTCCGGTTTTCCACCTATGCTCCAGTTATCGGCCTATGCTGCGGGTAAAGCGGCCTATGCTCTGGTTATCCGCTCATGTTCCTCTTATTGACCTATGCACCGGTTATCCCCCTACACTCCAGTTATCCGTCTATGCTCCGGTTATTCGCCTATGCTCTAGTTATCTGCCTGTGTTCCGGTTTTTGGCCTATGTTCCGGGTATTCGCCTATGCTCCGGGTATCCGTCTATGCTCCGGTTTTTCTTTTTGGGGTTTTTATGCATTTTCTTTTTTTCAGCTGTCTACAGAAATTGTCTTCTTGGCCTTGGAAAGGAGAATCCCATTGGATGCCGCGGTACAGATTTTCGGTAGACCATTTCATACTCACTTCACAGAAGCCGAGAGCCATCGTGTGTCTGATGGGCAAGTCCGGGTCGTGACACAGACAGAAGAAGGTTGCATACAGTTCTATGTGGAAGTTTTTCACTCCTACAAACACAACCATGGCCTACAAAAAGAGGAGAAATCAGTAAAAACGGGAACATCCTCATACAGCCGGTTCATTATCAGTATAACACCATCCTTCCATTATAGTGTCATTCCACACAAGTTTTGGAAGGTTAAAAACTCTGATTGGGGGAATCTCCCCAACAGACAGATAGCAATAAAAACTCCATAAACTGTCCATCAATGACAGGAGATCGGTGCTGGTGGAGTTTTGCCTTAGAGCTGAAAGACAAGAAAGAATTGTCCTACCCCAAGACCCTTCTCACCCCATCCCTCCCTGTATCTCACCCTTCACCATAAACCTGACCCGTCATCCGAGCCATGCTTGTAACCCTAACACTAACTATTCCCTGTAACCCCAAAATTAACCCTCCATGTGTCCCCGACACTAACTCTCCCTGTAACCCTGAAACTAACCCTCCCTGTAACCTTCATAGCAAACCTCTTTGTAATCCCAACACTATCCCTTACTGTAACCCCAACACTAACCCACCCAGTAACCCTAATGCTAACCCTCCATGTAACTCTAACAACCCCCCAACCCTAACATTAACTCTTCCTGTAACCCTAACACTACTCCTCCCCATAACTCTCACTTTTACCCTAACACCAAACCCTCTGGGTATTCTCACACCCCTCCCCTATAATCCTTACACTAATCCTCCTATTTACCCAACCTAAAATCTCAATAGCCGCCCTCCCTGTAGCTCTTGAGTTAACCCTACCTGCAAACATAATAAACCTAACACTAATCTTCCCCGTAACCCTAACACTGACCCTTCTTGTAACCTTCAAATTAACCTCACCTTTAACTCTAACACTAACCCTATCTGTAACCTTAATAATAAACTTTCCTGTAATCCCTACATGATCCCTCAAATTAACCCTACCTGTAAGCCTGACACTAACCTTCCCTGTAACTCTAACACCCCCACTCCCTTGTAACCCTAACATTACCCCCCCTGTAATGATAACCCTCCCCGTAACCCCAACACTAACCCTCCCAGTAATCCCAACATTAACACTCCCTGTAACCCTAACACTCCCTGTAACCCCAACACTAACACTGCCTGTAACCCTAAACCCTCCCTGTAATCCCAACACTAACCCTCCCTGTAACCCTAACATTACCCTCCTTGTAACCCTAACACTAACCCTCCCTGTAACCCTAACATTAACCCTCCTTGTAACCCTAACACTAACCCTCCCTGTAACTCTAACATTAACCCTCCTTGTAACCCTAACACTAATCCTCCCTGTAACCCAAACACTAACCCTCCCTGTAACCCCAACACTAACATTCCCTGTAACCCTGAAACTAACCCTCCCTGTAATCCTGACACTAACCCTCAATGTAATCCTGACACCAACCCTCCCTGTAATCTTAACACTAACCCTCCCTGTAATCCAAACACTAACCCTCCCTGTAACACCAATCCTACCTATAACCTTGGACTGATTTTTCATTCTTTACAAGTTTATAAACTGATGTGTTTTTTTTTTAGTTTTTAGTTTTAGCTTTAGTATTAAAACCTATATTATACAAATTAATTTACTGGGAACATTCATGCCGCTCTCTAATCTCTGCTTCAGCTGTGTGTGTAATCTGAGGCCCCTCATCTTTTACAGCACAGCTGTTTTCTGAGGACCAGGAAGTTCAGCATTGTAGTACGCCACCTACTGTCTACAAATGGTAAATACTAAATATTCATGTTATAGTTTCTATGTATCTGTTTGAAACACAAATATAATGGACATTTGTTTGGGTTAGAGAACAAGACAATCTAACATGTTGCTCGGGTTCAATATAGTTGTTGCTCGGGGTCAGTACATAAACCCGTTCATCCCATTTCATGCATAAACGGGTTTGTTATCAGGAGAATCAGACTCACTGGAAAGTTGTAGGCACAGTTTTTCCTGACCATAGAATATTTCTTCTCTAGCTCTATGTTCTGGATCTGGTTATCGTTATGGCCATTCTCCTGGTGAAGACCCAACCGGCACAGCTTCCTATAGAACTCCAGGAACCAGATCTGCTGCTCCTGGGTGAAGAGACCTGGCCAAGGCAAAACAGGCAAATGTCTGTAGATCAACTCTGGATAGATAGATAGATAGATAGATAGATAGATAGATAGATAGATAGATAGATAGATAGATAGATAGATAGATAGATAGACAGACAGACAGGCAGACAGACAGGCAGACAGACAGACAAGAAGATAAGTGATATCAGGCCAGTGGCGAGCCTGATCCCCCCCCAATCCATGCCCCCGGCCCCTAATCTACATGCAGGGCTCTCATTTGCCTCAAAAAAGGGTGGGCTCGGGGCACAGAGTACTGCGCCCTGAGCCCACCCAGTTGTGTGACATTAGCAAAATAATATTTGCTATTGTCTTCCTGCTTCTCCTCCCGGCCAATCAGAAAGCCTGTCCTGAGACCCGATTGGCCATGGAGTCTTAGGACTCCCAGCCAATCGGGTCTCAGGACCTACTTCCTGTTCGGCCGGGAGGGGAAGCAATGGCCCCGGCTCTTCGCTCGGCAAGTTGGTGGAGCAAGGAGCAGCATCAGCCTCCTAAGGTATGGCCACTGATTGCCGCTATCCATCTCCCGCAAGGGGGGGCACTGATCGCCGCCATCCGTCTCCTGCGGGGGTGGCCCACTGATCGGCACCATCCATCTCCCGCGGGGGTGGTCCACTTATTGGCACCATCTCCCGCAGGGGTGGTCCACTTATTGGCACCATCTCCCGCGGGGGTGGTCCACTGATCAGCACCATCCATCTCACGCGGGGGTGGTCCACTGATTGCTGTCATCCATCTCCTGCGGGGGTGGTCCACTGATTGCCATCATCCGTCTCCTGCGGGGGTGGTCCACTGATCCCTGCCATCTGTCTCCTGTGGGGGTGGTCCACTGATAGCCGCCATCCGTCTCCCAGGGGGGTGGTCCACTGATCGTCCCCATCTGTCTCCTGCGCGGGTGGTCCGCTGATCACTGCCATCTGTCTCCTGCGGGGGTGATCCACTGATCACCACCATCCGTCTACCGGGGGGGTGGTCCACTGATCGCCCCTATCCGTCTCCTGCGCGGGTGGTCCACTGATTGGCACCATCCGTCTCCCGGGGGGGTGGTCCACTGATTGGCACCATCCGTCTCCCGGGGGGGTGGTCCACTGATCGCCCCTATCCGTCTCCTGCGGGGGTGGTCCACTGATCACCACCATCCGTCTCCCAGGGGGGTGGTCCACTGATCGCCGCCATCCGTCTCCCGGGGGGGTGGTCCACTGATCGCCACCATCCGTCTCCTGCGGGGGTGGTCCACTGATCGGCATCATCTGGCTCCCGCACGGGGGGGGGGGGATTGGGGCAAGTGGGGGGGTTTGTTTCCCGCCCCCTCAGAATATTGAGCACCAACGCCACTGCATCAGGCTGACATAATGAGTTGGAGGTCAGATATCTCTAAATCTGTATATCTATCCAGGAAGGAAGGAAGGATGGAAGGAGAAAGAAAGAAAAAAGTTACATCATCGGCGGCCCCGTAATGGACAAAAAAGAAGACACTAGAAAATAGATACAAGAAAATGGCAGCAGGGCAATGGAGCAATGAGGGGGGCGCCGAAGCCCTTTATTTCCACTTTTAGTGTTCTCCTTCCATTAGAATAGACACCCTGATGGATGGGACCAGAGAACTAGAAATCAGGAACCCACCTTGCAGGCCATGGCAGAGCTTCCCTAAGTGTAATGACAGCGAGGTGAGGACAGATTCGTCGGCCTTGAAGGACTTCTCGCAGAATGACTTGACCAGCGGGAGGACAATCTGACTCCGGTCATCTGGAGGGACACAACAGGCACAGGCTTAAAGAGGACCTGTCATGCCGTTTTGAAAAAATCTTACACAAATAACACTAATGAAGAGAAAGAAAAACTAGTATATGTTTTACTGATGAAAAAATGACAGTTCTATATATAATAATAATGTAATTTATAATGTCAGGTTCTATATATAATAACAGGTTCACTTATTTTTCCAGAAAGCTGTTCTTAGAAGAATGGTGTGCGGTCTGTATAGAGATAGTGGGGCGACATTCACACCGGAGAATCGCATTCTTGAGCAATTTTTGGGCGTTTTTAAAGTGTTTTTGAGCTTTGCCTTGTTTTATTAACCAATAGAGAAAAAATGTATCTGTTTTGTCATTTTGTTGCTGTGTTTTTCAGCGGTTTCATCCACTTTTATTTATCATTATTTTTTTATTTTTTTAAGGGGTTAGGGGTTAAAGGTTATGGTTAGGGTTTAATTATTTTATTATTTATTTACTTAATTGTATGTATTTATTTTGTTAGGTTAGGGGTTAATATTAGGGTTAGGGATTATGGTTAGGGGACAATATTAGGGTTAGGATTAGGAGTTAATATTAGTGGTTATGGATTTGGGCTATGGGTTGGATTAGGTGTTAATATTAGGGTTAGGGATCAATATTACGGTTAGGATTAGGGGTTAATACTAGGGTTAGGATTAGGGTTAGGGGTCAATATTAGGGTTAGTATTAGAGGTTAATATTAGGGGTGAGGGATTAGGGGTTAGGATTTGGGGTTAATATTAGGGTTAGGGATCAATATTACGGTTAGGATTAGGGGTTAATACTAGGGTTAGGGGTTAGGGCTCAATATTAAAATTAGGATTAGGGTTAATTCTAGGGTTAGGGATCAATATTAGGGTTAGGGATTATGGTTAGGGGTCAATATTAGGTTAGGATTAGAGGTTAATATTAGGGGTTAGGGATTAGAGCTAGGGGTTAGGATTAGGTGTTAATATTAGGGTCAATATTATGGTTAGGATTAGGGGTTAATACTAGGGTTAAGGGGTCAATATTAGGGTTAGGATTTGGGGTTAATATTGGGGTTAGGGATCAATATTACAGTTAGGATAAGGGGTTAATACTAGGGTTAAGATTAGGGTTAGTGGTCAATTTTAGGGTTAGGATTAGGGGTTAATATTAGGGTCAGGGATCAGTATTATGGTTAGGATTAGGGGTTAATACTAGGGTTAGGATTAGGGGTCAATATTAGGGTTAGGGGTCAATATTAGGGTTAGGATTTGGGGTTAATATTGGGGTTGGGGATCAATATTACAGTTAAGATTTGGGGTTAATACTAGGGTTAAGATTAGGGTTAGGGGTCAATATTAGGGTTAGGATTAGTGGTTAATATTAGGGTCAGGGATCAGTATTACAGTTAGGATTAGGGGTTAATACTAGGGTTAGGATTTGGGGTTAATATTGGGGTTAGGGATCAATATTACAGTTAGGATTAGGGGTTAATACTAGGGTTAAGATTAGGGTTAGGGTCAATATTAGGGTTAGGATTAGGGGTTAAGATTAGGGTTAGGGGTCAATATTAGGGTTAGGATTAGGGGTTAATATTAGGGTCAGGGATCAGTATTATGGTTAGGATTAGGGGTTAATACTAGGGTTAGGATTAGGGGTCAATATTAGGGTTAGGGGTCAATATTAGGGTTAGGATTTGGGGTTAATATTGGGGTTGGGGATCAATATTACAGTTAGGATTTGGGGTTAATACTAGGGTTAAGATTAGGGTTAGGGGTCAATATTAGGGTTAGGATTAGTGGTTAATATTAGGGTCAGGGATCAGTATTACAGTTAGGATTAGGGGTTAATACTAGGGTTAGGGGTCAATATTAGGGTTAGGATTTGGGGTTAATATTGGGGTTAGGGATCAATATTACGGTTAGGATTAGGGGTCAATATTAGGGTTAGGATTTGGGGTTAATATTAGGGTTAGGGGTCATTATTAGGGTTAGGATTTGGGGTTAATATTAGGGTTAGGGGTCATTATTAGGGTTAGGATTTGGGGTTAATATTGGGGGTTAGGGATCAATATTACAGTTAGGATTAGGGGTTAATACTAGGGTTAGGGATCAATATTACAGTTAGGATTAGGGGTTAATATTAGGGTTAGGGGTCATTATTAGGGTTAGGATTTGGGGTTAATATTGGGGGTTAGGGATCAATATTACAGTTAGGATTAGGGGTTAATACTAGGGTTAGGGATCAATATTACAGTTAGGATTAGGGGTTAATACTAGGGTTAGGGATCAATATTACAGTTAGGATTAGGGGTTAATATTAGGGTTAGGGATTAGGGTTAGGGATCAATATTACAGTTAGGATTAGGGGTTAATATTAGGGTTAGGGATTAGGGTTAGGGATCAATATTAGGGTTAGGATTAGGGGTTAATACTAGGGTTAGGGGTAAGGATTAGAGTTAGGAGTCAATATTAGGTTTATCTGCTAGGATTAAGGGTTAGGATTAGGGTTTGGGGTTAATATTAGAGGTTTTTTTTAAATTTACCATTCTTTATTTTCTTATTTATTTCATGTATTATTTATTTATGTGTTTTATTCATTTATTTTTAAATATATTTTATTTTTATTTAATTGTTGCAGCTGAGCAGAAAAATGCACTAAAACGCCCAAATCAAGCGTATCCATGCATTTCCATGGGGAAAAAAAAAAAAAAACACTTAAAAAACACACCAATCTGCCCAGTTCGAGCTACAAAAAAAAACTTTTTTTGAGCTTCTGGCATCTTTTAGTGGAGATGTGATTCATCCCCATAGAGAATAATTGATTTTTTTTTTCTCCTCCAGCGTTTTGGAGCTTAAAGCTCTAAAACGAACGCTGAGGTGTGAATGGGGTCTTAAGCTGGCCATACACTGTGGAACTGAACCAAATCTGCCCAGTGGGTGGGGCTCTGTCGGCTTCCTCCCACCCAGTTTCCTTCAACTGCACAATTCAAGGGGCCGGGTGAAAAAATTGTTGTTTGAACAGCGGCAGCATCCAATCAAATGCAGCTGCCATTCAGGTATTTTGACAGCCGACGGCTGTCAAGTGAAATAGCCAAAGCAGTCGATTTGTTTTTTTCGGGGGGGGGGGGGGAAGGGGTTCAGACTACACTACATGCTGCATGAAAAAAATAAAACCTGAAGGCTTTAATCTCCTAATATCTACAATAAGAGTCCAGGTCATGATCAAGCTAATAAGGTGTTACAAAATAACAGAAATTAATGTCTCTTGTTTTTTTTCTTAAAGTGTTGCAAATCCTTAAAGTAGAACTATAGGCAAAAGTTTTTTTTGTCCTTTTTTGGATAACGTAAGGGAGGGTTATAACCTATGTCAATGTTTTTGTTTGTGAAAGGAAAGGAAATCCCTGGTTGTCCCTATTGGAGGATTTCTCCTCCATTATTGTTCTGGTGACAACCAACAATGTGGGATTTCTCTTCACTTTTGGTGATAATGGTAAACGAGGCAAAAAGAGAGGGTGAATCTCCCTTACAGGGGCACAAGCAGCAATAAAAACCTGACCGGGGGGGGGGGGGGGGTCTAATCCCTCCCCTCTCAATCCAAATCTAAAAAAGAAAAAAAAAGTTCTAGGTAGTCCATGCAGCCATGCAATTTTTGGTTAGCAGTTAATAGTTTTGAATCAAACTTTTGAGCTTTTTTGCTTTTAGTGTTTCCATACATGGTAATACTCTTTAACAACGTATGTACTTCTCACACAGCGATCTTAAAGAGGGAGAACGGGTGGCACAGCGCCACCTGCAGACAGGAGATGTTTATTTGTAAACAAAGTCTGCAGTAATGAGATTATTGTTTGTAAACACAATCTGTGGTCAGGAGATTTTGTAAACAAAGTCTACAGGCAGGAGATAATTGTAAACAAAGCCTGCTGTGAGGAGATTATTGTTTGTAAACAAAGTCTGCAGTCAAGAGATGTTTGTAAACAAAGTCTGCAGTCAGGAGATTATTGTAAACAAAGTCCCCAGTCAGGAGATTATTGTAAACAAAGTCTGCAGTCAGGAGATTATTGTAAACGAAGTCTGCAGTCAGGAGATTATTGTTTGTAAACAAAGTCTGCAGTTAGGAGATGTTTGTAAACAAAGTCTGCAGGCAGGAGATGATTGTTTGTAAACAAAATCTGTAGTCAGGAGATGTTTGTAAACAAAGTCTGCAGTCAGGAGATTATTGTAAACGAAGTCTGCAGTCAGGAGATTATTGTTTGTAAACACAATCTGCAGTCAGGCGATGTTTGTAAACAAAGTCTGCAGTCAGGAGATGATTGTAAACAAAGTCTGCAGTCAGGAGATGATTGTAAACAAAGTCTGCAGTGAGGAGATGATTGTAAACAAAGTCTGCAGTTAGGAGATGCTTGTTTGTAAACAAAATCTGCAGTCAGGAGATGTTTGTAAACAAAGTCTGCAGTCAGGAGATGATTGTAAACAAAATCTGCAGTCAGGAGATGATTGTAAACAAAATCTGCAGTCAGGAGATGATTGTAAACAAAATCTGCAGTCAGGAGATGATTGTAAACAAAATCTGCAGTAAGGAGATATTTGTAAATAAAGTCCGCTACCATGGTCGAACATAACCAGCAGATTGACCAGAGTCTCGAAGGCTGCCAATCGGACGCTGCTCCCCTCATCCCTCGCCAGTTCCACAAGCTCGGGGAGGATGGCTGATTTTGTTAATTCTGTCCTGCAACAAAGAATAATTGCACATGAATACCACCTCATAGGATCCAGAAGACAAATCACCTCATTAAAGAGCACCTGTCACTTTGTCAGAAAGGTTCTCCTAATCTGCCAAACTCCACCCACTGATACTTACCCTGCCTGATCACCTGGGGGAGCCCCAAGTATGCTACTTGTATAAGCTCTATATCAGTCACTGGCTACACAGGGTTGATGACATCCCCTCCCCCAGCAACCAGAGCCATTGGCCACTCAAGCCTAAACACTGCATCCTAGTAAAAGGTCACATGACCCCATACCCAGAAGTATTCTCTGTAAACACCATTTACTAGACTTTACAACAGATGCCGCTTTAAATGCGGAAAAAAAAAACAATAATTGTACAATGTTTCCATATCTTCCAGGTACCCCCATGCAGAGATTTGCAACTTTGTTCCTGTGTGTGGTTCCTCTGTTATGAGGGGTTCTCACCATCCCTGTGCTGAGTTCCCGGGTCTGTACACCCGCTGTGCCCATTATGAGGGGTTCTCACCATCCCTGTGCTGAGTTCCCGGGTCTGTACACCCGCTGTGCCCATTATGAGGGGTTCCCACCATCCCTGTGCTGAGTTCCCAGGTCTGTACACCCGCTGTGCCCATTATGAGGGGTTCTCACCATCCCTGTGCTGAGTTCCCGGGTCTGTACACCCGCTGTGCCCATTATGAGGGGTTCTCACCATCCCTGTGCTGAGTTCCCGGGTCTGTACACCCGCTGTGCCCATTATGAGGGGTTCCCACCATCCCTGTGCTGAGTTCCCAGGTCTGTACACCCGCTGTGCCCATTATGAGGGGTTCCCACCATCCCTGTGCTGAGTTCCTGGGTCTGTACACCTGCTGTGCCCATTATGAGGGGTTCCCACCATCCCTGTGCTGAGTTCCCGGGTCTGTACACCCGCTGTGCCCATTATGAGGGGTTCTCACCATCCCTGTGCTGAGTTCCCGGGTCTGTACACCCGCTGTGCCCATTATGAGGGGTTCCCACCATCCCTGTGCTGAGTTCCCAGGTCTGTACACCCGCTGTGCCCATTATGAGGGGTTCCCACCATCCCTGTGCTGAGTTCCTGGGTCTGTACACCTGCTGTGCCCATTATGAGGGGTTCTCACCATCCCTGTGCTGAGTTCCCGGGTCTGTACACCCGCTGTGCCCATTATGAGGGGTTCCCACCATCCCTGTGCTGAGTTCCCGGGTCTGTACACCCGCTGTGCCCATTATGAGGGGTTCCCACCATCCCTGTGCTGAGTTCCCGGGTCTGTACACCCGCTGTGCCCATTATGAGGGGTTCCCACCATCCCTGTGCTGAGTTCCCGGGTCTGTACACCCGCTGTGCCCATTATGAGGGGTTCCCACCATCCCTGTGCTGAGTTCCCGGGTCTGTACACCCGCTGTGCCCATTATGAGGGGTTCTCACCATCCCTGTGCTGAGTTCCCGGGTCTGTACACCCGCTGTGCCCATTATGAGGGGTTCCCACCATCCCTGTGCTGAGTTCCCAGGTCTGTACACCCGCTGTGCCCATTATGAGGGGTTCCCACCATCCCTGTGCTGAGTTCCCGGGTCTGTACACCTGCTGTGCCCATTATGAGGGGTTCTCACCATCCCTGTGCTGAGTTCCCGGGTCTGTACACCCGCTGTGCCCATTATGAGGGGTTCCCACCATCCCTGTGCTGAGTTCCCGGGTCTGTACACCCGCTGTGCCCATTATGAGGGGTTCCCACCATCCCTGTGCTGAGTTCCCGGGTCTGTACACCCGCTGTGCCCATTATGAGGGGTTCCCACCATCCCTGTGCTGAGTTCCCGGGTCTGTACACCCGCTGTGCCCATTATGAGGGGTTCCCACCATCCCTGTGCTGAGTTCCCTTGTCTGTACACCCGCTGTGCCCATTATGAGGGGTTCCCACCATCCCTGTGCTGAGTTCCCTTGTCTGTACACCCGCTGTGCCCATTATGAGGGGTTCCCACCATCCCTGTGCTGAGTTCCCGGGTCTGTACACCCGCTGTGCCCATTATGAGGAGTTCCCACCAACCCTGTGCTGAGTTCCCGGGTCTGTACACCCGCTGTGCCCATTATGAGGGGTTCCCATCATCCCTGTGCTGAGTTCCCGGGTCTGTACACCCGCTGTGCCCATTATGAGGGGTTCTCACCATCCCTGTGCTGAGTTCCCGGGTCTGTACACCCGCTGTGCCCATCGAGGGGTTCTCACCATCCCTGTGCCCATTATGAGGGGTTCCCACCATCCCTGTGCCCATTATGAGGGTTCCCATCATCCCTGTGCCCATTATGAGGGGTTCCCACCATCCCTGTGCTGAGTTCCCGGGTCTGACCCTTTACTGAGGTTTATGTTTGTGATTTCTATGTGTTGTGCGTTGATCACTGCGTCCGGAGTACACAAAGAACAATTGCCCGTCTGCCATGACGGTTCCCAGATTTCTATCCCCATGGGATCCCTTTAAAGCGGCAGCGCACTCCTCTCATTGGTCATTTGACAACTGACATCCGAAAAACGCCAACCATCCAGCTGCAGGCAGCCATGCACACAGCACAGGAGCTCTTTCCTTTCCGGAGTTCCTCCACAATCTCCCGTTGCAGGGAACATTGCGATAACCTTTAAGATGAATTATAACAAGCCCTCGCCATGCAGGCGGTCAGGAAGCGCCGCGCTAAAAACGAAGGTGAGAGATTTAGTCATCGCGTGGAGAGCAGATGCAGCCATTGTTCCCCGGCTATTGAAGAGACGCTTAGCGGTGACTCACCGGCGAGAGGAAGCGCTGAGTACAAGGCGCCATTTTCACGTTAATCTGCCGCTGACATTTTCCCGAGCCTGCGTGTCGTTGTTTGCGTCTTGTCGTGATTTCTGTGAGGCCAACGCGACTTCTCCCCCGTACCTGCCGCTTGTGGGGGCTCCGGAAACGCGAGAACGCCCCCGCTGAGGGCACCCGCTACACTATTGTCTATTGCTTTTTCTGAAGTGTCTGGCGGAGGCGTACTTGTGGGTTGAAAGAGTGCAGCATGTCGGGGGAAGGGAGGGATGGACGGGAGGGGGGGGAGTGGGAACGAGGGGGCTGAGTGAGCCGCGGTCACCCTGACAATGACGAATCCCACACACAGCGAGGGCGCTAATGATGAGTTACATTGTATCTACAGACAAAACTTTTCTATTAGCTTTGGATGCAGAAAGGAAGAATTAGAACCCCTGGCAGATTTTAGGGCCCTTTCACATCGTCGCATTTTATGTGCGTTACTCCGGAGGATCACAGCGTGATGACCAATCTACGGAGCTCATAGGAACCCGTTCACACCATCGCATTAGCCGGCATTCACACTTACAGTTTTGAAAACAACCGCAAAATCGCACTGCGCATTATGTGCATTTTTCTCTGCGTTTGTGCACCACACAAATAGGTCGGCCCATTCATTTTTTCAAGCGTTTGGGGGAACGTGCAGTTTTTATGCACTTCCTAAAAGTAACGCACTTCTTATCTTCGCATGTCTACATTCACTCCTTTACTGTATCTAAGGAGGGGCAGCCAGTGACATCACTGAGAATGCAGCCTATCCATTCACTAGAGAGCAATAACATCACTGAGAATGGGGCCTATCCAATCACTAGAGAGCGGTGACATCACTGAGAATGGAGCCAATCCATTCACTACAGAGCGGTGACATCACTGAGAATGCAGCCTATCCAATCACTAGAGAGCGGTGACATCACTGAGAATGCAGCCTATCCAATCACTAGAGAGCGATGACATCACTGAGAATGCAGCCTATCCAATCACTAGAGAGCAATGACATCATTACGAATGCAGCCAATCCATTCACTAGAGAGCGGTGACATCACTGAGAATGCAGCCAATCCATTCACTAGAGAGCGATTACATCATTACGAATGCAGCCTATCCATTTACTAGAGAGTGGTGACATCACTGAGAATGCAGCCTATCCAATCACTAGACAGCGATGACATCATTACGAGTGCAGCTTATCCATTTACTAGAGAGCGGTGACATCACTGAGAATGCAGCCTATCCAATCACTAGAGAGCGTTGACATCACTGAGAATGCAGCCTATCCAATCACTAGAGAGCGGTGACATCACTGAGAATGCAGCCTATCCAATCACTAGAGAGCAGGGCGACTGTCCCTCCTGCTCACTCCTTGTCCCGACCCTGGGTGGTAGTACCAAGTAGCGCAACAGTTTATGAAATGAAAAACTTTGGTAAAAAAATACACTATTCATACCCCTTGAAATTCTCCACATTTTGTCATGTTACAATCAAAAATGTAAATGTATTTCTTTGGGATTTTATGTGATAGACCAACACAAAGTGGCTCATAATTGTGAAGTGGAAGGAAAATGATAAATGATACAAATAAATATGTGAAAAGTGTGGGGGGGGACATTTGTATGGCGCCCCCCGGGGTCAATACTTTGTAGAACCCCCTTTCTCTACAAGTCTTTTTGGGGATGTCTCTACCAGCTTTGCACATCTAGAGAGGACATTTCTGCCCATTCTTCTTTGTAAAATATCTCAAGCTCTGTCAGATTGGATGGAGAGCGTCTGTGAACAGCAATTTTCAATGCACGTATATAGACTGGCATGCAACATTTGTTTCAGAAATAGTATTTATATGTCGAATAACATCTCTCCAATAGACACTTCCATACTTTTACATAGGAATACATTCGGCTTACCCTATGCCTTGGGCGATGTATTCAAGTTGGCGGCACATACAAGAACGGACATCGTACTCCACGTCCTGACACAGAGACTCCACTAGGGGGAGTATATCTCTCTTTACTCTGCAATACACAAGTCACATGCTGCTCTGAAGATACAAACAACGGTTACCGATACGGCTTTACTATAGCTACAATTTGTTTTATTGTATATTTACAAACATTAAAGTTTTCTGGTTAAATAAGAGCTGATTATATGGAAATAATTCTGCAATAAGTTTCAAAAGTTTTTGCCCTTAATATATAGCATTCTAAACTTTTAGGGCCGATTTATACTTTGCTTTGACTTTAACACACATTAAAGCGCCTACCGCTTCCACATGCTTTTTTTATGTTGTTTTTGATGCCTCGGTGATGCTTTTTTGAAGCTTGGCAAATGCTCTGAGTGTGATCATTTTCTGTTTGTTTTAAAGGGGCGCAGTAAAACCCCAGCTCAGTAGTATTCCCACCCAACAGATCACCAGCTCATTAGTACCCCTGTTCAGCAGATCCCCAGCTCATTGGCTACCCTAGTTCAGCAGATCCCAGGTTCATTGGCTACCCTAGTTCAGCAGATCCCCAGCTTATTAATACCCTTGTTCAGCAGATCCCCAACTTATTAACACCCTCGTTCAGCAGATCCCCTGCTCAGTAGAAGCCCACAGCTCTGCTGATCCCCCGCTCAGTAGTAACCTCCAGCTCTGCTGAACCCGGTGGCAGCTGGTGCTCTTTATTTTGGGAGGGTGGCAAACAACCCCCCCCCCCCCCGCCAGGTCCGCACTTAACCTATCCAGGTCTTGGACGGCTTAATCAGTTTCCCCGGCTTCTCCTCCCGGCCAATCCGGTCTTAAGACCCGCTTCCTGTCCTGATGTCCTGATTGGCAGGAAGGAGAAGCAGGAAGACAATAGCGAATGTGATTCGCTGTCACAAGTTGGTGGGCTTGGGGCGCAGAGCCCAACCTTTTTTGAGGCAAATTGGACCCTCAGGCTCTAATCATGTGCTTCAAAATATAAAAGCTTGTAGAAATCTATGTGTCCCGCTCCCCGAATGGAGATTAGGGGGGCTGGCTGATCGCTAACTCAGTAGTAACCCCCAGCTCTGCTGATCCCCTGCTCAGTAGTAACCCCCAGCTCTGCTGGTCCCCAGCTCAGTAGTAACCCCCAGCTCTACTCATTCCCCGCTCAGTAGTAACCCCCAGCTCTGATGATGCCCCGCTCAGTAGTAACCCTCAGCTCTGCTGATCCCCCGCTTCACAGTATCTCCAGCTCTGATGATCCCCTACTCAGTAGTAATTACTTCGCTCCAGTCCGCACCCCACTCACCTTCCTGCTGCTCCACGCTGTACACCAGATGTGACGTCTGCACCAGACACTCCCAGATTATATACACCTGAACCGATGTTCTATCGACAAATGCGCTCCATATAAAAATGCCTCAGGTGGGTCTGCGCATGCACAGTACGCAACGTCACTCCAACTGATATGTTGTTGAAGTCAACACGGCGCATGCACAGATCGGAGGCAGTATCTGATGATCTGCTAAGTGCCAGAGAGAGAATGAAATTGTCAGATTCTACCTCACTGTTGCGGGGCGGGTTTTGGCTGTATTGAACGGCTTGCTTTCTGTCTGTTGCATGGCGGCTTGAATGTGTTAAATGGCGGGTTTTGTCTGTGTTTAAGGGCGGGTTAAAACACACACAAAACTCTCCCTTCAACACACCCACAACCCGCTCCGCAATAGTGAGGCAGAATCTGACAATTACATTCTCCCTCGGCGCTTAGCAGATCATTGGATACTGCCTCCGACGATCTGCGCATGCGCCGTGTTGATGTCACGCCAGCTGATCAACATATCAGCTGGAGTGACGATGCGTACTGCGCATGCACAGACCCAGAAGAGGCATTGTTCGACAGAGGGCAGAACATCGGACATGACTGCTGATGACGTCTTTCCGTGTTGCTTGTTAGTTTCCCAGTGCATCCTGGGATATCTCATACCTGCAATACCTCCAAAACAAAGCAACGCTAAAGCTGAATAAAAGCCCCTCAGAAGCTGCTGGTGCTGTTAGCGAGTGTTGTCATAGACTTCTATGGAGGCTTTGGAAACGCTTTAAAGCACCAAAAAAGTGACATAGGGGATCATTTTTGAAGCAAATCAAACACAACATGTGACCAGGACTGACCAGGACTGTAAGGTCACCATTTTATTTAGTGACAGGAGCTTTGATCGGCTTTCAGAGTACTTTAAAAAAGCCTGTGCAATGCCACATTTTGAAGCGAGTGTAAACCAGTCCTTAGGTAAATCGGCGTGTCTGTTTGGCGCACATACAGTGGATTTACATCCTTTGTGGCTACCGAGGAATGTCATTTAAAGGAAATGTTTGTGGCCGGAGTTCAGCTTTAAGATTGTAGCTCCGCAGTACAGTTTAGCGTTCATACGTTCCAGGAATGTCGCCGCGGTACTTACACGTGGGATTCAAACTTGTTGGCTATTTTCCCGAGAATCTTACAGCTGGTGAGGCGGGACTGTAACGTCTGAGATAGCTGTGCTTTGGATACAAGCGGGTTTAAAATCTGAAAAATAAGAGAGTGAAGTCTGGTTAGTATGACTTATATAAAGTATGAACAATCAGAAACACTAGATATCCCCAAAGTAAGACCGATACTCCCATGTGGGTGAATAGCCAGGCCAGGTGTTCTCAACTCTGCCCACTGGACATTCTTTCTCAGCTTCTCCCAAAGAAAGTGAGGGAGGAAAATACACGGCCCATGTGACCAGAGGCTGGGGCCTCATTCAATAATACATCTGAGAATAATGCAAAATAAAGGCACAATACCAAACCCTGATTAGGGTAGAGGGGGAGAAGCCACTGCCTAAAAAAATTCAAACTATTAAAGGAGAAGTGCGGGAAGTGAACAAAAAAAACACACTGTACTATACATATTCACCTACACTATATTACCAAAAGTATTGGGACGCCTGCCTTTATATGCTAATGAACTTTAATGACATCCCAGTCTTCGTCTGTAGGGTTCAATATTGAGTTGGCCCACCCTTTGTAGCTATAACAGCTGCAACTCTTCTGGGAAGGCTGTCCACAAGATTTAGGAGTGTGTCTATGGGAATGTTTGACCATTCTTCCAGAAGTGCATTTGTAAGGTCAGGCACTGATGTTGGATAAGAAGGCCTGGCTCACAGTCTCTGCTCTAATTCATCCCAAAGGTGTTCTCAGGATACATCCAGAACATCCAGAGACTGAAGTAGCTCTGTGATGTCAGCTGATCCATTGATTCTGGGTCACAGAAGGGCAAAAGTAAAGAGTTTCTAAAAGCTGAAGGTTTTTCACCTTCAGACATTCTCTTCATTAAGGTACAAAACCTTAATCCAGCTCCACTTTATAATTACCTGTGCCCGATCTCGATCCAGTGATGTGCCTGAGAGCAGCAGCTCTATCGGCTCTCTCCCACCTCATAGGCTCAGAGACAGCAACGGGAGCCATTGCCCCCCGCTGCTGTCAATCACAGCCAGTTAGGAGGAAGCATAGGGTTGGGCCAACCCACGCTCTGTGTGTCAATGGACACGCAGAGCGCAGCTCGGGGGCGAACCCACACAAGTGCCTCCATAGCAAGCTTACAGAAGAAACAGCAAGTTTAGGAGATATTTACAGTACCTACAGATAGGACTTCATAACAGCCTACCTGTAGGACAACAATAAAACATTTACTGCCGCTTTAAGGATTTGTCACCAAAACACAGATAGCTATAGAAACCCGTGAGCATGGCAGAGAAGAATAAAAGACTTATTGGCAAGCTAAAATAAAAAATAAAAAAAAATGTATATATCATGAAAAAAGAAAAAACTATTAATTTAACAATATTTGTAACAAAAAATCCTTATTATGCCAGAAAAAAACAATGTCTGGAACTATCAGCAACACGAAAACCTCAATCCTTCCCCACTCCATCCAAAACAAACGCAGGTCTTGGAATTGGATACATTGTAGCATAGACTGTGTCAGATTTACCTGACTTACAACAATGTATCCCTTTACTCCTGAGCACAATAAATAAAAGAAAGAAACATGTACAAAACTGGAAAACCCAATCATTGTCATTTCCAAGATCATTACCAATCTTTTAAAATGCTCAGCTTTCATTATATGAATATCTGGTGATCCTGCCATGAAGGGCATCGTTTAGCCATTTCCTGTTATGGTGTGACAACTGTCTACCGGTTGTGCAGATTGGTTGTCACCCTGTCACATGCATCCCCTGGTGGAGACTAAAAGTGGCTGAGCTGACACACAATTCACAGGTGAGATCCACCAACTATTGGGAAGATGGAACAGAACAATGATGTGCAGCCCAATAGGCATGTAGACAGCAAGTGGGACCATTATCCCACTGATACCAAGGATTTGGGGGCTATTCTCCCTTGGAAATTACTATTCCACTGACACCAATGATCTGGGGAGCTATTCTATCCTAGGGGCCACTATCCCACTGACATCAAGGATTTCAGGAGCTATTTTATCTTGGCGCACTGTTCTACCGACACCAGTGATCTGGGGAGTTATTCTCTCTTAGGGGCCACTACCCCTGATTGTGGGGCAAATGTGTCCCTTATGGTCACTATCCCACTGACACCAAAGATTTTGGAAACGATTATCTCCTGGGGGTCACTATCCCACTGACACTAATGATTTGGGGGGTTCTTCTTTTTTGGGGACCACTATCCCACTGACACCAATGATTTTGGGGCCCATTTGCTCCTTATGGCCACTATCCAATGGTTTTTGGACCATTTGCCTCTTATGGCCACTATCCCACTGACACCAATGGTTCTAGGGCCCATTTGCCTCTTATGGCCACTATCCCACTGACATCAATGATTTGTGGCCCTTTTCTCTTGGGGGGCATTATCCCACTGACATCAATGATTTGGGGCCCATTTGCCCCTTATGGCCACTATCCCACTGGCACCAATGATTTTGGGGCCCATCTGCCCATTATGGCTACTATTCCACTGACACCAATGATTTTGGGGTCCATTTGCCCCTTATGGCCACTATCCCACTGACACCACGAGAGCTATTCTCTCTTAGGGGCCAATATCCCACTGACATCACACTAATGATCTGGGGAGCTATTCCTAGGGGCCACTATCCCACTGACACCAATGATTGTGGGGCAAATTCGCCCCTTATGGCCACTCTCCCACTGACGCCAAAGATTTTGGAAACAATTATCTCCTGGGGGTCACTATCCCACTGACACTAATGATTTGGGGGCCACTATCCCAATGACACCAATGATTATGGGGCCCATTTGCCCCTTATGGACACTATCCCACTGACACCAATGATTTGGGGCCTTTTTCTCTTGGGGGGCATTATCCCACTGACATCACCGATTTGGGACCCATTTGCCCCTTATGGCAACTATCCCACTGACACCAATGATTTAAGGGCCCATTTGCCTCTTATGGCCACTATCCCACTGACACCAATGATTATAGGACCCATTTGCCCCTTATGTCAACTATCCCACTGACACCAATGATTTTAGGGCCCATTTGCCTCTTATAGCCACTATCCCACTGACACCAATGATTTTAGGACCCATTTGCCTCTTATGGCCACTATGCCACGGACACCAATGATTTGGGGCCTTTTTCTCTTGGGGAGCATTATCCCACTGACATCACCGATTTGGGGCCCATTTGCCCCTTATGGCCACTATTCCAATGA
Organism: Lithobates clamitans; assembly: GCA_037952925.1. Lineage (NCBI taxonomy): Eukaryota > Metazoa > Chordata > Amphibia > Anura > Ranidae > Lithobates > Lithobates clamitans. Next base: position 122,613 of record JBBGZY010001053.1, on the reverse strand, counting down.
CACCAATGATTTTAGGGCCCATTTGCCTCTCATGGCCACTATCCCACTGACACCAATGATTTTGGGCCCATTTGCCCCTTATGACCACTATCCCACTGGCACAAATTATTTTGGGGGCCATTTGTCCCTTATGCCACTATCCCACTGACACCAATAATATGGGGCCCTTTTCTCTTGGGGGGCATTATCCCACTGACACCAATAATTTGGGGCCATTCTCTCCTGGGGGGCCACTACCCCACTGACAACAATCATATGGCCAGTCTCTGCTTTAATATATTTTAATGACATATTTTTCACTTCCATACTTTTATGGGTATGAACTTTTTTTTCTGTTGGGGTCTAGAAGGTTTGGGAAGACTTTCCGGGGGCCCCTATCTCTCTAAGGTGGAGAACCTCTGCTCTAAGGGGCCCTTTATGTAGCGGTGGGAGCTGCCTTTTTCAACCACATTAGAAAAGTGACACCAGTAGGACCTCTTTACACAGAAGTTTATATTTCAGCCCCAACCCCCCCCCCCCCCCCCCCCCCACCCGGCGTTCAGCAGAGGCTATTTGAGGACATCTGTCCCGACGGGCACTTGGCAGTCGTCTTGCTGTCAGCACAAGAAATACCGCGCCTGCATGGAGTCAGTGTTCTATCAGCCATGCAGACCTCTGGATCTGCCAGTTACCATGGAGAAGGGACACCACCGCACTGAAATTGGGGCCCTTCTGCCAACTTTACACACATAATTTACTTGGGGGGGAAAGCTGGGAGCCCCACTCTGATAATATATATTAAAATATTGCATTAAAGAGGAACTCTAGTTTGATTTGAACAAGTCAGTGCTAACCCACATGTATGACATCAAACAAAGCTGTTCTGACCAATTATACGCCAGGGAGCTGCTTCTTTGGTTCTTGGGAGCCTTTGGTCCGCCCACTCCACCCCTTACGATGATCCCAATTAAAAGTCAAACTGTAGCCAAACTTTATATTTTGTTCTGGATGGAGCAGGTGAGTCATAAAAACCTCATGGGAGGTACAGGTGGCTTCCCGATCACGTGATTGGCTGTTGCAGTAGTCACATGATCCAAAACACGTCCTCCTTGGCTCTCAACTGCAAACAGAGATTTGGAGCTATCAGTGACAGCTTGGTCAGTTCAAGCAGCTGAGAACCTTAAAGTGGCATGAATGCCCCGCCCCCCAGGACATCACAGCAGCCTGCCTCACCACTCCTCCTGGGAGGAGTTATGCAAATATCAAAATGCCTTTAGGTAGGTGTCAGTCTGAAGGAGTGGGGCGTTTCTAGATTGGCTAAACTTGCATGCAGACCGCCCCAGGTAACACCCACATGTGATGCAGAGCCACCATAAATAAAAGAAATGAAAGGGGCGGGGCCAGGGACAGTCAGGCTGGAGAGGAAAGGGCTGGATGATGCTTGACGTCCGCCAGGAAATGAGGCGGGCTCAATTAGTGACATTTGTCCCTGTGTGTCCGGGGCGGAGATGGGTTTTATTACCTCGTGTCTGATGGTCTCCTTTGGCAAGACGTCTATAACGGCGAGGAGTGTGTCCAGCCACGCGTTGCTCACACCTGCCACAGAAACATCGAATTAGAGAGAATTGTGGTATATAGGCTGTACATTCCGATATCTGAAACGTCAGTAAAGAGCACCTGTCTGAGGACAGGTGTACATTATGCTCCTAGATGGGTTAGGTTACCTGCGTTTGACACGCACATCAGGTGCAGGTCAGGAGATTTCCATCTCCCTCCACAGTGCGGTTCTGTGGCTTCGTGTACCTTACTGTAGACCCAGTGATTTTTTTTAGTTGCCCATTTGTTGCCTTTCCTGTGTATTCCCACCATTACCCAATTCTTACCAATGTAAAATGGTAATTGCCCGTGTATTGCCATCGTTGCCTATTTGTTGCCAACTTATTGCCCCCATTGTCCTTTAGTTGAAAAAATGTCTATTGATTGTAAATTTATATTATCACAGTTGCCCATTTGCTGCCTGTGAATTCCCGCCATTATCTAATTCCTACCAAAGTAGTGCTGTGATTGCCCATGCACGTCCATTATTGCCTATTTGTTGTCCACGTATTGCCACCGTTGCCCTTTTGTTCAAATAATTACTCTTGACTGTGTATTTGCTGCCCATGTAATGTCACAATTCCCAATTGCCGCCATTACTTAATTGTTGCTAAAAGTATTGTTGCGATTGCCTGTTTATTGCCATTGCTGTATTTTTGCTGCCCGTGTATTGCCACTATTGCCCTCTTGTTAAACAGATTTTCCCTTGACTGTGTATTTGCTGCCCATGTGATGTCACAGTTGCACATTTTTTGCCAGTGTATTGACACCATAACCCAATTCTTGACAATGTATTGTTGTGATTGTCCTTGTATTGTCACAGTTGCCCATTTGTTGCCTGTGTATTCCCACCATTATCCAATTCTTACCAATGTAGTGTTGTGACTGCCTGTGTATTGCCATTGTTGCCTATTTGTTGCCTGTGTATTGCCACCATTGCCCTCTTGTTAAACAGATTTACACTTGACTGTGTATTTGCTGCCCATGTAATGTCAAAGTTGCCCATTTGTTGCCAGTGTATTGCCGCCATTACCCAATTCCTACCATTGTAGTGCAGTGATTGCCTGTGCATCGCTATCATTGCCTATTTGTTGCCTGTGTATTGCCACCATTGCCCTTTTGTTGAAAAAATTCTATTGACTGTGTATTTGCTGCCCATGTGATGTCACGGTTGCACATTTGTTGCCCGTGTATTGACACCATTACCCAATTCTTGCCAATGTATTGTTGTTATTGCCCTTGTATTGTTATTGTTGCCCATTTGTTGCCTGTGTATTCCCACCATTATCCAGTTCTTACCAATGTAGTGCTGTAATCGCCCATGCATGGCCATCATTGCCTATTTGTTGCCTCGTGTAGTGTCACCATTGCCCTTTTCTTGAACTGATTTTCCCTTGACTGTGTATCAAAAAGTAAACAGATGTGAGAATATTCTGTGCAACAAAAGGGCAACGGTGGCATTATGTGAGCAACAAACAGGCAGTTTTGACAATATCAACACACTGGAGATGCCAGGGCTCAACTGTAAACATCAAAATCCTTTATAATTATTCTCCCAACAAATGCAAAGGGTTGCCTGATTGGATGAGGTCGGGTAGTGACATCACGCTTTCCTCCTCGTCCAATCAGAGAATGCATTGCAAAACATGCTCTGAATGGTGCCTATACTGAGCAGCCAATCTCCTGTGTATTAATACAGCAGGGCAGCTGCTCAGCATGGAACCCAGAAGCTAGAGGAGATCCCTGTAGCAGCGGAGTAGTAGTACTGGTTTCTACTTCAGTGATTTCCATCTTCTAGAGCGATGGTTCTCAACTTTGTTCTAAAGTATCCCCAACAGGCCATGTTTGCAGGTTTTCCTTTATCCTGCACAGGTGGCTTGGTATTTTGGACAGCTATCTTATCTAAGAGCAATTCCAAAGACATGACCTGTTGGGGGTACTTGAGGACAGGGCTTAGAACTACTGTTCTAGAGCAGGGATCTCCAAACTACGGCCCTCCAGCTGTTGCGGAACTACACGTCCCATGAGGCATTGTAAAACTCTGACATTCACACACATAACTAGGCATTATGGGAATTGTAGTTTTGAACAAGTGGAGGGCCATAGTTTGGAGATCCCTGTTCTAGAAGATCCCACAGGTTTGGTATACACATAGTTGGTCCAAGCTGGAACTGTATGGTTGTATGGTTGACCCACATCCCACCTCATGTAGATGGATAGGAGAGGAATAAGTGTGATGTATAATATACAACTAGATAGGTCAATCATTACCAGCTGGTGAAACTAAAGTGTGAGAAGTTCGTTACATATTTAATAAAGTTACATTGTATAACCTCAGACGGGGCAGACATGCGCCTAGTAAAGTACATCAAATGATTATTGATACGGGAATATGGAGGTCACATTCGATGGCAGTGCGCCCCTCACCCGTGTCTCTGTGTTCCAGGTTCTGCAGGATAATCTGCAGGAAGGACAGGCTGTATGAGTGGACCGGAACCGACTCCTCTTGTAGTATCGTCAGGAAAGAATAGGCCGCGGTCAGTTGCATCTCTACTCCCGACACATGGAGGACCTCCTGCCGAGAGGGGATAGCGTTCCACCACATTAGTATAAAAAACATATTTATATATCAGAACCATCAATACAAAGGAAACTGCTGTGAAAGAAAAACCTTCAAAGATGAACTGGTGATTGTTGGGCCTTATGTGGCCCTTTATTATTTAGTGGTGCCAACAGTTCTCTAGATCAGTGGTCTCCAAACTGCAGCACTTTGCTTGTCTTTATAAGGCTCTTAGGGTACTATTCCCCCTACTAACACAGTGATTCTCACCTCCTGTCCTCGGGACCCACTAACAGGCCAGGTTTGCAAGATAACAGAAATACATCACAGGTGATATCATTTGCTGCTCAGTGATTGCAGTATTCTAGTCTGCATCTCCCTGTCAGGTCACCTGAGTCCAGGTGACAGATGCACTCCGTAGGAGTCAGGAGTGCACCGCTAAGGTAGTGGACCCTAGGACTGACTGCTGCGGATTGAACTCTGGGAGGTTCAGGAAGCAGGTCTACTGGAGCATCAACAAAGATCCCACTGGGAGCTAGAGCAAAGATTCCACAGGGTGCGGAGTCTAAGAGCCAGCAGGTGTTCACCAGAGCCTCTAGTGGTGAGGATCGACTGCGCTGCAGTCTGGCTCCAGGTCGCGGCCCCCCAGGGTCTCATAGCTTACGCTCATGGTAGACTATAGGAGAAAGAGGAAGGAAGCAGCTGGAACAACAAGGGTAGTAAAGGGATAAGCCAAGATCGGGGCGACTAGCAGACAAGGATAAACATAGAACACACCAAAGGTCAGGGCGACTATAGCATACACCCAGTATTACTTTCCCCTTGGTTTCCTCCTTTTGCAGCTCTACCCATAAGGATTCCACCTCCTTCCTAGCTCCCTTAGTGGTGTCATCTCTCACATTCACTTGTACATCATTTTTGATATATAGGCATACCCCTCCCCCTTTTTTGCCCTCCCTATCTCTGCGAGAAAAGGGAATACCCTTGAATGTTTGCCAGCCGATCATGAGAGCTGTTGAACCAGGTCTCTGAAATTCCCACAAAATCCAAATCCTCCTTGTACAACAGTATCTCTAGTTCACCCATCTTGTCCTTCAGGCTCCTGGCATTGGTGAACATGCCACGTAGTTTTGTCCAGACGCATACTTTCTCCTTATTGGCTGTTCTGAGGTTGCAACTAGGACTTGTTACTATACTTACCTCGGGTTTATGTGCTTTAGTCAACCTATCACTAATGCCCCCAATACTACCCTCTGGAATATGTTCTGCGCTGACTATCTCTACCTCTGGACACTCCCCCCATCACCTAGTTTAAAAGCCCCTCTAACTTTTCTGCCATCTTCACTCCGAGCAGATCTGCCCTCTCCTCATTTAGGTGCAGTCCGTCCCTTCTATAGTACCGGTTATTGACTGAGAAGTCGGCCCAGTCCTCCAGGAACCCAAACCCCTCCTTACTACACCAGCTCTTCAGCCACTTGTTTACTTCCCTAATCTCCCTCTGCCTTTCTGGTGTAGCTCGATGTACCAGTAGTATTCCTGAGAATAACACCTTGCCCTAAAATCGTTCTTTAGGACACTCCATCTGCCTCTGACTTTGTCATTGGTGCCAACGTGCACCATGACAGCCGGGTCTTTCCCAGCCCCTCCCAGTAATCTGTCCACAAGATCCGTGATGTGCCGAACCCGAGCGCCCGGTAGACAACATACTGTTCGGCGCTTCAGGTCTTTGTGACAGATTGCCCAGGGAAACAATGTGCTTACATTTTACATCAGTATTCACCCCTCGATCAGATGATTAAGGAACGCATACATGCCGCAAGATGTACACCGAGTCTCATCTCCGCACCCGCCGGGCATTGTACCTACCAATATAATGAGGATTGGGGATTATACCCTGTCCAATTAACTAACAACTAACTTCCTGACACTAATACTCACACACACAGGTATGTACAATCGCAGGTACTCACATACAAAGGTACTCACAGGTACTCACATACAAAAGGTACTCACATACAAAAGGTACTCACAGGTACTCACATACAAAGGTACTCACATACAAAGGTACTCACAGGTACTCACATACAAAGGTACTCACAGGTACTCGCATACAAAGGTACTCACAGGTACTCGCATACAAAGGTACTCACATATACAGGTACTCACAGGTACTCACATACAAAGGTACTCACATACAAAAGGTACTCACATATACAGGTACTCACATACAAAGGTACTCACAGGTACTCACATACAAAGGTACTCACATACAAAGGTACTCACATACAAAGGTACTCACAGGTACTCACATACAAAGGTACTCACAGGTACTCACAGGTACTCACAGGTACTCACATATACAGGTACTCACAGGTACTTACAAACAAAGGTACTCGCATACAAAGGTACTCACATATACAGGTACTCACATACAAAGGTACTCACATACAAAGGTACTCACATATACAGGTACTCACATACAAAGGTACTCACATACAAAGGTACTCACATACAAAGGTACTCACATACAAAGGTACTCACATATACAGGTACTCACATACACATGTATGTACAATCGCAGGTGCTCACATATGCAGGTACTCACAGGTAGTTACATACACAGGTACTCACATACACATGTATGTACAATCGCAGGTGCTCACATATGCAGGTACTCACAGGTACTCACATAGAAAGGTACTCACATACACAGGTACTCAAAGGTTCTTGACTACCATCTGCCTCAAGCTCTGCCTGGAAACTGACTGTCACTGGCTACCATAGGGGAAGTAGTTTAAATGCCCTCTTTGACACATGTGTACACTTCTACTCCTTGGAATGCCAGCGATATGCTCTTTCCCTCGACCATCTATGTGGATACTCAGGCCCCAACGCAACCGTGGCCAAAAGGTCCCGACCAGGGATAGCTGGTAAGGAGGTGAGGGAGAATCTTGCAATGGGGACACCTGTTCTGGTGACAGCTGTCCAAGACAGCAGAGATTTTCTTCATAATGTGCCTCCAAGACAGGAAGTGAATTTAAATCTCACAATAGGGACAGCAAAGAACAAATAAACCTTAAGAGGGGTTCTATCCCAATCTATCCAAGACTGCTTCAGATAACAAGTGACAGGCAAGTGTAGAAAACAAAAGGAACTTACTCTGACTTTTGGCACAACTCTTCTCAGGGTATCCGAAGGATTCTGACGAATGAGAACCGGCAGGTTGGCCACAACGCTGGTCCCCTGGATGTCCTGGCCGGAGCTGTAATGAGATGAGATTGAAGGTGAGACCTTCTCAGCAAATATCACACGGCAAATCCCTAATGATGGGGAGCAAAACACGACAAAGATCATTTGTCAGCCGTCATGGAGCTCACTACAAACCCCCCCCCCCCCCCCCCCACACTTTTCACATATTTATTTGTATCATTTATCATTTTCCTTCCACTTCACAATTATGTGACACTTTGTGTTGGTCTATCACATAAAATCCCAATAAAATACATTTACGTCTTTGGTTGTAACATGAGACAATGTGGGAAATTTCAAGGGGTATGAATACTTTTTCAAGGCACTGTACTATCCCTCCCCCAATCATGTGGATCTGTCAGTACTACCCCAGGACTGCGGGGGCACCGGCGCTCTATAGAGACTGTACAGATGTATCATACGAGAACCCTTCCCCCACACATCATTACACGTGAAATAGAACACGTCTATTGTGCCGCCGCTCTCCTTGCGTCCCGGTGAATCACAGACAGAACAATACAGAGCGCCGGCACTGCCAGGAAAACAATAGAGTGTCGCGTCTCATCCACCGCCGCTAAACGCTGAACTACCACCAAACGGAAAAGAGGACCTGTCATAATACGCTACGTGGCACGTAACCAGAGGAAACCGAATTCAGGGCTCATTCACACCGCAACCCATCAGTTACCCACCTCCCTACCGCGCCAATCCTGATACTTCCCACACACATGGAAAAATCGAAAATTACTTACATTATATATATATATATATATACACATAAAGAATTGCATTATCACCATTTTATTCTCTAGGGCGTCTGCTAAAAAATAATAATAATAAAAAATATATATATATAATTTTTTTTTTTTTTTATTATTATTTTTTAGCAGAGGCCCTAGAGAATAAAATGGTGATCGTGCAATTCTTTATGTCACACGGTATTTGCGCAGCAGTTTTTCAGGGGGGAAAAATACACTTTAGTGAATTGTAATGCAAAAAAAATACAATATATATATATAAAAGCCATTTTCTTGGTAAAATATTAAAGATGATTTTCCGCCGAGTGAAATAAAATGTCACACTTTAAAATTGCGCACGCTTGTGGAATGGCAAAAAACTACGGCACTTAAAAATCTCCATAGGCGGCACTTTAAAAATGTCGTACAGGTTACCTGTCTAAAGTTACAGAGGAGGTCCAGTGCTAGAATTATCGCTCTCACTCTCACAATCGCGGAGATATCTTACATGTGTAGTGCAAAACAGCATTTACATATGTGGGCGCGTCCTACCTATGCGTTTGCTTCTGTGCGCGGGCACGGGGGGGGGATCGGGGAATGGGGGCACTTACATTTTTTTTTATTATTATTATTTATTTTATTACATTTTTTAATTTTTACCCTGTCCCTTTAATAATTTTTTTTGATCATTTTTATTCCTATCACAAGAAATGTAAACATCCCTTGTGATAGAAATAGGACATGACAGGTCCTCTTTATGGAGAGATCTGGGGTCTATAATACCCCAAATCTCTCCTTTACCATTAAAATCAAAAGATTTGATTCTGATTGATCTTAATCTTTTGCTTTAAAAAAAAGAGTTTTCTTCCGCCCTGGACCGGAAGTGACGCCATGACGTCGCTGTGGTCCTCCAAGATCATAGAGGTGAGGCGATAGGTTCGACCCTGAAAAGCATCAGATAAAAAAAAAATGATCTCATGCTTTCCAAAAAAAAACAAAGGCAGTGTTACATACTTCTGGCCTAACCAGAAGTGACGTCATGACATTGATTCTGACTTCCTAGACCATAGAGATGGTGGCGACCTTCCAGTCCTCGGCCAGCTCTATGGTAATCCGGCGGCATCGCTGGATTGGATACTGGGCTCCCCGATCACAAGAAAATGACAGCTTTTGGGTTGTCATCAGAACAGGGAAAGGAGGGAAATCTAACAATGGGGGGGGGGACACAAGTTTGGGGGACACCCCAGGATTCCTTCACATTTGGAGGGAATTTTCTGCTCACTTCCTGTATTAGCTATGGGACAGGAAGTGAAGGGAAATCTCCTCGATGGCTCTGTAGCCACCTGATCACTTTTACAGTAGTGACCCCTGATGTCTCCATAAAGAGGACCTGTCACTGCCCAAATCTAGCACATAAAGGGCTTGTTACCCCCCTTGAGATAGTAATAAAGTTAAGTGAATTTTTTTTTTTTAAGTGTAAAAGGAGACATATAAATAAAGATTAAAAAAAAGCACCCCCCCCCCCCCCCCGTGCATAAACGCAAATGCAAAATCACATGCGTTGTTCCGGCACACATATGTAAACTGCAGTTGCACCCCACATGTGAGGCATCGCCCTGAAATGTCAGCGTGAGAACGAGAACTCCACACTGATAACCTGTCAGGGCTTTTTTGGACAATTTTAGGTTCTCGTGGTTTGTCGCCATTTCTCGGGTGCACGCAATTTTCAAGCCTTGACGTGTTTGGTATCTATTTACTCGACGCAACGTCATCTTTTATGGTTTGTATTTTTTTTTTTTAAATTGGTATTTTTGTATAGGATAAACGGCTGCACAAAATATTGTGTGGAGTAAAAAAAATTGCATTGGCCACCATTTTATTCCTCTGGGCCTCTGCTTTCAGAAAACAGATCATTTTGGGGTTCAAAGTAATTTTGTAGCAAAGAACCGATATGCCGATTTTTGGCGTGTGCGGAAAAATTTCCCCTGAACAGCTAGTGGTTAATCATGGCTCCGCCCCCCCTCCTTCCACTGCCAGCGCCATTTTTAATTGTCTGACACGTGCACGGATGTGCTGAAGGGCTCTGCCTGGCCTCAGGTAACTGTCAGAGCCCTGCGGCACGTCTGCACATGCGCCCAGATTTGCGCACATGTGTACAAAGGTATTGGACCTCCCTGACTCTTCCTCGCTCATGTGCATGCACAGAGGTGCCGGTTTTCGGGGCCTTTTTGCACACACGCCCAGGTTTGCGCACACGTGCAGAAGTCTCAGCCCTCTCTGACTCTGCTGCACACATGTGCATGTACAAAATTTCCTGTTCTCAAAGCCTGGGGATTTACCCTTTAGTAAATCTACACATTCGCCCAGGTTTGTGCACACCTCTGTACAAAGGAGAGGTGTTTCGGACCCCTCTGACTCTGTTGCGCTCATGTGCATGCAAAAATGTGCCGGTTTTAGGAGCCTGGGGAAGCCCTTTAGTACATTTGCACATGCACGCAGGTTTGCGCACAGGTGCAGAGGTCTCAGCCCTCTCTGACTCCGCTGCACTCATGCGCATGCACAAACGTGCGGGTTCCTGGAGCCTGGGGGAGCCCTGTAGTAAATCTGCGCACGTGCCCGGGTTTGCGCACACGTGCATACAAAGCAGAGGTCTCGGGTCTCCCTGACTGTGCTGTGCTCATGTGCATGCACAATTGTGTTGGTTCCCGGAGCCTGGGGGAGCCTTTTAGTAAATTTGCACATGCGCCCAGGTTTGCGCACACATGCAAGTCTCAGCCCTTTCTGACTCCGCTGCACTCATGCGCATGCACAAACCTGCTAGTTCCTGGAGACTGGGGGAGCCCTGTATTAAATCTGCGCATGTGTATACAAAGCGGAGGTCTTGGGTCTCGTTGACTGTGCTGCGCTCATGTGCAAAGATGTGCTGAAGGTCTCTGCCGGGCACCCGGAGCCTAGGGGAGCCCTTTAGGAAATCTGTGCACGCGCGTGCAAAGTCATTCTCGCCTACAGCATCATCATTGATATTTGCGCAGTGGCTGGAATTTAGTATAGGGAGAAGCGCGGAGTGCCATTCAATTGATTCAGCAATAGGAAATACCTGAGCAAGTGAAATATTCTAAAGTGGGTGGAGTTTAATGTTTTGGAAGGCGGGGCAAACACAAAAAAAAACTTGATTCATTATATCAGAAATGCATTTTCCTACGTCGCCTCCTTTATAATCCCCATTATGTACAGGTGACAAACTCAATCCGGGCGTGTCAAGCTCTCCGCGGATCTCGTCAGACGCGCTGATAATCCGATTTGAGGCGCAGAGATTGCCAAACCGGACGGAGAGTCTATAATCACCAATTTGTCCCGATCGTCACTTGTAAGCGATCGGCAGGCGTCTCCCTTGTAGAACCTGAGAAGGAAATATCAGGATCTCCTCCGATTCATCTGGAGAACACACAAGACGTAATGGGATTTAAATGGCGAGAACGCCGATCCAACCGCAAAGTGTAACGACTTGCCGAATGCAATGCATGTATATATATATATATTATGGCTAAAGCTGAACCCCGGTACACAAGTGCAATTTGTTTCGTTCCAAATTCATTTTTTAACAAATTTCTTCAAACCTGTTTAACAATTTTTTTTCCGAAAATTCGAAAATCTGAAAGTAATAACTAATAATAACTTAACTATTACCAACTATTAAATTACAGGTATTGGAATTTCCTTTCAAATTTGGCTGTTAGTGAACGTAATGAATACGAATTTATCTGAAGTTTCAAATTATCTGAAATAACGAATGCCGCATCTAAACAAATGGAACATAACAAATTAATAATAATCAATAACAATAATAAAAACTTTTCATTATTATTATTTATTATTATTATTTATTATTAATTTGTTACATTCCATTCGTTCAGATGCGGCATTCGTTATTTTGGATAATTCGTAACTTTGGATAAATTCGTATTCGTTATGTTGACAAACAGCCAAATTTGAAAGGAAATTCCAATACCTATAATATAATAGTTAGTAATAGTTAAGTTATTATTAGTTAGTTATTACTTTCAGATTTTTGAATTTTCGGGTTTTCAGATTTTCGAATTTTCAGGCTTTTGGATTTTCGAATTTCGAATTTATGAATTTTCAAAAAAATTTGTTAAACGGGTTTGAGGAAATTCGTTAAAAAATGAATTCGGAACGAAACAAATTGCACTTGTGTACCGGGGTTCAGCTTTAGCCATAATATATACCGGTATATATATATAGCCTAAATGCCAAATTTGTAGCAAATTCCAATACCTATAATTTAAAAGTCATTTATTATTAGTTAGTTAGTTAGTTAGTTAGTTATTCTTTCTTATTTTCGGATTTTCTTTCTTTTTTTCGGATTTTTGAATTTTCGAATTGCGAACAAAAAAAAAACCGAATGAAACAAAAACGATAAGGAATACATTTTTCAGCCGTGCACTTGTCTAAACCCCAGTATTTATTTTTTCAGCCGGCGATTCTCTTTCTCATGAAAGTGGTCGGAGCGGCTGATCACTTTTAGAACCAGCCGGAGGGGATGTCTGTCCCCCCCCCCTTACTGTTTTTACCGGTGAGCCCGGGAAAAACGATCCAACTGTTCACACGACTGGCCATAGAGGTGAACAGAGACCAGATCGTCTCCCCTCACCTCTATGATCTTGGAGGACCGGAGTGACGCCATGACATCACTTCCAGTCTAGGGCGGAAGTAAACGTTCTTTTTTTTTTTTTTTTTAACGCAATAGATCACTTTGTTTGTTTTTTACCAAAAACATGTAGCAGAATACATATTGGCCTAAATTGATGAAGTAAGGGGGAGCAGGGCAGTGGCACAGAGTTGGGGGCGGGGCAGTGGCACAGAGTCAGGGGTGCAGGGCAGTGGCACAGAGTCAGGGGGGGCGGGGCAGTGGCACAGAGTCAGGGGGGGCAGGGCAGTGGCACAGAGTCAGGGGGGGCAGGGCAGTGGCACAGAGTCAGGGGGGGCAGGGCAGTGGCACAGAGTCAGGGGGGGCAGGGCAGTGGCACAGAGTCAGGGGGGGCGGGGCAGTGGCACAGAGTCAGGGGGGGCAGGGCAGTGGCACAGAGTCAGGGGGGGCAGGGCAGTGGCACAGAGTCAGGAGGACTGTAGGTGTTAAAAGCGATGTCGGCTTATCTTATGCAATGTCACCAAATATTACAGCAGAGGTAAATCAATCGCAGGAGGACGCCGATCGTTCTGCAAAGCCGGCAGAGCAAACATTCGCTCGTTGTGTGCGTTTACCTGTGCGCTTATCCGGCCCGGAGCTCCCCTTAATCCACACAAAATAAAGACGGTTCGGAGCTCGCCTCTCTCTCTTCTTATTGTGTTTCCCGGTAATCAGATTTAATGACGCCGTTATTGCAGATAGGGTGATATATTGTAATCAGGATAAGCCGCCGGGGAGGAGAACGCCGAGCGATCGCTTATGTAAATCTTCTTGGCTCTAAAGCTGCTGGAAATAAATTCTTTCCAATACGAAAAATACAAACGCCAAGCCTGAGCCGGGGAGAGAAAAACTCCCAACAAAAGAAAAAAGATTTGTCTTCTTCTATTCGGCGCTCTTCTCTATTCATGACGCGTCCTGAACGTAACCCCAAAAAATCTCTGTATCTGAAACCAATTCTGCAGAACGGGATTACTTCCACTTTATTTTCTATTAGCACTCAGAAAAGAAAAAAAAGACTTTATTCGCTTTTTTTTTTCTTTAGCCAGCAATAAAAATAAAGTCAAGACAAATTCAATAATGTTATCAAGAAGAGGCAGCTGTAGAGGATACAGGATAATGGTGTAGGCAGGTGCAGGTTCCCCTCCATCCAGTAGGTGGCACTGTGCCATAATACACATTTACAAAATTGCAACCCCCCCCAAGATGTATGAGCATTATGTGTCGGCAAAAATCCCCCCCTCCCAAAAAAAATAAAATAAAAAATTAAGCACTAATCTTTATGCTTACCGCTAAGTATAAATTCTCCCTCCTTCCAGTACAAATCCACCCCCCTGCTGAAATCCCCCCTCCCAGCACAAATACCCCCCCTCCCTCCCCCATCCCTCAAATCTCCCAGGACAAAAAAAATCATCCCTTCTAGCACAAATCCTCCACCCTTCAAATTTCCCCTCTGAGTACACATCCTCTCCTCCCTCCCCTCCAAATCCCCCTCCCAGCACAAATCCCCCCCCCCATCCCTCTTTCTAGCACAAATACCCCCCAATCATCCCTACTAGCATAATTCCCCCATAAATAGAAATTTCCCCTCCTAGCACAATTCCCCCCCCCCCACCATATCACCTCTTCTAGCACAACCCCCCACCCCCTCCCCTAATCCCCCTCCTAGCACAAATCCCCCCCCCCCCATCCCACTTCCTAGCACAAATACCTACTAGCATAATTCCCCCTCAAAAAGAAAATTCCCCTCCTAGCTCAGTGCCCCCCCCACAACCACCATATCACCTCTTCTAGCACAACCCCAAATCCTTCTCCTAGCACAAATCATATACCCTTCAAATTTCCCTTCCGAGTACACATCCTCTCCCCCCTCCCAGCACAAATCATCCACCCTTCAAATTCCCCTCCTAACACAATTTTCCCTCCATATCACCTCTTCTAGCAACCCCCCCTCCCCCCCAATCCACCTCCTAGCACAAATCCTCTACCCCTAAAATTTCCCTTCCAAGTACACATTCTCCCTCCTAGCACAAATCCCCCCCAACCCACCCCAATCATTCCTACTAGAACGCACAATCTCTCCCCCCCCCCCCCCCAATGAAAAATGTCCCCTCCTAGCACAATTCCCCTCCCCCCTTTACTATATCACCTCTTCTAGCAAACCCCCCCCCCCAACCTCCCAACCTCCTAGCACAAATCCTCTTTCCCTATCCCCCCTCCCAACACAAATCCCCCTAAATCACCACTCCTTAGCACCCTCCCCCCCCCCCTCAAAATTTCTCCTCCTATAACAATTCTAGGGCTGCAACTAACGATAATTTTCATAATCGATTAGTGGCCGATTATTGTTTCGATTAACCACTTGACCACTGGGCACTTAAACCCCCTTCCTAACCAGACCAATTTTCAGCTTTCGGTGCTCTCACATTTTGAATGACAATTACTCAGTCATGCAACACTGTACCCAATGAATTTTTTATCCTTTTTTTCACACAAATAGAGCTTTCTTTTGGTGGTATTTAATCACCGCCTGTTCTTTATTTTTTGCGCTATAAAAAGAAAAAAGACCGAAATTCTGTAAAAAATGCATTTTTCTTCGTTTCTGTATAAAATTTTGCAAATTAGTAATTTTTTCTTCATATATTTTGGACAAAATGTATACGCTACATATCTTTGGTAAAAATAACCCATATCGGTGGATATTATTTGGTCTTTGTGAAAGTTATAGAGTCCACAAGCTATGGTACCAATATCTGAAAATTGATCACACCTGAAGTACTGACGGCCTATCTAATTTCTTGAGACCCTAACATGCAAGAAAGTACAAATACCCCAAATGACCCTTTTTGGAAAGAAGACATTCCAAGGTATTTTGAAAGATGCATGGTGAGTTTTTTGAAGTTGTCATTTTTCCACAATTCTTTGAAAAATCAAGATTTTTTTTTCTTTTTTTTTTCACAAAATTGTCATATTAGCAGGTTATTTCTCACACACAGCATATGCATACCACAAATTTCACCCCAAAACAAATTCTGCTATAACCCCCTAGTATGGCGATACCACATGTGTGAGACTTTTACACAGCGTGGCCACATACAGAGGCCCAACATGCAGGGAGCACCTTCAGGTGTTCTGGAGCACCCAGGTCACTTCTGACATTTCTCTCCTACATGTAAAAATAATCATTTATTTGCTAGAAATTTACATAGGACCCGGCGGTCACGGATGTTCCCGTGTGCGCGCCCCAGGGGCGCGCGGGAGCAGTTTTCTGGAATCACGTCATATGACGTGATCCCAGAGTTATCCAGCCGCCCTGCAGCCGTCATTTGGCTATAGGGCGGTTGGCAAGTGGTTAATCGGTTAATAACTTTAATAAAAGTGTGGTGTATAATTTAGTTAATATGTGAAGTTTAAAAAAAAAAGGCAATTTATTCTTAAATATCTCGTATGCGCAGTGGAAAATATAAATAACAAATATAAATAACCAACTAAACGGTTGCCGAGTAAAATATTTAATCCTCTCTGAGAATAACAGACAGAAGAGATATACTGTATATACTATCAGAGGTTGAATCTGGTAAATATCAGAGATCAAATTTTTCTAATTTAAAAGAAAAAAAAGTTAGACTGTTTTGCAGATTTTCAAACAGAACTGTAATATAAGCCGGCCATACAAAAACAATGTCTTCCTTCAAAAAAAAAAAAATGTCATTTTAAGAACGTTTGTTTTATTTTCTTCCTGGTGAAAGGAATTTTTTAGACAGTGTATTTGGTTTTCGTTTAGAAATTACATTAATTTTAAAACAGAATGTTAAAAGCAAGTGAAAATTTCAAACAACATTCTTTCATTCAGCGAATGTACAAAGATTTTTCGTCTGAATATTCTCGTCTGAAAATCGATCGGTGTGGTCAGCATAAGGCCCGGTACACACCAAGGCAGTTTGCTTTTGATACGTTTCTGCAGTGCTTCTTGCTGTGCGTTTAGATTTTTGTGCACGTGATTTTGCTGCGATTTGCGTTTTTGCATTTTTTTTTTACGCTCTTTTTTGGCCAATTTGTTGTTGGGCAGATTAAAAAACACATTGCTGCAAAAAACGCATGACATGCTTTTCTGCAGCTTCTCCATTGAAGTATATTGAACCGAAAAAGCAAAGTTGTGCATTGAAAAAAGTCCTTGAAACGCAGCAGCTGAAAAAGGCATAATTGTGAACGTTAAATGAACTGAATTGCGTTTCTGCAAAAAGCACCAAAAGACACACAGGTGTGAACAAATCCTGAGGCGCTTAGTAACATATAATGGGGATAAAACATTTTTTTTAGCCCTTTATAGTACAAAAAGAGCAATAATTGCTACTCTAAGGGGTTCATTTTTTTTACTGTGTAACAGTGAAAGTAATATTTACAGTAGTGATTATTTGCTCTGTTTGTACTATAAAGGGCTAAATTTAGTTTCTTTAACCCCATTATGTTACTGGCCGAATGATCGATTATGAAAATAGTAATCGATTAATTTTATAATCGATTAGTTGTTTCGGCCCTAAACAATTCTTATTCCCTGCTGCCCCCCAAATTCCCCATCCTAACACAAACCCCCTCCCCCCAATCTCCTTGCAGCACCCCTCTCACCTCACATGATACCACAGTGCCCAGGGCAGCCGTCCGTCCTGCCCACCCCTTGTCCTGGCCCGGCCCTCACTCCGTTGGTGTCACAGAAGAAGCAGCTGTCTGATTGGACACTTTGGGTGCTCTCTTCGGTGGCCATCTTGGTGAGGGAACTTATAAATTAGGGTACCCGTGTCATGGAGCGAGTGGCAGATTAGGGACAGAGACATTGCTTGTTAGAGAAAAGAGCAGGGAAAGGCTTTTGGCTGGCAGGGTCAGAACATTGAGGAAACATTCCAGTATCTGGAACATTCTTCTCACTGATCACCAATGTAAGGAACATTCTTCTCACTGATCACCAATGTAAGGAACATTCTTCTCACTGATCACCAATGTAAGGAACATTCTTCTCACTGATCACCAATGTAAGGAACATTCTTCTCACTGATCACCAATGTAAGGAACATTCTTCCCACTGATCACCAATGTAAGGAACATTCTTCTCACTGATCACCAATGTAAGGAACATCCTTCTTACTGATCACCAATGTAAGGGACATTCTTCTCACTGATCACCAATGTAAGGAACATTCTTCTCACTGATCACCAATGTAAGGAGCATTCTTCTCACTGATCACCAATGTAAGGAACATTCTTCCCACTGATCACCAATGTAAGGAACATTCTTCTCACTGATCACTAATGTAAGGAACATTCTTCCCACTGATCACCAATGTAAGGAACATTCTTCTCACTGATCACCAATGTAAGGGACATTCTTCTCACTGATCACCAATGTAAGGAGCATTCTTCTCACTGATCACCAATGTAAGGAACATTCTTCTCACTGATCACTAATGTAAGGAACATTCTTCCCACTGATCACCAATGTAAGGAACATTCTTCTCACTGATCACCTATGTAAGGAACATTCTTCTCACTGATCACCAATGTAAGGAACATTCTTCCCACTGATCACCAATGTAAGGAACATTCTTCTCACTGATCACCAATGTAAGGAACATTCTTCTCACTGATCACCAATGTAAGGAACATTCTTCTCACTGATCACCAATGTAAGGAACATTCTTCTCACTGATCACCAATGTAAGGAACATTCTTCTCACTGATCACCAATGTAAGGAACATTCTTCTCACTGATCACCAATGTAAGGAACATTCTTCTCACTGATCACCAATGTAAGGAACATTCTTCTCACTGATCACCAATGTAAGGAACATTCTTCTCACTGATCACCAATGTAAGGAACATTCTTCTCACTGATCACCAATGTAAGGAACATTCTTCTCACTGATCACCAATGTAAGGAACATTCTTCCCACTGATCACCAATGTAAGGAACATTCTTCTCACTGATCACCAATGTAAGGGACATTCTTCTCACTGACCACCAATGTAAGGAACATTCTTCTCACTGATCACCAATGTAAGGAACATTCTTCTCACTGATCATCAATGTAAGGAACATTCTTCTCACTGATCACCAATGTAAGGAACATTCTTCTCACTGATCACCAATGTAAGGAACATTCTTCTCACTGATCACCAATGTAAGGAACATTCTTCTCACTGATCACCAATGTAAGGAACATTCTTCCCACTGATCACCAATGTAAGGGACATTCTTCTCACTGATCACCAATGTAAGGAACATTCTTCTCACTGATCACCAATGTAAGGAACATTCTTCTCACTGATCACCAATGTAAGGAACATTCTTCTCACTGATCACCAATGTAAGGAACATTCTTCCCACTGATCACCAATGTAAGGGACATTCTTCTCACTGATCACCAATGTAAGGAACATTCTTCTCACTGATCACCAATGTAAGGAACATTCTTCTCACTGATCACCAATGGAAGGAACATTCTTCTCACTGACCACCAATGGAAGGAACATTCTTCTCACTGACCACCAATGTAAGGAACATTCTTTCCACTGACCACCAATGTAAGGAACATTCTTTCCACTGACCACCAATGTAAGGAACATTCTTTCCACTGACCACCAATGTAAGGAACATTCTTCTCACTGATCACCAATGTAAGGAACATTCTTCTCACTAACACCAACGAAGGGACATTGTTACCAACGCCAGGACATTTTCTACTCTCACTGGTCAAAGTCCGGAACCTTTTAAAGTCTGAAGGATAGCAAACTGGCCCTTTGTTTAAAAACTTTGGAGACCCCTGATCTAGAAGAAAGGGGCGAAAAATATCAAAGGACTGGGAAGAGGCTTTAAACCCTCCTACGAACAATTTTTAAGCTCTTACAGTAGTGATGGTGGAAACATTGGATTATGAGTTTTTACAAGGCAGAATGTGACTTTAGTGGTTCTTTGGACTGTAGAGTGTTGTGAACCTTGTGAGCCCCCTGTATACAATAACTGCCCCCCCCCCCCCAATTGTTTTCAATCATTTTGTGGAGGAGAAGAAGCGGCCTTTTGTAACCACCTCAATGCTGAAGATTTTTAAAGGCTTCTAATTTGTAGCGTCTCTCTGAGGGTTTCATGTGACATTACAAAGGTTCTCCCATAGGAGCCCTCTCTTCAATCCCTTCCCAATCCCATCTGTTCTCTCCTCGCTGCCCTTTGAGAGACGAAATCTGATCCTGGGAGTTGGAGCCAAACAAGAGGATGCCAAGGAGAAACATTATCAACTCAGAGAGAGAGAGAGAGAGAGAGAGAGAGAGAGAGAGAGAGAGAGAGAGAGAGAGAGAGAGAGAGAGAGAGAGAGAGAGAGAGAGAGAGAGAGAGAGAGAGAGAGAGAGAGAGAGAGAGAGAGAGAGAGAGATCAAACCTTGGCTGGGCAGCATATGCTGTGTTGGCTGTACAGTAGGGTGGGCCGTACCATTTGTGCTGCTGTACATGGGGGGGGGGGGGGCTTTGGGAAATAAAACAAGAAAAAAAAAAAAACAACATGTGTAACTTTAAAAGGTTATCCAGTTTCTATTCTATTTACAGCACAGGGGTCTCCAAGCTTTTTAAACAAAGGCCAGTTTTCTGTCCTTTAGGGGCTGGATTGTTCCCATTGGGGATAGAAAATGTCCCGGGTCCAGCATCAATGAGGGTAAACTTGGCTACAAGGTTGGGGGTCAGGAGGAGAAATAGTGTCTCATCACTGGTGTCAGTGGGAGGAATGGTGCCCCATCATTGGTGTCAGTGGGAGGAATAGTGCCCCATTGTTGGTGTCAGTGGGAGGAATAGTGCCCCATCATTGGTGTCAGTGGGAGGAATTGTGCCCCATTGTTGGTGTCAGTGGGAGGAATAGTGCCCCATCATTGGTGCCAATGGGGGGAATAGTGCCCCATCATTGGTGTCAGTGGGTGAAATAGTGCCCTATCATTGGTGTCAGTGGAAGAAATAGTGCCCCATCATTGGTGTCAGTGGGTTAAATAGTGCCCCACCATTGGTATCAGTGGAAGGAATAGTGCCCTATTGTTGGTATCAGTGGGAGGAATGGTGCCCCATCATTGATGTCAGCGGGAGGAATAGTGCCCCATCATTGGTATCAGTGGGAGGAATAGTGCCCCATTATTGGTATCAGTGGGAGGAATAGTGCCCCATCATTGGTGTCAGTGGGAGGAATAGTGCCCCATCATCGGTGTCAGTGGGAAAAATAGTGCCCCAAGGGTCACATAAAGGTTAGCAATAGGCCACATACAACCCTCGGGCCGCAGTTTGGGGACCCCCGCACTAGTGACTGTTACCAATTGCGATTACCCGCAGGAGACTCAGTGGGGTTTCCTGTGAATTGCTGGGGTTGGGGGGGCCCATTCAGAACAATAGGAGGCTCATAGACAGGCTATGTCTGGGGATCATCTCCTGCAGGTAATACATGTAGCTGTGGGGGGTGTCAGCGTTGAATGGGGGCTTCCCACCTGCAGTAATGTACAGGAGACCCCGCTGACTCCCCCGCAGGTAATCGCCTGTGAACGGGGCCTCAATGAATGGAGGAAGCACAATACTGTCTGTTTAAGTTTATAGGTTGAGAATGTTTTCCAGGATATTGTTTAATTACTTCTTTAAAATCTTTATTTCACAAACATTTATTACAAGAAACATCCATGAAACTTCCTCAGCAAGGCATGCTGGGCTTTCTACGAAGAAAGTCTACCACTACCTGTGTGCTTCATTGAAGACTATAAAACACATTTTATCACTTGGACCCCCCACCTTGGGGGAGACCGTGTCCCCTGCCAAGTGTGACCCCATTGCCTCATACCCCATTGTCCTCCATACCTCATACCCCATTGTCCCCCACTGCCCCATACCCCATTGTCCCATACCCCATTGTCCTCCATTACCCCATTGTCCCCCATTACCCCATACCCCATTGTCCCCCATTGCCCCATACCCTATTGTCCCCCATTATCCCATACCCCATTGTCCCCCATTACCCCATTGTCCCCCATTGTCCCCCATACCCCATTGTCCCCCACTGCCCCATACCCCATTGTCCCCCATTACACTCACCAACACCAAAAAAAGTCATCAAATATTCCCTTTTGCATTATGCCTGTTATGTCTCTTCTGGTGTATTTTACATAATTACCTCGGGTTGCTTTTTCTTTTTACTTTTTTTTACTTTTCTTTTTGTCATTTTGATATTACTTTCTTAATAGTTTACATATGATGACGTTTAATATCATATTCTACTATTTATATAAAATATTTATTTTACTAATAAAACAATGGAATATAAGTGTCCATCTGTCGGGTTCTCTCTGATTGTTGGCAGCCTGTGAGTAACCGACTAAGCCAGAAGATCCGGTCCTTACTAGAGGAGAGGAGGAGGGGCGTGTCCCTCCAGTGTGACTTGTACTGCAGTCTATGTAATCTGATCTCTCCTGCTATTCAGGTCTATTCACAGCATAGCATAAAAAAATAGAGCTTGTCATATTCTGGCTGCAAATGCTAAATATGCATCATATAATTCATTACATGTGTGTGAATATATATATATATATAAATAAAGAAATAAAGATAAATATACACAGTATCTCACAAAAGTAAGTACACCCCTCAGTGACATTTGTGTAAATCTTTTCTTCTATCTTTTCATGTGACAACACTGAAGAAATGACACTTGTCTACAATGTAAAGTAGTGAGTGTACAGCTTGTATAACAGTGTAAATTTGCTGTCCCCTCAAAATAACTCAACACACAGCCATTAATGTCTAAACCACTGGCAACAAAAGTCAGTACACCCCTAAGTGAAAATCTCCAAATTGGGCCCAAAGTGTCAATATTTTGTGTGGCCTCCATCATTTTCCAGCACTGCCTTAACCCTCTTGGGCATGGAGGTCACCAGAGCTTCACAGGTTGTCACTGGAGTCCTCTTCCCCTCCTCCATGATGACATCACAGAGCTGGTGGATGTTAGAGACCTTGCGCTCCTCCACCTTCCGTTTGAGGATGTCCCACAGATGATCAATAGGGTTTAGGTCTGGAGACATGCTTGGCCAGTCCATCACCTTTACCCTCAGCTTCTTTAGCAAGGCAGTGGTGGTCTTGGAGGTGTGTTTGGGGTGGTTATCATGTTGGAATACTGCTCTGCGGTCCAGTCTCAGAAGGGAGGGGATCATGCTCTGCTTCAGTAGGTCACAGTACATGTTGGCATTCATGGTTCCCTCAATGATCTGTAGCTCCCCCAGTGCCGGCAGCACTCATGCAGCCCCAGACCATGACACTCCCACCACCATGCTTGACTGTGGACAAGACACACTTGTCTTTGTCCTCCTCACCTGGTTGCCCCCACACACGCTTGTCACCATCTGAACCCAATACGTTTATCTTGGTCTCATCAGACCACAGGACATGGTTCCAGTAATCCATCTCCTTAGTTAATAAAGGGGGTCCAACCCGCTACTAGCAAGGTGCACCTAATAAAGGGGGTCCAAACAGCTACTAGTAAGGGGGACCTAATAAAGGGGGTCCAACCAGCTACTAGTAAGGGGGACCTAATAAAGGGGGTCCAACCAGCTACGAGTAAGGGGAACCTAATAAAGAGGGTCCAACCAGCTACTAGTAAGGGGGACCTAATAAAGGGGGTCCAACCAGCTACGAGTAAGGGGAACCTAATAAAGAGGGTCCAACCAGCTACTAGTAAGGGGGACCTAATAAAGGGGGTCCAACCAGCTACTAGTAAGGGGGACCTAATAAAGAGGGTCCAACCAGCTACTAGTAAAGGGGGACCTAATAAAGGGGGAGTCTGGAAGATTGGAGTCCAGGAACTGCTGGTACAGATGGGAATAATCTTCTCCATACAATGAGGTTCCTGTAAATGGATGTTATATAACGCGGGGTAGAGGAACATGCACAAGGGTGGGGGGTGGGGGGGGGGGCATTATTTTGGAATGTCCTGGCTTTGCCATCGTCCTCTCCAGCACCCAGACAGTTAATCCCGACAATAATAGGATGCTCAATAAAACTCCCGGTGACCATTATCGCATTGTCCCGGCCGCTCGGTGACAGTGGGTTGCCATGGCAGTCTCTAGAGGAAAATGCAGAAGCGTTGAAAAGCGTGCCGTGTAATTTTGGAAACAGTAGGCGGAATCTGAAATCCTGATTCACTTCTCCTGCAGAAAAATCTCACACCAAAATCATCGATTGCGTGACGGTGGAGCCGCGTCCTTGGGGGGGGAGGGGGGGGGATCTTGGGAAAAGTGATACGGAGATGGTGATTTCATTTGGTTCCGGCTTTGAAATCACTCATTTTATCATCCTTAAAGTGTCAATTCACCTTCTACAAGATTTTCCCAAATTTCCCCAAAAATTCTATATTGTGTGAATAGTACATCCCAGATCTCCCCCTGTTCTACATGGTGCCCCTCCCCCATTACATGCGCAGCTGTTGGGGGGCCTCTCCACAAAAAATTCTGCCCCCCCCCCCTAATGTTTACAGGATGGGCTACACCAGGGGGGTCTCCAAACTATCTAAACAAAGGGCCAGTCTACTGTCCTTCAGACTTTAGGGGGGCCGGAATGTGCCCAGTGGAAGTAAACAATGCCTGGTCTTTTGTATTAGGGAGAGAAATAGTTGGTGTCGTTGGGAGGAATAGTGCCCCATCATTGGTGTCAGTGGGAGGAATAGTGTCCCATCATTGGTGTCAGTGGGAGGAATAGTGCCCCATCATTGGTGTCAGTGGGAGGAATAGTGTCCCATCATTGGTGTCGTTGGGAGGAATAGTGCCCCATTATTTGTGTCAGTGGGAGGAATAGTGCCCCATCATTGGTATCAGTGGGAGGAATAGTGCCCCATTGTTGGTGTCAGTGGGAGGAATAGTGCCCCATCATTGGTGTCAGTGGGAGGAATAGTGCCCCATCATTGGTATCAGTGGGAGGAATAGTGCCCCATTGTTTGTGTCAGTGGGAGGATTAGTGCCCCATCATTGGTGTCAATGGAAGAATAGTGCCCCATCATTGGTCTCAGTAGAGGAATAGTGCCCCATCATTGGTATCAGTGGGAGGAATAGTGTTCCATCATTGGTGTCAGTGGGAGGAATAGTGCCCCATCATTGGTGTCAATGGAGGAATAGTGTCCCATCATTGGTATCAGTGGGAGGAATAGTGTCCCATCATTGGTGTCAGTGGGAGGAATAGTGCCCCATCATTGGTGTCAATGGAGGAATAGTGTCCCATCATTGGTCTCAGTAGAGGAATAGTGCCCCATCATTGGTATCAGTGGGAGGAATAGTGTTCCATCATTGGTGTCAGTGGGAGGAATAGTGCCCCATCATTGGTGTCAATGGGAGGAATAGTGTCCCATCATTGGTCTCAGTAGAGGAATAGTGTCCCATCATTGGTGTCAGTGGGAGGAATAGTGTCCCATCATTGGTCTCAGTAGAGGAATAGTGTCCCATCATTGGTATCAGTGGGAGGAATAGTGCCCCATCATTGGTGTCAGTGGGAGGAATAGTGTCCCATCATTGGTGTCAGTAGGAGGAATAGTGCCCCATCATTGGTATCAGTGGGAGGAATAGTGCCCCATCATTGGTGTCAGTGGGAGGATTAGTGCCCCATCATTGGTGTCAGTGGGAGGATTAGTGCCCCATCATTGATGTCAGTGGGAGGAATAGTGCCCCATCATTGGTGTCAGTGGGAGGAATAGTGCCCCATCATTGGTGTCAGTGGGAGGAATAGTGCCCCATCATTGGTGTCAGTGGAAGGAATAGTGCCCCATCATTGGTGTCAGTGGGAGGAATAGTGCCCCATCATTGGTGTCAGTGGGAGGAATAGTGCCCCATCATTGGTGTCAGTGGAAGGAATAGTGCCCCATCATTGGTGTCAGTGGAAGGAATAGTGCCCCATCATTGGTGTCAGTGGAAGGAATAGAGCCCCATTGTGAACTTCCCAGAGCGGCTGCCAATGAGCTCAGCTGAAGAAGGAGAGTGAGCAGTGCAGACACACGCATGTGCGTAATGTAAGGGGTCACATGGGCGCAGTTTGAATGGCCACTAATGAGCTCAGCTAAAGAAGGAAAGCGCACACTGTGCATGCGCACAGTGGTGGAGCGCGAGACCCTGGTGTTACTGAGGATTCCAATGTGATATAGATTTCTCATGTGCAGAAAGGGCCCAGACTTGGCCCTCAGAGTTTGTAGAAGAAGAGAACTCCAAAGCTTTGTTGGCAATCCAGATAGAGAATATTCTTTATGGTAATATTTTAAAAGGAGGCAACTTGTTTCAGGTGATTCCAAGAGGCTCCCTTCATCAGGATCTGTTCTGGTGGTTGGATCAGCCCCGAAATGCATTGAATGTTTTAAAACCGTTATTGTGACAAATTAAAGCTGAAGGTCGAGGTGAGATCACACATACAGTGCATTGAAAAAGTATTCATACCCCTTGAAATTCTCCACATTTTGTCATGTTACAACCAAAAACGTAAATGTATTTTATTGGGATTTTATGTGATAGACCAACACAAAGTGACACATAATTGTGAAGTGGAAGGAAAATGATAAATGATAGAAATAAATATGTGAAAAGTGGGGGGGGCATTTGTATGGCGCCCCCCGGAGTCAATACTTTGTAGAACCCCCTTTCTCTACAAGTCTTTTTGGGGGTGTCTCTACCAGCTTTGCACATCTAGAGAGGACATTTCTGCCCATTCTTCTTTGCAAAATATCTCAAGCTCTGTCAGATTGGATGGAGAGCGTCTGTGAACAGCAATTTTCAAGTCTTGCCACAGATTCTCAATGTGATTTAGGTCTGGACTGTGACTGGGCCATTCTAACACATGAATATGCTTTGATCTAAACCATTCCATTGTAGCTCTGGCTGGATGTTTCGGGTCGTTGTCCTGCTGGAAGGTGAACCTCCGCCCCAGTCTCAAGTCTTTTGTAGACTCTAACAGGTTTTCTTCTAAGATTGTCCTGTATTTGTCTCCATCCATCTTCCCATCAACTCTGACCAGCTTCCCTGTCCCTGCTGAAGAAAACCATCCCCACCACATGATGCTGCCACCACCATGTTTCACGGTGGGGATGGTGTGTTCAGGGTGATGTGCAGTGTTAGTTTTCCCCCACACATAGCGTTTTACTTTTAGGCCAAAAAGTTGAATTTTGGTCTCATGTGACCAGATCACCTTCTTCCACATGTTTGCTGTGTCCTCCACATGGCTTCTCACAAACTACAAACAGGACTTCTTATGACTTTCTTTCACCAATGTCTTTCTTCTTGTCACTCTTCCATAAAGGGCAGATTTGTGGAGAACACGACTAATAGTTGTCCTGTGGACAGATTCTCCCACCTGAGCTGTGGATCTCTGCAGCTCCTCCAGAGTTACCATGGACCTCTTGGCTCTTCTCTGATGAATGTTCTCCTTGCCCGGCCGGTCAGTTTAGGTGGACGGCCATGTCTTGGTAGGTTTGCAGTTGTGCCATACTCTTTCCATTTTCCGATGATGGATTGAACAGAGCTCCGTGAGATGATCAAAGCTTGGGAGATTTATTTATAACCTAACCCTGCTTTATACTTCTCCACAACTTTATCCCGGACCTGTCTGGTGTGTTCCTTGGCCTTCATGATGCTGTTTGTTCACTAAGGTTCTCTAATAAACCTCTGAGGGCTTCACAGAACAGCTTTATTTATACTGAGATGAAATGACACACAGATGGACTCTATTTACTAATTAGGTGACTTCTGAAGGCAATTGGTTCCACTAGATATTAGTTATCAGAGTAAAGGGGGCTGAATACAAATGCCCCCCCCCCCCCCCCACAATTTTCACATATTTATTTGTATTATTTATCATTTTCCTTCCACTTCACAATTATGAGCCACTTTGTGTTGGTCTATCACATAAAATCCCAATAAAATACATTCATGTTTTTGGTTGTAACATGACAAAATGTGGGAAATGTCAAGGGGTATGAATATTTTTTCAAGGCCCTGTTTGTATCCAAAATCCCGGGACCGTCTACAGACTGGTGTCAGAACATTGGCTCAGTGATAGACTTAAATGTTTAATTAATGAGCTACACTGAGAGACATCAATCACTTATGTGTTCAGTAAAAGGTAACAGCGAGACGACACGCGGAGTTTCTCTTGGGGTTGTATTATATGTCACCATGATGAGATCTTCTACAAGACAAAGGCCACTTACTGGACAAGGTGACAAATTAGCTTTTCATTTCCCCCCAATGCTGAAATGTGACAAACTCCCGATCCCCGCCGCTGCCCGATGTGCCCACCGATGCCCGATCCCCGCCGCTGCCCGATGTGCCCACCGATGCCCGATCCCCGCCGCTGCCCGATGTGCCCACCGATGCCCGATCCCAGCCGCTGCCCGATGTGCCCACCGATGCCCGATCCCCGCCGCTGCCCAATGTGCCCACCGATGCCTGATCCCCGCCGCTGCCCAATGTGCCCACCGATGCCCGATCCCCGCCGCTGCCCGATGTGCCCACCGATGCCCGATCCCCGCCGCTGCCCGATGTGCCCACCGATGCCCGATCCCCGTCGCTGCTTAATTGTACAGTACACAGGCTAGATATTCATTGACCCTCGGACATCCCCCAGTAATGAATCTGAGGGCTTTTGCAACAAGGCAAAACAAAACCATGCCAACAGGCCCAACAAAAACAGAAAAGGGTCAAACAGTGCCGCTCCAAGACCCTTGCGGCCAAAGGCTGCAACCACAGAGGCCTGGGCATCCACCTGGTAGAGCTCGGAGAATGTGAACAGAAGATCAGGTGGTAGCTTTATAAAGCTGAGAAACAGAATGCCCCGAATACCCACACTGATCTGGTGAGGTGAGCATCTAAGGCTACTGAAGGTACCTTATCCTTTAGAGCGGGGGTCTCCAAACTTTTTAAACAAAGGGCGAGTTTACTGTCCTTTGGGCTTCAGGGGGGCTGGACTGTGGCCAGTGCGAGTAGAAAATGTCCCGGCATCAGTGGGAGTAAACACTGTCCCGGTATTGGTTTTAACAGGAGAAACACTTCTCCATCAATGGTGTCAGTGGGAGGAATGATGCCCCATCATTGGTCTTAGTAGGAGGAACCGTTCCCCATAGATGGTGTCAGTGGGAGGAATAGAGCCCCATCATTGGTCTTGGTAGGAGGAACCGTTCCCTATAGATGGTGTCAGTGGGAGGAATAGTGCCCCATCATTGATGTCAGTTGGAGGAATAGTGTCCCAAGGGCCAGGCCGCAGTTTGGAGACCACTGCTTTAGAGTACAATCTCTTACCATGAGTTGTTTTAAGCATCTAGCAATGGTGGACTTAGGAACAGATAGCTCTGACCACATCCAGACAAAAGAGAGCCCCATCATTGGTCTTAGTAGGAGGAACCGTTCCCCATAGATGGCATCAGTGGGAGGAATGGTGCCTCATCATTGGTGTCAGTGGGAGGAATAGTGCCCCATCATTTGTCTTAGTGGGAGGAACAGTGCCCTATCGATGGTGTCAGTGGGGGGAATAGTGCCCCATCATTGGTGTCAGTTGAAGGAATATTGTCCCAAGAGCCGGGCCGCAGTTTGGAGACCACTGCTTTAGAGTACAATCTCTTACCATGAGTTGTCCCAAGCATCTAGCAATGGTGGACCTAGGAACAGATAGCTCTGACCACATCCAGACAACAGAGAGCAATTTCTTTGGCAAGCTTGGCACAAGGAAGGCAGGACATCATCATTGATGTGGAAATTGAAGAGTCGAAGTACATGTAGCACCAGGGTTTCCAGGCTTGGCCTGGCAGAAATACCCCCCCTCTCCCCCCAAGTGCAGAAATCACACTCCAGGAGGAGCCCACGGGCAGTGATGCCTTGTATATATGACTGGCATCGGTCAGCTAAAGGCTAGATCTGTGTTGGGTATGAATGGACGGCAGGTGCCATGTCTCCGGCAGCCTGGCACAGGCACAAGCTGGCTATTTGTCTGAATTAGATTCCTTCTCCCTGGCCGGGGTTCAGCGAGGATACAAAAGAAATGTGAAACTTCAATTAGCCGAGCTGATCTTGGTAAATAAGGTTACTATGAGTGCAAAGCCAACGCGGCTACAATCCTCAATGGGAGAGTTTACTCTGCGACAAAAGCGGATTAGCTGATCCCGGCCGATACACAATGGTGCAAGAAGAAGACTTCCCCGTCTTCATGACTGTGTGTTCAGCTTAAAGGACAACTCCACTTCAAAAAAAAAGACACAGCTGATATAACAAGTGTGACTACAGGAGTCATTCTATAATTGAGTCTTATTATAAAGGACCTTCCCATATACTGTATGTACCATGCTAAGTGCTAACATCTCCCAAATCTAGAGAAAGAAAATAACATTTTACCGCAATGGCAACAGAATTCTGGGTTATAGAAGATCCCCGGCGCATTGGTAGCTGCATGGAGTTTGCAAGTAGGCACCAATTTTTTTTTTTTTTTTTTTTAAGCAGAGACCCTAGGGAATAAAATGGCAATTGTTGGCAATTTTTTTATGTCACACGTATTTGCGCAACGTTTTTTCAAACGCAATTTTTTTGGAAAAAAATACACTTTAATGGATTAAAAAAAAAAAGAAGCACAATACAATATTCAATTTTTTGTAAAATATAAAAGATGATGTTTTGCTGAGTAAATAGATACCTAACATGTCACGCTTTAATATTGCGCACGCTCGTGGAATGGTGAAAAACGACGGTAGTTAAAAACCTCCATAGGCGACGCTTAAAATTTTTTTACAGGTTACCTGTTTAGAGTTACAGAGGAGGTCTAGAGTTAGAATTATTGCTCTCGCTCTGACGTTCGCGGTGATACCTCACATGTGTGGTGCGAACACCATTTACAAATGTGGGCGTGACTTACGCATGCGTTTGCTTCAGCGCATGAACACGGGGGATTTAGGGCACTTTACTTTTTTTTAAATTTATTTATTTTTTACACCGTCCCTTTAATTCTATTTTTTTTAATCACTTTTATTCCTAATACAAGGAATGTAAATATCCCTAGTAATAGGAATTAGTGAGTGACAGGTCCTCTTTACTGAGAGATCTGGGGGGTCAAAAAGACCCCAAATCTCTTCTTTATCTTTAAAAGCAAAAGATCAAAAAAAAAATGTTTTGATCTTTTTCTTTTTTTTTTAAATCAAATTCTTTTTATTATTTTATATGGAAACAACATTTAAAACAATACAGTCAAAACCACAAAAACAAAATAACACCAGACCAAACCAAACCCCCCAAAAAAACACAAACCACCCCCCTTTAACAAACCTCCCCCCCCCCATCCCACCACCCCTCAGCCGCTTGGAGTATATAGTACACACAAAAAAAAAAAATCTTTTGCTTTTAAAAAAAAAATATGTTTTACTTTCGCCCTGGACCGGAAGTGATGTCAGGAGGTCGCTCCGGTCCTCCAAGGCCATAGAGGCAATCAGAGAAGATCTGGTCCGTGGGAACCTCTATGGCCAGGCAGGTGAGACATGGGATCGTTTTTCGGGCACGCCGGTGAAACCGTTAAGCCCAAGGTACACCGGCGGGGGGGAGGGGGTCATTCCATCCCGCCCCTTCTGAAAGTGATCCAGCAGCTAATTAGCCGCTCTGACTTCTTTCATGAGAAAGACAGCCGGTGGCTGCAAAAAAAAAAAAAATGTCGGGGGTTATGGGTGACAGCTTCAACCATAACCCCGGTGCACCTCGAACTGCAGCGTATGTATACGTATTGTGGTCTGCAAGTGGTTAAAGAACGGTTTTGCACAGAGCAGCCCCAATCCTCTTCTCAGGTCTCTTGCCATCGCTCTTGGCTCCTCCCCCCCACTCAGTGCCCCCACAGCAAGCCACTTCCTATTGGGGGTACTCGTATGTGCTCCCTCCATTGCAAACCCAGATATTACTTTGTAAAATTAGCAGTGACGTCATCACCGTGCTGTACATAGCCTGTGCAGAACTGTGGGAGGGGCCCAGCAGGTCCCACCCACAACAGAAAACTACGGGAGGGGGGCGGAGACAAGACCAGTCCCCCCCCTGCACAAGGAGAGTGCAGAGCTGTGGGAGAAGACCAGCGGGTCCCACCCAATACAAAAAAACTACAGGAGGGGGGTGGAGACAAGACCAGTCCCCCCTGCACAAGGAGAGTGCAGAGCTGTGGGAGGGGCCCAGAAGCCTCCACCCACTTCAGGAGGGGCGGAGACAAGACCAGTCCCCCTGCACAAGGAGAGAGAGCAGAGCTGTGGGAGGGGGCCATCAGACTCCACCCACTGAAGGAGGGGGCGGAGACAAGACCAGTCCCCCTGCACAAGGAGAGAGGGCAGCAGTGAGTGGTCTTTATTACAGGAAGTCTCACACTGGATTACTGCACAGAGTTCCCCTTTAAAAGGTTGGGCTTTAAAGCTGATCTCCAGGCAGATTTAAAAGACAAAAAAATGAATGCAGCCCGGTTATCTGTTAATACATTGTTGAATGTATTTTTTAAACACAAGCAGTGGCAGTACCTAAATTCGATCTATTATCAGCCCTTTGCAGTCCCTGTACAGCAAGGCTGGAGTGTGAGAGGAAGAAGCAGCACCAGCAGTCAATCAGTTCACGTGCTGACAAGAAGCATGCTGATAGGAGGAGAAAGCAGAGTGACAGAGAGATGAGCTCAAGCTGGGGGGTGGGTCCAAGACCACCTGGGTTCAGAGGAAATGTTTTGAATGATCCTGGCCATCAGACTGAGGACATCTAGTGGCAAAAAAAGTACAGCGGGGGAAATTTATGGAGGTGAATATTGCAGCCAAACCTGTTTTTATTATTTTATCTTATACAGAGCATCCGGAAAGTATTCACAGTGCTTCAATTTTCCCACATTTTGTTATGTTACAGCCTTATTCCAAAATGGATCAAATTCATTATTTTCCTCAAAATTCTACAAACATCCCCCATAATGACAACGTGAGAGAAGATTGTTTGAAATCTTTAAAAATGTATTAAAAATAAAAAATGGAAAAATCCAATGTATATAAGTATCACAAGCTCCTCCCCTGTACATAAGTATCATAGGCTCCTCCCATGTACATAAGTATCACAGGCTCCTCCCATGTACATAAGTATCACAGGCTCCTCCCATGTACATAAGTATCACAGGCTCCTCCCATGTACATAAATATCACAGACTCCTCCCATGTACATAAGTATCACAGACTCCTCCCATCACAAACTCCTCCCATGTACATAAGTATCACAGGCTCCGCCCCTGTACATAAGTATCACAGACTCCTCCCATGTACATAAGTATCACAGGCTCCTCCCATGTACATAAGTATCACAGGCTCCTCCCATGTACATAAGTATCACAGACTCCTCCCCTGTACATAAGTATCACAGACTCCTCCCATGTACATAAGTATCACAGACTCCTCCCCTGTACATAAGTATCACAGACTCCTCCCATGTACATAAGTATCACAGACTCCTCCCATGTACATAAGTATCACAGACTCCTCCCCTGTACATAAGTATCACAGACTCCTCCCATGTACATAAGTATCACAGACTCCTCCCATGTACATAAGTATCACAGACTCCTCCCATGTACATAAGTATCACAGACTGCTCCCATGTACATAAGTATCACAGGCTCCTCCCATGTACATAAGTATCACAGACTGCTCCCATGTACATAAGTATCACAGACTCCTCCCATGTACATAAGTATCACAGACTGCTCCCATGTACATAAGTATCACAGGCTCCTCCCATGTACATGAGTATCACAGGCTCCTCTTATGTACATAAGTATCACAGGCTCCTCCCATGTACATAAGTATCACAGGCTCCTCCCATGTACATAAGTATCACAGGCTCCTCCCATGTACATAAGTATCACAGGCTCCTCCCATGTACATAAGTATCACAGACTCCTCCCATGTACATAAGTATCACAGGCTCCTCCCATGTACATAAGTATCACAGGCTCCTCCCATGTACATAAGTATCACAGGCTCCTCCCATGTACATAAGTATCACAGACTCCTCCCATGTACATAAGTATCACAGGCTCCTCCCATGTACACAAGTATCACAGGCTCCTCCCATGTACAGAAATATCACAGCCTCCTCCCATGTACATAAGTATCACAGGCTCCTCCCCTGTACATAAGTATCACAGACTGCTCCCATGTACATAAGTATCACAGGCTCCTCCTCTGTGATACTTATGTACAGGGGAGGAGTCTGTGATACTTCTGTACAAGGGATGAGTCTGTGATGGGAGGAGTCTGTGATACTTATGTACATGGGAGGAGGCTGTGATGGGAGGAGCCTGTGATGGGAGGAGCCTGTGATGTGAGGAGACTGTGATGGGAGGAGTCTGTGATACTTATGTACATGGGAGGAGCCTGTGATGGGAGGAGCCTGTGATGGGAGGAGTCTGTGATACTTATGTACATGGGATTTTTATTTTATTTTTTTAATAAATTTGCAAAGATTTCAAACAATCTTCTCTCACGTTGTCATTATGGGGGATTGTTTGTAGAATTTTGAGGAAAATAATGAATTTAATCCATTTTTAGAATAAGGCCATAACATAACAAAATGTGGAAAAAGTGAAGCACTGTGAATACTTTCCGGATGCTCTGTAATGGGCTGATCATTTTTATCTTATTTTTGGTTGTAGTTTTACTTTAATACTTGAAAAATGTTACAATTAAGTCAAAATTTCCTTCCTACATCCCTGCAGGTATTACATCATATTGTTCTTTCACACGTCCGCAGGTGCGCTCAGGACACGGGAAGGGTAAGAACGTATTTGTACTGCAGAACATAAATTCCGGCTAATAACGATCAGTAATGACACGTTACGAATGAACTCTCTTCAGGTTTGTTTTTTTTATCCAACAAAGAAAAATACAACAAAAAGAAGTATTTGCTCCTCGAAGCTCCTCGCTCTCATAAACTCCTCTTAAGTGGTGTTTTTGATAAATGCTTTTTAAACACGAAGCCGCAAATACGTCTTTTCAGGTGAAGGGGCGAGCGATCGTCACCCTCCGGAATGATGAACGGCCTCCTCAGTCCGGGGACATTTCTTTGGTTGTTTGCTGAGATTAGGGTGACGGCCGCGAGAATAATGTCCGGGATTGACTGTAACTTGTTTATTGTTGGGACTGGAAACACTGAAATGTGCGTTTGTATAAACAGCAGGGAAGAAATAAGGATTGCGGTCACCTGCGCGGCGTCACCCCCTCCAAGAAGTAGAAATAAAACCGGTCAGGTGAACGGGAGACTGAGAAATTTAGAAATTTTAAATAATAAAAAAAAAAGTCATTTAAATGTCATTTTTAAAATGTATTTAATTTATCAAAATGTTTACATTTTTTATTTTATTTTTTTTTTAAATGTATTTCATTTAAATGTTTATTTTTATTTTATTTTACATTTAATTTAAAAACGAACTTCAGCCCCCTCAATGCTGACTCAGCCCCCTTCCCCCCTCCCCCCACACACACTCTGGTGCCCAAGTAAAAAATTAGGAGAGTAGCCACCTGCAGCCATTACCCTGTCCAGGTTCTGTGACAAAGTGGAGAAAAAAAAAAACAGGACAGGTGAATGGAAGACATTCATAAAAGTACAGAAAGTTTAAATGATAATAAAAAGAAAAAAAAAGTAATTTAATTACATTTTTTTTTAATGTATCAAAATCTTTATTTTTTTTTTTTAATTGTTTAATTTTTTTTTTCTAAAATGTAGGTAATTTAATTTTTGTTTTATTTCACAATTAACTTAAAGTGAAACTTCAGTCCCCTCAATGCCCTCTCTGCCCCCCCCCCCCCCCCCCCAACCAACCGGGGCAACCATCTTTGAAGGTCTGGTGCATAGGGAAAAAATTAGGGGAGTGGTCACCTGCAGCGTTACCCTGTCCAGGTCTGTGATGAAGTGGAGAAAAAAAAATAGGACAGGGGAACGGAAAATTGAAACATTCAGAAAGTTTAAATGATAATATTTTTAAAAAAAATAAGTTATTTAATTGAATTTTTTAAATGTATCAAAATATACATTTTATTTTTATTTTTTCAATTTTTTTCAAAATGTATTTAGATTTAATTGATATTTTTGTTTAATTTTACATTTAATTTAAAGAGAAACCTCAGTCCCCTTAATGCTGGCCCTGCCCCCCCCCCCCCCCTCTCCCACACTCTGATGCCACCATCTTTGAAGGTCTGGTACCCAAGGAAAAAATTAGGGGAGTGGCCACCTGCAGCCGTTACCCTGTCCAGGTCTGTGACAAAGTGGAGAAAAAAAATAAGACAGGTGAACAGAAGACTGAAACATTCAGAAAGTTTAAATGATAATTTAAAAAAAAAAAAAAGTTATTTAATTGAATTTTTTAAATGTATTAAAATATACATTTTTTTTTTATTTTAATTTTTTCAATTTTTTTTCAAAATGTATTTAAATTTAATTTATATTTTTGTTTAATTTTACATTTAATTTAAAAAGAAATTTCAGTCCCCTCAATGCTGGCCCTGCCCCCCCTTCCTCCCATACTCTGGTGCCACCATCTTTGATGGTCTGGTGCCCAAGGAAAAAAATTAGGGGAGTGGCCACCTGCAGCCGTTACCCTGTCCAGGTCTGTGAGGAAGTGGAGAAAAAAACGGGAGAGGTGAACAGAAGACTGAAAAATTTAGAAAGTTCAAATCAAAAAAAAGTACTTTCACTTAGTTTTTTAATTGATCAAAATGTTTTGTTTTGTTTTTTCAAAAAATTACAACATTTTTAATTTAATTACATTTCACCCCCCCCCCCCAAATTTTTCATTTAATAACATTTTTATTTTTGTTTCATTTAAATTCAATTTAAAATCAGGAAGTAATTTGACACCTGCACAATGCTAAATAAGCTCCTCCCCTCCCTCCTATGGGCACACAGGCTAGTCGATTGGCCGATTGGTCAATGTGCCCGGGCACGGTATGGCTCGCCTAGGCCCCATTTACACCTCAGCATTTTGTAGTGCGAAGCTCCAAAACGCTGGAGGAGAAAAAAAAATCAATGATTCTCTATGGAGTTGGGTCGGATCTCCTCTACAAGTCAGCCAAAAGCTCAAAAAAGTTCTGGAGCTTTTTTTTTTGTAGCTCGAATTTAGGGAAGATTGGCGCATTTTTTTACCTTTTTGTTCCATAGAAAAGCAAAACGCTTGATTAGAGCGGTTTTGAGCATTTTAGTGTGTTGTGTGTTTTTCTGCTCTAATGCAAAAATAATAATAATAATAATAATAATAATAAATTAACAAAATAAATAATGAAAAAAATACATATAATAATTATAAATAAATAAGAAAAATAAATAAAATAACCCAAACCCTAATATTAACCCCTAACCCTAATATAATGCACTAACCCTAATCCTAACCCCTAACCCTAACCTAAAAAAAAAAAAGTAAATAAATAAATAATAAAAAATTAAATATTTAAATAAATGATCCCCTAACCCTGACTATAACCTTTAACCCCTTAACCTTTAACCTCATTCCTGAACCCCTTACAAAAAAAGTAAAAAAAAAAAAATAAGAATAAATAATACATTAAAATTAAAAATTAAATATATGACAATAAATAAAATAACCCTAACCCTAATATTAACCCCTAAAGGTAATCCTAACCACTAACCCTAATATTATCCACTAACCCTAATCCTAACTCCTAACCGTAACCTAACAACATAAATAAAAAAATACATTAAATATTTAAATAAATTATCCCCTAACCATTACCTTTTAACTCCTACAGTAAAAAAATTAATAAATTCATAAACTATAAATAATTTACATTAACACATTTTGATAATCATAAATAAATAAAATGTATGAAAATGTATAAAATAACCCTAACTCTAATATTAACCCCTAACCCTAACCATTAACCCTAATAATAACCCTGAACCCTAATATTATCCATTAACCCTAATCCTAATTCCTAACCCTACCCTGACAAAATAAATAAATAAATAATAATAAATTAAATATTTAAATAAATTATCCCCTAACCCTAACCATAACCTTTAACCCCTACACCTAAAAATAAAAAACATTTATAAATAATAAATAAATTACATTAAGACATTTTGATAATCATAAATAAATAAATAAATAGTATGAAAATATATTAATAGTATAAAATATATTTTAAAAAAACTAATATTGACCCCTAACCCTAATTCTAACCCT
The DNA here is from genome assembly GCA_037952925.1 of Lithobates clamitans. Taxonomy (NCBI): domain Eukaryota; kingdom Metazoa; phylum Chordata; class Amphibia; order Anura; family Ranidae; genus Lithobates; species Lithobates clamitans. The sequence goes on along the minus strand of JBBGZY010001053.1, from coordinate 84,537 downwards.
GAACCCTAATATTATCCATTAACCCTACTCCTAATTCCTAACCCTAACCTAACAACATAAATAATAAATTAAATATTTAAATAAATTATCCCCCAGCCCTAACCATAACCTTTAACCCCTACTCCTTAAGTAAAAAATACATTTATAAATAATAAATATTGACATTTTGATCATCATAAATAAATAAATAAAATTTATGAAAAAATATAAAATAACCTTAACCCTAATATTAAATACATAAGTATAAAATAAATTATTTATATAACTTAACCCCTTACCATACTCTTTAACCCCTACCCCTTAACTTAACCCCTTACAAAAAAGTGAAAAAAAAATTAAAATTAAATAAATTACATTAATACATTTTAATAGTCGCAAATAAATAAAATATATGAAAATAAATAAAATAACCCTAACCCTAATATTAACCCCAATAATAACCCGATACCCTAATATTTAGAACGAACCCTAATCCTAACCCTGACCTAAATAAATAAATAATAAGTAATTACATAAATAATTTAATAAATTTATATAACTGAACTCCTAACCATAACCTTTAACCCCTTACAAAAAAGTAAGATAAACAGATTATATTTTTCTCTATTGGCTAATAAAAATAAAAAAAAACGCCAAATCTCAAAACGCTTTAAAAGCGCTGTACACAAGTGCTCAAATACGCCGTACAAACGCAAAAAAAAAACAAAAAAAAACAAAAAAAAAAGAAAATGCCAAAAAAACACTCAAACATTGCTCAGGTGTGAAGGGGGCTTTAGCGCGCGTCATTCTGTACACACGAGAGTTCACATGAACTTTACTCGGGAAGGGGGGAGGGGAGGTTTAGCTCCCTGTCTGAGCAGCACAGCGCCCCTGGAAATCCTGTGTTGGTAACGAGGAACTGACATTTGTCGCCTGTGGAGGAGAACGCGCGGCTCGCTCCGGTTTCCATGCACACGTTCTGAGATCACATGAAGGACTCGGAGATAATTACAGGTTACAGAAAAGAGACGACAAACAATATCCACTCCGCTGATCTCTAAGCAAAAGTGTAACTGAAGAAGACGTGTAAATGGCGATCACAATAGTCACATCACCGGGTCACAGTCAGTGTGAGAAGCCTCTGATTGAAGCCTGAACTCTGTGACCTGCTCTGTATATACAGTGGAGATAAAAAGTCTACACACCCCTGTATACAGTATATATACACACCCCTGTATACAGTATATATACACACCCCTGTAAACAGTATATATATATATACACCCCCTGTATACAGTATATATATATACACCCCCTGTATACAGTATATATTTTTATATATATACACACCCCTGTATACAGTATATATATATATATATACACCCCCTGTATACAGTATATATATATATATATATATATATATATATATATATATATATATATATACCCCTGTATACAGTATATATATATATATATATATATATATATATATATATATATATACCCCTGTATACAGTATATATATATATATATATATATATATGTATATATATACACCCCCTGTATACAGTATATATATATATACACCCCCTGTATACAGTATATATATACACCCCCTGTATACAGTATATATATATACACCTCTGTATACCGTATATATATATACACCCCTGTATACAGTATATATATACACCCCCTGTATACAGTATATATATACACCCCCTGTATACAGTATATATATATATACACCCCTATATACAGTATATATACACACCCCTATATACAGTATATATACACACCCCTATATACAGTATATATATATATACACCCCTATATACAGTATATATACATACCCCTGTATACAGTATATACACACCCCCTGTATACAGTATATATACACACCCCTGTATACAGTATTTATATACACCCCTGTATACAGTATTTATATACACACCCCCTGTATACAGTATATATATACACCCCTGTATACAGTATTTATATACACCCCTGTATACAGTATATATACACACCCCTGTATACAGTATATATACACACACCCTGTATACAGTATATATACACCCTGGGGGGTAAAATGTCCGGTTTCTGGGATGTAAAAAAAATGAGACAAAGACAAATCATTTCAGAACTTTTCCCACCTTTCATGTGACCCATAAATTGTACAACTCAGGAGAACAACAAACCAAAATCTTTTAGGTGGAGGGAAGTAAAAACAAAACAATATGATTACATAAGTTTGAACACCCTTACACTAATGCCGCGTACACACGGTCGGGTTTTCCATCGGGGGAAATGTTCGATGGGAGCTCGTCATCGGAAATTCCGACCGTGTGTACGCAATTCCGACCGTGTCTACACAATTCCGACCGTGTGTACGCAATTCCGACCGTGTGTACACAATTCCAACCGTGTGTGCGCTCCATCGGACATTTCCCATCAGAGTTTCCGGCAAACAAAATTTGAGATCTGGATCTCAAATTTTCCAACAACAAATTCCGCTGTTTTACAGCAAAAAGTAAAACATACTTTTATTTCTTTTTATCTTTTTTTTTTTTTTCCAATGACGACATGTAACAGAATACATTTTGGAAAAAATGTATAAAGAAATTCACTTTTTTTTATTTGATATGTTTTATAGCAAAAAGTAATTTTGGTGTTTTTTTTTTTTTTTTGTTGATACAATAAAAAAAAAAAAAAACCGTGGTGATCAAATACCACCAAAAGAAAGTTGTGTGAAAAAAATAATATAAATTTCATTTGGGTACAATGTTGCAGGACCAGCGCAAATACCATTAGCTCAGTGCCGAAAATGGGCCTGGCCATGAAGGGGATAAAACCTTCCGGAGCTGAGGTAGTTAAAATGGTGAGATTGGTTGAACTGGATGGACTTGTGTCTTTTTTATAACCAGAATAACTTCTATATGCAACAATGTAACAATGAAGGTTTGTTGGTTGTCTCAGCAAAATTTGCGTCCACTTTTAAGCTTACATGAGATTTTAGTGATTGGGTCTTCACCGGGGAATGGAAGAACCTTCTTGGCGGTGTCACCACAACGTACTCACGCGTGCCTAAAAATGTAACAGGGTGTCACAGGCTACCGTCTCATTGTTTCCAAAGAACAAACCTATCAATGAAAACGTCACCCGCTGGGGGCCGGAATTCAATCACACTCCATGTAAACAGTCACATGAGGACGAGGTGGCAAGGCCACCATCCCGTCCATTCATAAAGTCAGCTGCCCCTCATCACAGGGCTGCCCGTCCTCAAACACTCACAAACATTTCTGCAAATAGCTGACTTATTATGTTCGGGAACAATGGGGCCCGTAGTAAGCCGTGCCGGTCACTGTGTGTAAACACAAAAACGTTTCCATGGGAACAAACCGGCTTCAAGGCAAGCGGCACGCTGTGACCTCGCTGTGGGTTGAGTTCCTCCACACCTCCCCGGTCAGAGCATGGAAAAGGATGGCTTTATGTACAACACAACCAGGAATGGGATCTCATTACTGCAAAGATTACTGATCACTACTCCCGAAATATCAGCAGCCTGAGCAGGACCACTGACTTCCGATGGTCTGATGGAGGAGACCGGCCTTACCCAACATTTTTAACGAGGGTTCTTCAAAAAGTTTCCTCACTTTTTGTATATGTTTTGCAGCCATCTTCACCACGGCGTGACAATTCTTGTACTAGACTTCAAGGTCAGCCAGACAGAAGAGTCACATGACACTCAGACACGACCAATGACCACTCCTCCCGCCCTCACCGCTTACAACGAAAAAATAAGTGTCCAAACTTTTTGAAGACCCCTCCTAACATGGAGGAACCCTTCAAATATCTTCTCAGGGATTCCTCAATAAGAATTGTTATCTCTGCATGTTATGGCAAAATATCATATTCAGTGAGAGCCGAAAATTATAAATAAAAGAAAATACAACGTAACAAACCAAGAATATCGCAATCTTCTGCAACACTTCCTTCCTCTACTGTATATATCATCAATGAACATGAATGTGATATACAGCCGTGGTCATCAACCCTGTCCTCAGAGCCCACTAACAGGCCAGGTTTGTAAGATAACTGAAATACATCACCGGTGATATCATTTGCTGCTCAGTGATTGCAGTATTCTAATCTGCATCTCCCCCAAAGTAATACATAAAACCTGGCCTGTTAGTGGGCCCTGAGGACAGGGTTGATGACCACCCATATACAGTATCTCACAAAAGTAAGTACACCCCTCACATTTGTGTAAATCTTTTCTTCTATCTTTTCATGTGACAACACTGAAGAAATGACACTTGGCTACAATGTAAAGTAGTGAGTGTACAGCTTGTATAACAGTGTAAATTTACTGTCCCCTCAAAATAACTCAACACACAGCCATTAATGTCTAAACCACTGGCAACAAAAGTCAGTACACCCCTAAGTGAAAATCTCCAAATTGGGCCCAAAGTGTCAATATTTTGTGTGGTCACCATTATTTTCATGCACTGCCTTAACCCTCTTGGGCATGGAGGTCACCAGAGCTTCACAGGTTGCCACTGGAGTCCTCTTCCCCTCCTCCATGACGACATCACAGAGCTGGTGGATGTTAGAGACCTTGCGCTCCTCCACCTTCTGTTTGAGGATGTCCCACAGATGATCAATAGGGTTTAGGTCTGGAGACATGCTTGGCCAGTCCGTCACCTTTACCCTCAGCTTCTTTATCAAGGCAGTGGTCGTCTTCGAGGTGTGTTTGGGGTGGTTATCATGTTGGAATACTGCCCTGCGGCCCAGTCTCTGAAGGGAGGAGATCATGCTCTGCTTCAGTATGTCACAGTACTCATACTGTGACATACAGTGTGAGATACTGTATGTACCCTTACACTAGACAGTGAGAAGAATGTCTCTTACATTGGTGATCAGTGAGAAGAATGTTCCTTACATTGGTGATCAGTGAGAAGAATGTTCCTTACATTGGTGATCAGTGAGAAGAATGTTTCTCACATTGGTGATCAGTGAGAAGAATGTTCCTTACATTGGTGATCAGTTTGAAGAATGTTCCTTACATTGGTGATCAGTGAGAAGAATGTTCCTTACATTGGTGATCAGTGAGAAGAATGTTCCTTACATTGGTGATCAGTGAGAAGAATGTTCCTTACATTGGTGATCAGTGAGAAGAATGTTCCTTACATTGGTGATCAGTGAGAAGAATGCCCCTTACATTGGTGATCAGTTTGAAGAATGTTCCTTACATTGGTGATCAGTTTGAAGAATGTTCCTTACATTGGTGATCAGTGAGAAGAATGTTCCTTACACTGGTGATCAGTGAGAAGAATGTTCCTTACATTGGTGATCAGTGAGAAGAATGTTCCTTACATTGGTGATCAGTGAGAAGAATGTTCCTTACATTGGTGATCAGTGAGAAGAATGTTCCTTACATTGGTGATCAGTGAGAAGAATGTTCCTTACATTGGTGATCAGTGAGAAGAATGCTCCTTACATTGGTGATCAGTGAGAAGAATGTCCCTTACATTGGTGGTCAGTGAGAAGAATGTCCCTTACATTGGTGATCAGTGAGAAGAAGGTCCCTTACATTGGTGATCAGTGAGAAGAATGCTCCTTACATTGGTGATCAGTGAGAAGAATGCTCCTTACATTGGTGATCAGTGAGAAGAATGTCCCTTACATTGGTGATCAGTGAGAAGAATGTTCCTTACATTGGTGATCAGTGAGAAGAAGGTCCCTTACATTGGTGATCAGTGAGAAGAATGCTCCTTACATTGGTGATCAGTGAGAAGAATGCTCCTTACATTGGTGATCAGTGAGAAGAATGTTCCTTACATTGGTGATCAGTGAGAAGAATGTTCCTTACATTGGTGATCAGTGAGAAGAATGTTCCTTACATTGGTGATCAGTGGGAAGAATGTTCCTTACATTGGTAATCAGTGAGAAGGTCCCTTACATTGGTGATCAGTGAGAAGAATGTTCCTTACATTGGTGATCAGTGAGAAGAATGCTACTTACATTGGTGATCAGTGAGATGAATGTTCCTTACATTGGTGATCAGTGAGAAGAATGTTCCTTACATTGGTGATCAGTGAGATGAATGTCCCTTACATTGGTGATCAGTGAGAAGAAGGTCCCTTACATTGGTGATCAGTGAGAAGAATGCTACTTACATTGGTGATCAGTGAGAAGAATGTTCCTTACATTGGTGATCAGTGAGAAGAATGTTCCTTACATTGGTGATCAGTGGGAAGAATGTTCCTTACATTGGTGATCAGTGAGAAGAATGTTCCTTACATTGGTGATCAGTGAGAAGAATGTTCCTTACATTGGTGATCAGTGAGAAGAATGTTCCTTACATTGGTGATCAGTGAGAAGAATGCTCCTTACATTGGTGATCAGTGGGAAGAATGCTCCTTACATTGGTGATCAGTGAGAAGAATGTTTCTTACATTGGTGATCAGTGAGAAGAATGTTCCTTACATTGGTGATCAGTGGGAAGAATGTTCCTTACATTGGTGATCAGTGAGAAGAAGGTCCCTTACATTGGTGATCAGTGAGAAGAATGTTCCTTACATTGGTGATCAGTGAGAAGAATGTTCCTTACATTGGTGATCAGTGGGAAGAATGTTCTTTACATTGGTGATCAGTGAGAAGAATGTTCCTTACATTGGTGATCAGTGAGAAGAATGTTCCTTACATTGGTGATCAGTGGGAAGAATGTTCCTTACATTGGTGATCGGTGAGAAGATTGTTCCTTACATTGGTGATCAGTGAGAAGAATGTTCCTTACATTGGTGATCAGTGAGAAGAATGTTCCTTACATTGGTGATCAGTGGGAAGAATGTTCCTTACATTGGTGATCAGTGGGAAGAATGTTCCTTACATTGGTGATCAGTGGGAAGAATGCTCCTTACATTGGTGATCAGTGAGAAGAATGTTCCTTACATTGGTGATCAGTGAGAAGAATGTTCCTTACATTGGTGATCAGTGGGAAGAATGTTCCTTACATTGGTGATCAGTGAGAAGAATGTTCCTTACATTGGTGATCAGTGGGAAGAATGTTCCTTACATTGGTGATCAGTGGGAAGAATGCTCCTTACATTGGTGATCAGTGAGAAGAATGTTTCTTACATTGGTGATCAGTGAGAAGAATGTTCCTTACATTGGTGATCAGTGGGAAGAATGTTCCTTACATTGGTGATCAGTGAGAAGAATGTTCCTTACATTGGTGATCAGTGGGAAGAATGTCCCTTACATTGGTGATCAGTGAGAAGAATGTTCCTTACATTGGTGATCAGTGGGAAGAATGTTCCTTACATTGGTGATCAGTGAGAAGAATGTTCCTTACATTGGTGATCAGTGGGAAGAATGTTCCTTACATTGGTGATCAGTGGGAAGAATGTTCCTTACATTGGTGATCAGTGAGAAGAATGTTCCTTACATTGGTGATCAGTGGGAAGAATGTTCCTTACATTGGTGATCAGTGAGAAGAATGTTCCTTACATTGGTGATCAGTGGGAAGAATGCTCCTTACATTGGTGATCAGTGAGAAGAATGTTTCTTACATTGGTGATCAGTGAGAAGAATGTTCCTTACATTGGTGATCAGTGGGAAGAATGTTCCTTACATTGGTGATCAGTGAGAAGAATGTTCCTTACATTGGTGATCAGTGAGAAGAATGTTCCTTACATTGGTGATCAGTGAGAAGAATGTTCCTTACATTGGTGATCAGTGAGAAGAATGTTCCTTACATTGGTGATCAGTAGGGATGATGGTAAAAATTGAGGCTTACAGCAATCATGGAGCGGCCAACCGGTAGACATAGAGAACCACAGCAGAAGATGTGAGTATCTGGAGGTTAATGGAATAAATGCTTTTTGTCTTTGCAACTTTTTACACATTTGTTATGTGTTTTTAGGAGGTTTTTTAGCAGCTTAATCACAGTATGGAAATCGGTGGTGAATAATCCCCAGGAGCAGCAACTGATCCCTAAACAGAGGGAACAATGTAGCCATGTAGTAGTGATTAGTCCCGCTTGACCACACAATGCTCTGATCGTGTGCAATGATCCCAAGAGGGGCTCCTCCATGCTCCTTGTGTACCTGACATCATAGGAACCCATTAGTTCCATCTGCATGGAGGCCCTTTGCTGCTCCCAGTCATTATCCGCATTAAGTTACCAACAATCTCCTGTGTAGATCTTGCCTGAGGTAGGAGCTTACAAGTCGTCTATCCCCCCCCCCCCCTCCCCCCAAGCCTGTAACTCAGCAGTAAAAAGAGAAGAAGTGCAAAAAATTTACTTCTCTGTTACTCTGCTCACTTTTTGTGCTGCTTCTTCCTCACCCAATCTGAGCTCTGCTGTACGAAGACAATAGTAGGCTGATACCAAGTCAAATGGAGGTACTGTAGCAGCAAAAGGGTTAAGGCCTGAAGCACATGGATCCCTCCATAGATACAGTGGAGGAGTTACATAGTTAGTCAGGTTGAAAAAGGACACAAGTCCATCTAGTTCAACCAAAAACAAAATACAATCCCATATACACCCGCAGTTAATCCAGAGGAAGGCAAAAAAAAACAAAAACAAAGTACGATCCAATTTATCTCCAGCAGTGGTAAAAAATCCTTCCTGATCCTCCAGAGACGCAATCGGATTTTCCCGGAATCAACTTTACCTATAAATGTCATCCAGTTATATTCTGTACATTTAGGAAAGAATCCAGGACTTCTTAAAGCAATCTACTGAGCTGGCCAGGACCACCTATGGAGGGAGTCTATTCCACATTTTCACAGCTCTTAACCTTTCCGTATTTGGAGAATAAATCTTTTTTCCTCCAGATGTAAAGAGTGTCCCCTTGTCCTCTGTGATGACCTTACAGTGAATAACTCAACATCAAGTATATGGACCCCTTAAATATTTACACATGGAGATCATATCCCCTCTTATATATTTATATATGGTGATCATATCCCCCACCTTAACCTCTTCTTCACAAGAGAGAATGTATTCAGTTCCTCTAATCTCTCCTCATAGCTGAGCTCCTCCATGCCTCTTATCAGTTTGGTTGCCCATCTCTGCACTTTCTCCAGTTCCCCGATATCCTTTTTGAGAACTGGAGCCCAAAACTGAACTTCATATTCCAGATGAGGTCTTACTAATGATTTGTACAGATGATGTCTCTCTCTCTCTGGAGTCCATCCCTCTCTTATATAAGAAAGGACTTTGCTCGCTTTGGAAACTGCAGCTTGGAATTGCATGTTATTATTGAGCTTATGATCTACCAAAACCCCCAGATCTTTCTCCACCATTGATTCCCCCAGATCCTTCTCCACCATTGATTCCCCCAGATCCTTCTCCACCATGGATTCCCCCAGATCCTTCTCCACCACCGATTCCCCCAGATCCTTCTCCACCACTGATTCCCCTAGATCCTTCTCCACCATTGATTCCCCCAGATCCTTCTCCACCATTGATTCCCCCAGATCCTTCTCCACCATTGATTCCCCCAGATCCTTCTCCACCACTGATTCCCCTAGATCCTTCTCCACCATTGATTCCCCCAGATCCTTCTCCACCATGGATTCCCCCAGATCCTTCTCCACCATGGATTCCCCCAGATACTTCTCCACCACTGATTCCCCCAGGTCTTTCCCCACCATAGATTCCCCCAGATCCTTCTCCACCATGGATTCCCCCAGATCCTTCTCCACCATTGATTCCCCCAGATCCTTCTTCACCACTGATTCCCCTAGATCCTTCTCCACCACTGATTCCCCCAGATCCTTCTTCACCACTGATTCCCCCAGACCCTTCTTCACCACTGATTCCCCCAGATCCTTCTCCACCATTGATTCCCCCAGATCCTTCTCCACCATTGATTCCCCCAGATCCTTCTCCACCATTGATTCCCCCAGATCCTTCTCCACCATTGATTCCCCCAGATCCTTCTCCACCATGGACTCCCCCAGGTCTTTCCCCACCATAGATTCCCCCAGATCCTTCTCCACCATGGATTCCCCCAGATCCTTCTCCACCATTGATTCCCCCAGATCCTTCTTCACCACTGATTCCCCCAGATCCTTCTCCACCACTGATTCCCCCAGATCCTTCTTCACCACTGATTCCCCCAGACCCTTCTTCACCACTGATTCCCCCAGATCCTTCTCCACCATTGATTCCCCCAGATCCTTCTCCACCATTGATTCCCCCAGATCCTTCTCCACCATTGATTCCCCCAGATCCTTCTCCACCATGGACTCCCCCAGTTGTACTCCCCCTAGTGTGTATGATGCATATTCTTAGCCCCCAAGTGCAGAACTTTACATTTATCAACAATAAACCTCATTTGCCACACAGTTGCCCAATTAGACAGAGCATTGAGGTCGGCTTGTAAATTAGAGACATCCTGTAAGGATGTTATTCCACTCCATAGCTTGGTGTCATCTGTAAATACTGAAATCCCAGACCCCATATCATTTATAAAGATAATAAAAAGTAAGGGTCTCAGCACTGAACCTTGGGGGTACCCCACTGATATCCTTAGACCATTCAGAGTAAGAATCATTAACCACGACTCTCTGAATTCTGTCTTTTCGCCAGTTTTCTATCCAATGAGTGAGCGTAGACTCTACAGGACAGGGACTGTGTTATTCGCAGAATTTCCAGGTGAAAATAAAAGGAAAAATCCTGACCATATATGAATTTTTGTTTTATTTTTGGGCTTAGATAGGCTTTAAAATAAAACAGCCAAAAATAATTGGGATATAAATGAATAGTCTATAAAAGATAAAATATAAAAAACAACTCTTGCTGCAATAGTCACCTTCAATCCAGAGATTTTCCCTGCAATACTTATTTCTGCCATTAGATGTCCTCAGGGCAAGCATCATTCAGTAAATCTATGCCAAAACTAAGGTAGCCGCTCAAGGCTCTGACAGGTCCTCATCTGCAGTCAGGCACTGGGAGGGCAGGCAGGGACGGAGCTTGTCCCAGCTTTGTGGATATCGATGCAAAGAAAGTCCCAAAAGCTGCACATCACAACAAAAACCCTGTGTGTGGAAAGTGAAAACAGCCTCAGCCTGGGCTCCATCAAGGTCATCCTCCCAACGCATTTCGTCCTGGCCATGGGGCTTAATCATGTGGATGAGTATGGGACGAAACACGTTAGGATGTGGCCTGGCCAGCATCATTTAACACACTTTCTCAGTGCACAGGTCATCCTGGACCAGCCAATGAAAGGAGAAGCAATATAGTGACCAGCCCCTCTCTCTGTCACTCTGCTCTCTCCTCCTGTCGGCATGCTTCTTATGCTCCTTTTTCACTCCCACAGTCTGAGCTCTGCTGTACAGGGACTGCAAGAAATTGATACCAGGTCATAGTCAGGTACTTATACTGCTTATATTTACAAAAATATACTCAATAATCATATTAATGATTACAGAGATGCATAAATTGGTGTCTTTTTATGTTCCTGGAGCTCAGCTTTAACAGAATATGAATTTGTTAATTTATATGATAATACCAGTCAATCTGAATGCCAACAGTGACCAGCAGGGCGGCCGATGGAGGGGTATGGGACCCTGGCCACGTTGGGTCAGCATGGGGGCCTGGGTTTGGCTGGAAACCAGGATGAGTCTAACTTGAAGGGGGTCCTGTCCATCAGACGTTCTGGTCCCGCCCCTTTGAATTTTGTCCAGCAGGGCCACTCAGGTAGGCTGTATGAGGACCCGTGATTTATGGTGACCAGGGAGTATATACAGTAGTACAGGGATCACTAAATGGCGGACCGCGGTCCAGACCCGGACCAAATGACTGTCCTGTCTGGACCACGACCATGCCACTTAGCAGCTGGATCTCCTCTCCCGGGTCCCTACCTTGCTGTGGAGGGTAGGACTGTGCAGGGGAGGCTGCCAGTGATCTAAGGGAGGAAATGGGAGTGACTATGACTGCAAGGAGGATTGTGATGGGGGGCTGTGATAACAAGGGGAACTGAGGACACTGTGGGACTGTTGTAAAGGGGGGACTGTGATGTAAAGAGGTGGGACTGTAATATGAGACCGGGGGGGGGGGCTAAGAATACTGATGTACAGAAGGGGCTATGATGTGATGGGGGGGCACTGAGGACACTGATGTAAAGAGGGGACTATGATTACAAGGGGAACTGAGGACACAATGGGACTGCTTTAAAGGGGGGACTGTGATGTAAAGAGGGGGGGGCTAAGTAAATGAATGTAAAGAGCGGTTTATGATATGAAGGGGGTGCTGAAGACATTGATGTGCAGGGGGGACTGTGATGTAAAGGGGGTTATGATGTGAGGGGGGAGGGGGTTGCTGATGACACTGATGTACAGGGGGGGCTGTGATGTAAAGGGGGTTATGATGTGAAGGGTAGGCTGAAGACCCTAATGTAAAGGGGGGACTGTGATGTAATGGGGCTATGATGTGGGGGGGGGGGTTGCTGATGACGTTGATGTACAGGGGGGACTGTGATGAAAAGGGGGGACTGTGATGAAAAGGGGGGACTGTGATGAAAAGAGTAGGCTGAAGACCCTAATGTAAAGGGGGGACTGTGATGTTAAGGGGGCTATGATGTGGGGGGGGGTTGCTGATGATGTTGATTTTCAGGGGGGACTGTGATGAAAAGGGGGGACTGTGATGCAAAGGGGGACTATGATGTAAGGGGGGTTATGATGTGAAGGGTAGGCTGAAGACCCTAATGTAAAGAGGGGGACTGTGATGTAAAGGGGCTATGATGTGAGGGGGGGGGTGGGTGCTGATGACACTGATGTACAGGAGGGACTGTGATGTTAAGGGGGCTATGATGTGGGGGGGGGGTTGCTGATGACGTTGATGTACAGGGGGGACTGTGATGAAAAGGGGGGACTGTGATGCAAAGGGGGACTATGATGTAAGGGGGGTTATGATGTGAAGGGTAGGCTGAAGACCCTAATGTAAAGAGGGGGACTGTGATGTAAAGGGGCTATGATGTGAGGGGGGGGGTGGGTGCTGATCACACTGATGTACAGGAGGGACTGTGATGTTAAGGGGGGACTGTGATGCAAAGGGGGACTGTGATGTAAGGGGGGTTATGATGTGAAGGGTAGGCTGAAGACCCTAATGTAAAAGGGGGGGCTGTAACATAAGGGGGCTATGATGTGAGGGGGGGGTGCTAATTACGCTGATGTACAGGGGGTACTGTGATGTAAAGGGTGGTATGAGGTGAAGGGGGTGCTGAAGACACTAGTGTACAGGGGAAACTGTGATGAGAAGGGGGGGGGCTGTGATGTTTTAAGGACCTCTGCTGGATGAAATTTTTTATGACTGGACCCCAATGAATTCTAATTCAAGCCCCCTGATACAGTAGATACTGCAGGAACAGAAACTTGTTATATGGTTTTTCAGCACACTGCATACTGTGTCTCTGAAATGTACTGAAACAGAGAGAGACTCAGAATAAACAGGCTGCATGTAATCTGATTGTATTGAAGCTCAATGTTGCTCCCCATTGGCTCCAGTAGTAAGGTTGTGTAACCTTCCTCCTCTGTCCACAATCATAATACAATGTATCTCTACCCACAGTGAGCCCAGCAGGATGTCATTGGCCGGTGTGATCAGAACACTCAGTGATAGAACGTCTGATGAATAAAACACATATCTCTGCCCATCATATGAACCCGCACAGACCTCCCGAGAATGTTTCCCTCTATACAACGCACAACGCCGGATCTTGTGCAGAATGAAGCCCCTGTTCTATAAGTACAATCCTCTCCATTATTCTACAATCCCCTCCATCATTATACAATCCCCTCCATCATTCTACAATCCCCTCCATCATTCTACAATCCCTCCATCAGTCTACAATCCCCTCCATCATTCTACAATCCCTCCACCAGTCTACAATCCCCTCCATCATTCTACAATCCCCTCCATCATTCTACAATCCCTCCATCAGTCTACAATCCCCTCCATCATTATACAATCCCCTCCCTCATTCTACAATCCCTTCCATCATTCTACAATCCCCCTCCATCGTTCTACAATCCCCCTCCATCATTCTACAATCCCCTCCATCATTCTACAATCCCCTCCATCATTCTACAATCCCCTCCCTCAGTCTACAATCCCCTCCATCATTTTACAATCCCTTCCATCATTCTACAATCCCCTCCATCCTTCTACAATCCCCTCCCTCATTCTAAAATCCCTTCCATCATTTTACAATCCCCTCCATCCCTCTACAATCCCCTCCCTCAGTCTACAATCCCCTCCATCATTTTACAATCCCTTCCATCATTCTACAATCCCCTCCATCCTTCTACAATCCCCTCCCTCATTCTACAATCCCTTCCATCATTTTACAATCCCCTCCATCCTTCTACAATCCCCTCCATCCTTCTACAATTCCCTCCATCCTTCTACAATTCCCTCCATCCTTCTACAATCCCCTCCATCATTCTACAATCCCCTCCATCCTTCTACAATTCCCTCCATCCTTCTACAATTCCCTCCATCCTTCTACAATCCCCTCCATCATTCTACAATCCCCTCCATCATTCTACAATCCCCTCCATCATTATACAATCCCCTCCATCCTTCTACAATTCCCTCCATCCTTCTACAATCCCCTCCATCATTCTACAATCCCCTCCATCATTCTACAATCCCCTCCATCATTATACAATCCCCTCCATCCTTCTACAATTCCCTCCATCCTTCTACAATCCCCTCCATCCTTCTACAATCCCCTCCATCATTCTACAATCCCCTCCATCATTCTACAATCCCCTCCATCATTATACAATCCCCTCCCTCATTCTACAATCCCCTCCACCATTATACAATCCCCTCCATCCTTCTACAATCCCCTCCATCATTCTACAATCCCCTCCATCCTTCTACAATCCCCTCCATCCTTCTACAATCCCCTCCATCATTCTACAATCCCCTCCATCCCTCTACAATCCCCTCCATCCTTCTACAATCCCCTCCATCAGTCTACAATCCCTTCCATCATTCTACAATTCCCTCCATCCTTCTACAATCCCCTCCATCATTCTACAATCCCCTCCTTCATTATACAATGCATTTATAAATGTAAAGAAGCCGTTTCCATGCAACAGAGGATTGGAGTGGTTAACAATTCCGAGACGCGGCGTCCCGCTGATCTCTCACAATCTCTTGTTATAGTGACGGCACTGAAATGATTAGCGGAGGACTAAGACTACAGAGGAGGACGCGGCGTGCTCTGATCGGGCGCTGCCATTGGTCGCAGCTTGTTATATAATAGGCGTGGTGACACTTCTTCACATCGTACGCCGCACAATCCCACCCACCAGTGTCTGCTAATCTTCCCAGCACAGCCTGAGTGAGCGCACAACCGCCATAGGCCGGAAATACGTTATTTCACGGATGTGGTTGTCACCTTCATTGCTGCTAACAAGCTAAGGGAAGCTCCTCCCTCTGCCCACTGTGCTCCTCCCTCTGCCCACTGTGCTCCTCCCTCTTCCAGTAACAAAGTAAATAAACTTGACACCGCAGTGCTGGGACCATAGGGACCTCCAAACTACGGCCCTCCAGCTGTTGAGGAACTACACGTCCCATGAGGCATTGTAAAACTCTGACATTCACAGACAAGACTGGGCATGATGGGAATTGTAGTTCCTGAACAACTGGAGGGCCAAAATTTGGAGGCCCCTGCGTAGGGGATGAATAAGAAACCAGAGGACTGTAGTAGGAGGTGACCACACAGATATCGGCTCTCTTCCAAGACTGGTAGGCCACACCAGTGCTGCCCTCTTCATACTGGGGAGTCATGAAATGAACCCAGCTGGCACGGTGGTCCTATTGGAGATGGAACTCACATGACCCTGACATAAGCCAGGCTTGCCAGTTGACGTGTTTCAAGGCACAAGCCCCCTTCTTCAGCTGGCAAACCTGGCTTATGTCAGGGTCATGTGAGTTTCATCTCCAATAGGACCACCTTGCCACCTGCGTTCATTTGAAGACTCCCCGGTCTGAAAAGGACAGCACTGGTCACTGGTGTAGCCAGCACCCACGGCAAAGATGCCAAACTAAGCCCCTCCCCTTTCCTTAGGGTTAGGGTTAGGGAACCCACATCCCTGCAATAAACCATTGTTCCCAGGGCAGCCACCCCTCCTGAACACCCCTTGTCCCAGCCCTGGGCATATCCTACCAGTCTTGGAAGAGAATGGCTCCTTTCAAGGGACAAGTCCTCCCTCTTCTTCAGAGCATAGCTTTGCTCTGTAGAAGAGGGCTCGTCCCTTGACACGCGTCAGCTGGCAAGCCTGGCTTATGTCAGGGTCATGCAAGTTCTATGTCCAGTAGGACCATCTTGCCACCTGGGTTCATTTCAAGACTCTCGGGTCTGAAGAAGGTATCACTGGCATAGCCTACCAGTCTTGGAAAAGAATTACGCCTGGCTTATGTCAGGGTCATGCGAGTTCTATCTCCAACAGGACCACCTTGCCACCTGGGTTCATTTCAAGACTCCCTGGTCTGAAGAAGGCAGCACTGGCATAGCCATAGTCTTGGAAGAGACTGCCGCATTTCAAGGGACAAGTCCTCCCTCTTCTTCAGAGCAAAGCTTTGCTCTGTAGAAGAGGGCTCGTCCCTTGACACGCGTCAGCTGGCAAGCCTGGCTTATGTCAGGGTCATGCAAGTTCTGTGTCCAGTAGGACCATCTTGCCACCTGGGTTCATTTCAAGACTCTCGGGTCTGAAGAAAGTAGCACTGGCATAGCCTACCAGTCTTGCAAGAGCCTGGTGTGTTTCAAGGGACAAGCCCTCTTCATCAGAGCAAATGTGTCAGATGGCCAGCCTGGCTTATGTTGGGGTCATGCCAGTTCCATCTCCAATAGGACCACCTTGCCGCCCAGGTTTATGTACACCGCCAGTTTCACTGTTGGCTATTGTGAATATGCACTTCTTGTTTTTTTTACTTTTTTGGCACCTTCTATACCCGATTGGTAATACAAAGTATGGTGATGCAAAGTATGTATATAATTGTAATAAAAAGGATCAACCATTCGAAAGTAAGAATGACTATAACTTAAATAGACAAAAAAAAACCCTCAAATCATTGGCATCTGTGGGGTCATGACCCCAAAGGGAGAATACCCCCAAATAACTGGCATCAGTGGGATTGTGGCGCCAAGGGAGAGTACCCCCAAATCATTGGTATCAATGGGATAATGGCCCCCAGGGAAGAATACCCCAAATCCTTGGTGTCAGTGTGATAGTGGCCCCCAGGACAGAATACCCCCAAATCACTGGTGTCAGTGGGATCGTGACCTCCAGTAGAGAATACACAAAATCATTGGCGTCAGCAGGAGTATGACCCCAAATTGTTGGTGTCAAAGGAATAGTGGCCCCCAAATCATTAGTGTCAGGGTAATCATGGCCCCCAGGACAGAATACCCCCAAATCATTGGTGTCAGCGGGATTATGGCCCACAGGGGAGAATACCCACAAATCATTAGCATCAGTGGGATTATGCCCCCCCCCCAGGGAAGAGTACCCCCAAATCAGTGGTATCAATGAGATCATGTTGTAAAGCGCTGCACAAACTGTTGGCGCTATATAAAACCTGTATAATAATAATAATAATGCCCCCAGGGAAAATACCCCAAATCATTGGCGTCAGTGTGATTGTGGCCCCCAGGGGAGAATACACATCTGCATCATTTTTTTTTTGCCTACCTTTATTTTGAATCCCAAACAAGCCCGAGTAATATGCAATGATGGTATGTAAGGCGCAGTAACCCGCAGCAACAAGATGGTAACTTATGGGGTCAATCCTTTGACGCATACCCCATTCTTGGTTGTCGTGGGTTACTGCACCTACAAACATCCCCTTTTCTATCAACTGCAAACATTTTCAAAACATTCAGAAGGTCCCGTCCATCGGCATCACTAACCAGCCAAAGGTCTGTTTCCCTCCCTGATGACTCGTCTGTCTAACAGCTCGGAGTGGAGAAGAGATCTCTATAGAGACTGCCGGAGTTTTATCTTTTATCATTTGCTGCTCAGCTGATAATAAATGTGACTTGAAGAAGACATTTCGGGGGAAGGTGACTTCGGGGCGCCGGTGACGTCTTCCTGTGACGGCTGTAATTGTGCTGAAAAATAACACTTTAAAAAGGAATCTCCTACAACGAGGGCGGTGAGTCGGAGAAGCCGTCATTACAGAAGTGAAGCGCCGTAATCTTCCAAATAGGAGTTTATTCCAATCATACAATACAGGGGGGATTTACTAAAACCGGAGCACTCAGAGTCTGGTGCAGCTGTGCATGGCAGCCAATCAGATTCTGACTTCAGCTTCTTCAGTTAAGCTTTGACAATAAAGCTGCACCAGTTTTTAGTAAATCTCCCCCCCCCCCATTGCTAGCAAAGCCAACGCGTTTCAGGAGTTTCACCCCCAACCCCTTCATCAGGGTCTGAGAAAAAATAAAACAATGTGTGTGCGCTCGATAATCAGTCTATAGTTGTATGTCCGCACACAGCTATTCACCACCAGATGGTCCATGCGGTGAGTTGAAGCAGCCTTCTACAATTGGGGTGCACAAGACACCCTGAGATGGCATCTGTGTTTGTAAGGGGTGCCCTAGACAGCATAATTAATATACTGTATGCAGGGTCAAAGAAGTGGGCTCTCTTCCACCGGCACTGCACACGTGCTGGGAGCAAAGCAAAGGTTTTTTTTATTGATTTAAAATGGAAAATACTAAATCTGGCCACTAGATGGCACCAAGTATCATAGAAATTCCCTATGATACTTAGCTCCGCCTATTGGCCAGATGTGGTATTTTCCATTTTAAATCAATGAAATACATTCCTCCAGCACAGGAAATGCTCTAATATTTAATATTTATATATATATATATATATATATATATATATATATATATATATATATAATATTAATTCTAACATTTGTTTTGTTTTTTTCTTTGTCCCATTTTCGCAGGATGTACATGCACTCTCACTGGGTGAATTGCTATCCAAGTTTTATATACGCCCCCTAGTTATAAATTAGCGTTTGTGTGTTAAGGTAGCAATAAAATAACAAGCAAAACGTGCACTATTGGCAACAAATGTGCAAAATCGCGTCCTATTGATTTCAATGCAAAACTGCCCCCCTATTGACTTCAATGCATAATAGCATCCCATTGACTTCAATGCAAAAATGCTTCCTGTTGACTACAATGCAAAATCATGTCCCACTGACTTAAATGCATCCAATCAGCCTCTAAAGTGCAGATCGCTTTTTAGAGAGCAATGTTAGTGTCAACTAGTCCTAACTTAAAAAATAGCTGAGAAACGCTGAGTAAGAGAATGGCGGCTTCCATCTGTGGTTTTGCACACAGGTGTTTCTTGCCTCCTCTGACAGATTCCTTTTTAACATATTGGACCAAATCCCAACCATTGTGACCCCTGGTCCTCGCAGCGACCTTCCAGCAGACAAAGGAAGTGACGGCCACTGAATTTGGTTATAGACGGCGAGAAGCGACAGCAAACCAAAGAAAACAATGGAAGAGGAAGAACAACCGCAAATATAATCAAATATAATCAAATATAATCAAATATATTCGCAGGCATTTGTTGGGAGACCAGAAAGAAAAAAACCCCATCCTCCCAATGCGGCGAGTCAGAGCGATACAACGCCACCAATACTTTGTAAAACTTGGCTGACATAAAACAAAAAGAAAATAAAAATTCAGACAGAAATTTGATATTTTTTATTCATTTACAACTTATTTTAAGTGCCCCGGTGACCATACGCCGCTCACTCCGAAACGTCCACGAATACGGCTTTCCGTTGCCATGGTAACCAGGTTCTTCAACACAACATTGAGGTAAATATAATTTTTTTTTTTTAACCAGCAAATTTCAGACATTTAAAAAAATATTTCAGGTCTCCATTGAAGAGCGTCTTACCGCAGACAGAGGCCGTCTTTACACTGACGCTGCGGGCAAATCAAGCCGTGGCTAGCCGCAGTCAGCGGTCCCGCTCCGCCATGGGTCTTTCCAATGGCAAATAAAAAGGCAGACGGATTTCCCATGTGAAGGCTCATTTACTGGGGGCGGTAAAAGTAGGCAGTTGAGCTGCAGTTCTACCTCTTGTCCTACCCCCCCCCCCCCCAACTGTCAAGAAGGGCGTGCAACTGTTTAACCACCTGAACCCGACCTGTTCTGAAAAAAATAATTTTTCTTTTTGCTAGAAAGTCACTTAGAACCCCCAAGTATTATATATTTTTTTTAGCAGAGGCCCCAGAGCAGGGGTGTCAAACTCAATTTCATTGTGGGCCGCATCAAAGGGCCAGTTGTATCTTGGGTGCGCTATGTAAAGACTGCAGGGTTCAGGAGTGTGTTACATACAGAGTTAAGGATTGTGCGATGTACAGAGTAGAGGGTTCGGGAGTGCGTTACGTGCAGAGCTCAGGTATTATACTATGTACAGAGTGCAGGGTTCAGGAGTGTGTTACGTGCAGAGCTCAGGATTATGCTATGTACAAAGTGCAGGGTTCAGGAGCGCATTACGTGCAGAGCTCAGGATTATGCTATGTACAGAGTGCAGGGTTCAGGAGTGCATTACTAGCAGAGCTCAGGAATTATGCTATGTACAGAGTGCAGGTTTCAGGAGTGCATTACTAGCAGAGCTCAGGAATTATGCTATGTACAGAGTGCAGGGTTCAGGAGCGCATTACGTGCAGAGCTCAGGATTATGCTATGTACAGAGTGCAGGGTTCAGGAGTGCATTACTAGCAGAGCTCAGGAATTATGCTATGTACAGAGTGCAGGGTTCAGGAGTGCATTACTAGCAGAGCTCAGGAATTATGCTATGTACAGAGTGCAGGGTTCAGGAGTGCATTACGTGCAGAGCTCAGGATTATGCTACTTAAAGAGAGCAGGACTCAGGAGTGCATTACACACAGAGTTCAGAGCCAAGAATTATGCTACATACAGAGTGCAGGGTTCAAGAGTGCGTTAAGTTCAGGGCTTAAAATTATACTAAGTACAGATTGCAGGGTTCAGGAGTGCGTTACATGCAAAGTGCAGAACTATTCTACGTACAGATTGCAGGGTTCAGGAGTGCGTTACATGCAGAGTGCAGAACTATGCTTTGTATAGAGTGCAGGATTCAGGATTGCCTTTCGTACAGAGCTCAGGATTATGCTACGTACAGAGTGCAGGATTCAAGAGTGCGTTAAGTGCAGAGCTTAAGATTATACTACATACAGATTGCAGGGTTCAGGAGTGCGTTACATGCAAAGTGCAGAACTATGCTACGTACAGAGTGCAGGGTTCAGGAGTGCGTTACATGCAGAGTTCAGGATTATGATTGATATATATATATATATAGAGAGAGAGAGAGAGAGAGAGAGATTGCAGGGTTCAAGAGTGCGTTACATGCAGAGGTCAGGATCATGCTACGTACAGAGTGCAGGGTTCAGGAGTGCGCTATGTGCAGAGCTCCGGATTATGCTACCTAAAGAGAGCAGGGTTCAGGAGTGCATTATACACAGAGTGCAGAGCTCAGAATTATGCTATGTACAGAGTGCAGGGTTTAGGAGTGCGTTACGTGCAGTGCTCAGGATTATGCTATGTACAGAGTGCAGGGTTCGGGAGTGCGTTACATGCAGAGCTCAGGATTATGCTATGTACAGAGTGCAGGGTTCAGGAGTGCATTACATGCAGAGCTCAGGATTATGCTATGGACAGAGTGCAGGGTTCAGGAGTGCGTTACATGCAGAGCTCAGGATTATGCCACTTAAAGAGAGCAGAGTTCATGAGTGCATTACGTACAGAGTGCAGAGCTCAGGATTATGCTACGTACAGAGTGCAGGGTTCAGGAGTGCGCTACATGCAAAGTGCAGAACTATGCTACGTGCAGAGTGCAGATTTCAGGAGTGTGCTGTGTACAGAGTGCAGGGTTCAGGGGTTGTGCTTTATACAGAGTGTAGGGTTTAGGGATGTGCTATGTACAGAGTTCAGGGGTGTGCTTTGTACAGAGTGCAGCGTTTAGGGATGCGAGATGCACAGTGTGCAGCTCCAAACTCCTCCCCAAAGCTTTCCTGCACCTCTCTCTCCTACCTTGCCTGGCTCTAGTACCTCCCAGAGTAGATGGCTCTGCCTCACCTTGTAGGGAGTGGGAGCAGAAGGTGAGAGCTGGAGGTGGTGGAAAGGAGTTCTGTCATATTCCGGTTGCACAACTGGGTGCGAGGGCCACATGACAAGGCCTGGAGGAAGGGATTCTGCCTGCGGGCCTTGTGTTTGACATATGTGTCCTACAGAATTAAATGGCAGTTGTGGGCATTTTCTATGTCACACAGTATTTGCGCATTGTTTTTTCAAAAGAAATTTCTTAGAGAAAAATACACTTTAACCCCTTTGTGCCGGCTACCGTTTGTTATGCCGGGAGACAGGGCGGGGCTTATGGCCACGTGACCGCCGTGATAGGCTGTCATGGTGGTCACATGATTGGAAAAGTCCCGATTGCACATGGCGATCGGGAACTTTCCGTGAGTCTCTATAAATCTAAACATGTAACCTGTAAAAATGTTTAAAGCGTCGCCTGTGGAGATTTTTAAGTATCAGAGTTTGTCGCCATTCCACAAGTGTGCGCAATTTTAAAGCGCGACGTGTTAGGTATCTGTTTACTTGGCATAACAACATCTTTTATGTTTTAGCAAAAAATTGGGTTACACATTGCATTTTTTTGCATTAAAATTCATTAAAGTGTGTTTTTTTTTAAATTGCGTTTAAAAAAACCGCTCCCCACATTTTTTTTAAAAAACATATTCCCCCCTTTTGTTGGTTGAACTAGATGGACTTGTGTCTTTTTTTCAACCAGACTAACTATGTAACAATCGCCATTTTATTCTCTAGAGTTTCTACTGAAAAATGTGTATATATATATATATATATATATATATATATATATAACGTTTGGGGGTTATAAGTAATTTTCTAGCAAAAAATACAGATTTTTTAAACAAAAAGTTCCAGAAAATGGCGGGTCTTTAATTCGAGCCCCAAGAGGAACAGTCGAAAACAGAGCAATCATAATCCTCAGTGAAAAAACCTTCCAGCAGGGTATGCTGGGACTTGTAGTTCCCCCAGCACTGGCTGCACCACAGTCTATGTCTGCTACATACATCATGCCTTGTCAGTCAGGGGTAAGAAAAAAAAACGCAAAGCCTTACCTGAGAAGATAGACCGCCCTCTCAATGTCATTCAGGTCTTCATCGACTGTTAGTCTCTCGATCTCCTCTGGGGTCTGTAAAATACAGAAGAGGAGTCAGTGATATAAAACACACGGACCCGGAAGATTCACCTTGTGGGTGACCCCAAACGCAGCCCATTCAAGTTAATAGGGGGGGGGGGGGCAGAGTGGAATATTTTGTTTATTAAAAATCTTACAAACATAAAACATAATAAAAATTTACATATATACAAAATAAATAAAATACATATATATATATATATATATATATATATATATATATATATATATATATACACGTATATATACATATATATGTATTTTATTTATTATATAAACATCACTTACATCAGCATCGAAACAGAAAAAGGCCAGAAATAAAACCCATAAAGGACTTTTTTTCCGAGTGGAAACCTGACAAACCTGATTCAACTAAACTAACTAAAAAAAATTTCTTAAAATCAAAATCCCAATGCGTCTGAAAAGCCCTGTACGACCACTCCGCATAACTGGTGGGAAAGGAAAGGGACACCCAGAGCCCCACCCACCCGCTTATAGACTTCTATATTGAAGGGGCACTGAAGCAATATATGGTCCATCATCTCCTCCACCTCACCACACTCCACTCTTGGACAATCACGGTTCTCCACAGAGCGGTGTATCAAGTTGCCGTAAAGTCTGCCATGGAACCAGCGCCAGGCCAGATTCTCTCCAGATTAATCAATGCAGGACATTAAAGTGCACATTTTTGTTTATTAAAAATCTTGCAAGCATACGGCTTGTTATTAAAACATATTTAAATATATACAAAAATAAGTAAAAATATACATAAATAAACAAAAACAAACAGGCTTACATCAACAGATAACAAAAAATCAAATGGCTTTTTGCCAAAAATCATAAATAGAACTATATACAAAGAAACATAATTGTATTACTAGCAAACTACAAAATTATACAAAACAAAACCCCAACCTCCACCTAAACACCCCCTCAGGCTAAGAAACAATGACACATGTACCCCCCATGCATGCAGCCTTTTTTTCAAAAATCTGATCTTATCAAAATCTGGGGGACGTGAAAGGACAGAAAGAAAGGCGCACACCCAGAGACTGACAGACAGCAGCTACGGGGACCTGACATTCCTCTACGCCTTTGTCCAGGCCCCCGTCCGCCACCTGTCCTTCTCAAGACCCTAAATCTTCCCAACCTCACCCAGAATGTTGTGCATCACCACTTCGACAGGAAGGACTTTTTTTCCGAGTGGAAACCTGATACCGTGCATTCCACGTGAAGTCACAGACTACTAAGCTAACTAGAAAAAATGTCTCAGAATCAAAATCCCGGTGAGTCTCAAAAGCCTTGTATGCCCACTCCGCATAACATCATGTATAATTACATAACAGGGAAAGGAATGGGACAACCAGAGCCCAGCCCACCCACTTATAGACTTCTATATTGAAGGGAACTGAAGCAAGAAATGGTCCATTGTCTCCTCCACCCCACCACACTCCAATCCTGGACAACCACGGTTCTCCGCAGAGTGATGCTTCAAGTTGCCCTTCACATAGAGTCTGCCAAGGAACGAGCCCCAGGCCAAATCCCAAAACTTTAAAGGGATTCTCTCCAGATTAATCAAACCCAGACCCTCCCTCATAAACAGGGCCTGGGCAATCCCTCAAGGCAAGTGGCTCGCTAAAGGCAGATTCAACAACCCTCCTCTCCAGGGCCTTCCTAGGAAGAGACTTAATTTCCTCCGCCATCACTTGCCACTGCCGAAGCATTTTCAGGTATGGGGCAATGTAAGCCAGGAGCTCACCATGTCAGAGCCTCAGGATTTTCACCGGCCCAGTGTCGCAGAAAAGGCCTAAACCAAGACTGAAAAATACCAACCCACCAACGTGGTTCCTCTGGCAGCATGTTACCAAAATCACAATGATGTTTTAAAAACATCAGAGAAAAGAATACCACCAGGTTGACCATACCTAGGCCACCCAATCACCTGGGAGGTAGGTTACAGACCTCTTAATGAGGTTCAGTTTGTTCCCCCATAACAGCTGGAAGCAGGGGCGTTGCTAGGTCTACAAAAGATCTGGGGCTAGAGCCCATAGCAGCGTAGTAAAGAAAGTCATACGCTTGGATGGGCATACACATGTATATAATATACGTGTGTGTATGTGTATATATATCCCCAGAAAGCCCCCCCTTACATCGGGGTCCCCAAAGAGCCTCCCCCTTACATCAGGGTCCCCAGGGAGCCTCCCCCTTACATCAGGGTCCCCAGAGAGCCCTACTTACATTAGGGTCCCCAGAGAGCACCCCCCTTAAATCAGGGTCTCAAGAGCACCTCCTCCTTAAATCAGGGTCACCAGAGAGCCCCCCACTTACATCAGGGTCCCCAGAGAGCCTCCCCTCCCCTTGGGGACCCCTGCAGAGACTCGGGGCTATGGGCCCCAGATTCAGGGCTATAGCCCCAAAAGCCACCCCCTAGCGACGCCACTGGCTGAAAGAAACAGCTATAGATCTTCGCATAGAGAGACACCGGTTCAGGTGCGATTCAGGTCCGAATTTTTGCCCGAATTCACACCTGAACTGGACCCAAACATGCACAGGACCCTTTTGCAATCCACTCGGCGGCCACCCTGGACATGTGTGAGACGACTCCACTAAGAGCCGGTCACACTTGCCTGTCATGCGCATTGGATACGGGAAAAACTGCATCCAATTCACATATACAGTAATAGTGTGTGTGTCTGTGGGGGGACATTAGATAGTAGGCTTCTCTGGTGTGATGTGAATGAGGCCCACTTACATCAATGTGTCATGCTAATGTGCGTGTTTCCATAACATGCAATAATAACATGTGTCTATGTATTGCGGTGCCGTTCATTTTGAATAGCTTACCAATGCAGGCAGGGAACCCCCCCGTGTAAAAGCCACACGTTTATTGCATTACCATAAAAGGGGTCACATCCAATTTTCGGCATAATCAGGTGCATTGGCAGCATATTCTGTTCCATGAGCTTTTTTAATGCGACGCACTGTAATGTCCAACATAACACAGATTATCGCACAGAAGTAAATGTGACGTGTTTTACGAGTGTCAGTGGCAATTTTTTTTTTATTCTGTATAATTGGGTGAAATTTCCCAGTATGCAAAGCAGCAAACGTTGGCTGTATTTGGTGACTTCGGAGTTTCCTCATTTTACAACAATAGCCGCCATTTCCATAAGTCTGGCGATCATCTGAGACGCAGAAAACGGCTCCTCTCTCTGCAGAACATCAGACAATCATGCTTTGGGCCTACAGACTGACGTTGTGCCCAACCCCCAATCAATACAAGGAGCCCCCCCCCCCCCCCGCTCTCAGCTGATTAAATTACTTTCCATTCATTGGAATTGGATAGTAATGAAATTAAAGTGAATATATAACAAAGGGCCAGGAATACAGCTCTGCTGGTGTCGGGTTTAAAGCCAACCTTCACCCTACTTAGTATGGAAGACCCAAAATCTTGACATGCCTGCGCATGCTTGGAAAACCCCTGCAGCAGATATGCGCTAATGCCATACTAACAAAGATGGTGGCGCCGAAGGCGGATGTTTCCAAAGCTAAAGGGTACTGAAGTTCACCTTTAAATAGGGAACCTGCTCATAACTGATATTTCAGGGTGACTAAAGTCCCCGCAAGCTTTTCCGTAACAACATGGGGAACATCACCAGATAAATCCCTTGTAGGGGGTCACAGGACACGAGGAAGAGGTGAGACCTCCGGAGCGGGGTGGTGATGGGTGATGTAAGACAGGCACCACATTCCCAATACTGATACCAGAGGGAGGGGGGTTGGTTATGCTGTGTGGTGGCGGGCTCGATCAACTGGGGGGGGGTGTAGTGTAGGGTGGTGGGCTGGAGCGACGGAGGGGATGTCTGTGGTCAGGTCTGTCTGCCCCCCCCCCCCCCTCTTGATAGATGGGGCACCAGTTGCCACTGGAGTAGGGCTGTACAAAGTAGCAGTGGAAATTTTTGCACCCACTGTGGATCACTCTTCAGCAGGTGGTAAAGAGGCAATAAGTCCCCTCCTCACCGCCTGCTTTAATCCTGTAAATGCCGCGTCATGCGCTTTACATGCAGTTGCAGTGTGGCCCCATTCACTTGAATAGGTTGCATGTATGATATGAATTGTGTATTTGTGTATTGCCCACTGAACATAACAGGTGGAGATCATTTTTGGCCAACTCCGGGGAAAAAAAAAAAGGTTTCCCGTGCAGTGGGGCTGTTCGTTGCACTGCGCGGGTCAATTGTTCATTTTCATCTAGGGCAAGGTTTCCAAACTTTCCAAGCAAAGGGCCAGTTTACTGTCCTTTAGGATTTAGGGGGGCCGGACTGTGGCCATTGGGAGTAGAAAATGCCTGACATCAGTGCCCTGATTTTTTTGGGGGGGAGGAATAGTGCCCCCTTGATGGTGTCAGTAAGGGGAATGGTGCCCCATTGATGGTGTCAGTAAGGGGAATGGTGTCCCATTGATGGTGTCAGTAAGGGGAATGGTGCCCCATTGATGGTGTCAGTAAGGGGAATGGTGCCCCATTGATGGTGTCAGTAAGGGGAATGGTGCCCCATTGATGGTGTCAGTAGGGGGAATGGTGCCTCATTGATGGTGTCAGTAGGGGGAATGGTGCCCCATTGATGGTGTCAGTAAGGGGAATGGTGCCCCATTGATGGTGTCAGTAGGGGGAATGGTGCCCCATTGATGGTGTTAATAAGGGGAATGGTGCCCCATTGATGGTGTCAGTAAGGGGAATGGTGCCCCATTGATGGTGTAAGTAAGGGGAATGGTGCCCCATTAATGGTGTCAGTAGGGGGAATGGTGCCCCATTGATGGTGTCAGTAGGGGGAATGGTGCCCCATTGATGGTGTCAGTAGGGGGAATGGTGCCCCATTGATGGTGTCAGTAGGGGGAATGGTGCCCCATTGATGGTGTCAGTAGGGGGAATGGTGCCCCATTTATGGTGTCAGTAGGGGGAATGGTGCCCCATTGATGGTGTCAGTAGGGGGAATGGTGCCCCATTGATGGTGTCAGTAGGGGGAATGGTGCCCCATTGATGGTGTCAGTAGGGGGAATGGTGCCCCATCATTGCTGTCAGTTGGTGGAATGGTGCCCTTAGGGCCAGATAAGGTCAAGCAAAGGGCCACATTCGACCCCCAGGCTTCAGTTTGAAGACCACTGGTCTAGGGGATTGGAGAAAGGAGATTTACTTACCACTTACCTAATCCTCCAATCCTCCCCACACAAGACCGGTCTCTGTGACTCCTGCCCCCCCCCCCCCCCCCACCGCGGTCTTGTACAGTGAACTGTTACTGAAGTCATCATGCCCAGAGAGCCGCTCTGGATGCGAGGATGTACAGAACAGTCCACTGATGGATGGTGGGGGAGCGTTGTTTTGCAGTGAAGGATGGGGTGAGTATAAGCTTTCTCCTCTACCCTGGACAAAGCAAGCAGTTGACCCCCACAGTGCGGGCACAGCCCCGCTGCATGAGAAAACTTTTTTTTTTTTTAGAAGATTGGAAAAATGTTGCCTGGTCTGAAGAGTCTGGATTTCAGCTGCGACATTCAGATATCACCGGTTCAGGCTGGTGGTGGAGGTGTAATGGTGTGGGGGATGGGATATCACCGGTCCAGGCTGGTGGTGGGGGTGTAATGGTGTGGGGGATGGGGTATCACTGGTTCAGGCTGGTGGTGGGGGGTGTAATGGTGTGGGGGATGGGATATCACCGGTTCAGGCTGGTGGTGGGGGTGTAATGGTGTGGGGGATGGGATATCACCGGTTCAGGCTGGTGGTGGGGGTGTAATGGTGTGGGGGATGGGATATCACCGGTTCAGGCTGGTGGTGGGGGTGTAATGGTGTGGGGGATGGCGTATCACCGGTTCAGTCTGGTGGTGGAGGTGTAATGGTGTGGGGGATGGGATATCACCGGTTCAGGCTGGTGGTGGGGGTGTAATGGTGTGGGGGATGGGATATCACCGGTTCAGGCTGGTGGTGGGGGTGTAATGGTGTGGGGGATGGGGTATCACCGGTTCAGGCTGGTGGTGGAGGTGTAATGGTGTGGGGGATGGGATATCACCGGTTCAGGCTGGTGGTGGGGGTGTAATGGTGTGAGGGATGGGATATCACCGGTTCAGGCTGGTGGTGGGGGTGTAATGGTGTGAGGGATGGGATATCACCGGTTCAGGCTGGTGGTGGGAGTGTAATGGTGTGGGGGATGGGATATCACCGGTTCAGGCTGGTGGTGGGGGTGTAATGGTGTGGGGGATGGGATATCACCGGTTCAGGCTGGTGGTGGGGGTGTAATGGTGTGGGGGATGGGATATCACTGGTTCAGGCTGGTGGTGGGGGTGTAATGGTGTGGGGAATGGGGTATCACCGGTTCAGGCTGATGGTGGGGGTGTAATGGTGTGGGGGATGGTATATCAGGCGGGTAGTGGGGGTGTAATGGTGTGGGGGATGGGATATCACCAGTTCAGGCTGGTGGTGGAGGTGTAATAGTGTGGGGGATGGGGTATCACCGGTTCAGGCTGGTGGTGGGGGTGTAATTGTGTGGGGGATGGGATATCACCAGTTCAGGCTGATGGTGGGGGTGTAATGGTGTGGGGGATGGGATATCACCGGTTCAGGCTGGTGGTGGAGGTGTAATGGTGTGGGGGATGGGATATCACCGGTTCAGGCTGGTGGTGGAGGTGTAATGGTGTGGGGGATGGGGTATCACTGGTTTAGGCTGATGGTGGGGGTGTAATGGTGTGGGGGATGGGATATCACCGGTTCAGGCTGGTGGTGGAGGTGTAATGGTGTGGGGGATGGGATATCACCGGTTCAGGCTGGTGGTGGGGGTGTAATGGTGTGGGGGATGGGGTATCACCGGTTCAGGCTGGTGGTGGGGGTGTAATGGTGTGGGGGATGGGGTATCACCGGTTCAGGCTGGTGGTGGGGGTGTAATGGTGTGGGGGATGGGGTATCACTGGTTCAGGCTGGTGGTGGGGGTGTAATGGTGTGGGGGATGGGGTATCACCGGTTCAGGCTGGTGGTGGGGGTGTAATGGTGTGGGGGATGGGGTATCACCGGTTCAGGCTGGTGGTGAGGGTGTAATGGTGTGGGGGATGGGATATCACCGGTTCAGGCTGGTGGTGGGGGTGTAATGGTGTGGGGGATGGGATATCACCGGTTCAGGCTGGTGGTGGAGGTGTAATGGTGTGGGGGATGGGATATCACTGGTTCAGGCTGGTGGTGGGGATGTAATGGTGTGGGGGATGAGATATCACCAGTTCAGGCTGGTGGTGGGGGTGTAATGGTGTGGGGGATGGGGTATCACCGGTTCAGGCTGGTGGTGGGGGTGTAATGGTGTGGGGGATGGGATATCACTGGTTCAGGCTGGTGGTGGGGGTGTAATGGTGTGGGGGGGGATATTTTCTTGGCACACTTTGGGCCCCTTAGTACCAATTGAGCATGGTTTATACACCACAGCCTACCTGAGTATTGTTGCTGACCATGTCCATCCCTTTATGACTACAGTGTCCCCATCTTCTGATGGCTCCTTCCAGCAGGATAATGCACCATGTCACAAAGCTCCAATCATCTCACCACTGGACAATGAGGTCCCTGTCCTCCACTGGCCTCCACACTCACACTAGCAAGGTGGCCCTAATAAAGGGGGTCCAACCCGCTACTAACAAGGGGAACCTAATAAAGGGGCTCCAACCCACTGCTAGCAAGGAGGACCTAATAAAGGGAGTCCAACCCACTACTAGCAAGGAGGACCTAATAAAGAGGGTCTAACCCGCTACTAGCAAGGGGGAACCTAATAAAGGGGGTCCAACCCGCTACTAGCAAGGGGAACCTAATAAAGAGGGTCTAACCCGCTACTAGCAAGGGGGACCTAATAATGTGGCCGTTGAGTGTAAACATACTATACTGTGTACAATGTAACAAATAATCTTAAAATGTATCAATGTAAAAAATAAATAAATAAATAAATAAAATGTCAGATTGTAACGATCAATCATCAGAATCCAGATGAGTCATAACAGATAATATTCTGTGTACAATGTAACAGATATTGTTCAAATGTAACAAACAAACTTTTCACAGACGGGGATGAGTCATACAATGTAACAATGTGTGCGACTCACAGTTCAGGGCCGCTTCACAATCGCCCATACGGTACAACGCAGAGTATTGCAGGCAGCTGTCAGTGTGTGACGTCCGACATCGCATTTCTTTTTGTTCAGTTTAATGTGAAGTGTCCGATAATGACACTTTATTTACGTCTCTCCGCTGCAGCGCAATGACCTGCGACGCCATGCGATATTCACACCGGCGCGAAAACGCCTGTCGCCGCACATAGTATGAATGAGCCCGCAAGGGCCTGTTCACACCGGAATGCAACAGAGATAAAGCCATCACATTCACATGTTGAGACATTTTTTTTCCTTAGTATTTTTTTTTTTTCTCTTTGTTAATAATGAACCTGCAAGGTTATTCATTTATTTATTTTTTAACCACTTAAGGACCAGAAGAATTCCCCCTTCCTGACCAGCTCATTTTTTGCGATACGGCACGGCGTCGCTTTAAGTGACAATTGCGAAGTTGTACCCAAACAAAACTGATGTCCTTTTTTCCCCCAAATAGAGCTTTCTTTTGGTGCCATTTGATCACCTCTGCGGTTTTTATTTTTTGCGCTATAAACAAAAATAGAGCGACAATTTTGAAAAAAAAAACACAACAATATTTTATACAATTTGCTATAATAAGTATAAAAAATAAAAATAAAAAAAATAAAAAAAGAAATGTCTTCCTCAGTTTAGGCCGATATGTAATCTTCTACATATTTTATATAAGTTGCAATAAGCGTATATTGATTGGTTTGCGCAAAAGTTATAGCGAAAACAAAATACGGGATAGATTAATGGCATTTTTTTGAATTATTTTTTTATTGTTATTAATGGCGGTGATCTGCGATTTTTAGCGGGACTGCGACATTTCGGCGGACACATCGGACACTTTTGACACATTTTTGGGACCATTGTCATTTATACAGCGATCAGAGCTATAAACATGCACTGATAACACTAGCGGGGCGATCAAGGGGTTAAGTGTGTTCCCTGTTAGGTGTTTCTAACTGTGGGGGTGGATGTGACTTACTACCCTACTTTCTCTCTTCTGAAATCCCCACAATTATTCTTGGGGACTTCAACATCCCTGTCAACACTAACACTACTATTACTTCTAAACTTCTCAGTCTAACCTCATCGCTTGACCTGAAGCAATGGATACAGGCTCCTACCCACTCCAACAGCAACACCCTTGACCTTGCCTTCTCCTATCTGTGCACTTCGTGCAACCTTTCCAACAATCCATTCCCACTCTCTGATCACCACCTTATTAGTTTTGCTCTCTCCTTGTCTTCCACCTCTTCTCCCTCCAACCGCCCAACAGTTACACGCAGAAACCTTCACCACCTCAACCCTTCTCTTCTCTACTCTGCTACTGATCACCTCTATGACAAAATCTCCCCCCTGTCCTGCCCCAACCTAGCTACTTTCATTTACAACAGCTCACTGTCCTCCTCCCTAGACAAGCTGGCCCCCCTCACTACACGCAGAATTAGGCCCCGACTGCTACAACCCTGGCAAACAGATGACACCAGAAGTCTCAGAAAACGTAGCCGCGCTCTTGAGCGCCTGTGGCATAAGACTAAGACCCAGGAAGACTTCACACAATATAAATCTGCCCTCCTAAAATACTACTCCTGCCTTCACACTGCCAAACAGACCTACTTTATCACACTCATCAACACCTTCTCATCCAGTCCACGTCAACTCTTCTCTACCTTCAACACTCTACTCTGTCCTCCACTGCCTCCACCCACCAACTCACTCACTGTCCAGGAGATTGCCAATCACTTCAAAACTAAGATTGACACAATTCACGTGGAGATCGCCAATGCGCAAAAACCTCCCCCATGCAACACCCCATGTCCACAGATACAGTCATTACTTCCCTCATTCAACCCTGCTACTACTACTGAGGTTGCTAAACTTTTATCTAGCACTCATCTAACCACTTGCCCCCTGGATCCTGTTCCCTCGCAAATGCTACGCTCACCCTCTGACTCGATTCTACGCTCTCTAACTCACATTTTCAACCTCTCCCTCTCTTGTGGCATCTTCCCAAACTCTCTAAAACATGCGCTAGTCACCCCCATACTAAAAAAGCCCTCACTGGATCCCACCAATCTCAACAACTTACGTCCTATCTCCTTACTCTCCTTCTCCTCCAAACTTCTTGAAAGACTGGTCTACAACCGATTAAGTGACCATCTGACCATGAATAAACTTCTTGATCCCCTTCAGTCCGGTTTTCGCCCTCAACACTCCACGGAAACTGCTCTCCTTAAACTCTCAAATGACCTACTAATGGCTAAAGCCAATGGACACTATTCTGTACTACTTCTCCTGGATCTCTCTGCTGCCTTTGACACAGTGGACCACCCACTCCTCCTCGAAAAACTCCACTCCTTTGGTCTCCATGACTGCACTCTTCGCTGGTTCTCATCCTACCTATCCCACCGCTCCTTCAGTGTCACTTACAACTCTACTTCCTCCTCTCCTCTTCCTTTTTCCGTTGGGGTCCCCCAAGGTTCTGTTCTCGGACCTCTCCTTTTTTCAATCTACACCACCTCCTTGGGTCAGTTGATTGCCTCCCACGGCTTTAAATATCATCTCTACGCTGATGACACCCAAATCTATCTCTCCACCCCCCAGCTCTCTCCATCTGTCTCCTCACGCATTACCAACTTATTAGCAGACATATCAGCCTGGATGTCACATCACTTTCTCAAACTCAACCTATCCAAAACCGAGCTCATGATATTTCCTCCCTCAGGTGCCACTTCCCCTGATCTCCCTGTCAAGATCAACGGCTCAACTATCAACCCATCTCCCCACGCCAAGGTCCTAGGTGTAATCCTGGACTCTGAACTAACCTTTCGACCCCACATTCTATCACTATCCAAAGCTTGCCGCCTCTGTCTTCGCAACATCTCCAAGATACGCCCCTTCCTAACCAATGACACCACAAAGCTTCTAATCCACTCCCTGGTCATCTCCCGCCTTGACTACTGCAACTCCCTCCTCATTGGTTTACCTCTAAATAGGCTATCCCCACTTCAGTCCATCATGAATGCTGCTGCCAGGCTCATCCACCACACAAACCGCTCAGCGTCTGCTACACCCCTCTGCCAATCCCTCCATTGGCTGCCACTCAGTCACCGAATTAAATTCAAGATACTAACTATAACTTACAAAGCCATCCACAACCTGGCCCCAGCTACATCTCTAACCTAGTCACAAAATACCAACCTAATCGTTCTCTTCGCTCCTCCCAAGACCTCCTGCTCTCAAACTCCCTTGTCACCTCATCCCATGCTCGCCTTCAGGACTTCTCCAGAGCCTCCCCCATCCTCTGGAATGCTCTACTCCAATCCGTCCGTTTTTCTCCTACTTTATCCACTTTCAGACGATCCCTGAAAACTCATCTCTTCAGAGAAGCCTATCTGGCCCCCACCTAACAACTGTACATTTATCTTCTCAAATCAGCCCATCCCCCACAGTTATTACCTCTTGTATCTCTTGACTTCCCCTCTTAGATTGTAAGCTCTAAGGAGCAGGGCCCTCTGATTCCTACTGTATCAAATTGTATTGTATTTGTACTGTCTACCCTCAAGTTGTAAAGCGCTACGTAAACTGTTGGCGCTATATAAATACTGTATAATAATAATAATAATACTAGAGGAGGAGAGAGATCGCTATTCCTGCTAAGTAGGAACAGCCAATCTGTCTCTCCTCTCCTGTCAGAATATGTGTGTTTACATACACAGATCCCCGCTCTGGCTCTCGTGGCCGTTATCGCACGTGGCCGGCAGACATCGCAGCCGCTGGCTATGCGCATCGCGTCCCCTGGGCGTGCGCGCATGCTAGAGCTGTCTGAAGGGCCGACGTACAGCTACGGCGATTCGCGGGAACGTGCCGACCTGGTGCGGTATAATGACGGCGGCTGGTCGGCAAATGGTTAATGAGCTTCATTTATATGCAGTTTGTTTACACACATTTGTGCACATTGTGCTGCAAAACTGCAAAAAAAAATGCAGCCTGCTCTACTTTTTTTTTTTTAAACGCACGTAACTGTAAACATTCATTTTTATCGTCATTGCGTTTGGAATGCATTTTTGAACAAATGTAATTGCATATGGCAAATTCACAGCAGAAACTACCCGTTTTACTGCGTGTTTTTTCAAGTGCAGTGATGTGCATTTGACCCGCATTTTTATGCGCAATTGCAGTGCTTTTTTCCTAAACTTGCATTACCTTTGAGGTCACTTCTGTCTTTTAAAATGGCCCATTCACATCAGAAACTGTGCGTTTAGGGCCCCTTCACATCACATGCAGTCTAGTACAGCTTTTTTTCTGCATTAAAAACGCATGGAAAGTAGATTATATGGTTTCCAATGACATAGTTTACACCAGTGCGGTCAGATCCAGAAAAAAAAAAAAGTAGAACATGCTTCATTTTTCCTGAACTGGACTCGACTGGAACGCGGTAAAACACATAAAAAAATGCACTGGACCCCAGTCAGTGAGATTAGAAAAAAAAACAAGAAAAAAGCATCTGGAATGCATCCGGAAATGCATCAAAAACGCAACAAAAACCCACGGGAATGCATCAAAAATACATGAAAAACACGCATGCAGAAACGCATCCGGAACAGATCTGGAGTGCATTTTTGTGGTGTGAACTGGCTCCTATGTTTTTGCTTGTGCAGTGACGTGCATTTGACACGCCTTTTTATGCGCATTTGCATGCATTTGTCATCAGTGGCGGCTGGTGCTCAAAATTTTTGGGGGGGCGAAAAACAAACTGAAAAATTCTGAAAAAAAAACATCAAACGCAGCCACTGTGACAAAAAACGCAGCCACTGTGCCCATCAAATAGTGCCACTGTGACCCCACCCCCGCACCCATTTGCTGTCTGACAGGCACTTACCCTGTCTCGGTGGCAGGTCAGGCAGCTGTGGGACCTTTGCAGCGGGTCAGACAGCGGCTCCTGTGTCCTCCATGCGTCTCCTCCCCTCTTCCTGATAGGCGTCCAATCGCAGCACCTGTCCTTTCAGCCAATCAGGTGACGGGTAACAGACCCGTGCTTCCTGATTGGCAGAGAGGCGGTTCAGTGCTAGAAAATTAAATATTCATTTGCTTTTCTAACACACCTGAGTGGGATTGTAGTGCAATGCTCTGCGCTCCGAGTCCACCTTTTCTGAAGCCTATCAGAGCCTCTGGCTCTAATCAGGTGCTTCAAACCCCCCGCTGCTGTAATTCAGGCGCCCGGCGTCCGAAAAGGGTCCGGATGCATGAAAAGGGGGTGGTGGCGGTGGCCATGGATTAATGCAATGCATGAATCTATCCATTAGTCATAGAGGGGGGGTGGTGAGGATGGAGGGGGCGGCGCCCTTATTGGACGCACCGTCTGTGATGTATTTTTCCTAAGCTTGCATTTCCTTTGAGGTCATTTTTGTTTTCTTTTCTTCTGGACTGTTATGTGCGTTGTACTGCGTTGTGTTGTGTTGCATTTCTGTGCATTTGCAGTGCAGGAAGCTGCAGCTTGCTGTACTTTTTTCACTGCGCGGCATT
Source organism: Lithobates clamitans (assembly GCA_037952925.1). Taxonomy (NCBI): domain Eukaryota; kingdom Metazoa; phylum Chordata; class Amphibia; order Anura; family Ranidae; genus Lithobates; species Lithobates clamitans. The sequence goes on along the minus strand of JBBGZY010001053.1, from coordinate 47,573 downwards.
AGTGCGATCTGTGCTCATAGAATAACCTGGATATTGGACTGTCTATGCAAATGGTGAGCATCAAAAATGCATCTCACTGGTGATAACAGGACCCTAAAGCCTAAGCCTCAGTTCACGCCCGTGTGTTGCACCGTACATACGTGTTACATGCGTTACCTTAGAACTCTCTATAATGCGCACTGCGCTGAAAGTACATCAAAGATGCAGCAAGCGGGATTTCTTTTAATGCATCGCACCAAACACACGTCTAAAATGCACAGGTGTGAATGGGGTCCAACTCCAGACAGTTTTTGGTTTGGACCCCCTGCACACCTGTGCGTTTTAGATGCAGTGCCAGTGGTGGCTGGTGCTCCATCCAGGGGGGAGGCGGCAAACAAACTACCCCCCTGGCAGAGGCAACAATTACACCACCAGACCTCCCCCCATCCCCCAACCCCACCCACTGCCTCTGCACCTCCGGCTCTAATCATCTGCTTCCAAAAAAAACCCCATTGGAATTCATGCGTCCGGCGCCCTGCATGCAGATTAGAGGTGGGCACATTAGATTAGGGGGGTGACAACCCTGCGCCCCATATGGAGCGGCGGCCACTGTGCAGTGCATTAAAAAAATGCTGCATGGTAAATGTTTGATGCTCTTTTAGCAAAATTCACGTAATATACAGTTTAATGGTAATGCATGGAAAATGTTATGCACCTAAACGCACCACACAGGTGTGAACAGGGCCTTAGTTCTGGATAAGCTGGCCATAGACGGTTCGAATCTCAGCCGATTCAGTAGGGACTGGCTGAGATTCGATCCATGTATATGCAGCCTGATTGTACCCAAGTTGATCGATCAACCTGTCGGATTTCATATAGCCACTACCAATAATCACTGTGCGCTCTCCCAGCCGGAACGGCTCCCCGCGGCCAACCCCCGCCCTCTCCCCCCCACGCACAGGGAGAACACAATAGTGATTCCCCCATCAGCACAGTCCGTGGTTGCAGGACAGAAAATCTCACCATCGAGGGCTGTTTTTAGGGTGTATCTAAAGTCCGTAAATTCCAAACTGAGAATATTTCCGATCGTTTCCTGTCCTAGTGATGGAAAATTTCTTTGGCGGTTGTAGTGACAAAAAAAAATTATTTTTAGCACACATACAAAGTGTAAGAACCTCTGACAGCGTTTGAATGGCTGTCCGTACCTTCCGGTCCCGGTGACAAATCTTACCTCTTGTGTGAGTATCACAGGGAATAGGAAGTGAGGGAAAATCTCCCCAACGAGGTCAGAGACAACCAAACACAAATAAAAATGACAGAATAAATAGATACTTATAAATGGATAAATAAAATGTATCTAAACCTCAGTCCCTACTGAGGAAGTCCTGACTGATTGGACGTAACGCGTATGGGGGGGGGGGGCAGAGTCATGTGCCAATGACGTCATCACGCTTTGGTTCCAGAGTGTTGTTGCAGAGCCATGAGAGATCTGTATATGAGAGCTGATTGCACATACTGGAGTGCATCTTGTGATTGGTGATCTGTTTTATTTCTCTTGTGAGTGTTTTATTCCTTCAATTTTTGTTTAATAAAATCGCAGTGAGCACTATGAGTGCCGCTCTTTTTTATATGAGATTTACATGGAATGAGTGTTGGAGGAGGAGCGAGACCGCCTTCTACCATTAATACCAGCCTGCTTCGGGGTAATAAGCGCCGTCTGACCTCGTTTAACCATTTGGGATCAAATATGGAGGTGAACGGATTTGAATTCTCGCTTTGAAAGATCACGTGATCTTCTTCACTGGCGTTTGTCCGTCAAATTTTTCTTTGGAATATTTCCTTTATAGACATTTATTTGTTTATATGCCTTTTGTCACCACTATACTTTAGAGCAGGGAGTAGACAACCTTAACCCCTTCAATACCGAGCACTTACACCCCCTTCCTGCCCAGGCCAGTTTTCAGCTTTCAGCGCTCTCACACTTTGAATGACAATTGCGCGGACGTGCTACACTGTACCCAAACAACATTTTTATCTTTTTGTTCCCACTAATAGAGCTTTCTTTTGGTGGTATTTGATCACCTGTATGGTTTTTATTAGTTGCTAAAGGAACAAAAAAGCCCGAAAATTTTGAAAAAAAAAGTTTTTCTTGATTTCTGTTAAACAAATTTGTAAATAAGTAAGTTCTCTCCTTCACTGATGAGCACTAATGAGGCGGCACTGATAAGGCGGCACTGATAAGGCGGCACTGATGAGGTGGCACTGATGGGCACCGATGATGGGCACTAATATGCAGCGCTGATGGGCACTGATAGGTGGCACTGATATGCAGCACTGATGGGCATTGATAAGTGGCACTGATGGGCACTCATAGGTGGCACTGATGGGCACTGATATGTGACACTGATGGGCACTGAAAGGCTGCAATGATGGGTACTTTTGGTTGTCACTGATGGGCACTGATAGGTGGCACTGATGGGCACGGATGGGCACTGATAGGTGGCCCTGATGGGTGACACTAATGGACACTGATAGATGGCACTGATGGGCATCACTGATAAGGAAGCACTGTCAGGCATTACTGATGGGCATCATTTATGGGCACTGATAGGCATCCCTGGTGTTCAAGGGTGGCATACCTGGTAGTCATCCATGGTGGGCATCCCTGATGGTCCTGGGTGGGTATCTTGGGGGGGGAGGGGCTGCGCTGATAATTAGTGCAGACCCCCCCCCCCCCCTGGCATTTCCTCACATATGCTCATTATGGGATCCATAGAAAAAGCACCGAAATTGAGGTAGATACAAGTACACTGCTGCTCTCTCAGCTGCTGCTACTCCCTCTGGACGCAGCTAAACGCGACTAAACGCGGCATGCAAACGCGGCTAAATGGGCGTTTTTAATCGCCGGTTTTAAGCTCTCAAAAAAAAAGTTCAGAGGAAAAAGTAGTACAGGAACCTTTTTCAATGTTCCTGCGACTTGAGTCACAACGCTTTGAACGGTTCTATTGCCGGCAATAGGGTGTGACAAATCACAGCGGTGTGAACCAGGGCCATGCTGGGGCATTTAGAGGCAGGGGAAAAATATGCCAAATGCCCCCTAAAAGCAGCAGAGGAAATGTCCAGTGTGCATGAGGCGGGGGACAGATCCAGTACAATGAGACCGACTTCCACCAGATACTCCATGACCTGATTAATGAAAACCTTCACCGATACATTTATATTGTCTCTTATGACTCATCCACTTTGTGAAGATTGTTTGTTACATTTCTAAATTATTTGTTACATATTACATCTTCTGCATTACAGTCTTTGTTGGTTACATTTGTGTGACTCATCCGGAGTGTACTGTTTAGTGCAATTAGGATCGGCTCACATCTGTGCAGGGGGGGGTTCAAACATCTGTGCAGGGGGGCTCACATCTGTGCAGGGGGGGTTCACATCTGTGCAGGGGGGTTCAAACATCTGTGCGGGGGGGCTCACATCTGTGCAGGGGGTTCACACCTGTGCAGGGGGGGTTCACATCTGTGCAGGGGGGGTTCACATCTGTGCAGGGGGGTTCACATCTGTACAGGGGGGTTCACATCTGTGCAGGGGGGGTTCACATCTGTGCAGGGGGGGTTCACATCTGTGCAGGGGGGGTTCACATCTGTGCGGGGGGGTTCACATCTGTGCAGGGGGGTTCACATCTGTGCAGGGGAGGTTCACATCTGTGCAGGGGGGTTCAAACATCTGTGCGGGGGGCTTCACATCTGTGCAGGGGGGTTCACATCTGTGCAAGGGGGGTTCACATCTGTGCAGGGGAGTTCACATCTGTGCAGGGGGGGTTCACATCTGTGCGGGGGGCTCACATCTGTGCAGGGGGGTTCAAATCAGTGCAGGGGGGTTCAAACATCTGTGCAGGGGGGCTCACATCTGTGCAGGAGGGTTCACATCTGTACAGGGGGGTTCACATCTGTGCAGGGGGCTCACATTGTGTGGGGGGGGTTCACTTCTGTGTGGGGGGGTTAACATCTGTGCAGGGGGTTCACATTTGTGCGGGGGGTTCACATCTCTGCGGGGGGTTCACATCTGTGTGGGGGGGTTCACATCTGTGTGGGGGGTTCACACCTGTGCGGGGGGTTCACATCTCTGCGGGGGGTTCACATCTGGGCAGGAGGGGTTGACATCTGTGCAGGTGAGTTCACATCTGTGCAGGGGGGTTCACATCTGCATCTGTGCAGGGGGGTTCACGTCTGGGCAGGGGGGTTCACATCTGTGCAGGGGGTTCACATTTGTGCAGGGGGTTCACATATCTGTGCAGGGGGTTCATATATCTGTGCAGGGGAGGGGTTCCTGCTGCGGATCCGCACCTGTACCTGCAGCCGCAACCGCCCGCACAGAAAAATGCTCTGTATGCATGCGTGTGCCATTAATCCTAATGGCATGCTACACGGACTGGAAATTGCACCCACACTGGGAACCACACTGCACTTGAAGTTCCCGTGCGGACTGCAATTCCAGAGATGGTGCCGCGATGGACCGTTCCCTGTGTTTCTGGAGGCACCGCAGCCCATTCAAATGAGCAAATGAACAGAGCCGCATAGGTGTGAAACTAGGGTTAGGGCAGGGTCTCCAAGGTTTTTCATCTTCATGCATGAAGGTAAAAAACCTTCTGAGCGCAGCACCCCCCCCCACCCAAACTGGCACCTAACTGATCCTTGGGGCACAGTTCCCCTCAATGACACCAATGATGGGGCACTATTCCTCCCACTAACACCAATGATGGGGCACTATTCCTCTGACAGACACCAACAACGGGACTCTATTCCTCCCACTGACACCAATGATGGGGCACTATTCCTCTGACTGACAGCAACAATGGGGCTCTATTCCTCCACTGACACCAATGATGGGTCCAATTAGTGTCCAGCCTGGCTGGATATCACAGCATACAACCTGTCTGTTGTTTAGTTACTTGTGTTATCTATACATACTAATGATAAAGATTGGATTGCTGGAATCCTCAAATGGTCCATTTGCAACGTATCAAGAAATGTCACCATCCTGGTCACCGGTATGTCATGAAAGAAACAGGCAAATCCATAGAGTTTGTTTGCCTAATATACAGCCAGGCAGAGCTCTACTTCAGTGGTCCCCAAACAACAGCCCATGGCCCAGATTCGGCCCTATGCTGGCATTTAACTCACCCTTGGGGCACAGTTCCCTTCAAAGACACCAACGATGGGGCACTATTCCTGCAACTAATGCCAACAGTGGGACACTATTGCTCCTTCTGACACCATTGATGGGTCACTATTCCTGTTAGTAACAACATTGATCAGGCGGCCGCCATCGTGGGCACCCTGGACAGCTAAGTGTGCTTATTAAAAGTCAGCAGCTACAGTGTTTGTAGCTGCTGAATTTAAAAAAAAATTTCCAGCTGGACCTCCTCTCTAAGTCTTTTTTTTTTTAATAACAAACATGTTCTACTTACCTGCTCTGTGTGATTTTGCACAGGGCAGGTTTGATCCTCCTCTTCTCGTGTCCCCTTCCAACACTTATGGCCCCTCCCTCCTGCCGAGTGCCCCCAAAGCAAACCGCTTGGCTTGGGGGCACCCAAGCAGGCTCGCTCCTGAGCCGCTGCCCTGCATGCCCATTCAGACACAGAGTTGCAGCTCAGCCCTGCCCCCTCTCTCTTCTCATTGGCTCACTTTCTGTGATTGACAGCAGTGGGAGCCAATGGCTCCTTCTGCTATCTCAGCCAATGAGGAGGGAGAGTCACCAGACAGCTGAGGCTCTCGTGCACATCGCTGGATCGAGATGGGACTCAGGTAAGTATGGGGGGGGGGAGTTTCCGATTACTGGTGTCAGTGAGAGGATTAGTGTCCCACCATTGGTGTCAGTGGGAGGAATAGTGCCCCATCTTTGGTGTCAGTGAGAGGAATAGTGCCCCATTATTAGTGTCAGTGGAAGGAATAGCGCCCCATTATGGGTGTCAGTGGGAGGAATAGTAACCCATTGATGGTCTCAGAAGGAGTAATAGTGCCACTTTCTTGGTGTCGGAAGAAGACTAGTGCCCCATCATTGGTGTCAGTAAGAGGAATAGTGCCCCATCAATGGTGTCAGAAGGAGCAATAGTGTCCCACTGTTGGCATCAGTTGCAGGAATAGTGCCCCATCATTGGTGTCTTTGAAGGGAACTGTGCCCCAAGGGTGAGTTAAATGCCAGCATAGGGCCGAATCTGGGCCATGGGCTGTTTTTTGGGGACCACTGAAGTAGAGCTTTGCCTGGCTGTATATTAGGCAAACAAACTCTATGGATTTGCCTGTTTCTTCCATGACATACCGGTAACCAGGATGGTGACATTTCTTGATACGTTGCAATTGGACCATTTGGTGATTCCAGCAATCCAATCTTGTACGCTGTGATATCCAGCCAGGCTGGATTCGAATTGGACCCATCATTGGTGTCAGTGGGAGGAATAGAATCCCATTGTTGTTGTCAGTTTGTCAGTTAGAGGAATAGTGCCCCATCATTGGTGACATTGAGGTGAACTGCGCCCCATCATTGGAGACATTGAGGTGCCCCAAGGATCAGTTAGGTGCCAGCTGAGGGCCACATCTAGCCCATGGGCTGTAGTTTGGGGACCACAACCGAGGGGGGCTATTTGAATTTGGCAATCTGTGCTGCAGTGCCCTCTATTTAACACATCGCTAATAGTGATGAAAAGTTTTACAGTGCCTTGAAAAAGTATTCATACTCCTTGAAATTCCCCCACACTTTGTCATGTTACAACCAAAAACATAAATGTATTTTATTGGGATTTTATGTGATAGACCAACACAAAGTGTCACATAATTGTGAAGTGGAAGGAAAATGATAAATGATACAAATAAATATGTGAAAAGTGTGGGGGGGGGGGGCATTTGTATTCAGCCCCCTTTACTCTGATACCCCTAACTAAAATCTAGTGGAACCAATTGCCTTCAGAAGTCACCTAATAAGTAAATAGAGTCCACCTGTGTGTCATTTAATCTCAGTATAAATGCAGCTGTTCTGGGAAGCCCTCAGAGGTTTGTTAGAGAACCTTAGTGAACAAACAGCATCATGAAGGTCAAGGAGCACACCAGACAGGTCAGGGATAAAGTTGTGGAGAAGTATAAAGCAGGGTTAGGTTATAAAAAAATCTCCCAAGCTTTGAACATCTCACGGAGCTCTGTTCAATCCATCATCGGAAAATGGAAAGAGTATGGCACAACTGCAAACCTACCAAGAAATGGCCGTCCACCTAAACTGACCGGCCGGGCAAGGAGAGCATTCATCAGAGAAGAGCCAAGAGGTCCATGGTAACTCTGGAGGAGCTGCAGAGATCCACAGCTCAGGTGGGAGAATCTGTCCACAGGACAACTATTAGTCGTGTTCTCCACAAATCTGCCCTTTATGGAAGAGTGACAAGAAGAAAGACATTGGAGAAAGAAAGTCATAAGAAGTCCTGTTTGTAGTTTGTGAGAAGCCATGTGGAGGACACAGCAAACATGTGGAAGAAGGGGATCTGGTCACATGAGAAAAAAATTAAAAGTTTTGGCCTAAAAGTAAAACGCTATGTGTGGGGAAAACTAACACTGCACATCACCCTGAACACACCATCCCCACTGTGAAACATGGTGGTGGCAGCATCATGTGGTGGGGATGGTTTTCTTCAGCAGGGACAGGGAAGCTGGTCAGAGTTGATGGGAAGATGGATGGAGACAAATACAGGACAATCTTAGAAGAAAACCTGTTAGAGTCTACAAAAGACTTGAGACCGGGGCGGAGGTTCACCTTCCAGCAGGACAACGACCCGAAACATACAGCCAGAGCTACAATGGAATGGTTTAGATCAAAGCATATTCATGTGTTAGAATGGCCCAGTCACAGTCCAGACCTAAATCCCATTGAGAATCTGTGGCAAGACTGGAAAATTGCTGTTCACAGACGCTCTCCATCCAATCTGACAGAGCTTGAGATATTTTACAAAGAAGAATGGGCAGAAATGTCCTCTCTAGATGTGCAAAGCTGGTAGAGACATCCCCAAAAAGACTTGTAGAGAAATAGGGTTCTACAAAGTATTGACTCCGGGGGGCGCCATACAAATGCCCCCCCCACACTTTTCACATATTTATTTGTATCATTTATCATTTTCCTTCCACTTCACAATTATGAGCCACTTTGTGTTGGTCTATCACACAAAATCCCAATAAAATACACGTTTTTGGTTGTAACCTGACAAAATGTGGGGAATTTCAAGGGGTATGAATACTTTTTAAAGGCGCTGTAATTTCACTAAAATTTCAGCAAAAAATTCTGACATTTCAGCAAAATTTTACCAAAATGCCTTGAAGTCAATAAAAGGTGAAATTGTGTTTATTTTGGTGGTATTTAGTTTGCCCCTGAGAGTCAGAGGAGAAGGCCATAACGTTTCCTTTAATAACCTTATTATTGTACAATATTTTTTTACAGAAACAAAACAAAAACAATATCAGGAAAAAAATAAAGATAAAAAACTTAAAGCAACAGTACACAAATAATCCAAAATATGCACAAAAAAAAGAGGCAAAACACACAAAATAAAAAACATAAAATGAAATAAAGTCAGTTGTTATTTTTTTTCCAAGGAATTTTCATCTAAGCAACTTAATGAAAACTGAAAGTTTCCACTGCGGCAAATTGTCACCAGCTACAGAATTGGTCATTTCACAGCAAAATCTATTACGACAAAAATCACTCGGCTCATCTGGAATCACGAACCGGAAAAGTAGGACCCCCACAAACCAAGGAGGAGGACACTTCCCGTCCTGGGAACCAAAGCCTTGATGAAGGGGGCTGTGACACCTGGAGAGCCCCACGTGGCCCTGCGGAGGGCTGGTCACCTAAACAGCCGGTTAGTTGGGGTTCCAAAGGACACCACCACTCCACTGCCAACAAGCAATGAGGAGGAGGGGCCGACTGGGGGAGGTTTCTCACTCCTTTTTTTGACAGGTGATAACCCTGGGGGTGGGGCGGGGTAATTATCACCTTCACAGGGTAATATCATCATCACATGGTTACCTAATTGCAGAGTATATAGCCTGCTCATACAGCAACATAGCGATATTGTTACATTGTATAATAGAATGACGTAGTGATGTCATCATTGGGTCACACACAGCAGAACCGTCATGCAGAGGATCCTTATACTGTATTGGAATATGATCAAATCCGAGATCCATAATGGAGGGGGGGCCACTGTAAACTTTTGGGAACCACAATTTTACTTCTATATATATACCCCACTCCAATGGGAGCCCCCCAATGCATAACCAGCCCCCACCCCCCACCCCCCATTGGAATACCTAGATGGCAGTTAGATGGCAGTAAATGTCACTGTCAGTGATAGTTGGTGGGCAGGGCAGTATTGGGGTGTTTAATGCTACTGTTGGGGTACAGTTGGTTGGATGGCAGAGTGCAGTTGGGGGTGATGGTGGAGGTGTTGGGATGAGAGGCTGAGATGATATCTCCCCCATAATGACAGGGGGTAGGGTGGTGGGATGGCAGCTGTGGGGTACAGGAGGATAATGATGAGGATGACGATGACAAAGGGTACGGTGGTAGGATGCCAGAAGTGGGGTACAGGGGATTATGATGGGGTGGGGTACAGGGGGATAATGATGACCGGGTAAGGTCGTAGGATGCCAGGAGTGGGGTACAAGGAGATGATGGTGATGGGGTAGGGTCATAGGATGTCAGAGGTGGGGTACAGGGGGATGATGGGGTAGGGTCGAAGGATGTCAGAGGTGGGGTACAGAGGGATGATGGGGTAGGTCGTAGGATGTCAGAGGTGGGGTACAGGGGGATGATGATCACGGGGTAGGGTCGAAGGATGTCAGAGGTGGGGTACAGGGGGATGATGATGACAGAATAGGGTCGTAGGATGTCAGAAGTGGGGTAAATGATGATGATGGGATAGGGTCGCAGGATGTCAGACGTGGGGTACAGGGGGGGGGGGGGTAATGATGACAGGGGGTAGGGTGGTAGGAAGCTGGCATGGGGTACAGAGGCATAATAATAAGGATGGTGATAATAGAATGTAGGGTGGTGGGATATCAGCAGTGGGGTACAGTGGGGTGATAAGGATAGGGATGATGGTGACAGAGGGTATAGTGATAGGATGTCAGAACTGGGGTACAGGAGGGTGGTGATGACAGGGGGGGGTAGGGTGGTGGGCTGCCAAGTACAGGGGGGTGATGATGAGATCGGGGATGATGATAACAGGGGGTGGAGCGGTAGGAAGCTGGCAGTAGGGTACAAGGAGGGATGATGACAGGGGGTAGGGTGGTAGGATGCCAATAAAAGGGGTATAGGGGGATGAGGATGATGATAATAGAGGGTAAGGTGGTAGGATGCCAGCATTGGAGTACAGGTGGATGATGATGACAGAGGATAAGGTGATGGGCTGCCAAGTACAGGGGGTAAGATGAGAATAGGAATGATGACAAGGGGGGGGGGGGGTAGGAAGCTGGCAGTGGGGAACCAGAAGGGATGCTGACAGGGGGTAGAGTGGTTGAATGCCAGCAATGGAGTACAGGGGGATGATGATAATGATGGGGGTATGGTGGCAGGAAGATGACAGTGGAGTACAAGGGGATGAGGATAGGGATGATGATGATGACAGGGGGTAGGGTGGTAGGATGCCAGCATTGGAGTACAGGGGGATGATGATGATGGGGGTATGGTGTTACGAAGATGACAGTGGAGTACAAGGGGATGAGGATAGGGATGATGATGACAGGGGGTAGGTTGGTAGGATGCCAGTATTGGAGCACAGGGGGATGATGATGACAGAGGGTAAGGTGGTGGGATGGCAGGTACAGGAGGATGATGATGAGGATTAGGATGCTGATGACAGAGGGTAGGGTTTATAGGATGCCAGGTACAAGGGGAGGATGAATAAGATGAGGATGATGATGACAAAGGGGTCGGGTGGTATGATGTCGGTAGTGGGGTACAGGAGAAGGATGATGATGACAGGGGGATCAGGTGGTATGATGTCAGTAGCGGGGTACAGGGGAGGATGATGAGGATGATGATGATGGGGGGGTCGGGTGGTATGATGTTAGTAGTGGGGTACAGGGGAGGATGATAAGGATGATGATGATGATGACAGGGGGGTCAGGTGGTGGTTTGATGTCAGTAGTGGGGTACAGAAGGATGATGAGGAGGATGAGGATGATGAGGAGGATGAGGAGGATGATGATGGGGGGTCAGGTGGTGGTTTGATGTCAGTAGCGGGGTAGAGAAGGAGGATGAGGAGGATGATGATGAGGATGAAGATGATGGGGGGTCAGGTGGTGGTTCGATGTCAGTAGTGGGGTACAGGATGAGGATGATGAGGATGAAGATGGGGGGTCAGGTGGTGGTTCGATGTCAGTAGTGGGGTACAGGATGGGGAGGATGATGAGGATGATGAGGATGAAGATGGGGAGTCCGGTGGAATGGTATAGATGGGAGTGTGACGTCAGGGCCGGTGATTACTCCCATGGTCAGGGTGTGACGTCAGGGGGAGCTGTCAGTGTCATGACGTCATGCAGTACCTTGAGGCTCCGGCGGACCGGCCTCTCGATGATCGCCAGTTCATGGAGGTCCTCGATGTAGCCGAACAGACCGGCCTGACTAAAGTCCATCCTGGAGAGGAGATCAGGGAGCCGCAGCGGGCATCATCCGGGCTCTTCACATGGCAGGAGATCCGAGGAGCGGGGGAGGGGGGAGGAGCCGGGGGAGGGGAGGACTACACTCAGCACAGGGACTGGGGGGACTGGGAATACTGGGCAGAGGGACTGGGAGCACTGGAGTCAGGGACTGGGGAGATTGGACATTGGGATTGGTGATAACTGGTAACAGGGACTGGGGATAGGGGGGGGGGGGGGGCTAGGACTGGTATTACTGGTGCCAAGGACTGGTGATATTGGGCACAGGGACTGGAAATACTGGGGCCTTAGACTGGTGATACTGGGCACAGGGACTGGTATTGAAGGTCAAAGGGACTGATGATACTGAGCACAAAAATTAGGGATTCTGGACACAGGGACTGGGGGTACTGGACACAGGGACTGGGAACTGGGACTACTGGAGACAGGGACTGGGAATACTGGACACAGGGACTGGGAATACTGGAGACAGGGACTGGGAATACTGGACACGGGGACTGGGGCTACTGGAGCCAGGGACTAATGTTACTAGGCCCAGGAACTGGTATTACTGGTTTGGGGAGTGGGGACTGATTACTAGGCACAGGGACTGGTACAATGAATGGTAAAGGACACAGGGACTGGTACTAAGGGCACAAAAAATAATTTAAAATGGGGTGCAAAGGCTGGTTCGGAGCACAGGGACTGGTATTTATGGGGCACAGCCTGCTAGTTCTGGGGTATAGGAACTACACCTGAGAAGGACACAGGGACTGGAGTTAATAGACCACAAGGACTGGAGATAAGAGGGGACAGAGAATAAGGACCACTAAAAAGAAGAGGTTTACAGAACAAGATTTGGGTGTTAGCACAGGAACTAGCTCAGAGAAGGGCAGGGACTGGCACAGAGGAGGGCACAGGGACTGGCTTAAAGGAAGGTACATGGACTGGCACAGAGGAGGGCACAGGGACTGGCACAGAGAAGGGCAGGGACTGGCACAGAGAAGGGCACAGGGACTGGCTTAAAGGAAGGTACAGGGACTGGCACAGAGAAGGGCAGGAAATCTTATGGTCACAATGACTGGGAATAGGGACTTGAGAATGGTCAGGGACTAATATTTAGGGAGGTGGTCTTGATATGGGCACAGGGACTGGTATTGGGAAATGGGACAGATATTAGAAGGGCACCGGGGAAAGGGGAGGGGGGCATCGGATGGACTGGCGCTCTGAGGACCTTCTTTGCCAACCACAGGGACCGAATTATTATAGAGAGTCCAGGATGTGAGGGGGAGAGGGGGGGGGGGGCACATAGGAGAGTATTGGGGGGGGGATACAGAGAAGTATTGGGGGGTCCCGGTGTCGCACTGAGGGGGTGACAATGGAGGGATATTGGGGTGTAGATTAGGAGTCCCTAACAGGAGAAGGGGGGGGGGGCACAGGGGACACCCCAGTCCTGGCTGTGAGAAGGGGGGTCCGGTGATCGGATAGTCTCCGGTCGGTGTGTCGGTAGATCGGTCGGTCGGTCGGAGATCTCGGGGTGTCGCGGCTCTCCGGAGATCTTCCAGGTGTCCGGTAGGAGGAGGGGGCGGGGCCGGCGGCTCTCCGTCTCCATGGGAACGCATCGCTACCACGCAGAGCCAACACTCTGTGACGTCACCGCTGTCTGCCTCGTGCCGGGAACTCCCATCCTCCCCATCCCTGTACTCCCATCATCCCCATCCCTGTACTCCCATCATCCCCATCCCTGTACTCCCATCACCCCCATCCCTGTACTCCCATCACCCCCATCCCTGTACTCCAATCATCCCTATCCCTGTACTCCCATCATCCCCATCCCTGTACTCCCATCATCCCCATCCCTGTACTCCCATCATCCCCATCCCGGTACTCCCATCATCCCCATCCCTGTACTCCCATCATCCCCATCCCTGTACTCCCATCATCCCCATCCCTGTACTCCCATCATCCTCATCCCTGTACTCCCATCATCCTCATCCCTGTACTCCCATCATCCCCATCCCTGTACTCCCATCATCCCCATCCCTGTACTCCAATCATCCCCATCCCTGTACTCCCATCATCCCCATCCCTGTACTCCCATCATCCCCATCCCTGTACTCCCATCATCCCCATCCCTGTACTCCCATCATCCCCATCCCTGTACTCCCATCCTCCCCATCCCTGTACTCCCATCATCCCCATCCCTGTACTCCCATCCTCCCCATCCCTGTACTCCCATCATCCCCATCCCTGTACTCCAATCATCCCCATCCCTGTACTTCCATCATCCCCATCCCTGTACTCCCATCCTCCCCATCCCTGTACTCCCATCATCCCCATCCCTGTACTCCCATCATCCCATCCCTGTACTCCAATCATCCCCATCCCTGTACTCCCATCATCCCCATCCCGGTACTCCCATCATCCCCATCCCTGTACTCCCATCATCCCCATCCCTGTACTTCCATCATCCCCATCCCTGTACTCCCATCACCCCCATCCCTGTACTCCCATCCTCCCCATCCCTGTACTCCCATCATCCCCATCCCTGTACTCCAATCATCCCCATCCCTGTACTCCCATCATCCCCATCCCTGTACTCCAATCATCCTATCCCTGTACTCCCATCATCTCCATCCCTGTACTCCCATCATCTCCATCCCTGTACTTCCATCATCCCCATCCCTGTACTCCCATCATCCCCATCCCCTGTACTCCCATCATCCCCATCCCTGTACTCCCATCATCCCCATCCCTGTACTCCCATCATCCCCATCCCTGTACTCCCATCATCCCCATCCCCTGTACTCCCATCATCCCCATCCCCTGTACTCCCATCATCCCCATCCCTGTACTCCCATCATCTCCATCCCTGTACTCCCATCATCCTCATCCCTGTACTCCCATCATCCCCATCCCCAGTTCTCCCATCATCCCCATCCCTGTACTCCCATCATCCTCATCCCTGTACTCCCATCATCCCCATCCCCAGTTCTCCCATCATCCTCATACCTGTACTCCCATCATCCCCATCCCCAGTTCTCCCATTATCCCCATCCCTGTACTCCCATCATCCCCATCCCTGTACTCCCATCATCCCCATCCCTGTACTCCAATCATCCTATCCCTGTACTCCCATCATCCCCATCCTTGTACTCCCATCATCTCCATCCCTGTACTCCCATCACCCCCATCCCTGTACTCCCATCATCCCCATCCCTGTACTCCCATCATCCCCATCCCTCTACTCCCATCATCCCCATCCCTGTACTCCCATCCTCCCCATCCCTGTATTCCTATCATCCCCATCCCTGTACTCCCATCCTCCCCATCCTTGTACTCCCATCATCCCCATCCCTGTACTCCCATCATCCCCATCCCTGTACTCCCATCATCCCCATCCCTGTACTCCAATCATCCTATCCCTGTACTCCCATCCTCCCCATCCTTGTACTCCCATCATCCCCATCCCTGTACTCCCATCATCCCCATCCCTGTACTCCCATCATCCTCATCCCTGTACTCCCATCCTCCCCATCCCTGTACTCCCATCATCCCCATCCCTGTACTCCCATCATCCTCATCCCTGTACTCTCATCATCCCCATCCCTGTACTCCCATCCTCCCCATCCCTGTACTCCCATCATCCCCATCCCTGTACTCCCATCATCCCCATCCCTGTACTCCCATCATCCCCATCCCTGTACTCTCATCATCCCCATCCCTGTACTCCCATCATCCCCATCCCTGTACTCCCATCATCCCCATCCCTGTACTCCCATCATCCCCATCCCTGTACTCCTATCATCCCCATCCCTGTACTCCCATAATCCCCATCCCTGTACTCCCATCATCCTCATCCCTGTACTCCCATCATCCCTATCCCTGTACTCCCATAATCCCCATCCCTGTACTCCTATCATCCCCATCCCTGTACTCCCATAATCCCCATCCCTGTACTCCCATCATCCTCATCCCTGTACTCCCATCATCCTCATCCCTGTACTCCCATCATCCCTATCCCTGTACTCCCATCATCCCCATCCCTGTACTCCCATCATCCCCATCCCTGTACTCCCATCATCCCCATCCCTGTACTCCCATAATCCACATTCCTGTACTCCCATCATCCTCATCCCTGTACTCCCATGATCCCCATCCCTGTACTCCCATCATCCCCATCCCCATCCCTGTACTCCCATAATCCCCATCCCTGTACTCCCATCATCCTCATCCCTGTACTCCCATCACCCCCATCCCTGTACTCCCATCACCCCCATCCCTGTACTCCCATCACCCCCATCCCTGTACTCCCATCACCCCCATCCCTGTACTCCCATCACCCCCATCCCTGTACTCCAATCATCCCTATCCCTGTACTCCCATCATCCCCATCCCTGTACTCCCATCATCCCCATCCCTGTACTCCCATCATCCCCATCCCGGTACTCCCATCATCCCCATCCCTGTACTCCCATCATCCCCATCCCTGTACTCCCATCATCCTCATCCCTGTACTCCCATCATCCTCATCCCTGTACTCCCATCATCCTCATCCCTGTACTCCCATCATCCCCATCCCTGTACTCCCATCATCCCCATCCCTGTACTCCAATCATCCCCATCCCTGTACTCCCATCATCCCCATCCCTGTACTCCCATCATCCCCATCCCTGTACTCCCATCATCCCCATCCCTGTACTCCCATCATCCCCATCCCTGTACTCCCATCCTCCCCATCCCTGTACTCCCATCATCCCCATC
Source organism: Lithobates clamitans (assembly GCA_037952925.1). Taxonomy (NCBI): domain Eukaryota; kingdom Metazoa; phylum Chordata; class Amphibia; order Anura; family Ranidae; genus Lithobates; species Lithobates clamitans. The sequence goes on along the minus strand of JBBGZY010001053.1, from coordinate 31,149 downwards.
CCTGTACTCCCATCCTCCCCATCCCTGTACTCCCATCATCCCCATCCCTGTACTCCAATCATCCCCATCCCTGTACTTCCATCATCCCCATCCCTGTACTCCCATCCTCCCCATCCCTGTACTCCCATCATCCCCATCCCTGTACTCCCATCATCCCATCCCTGTACTCCAATCATCCCCATCCCTGTACTCCCATCATCCCCATCCCGGTACTCCCATCATCCCCATCCCTGTACTCCCATCATCCCCATCCCTGTACTTCCATCATCCCCATCCCTGTACTCCCATCACCCCCATCCCTGTACTCCCATCCTCCCCATCCCTGTACTCCCATCATCCCCATCCCTGTACTCCAATCATCCCCATCCCTGTACTCCCATCATCCCCATCCCTGTACTCCAATCATCCTATCCCTGTACTCCCATCATCTCCATCCCTGTACTCCCATCATCTCCATCCCTGTACTTCCATCATCCCCATCCCTGTACTCCCATCATCCCCATCCCCTGTACTCCCATCATCCCCATCCCTGTACTCCCATCATCCCCATCCCTGTACTCCCATCATCCCCATCCCTGTACTCCCATCATCCCCATCCCCTGTACTCCCATCATCCCCATCCCCTGTACTCCCATCATCCCCATCCCTGTACTCCCATCATCTCCATCCCTGTACTCCCATCATCCTCATCCCTGTACTCCCATCATCCCCATCCCCAGTTCTCCCATCATCCCCATCCCTGTACTCCCATCATCCTCATCCCTGTACTCCCATCATCCCCATCCCCAGTTCTCCCATCATCCTCATACCTGTACTCCCATCATCCCCATCCCCAGTTCTCCCATTATCCCCATCCCTGTACTCCCATCATCCCCATCCCTGTACTCCCATCATCCCCATCCCTGTACTCCAATCATCCTATCCCTGTACTCCCATCATCCCCATCCTTGTACTCCCATCATCTCCATCCCTGTACTCCCATCACCCCCATCCCTGTACTCCCATCATCCCCATCCCTGTACTCCCATCATCCCCATCCCTCTACTCCCATCATCCCCATCCCTGTACTCCCATCCTCCCCATCCCTGTATTCCTATCATCCCCATCCCTGTACTCCCATCCTCCCCATCCTTGTACTCCCATCATCCCCATCCCTGTACTCCCATCATCCCCATCCCTGTACTCCCATCATCCCCATCCCTGTACTCCAATCATCCTATCCCTGTACTCCCATCCTCCCCATCCTTGTACTCCCATCATCCCCATCCCTGTACTCCCATCATCCCCATCCCTGTACTCCCATCATCCTCATCCCTGTACTCCCATCCTCCCCATCCCTGTACTCCCATCATCCCCATCCCTGTACTCCCATCATCCTCATCCCTGTACTCTCATCATCCCCATCCCTGTACTCCCATCCTCCCCATCCCTGTACTCCCATCATCCCCATCCCTGTACTCCCATCATCCCCATCCCTGTACTCCCATCATCCCCATCCCTGTACTCTCATCATCCCCATCCCTGTACTCCCATCATCCCCATCCCTGTACTCCCATCATCCCCATCCCTGTACTCCCATCATCCCCATCCCTGTACTCCTATCATCCCCATCCCTGTACTCCCATAATCCCCATCCCTGTACTCCCATCATCCTCATCCCTGTACTCCCATCATCCCTATCCCTGTACTCCCATAATCCCCATCCCTGTACTCCTATCATCCCCATCCCTGTACTCCCATAATCCCCATCCCTGTACTCCCATCATCCTCATCCCTGTACTCCCATCATCCTCATCCCTGTACTCCCATCATCCCTATCCCTGTACTCCCATCATCCCCATCCCTGTACTCCCATCATCCCCATCCCTGTACTCCCATCATCCCCATCCCTGTACTCCCATAATCCACATTCCTGTACTCCCATCATCCTCATCCCTGTACTCCCATGATCCCCATCCCTGTACTCCCATCATCCCCATCCCCATCCCTGTACTCCCATAATCCCCATCCCTGTACTCCCAGAATCCTCATCCCTGTACTCCCATCATCCCCATCCCCATCCCTGTACTCCCAAAATCCACATCCCTGTACTCCTATCATCCCCATCCCTGTACTCCCATCCTCCCCATCCCTGTACTCCCATCATCCCCATCCCTGTACTCCCATCCTCCCCATCCCTGTACTCCCATCATCCCTATCCCTGTACTCCCATCATTCTCATCCCTGTACTCCCATCATCCCTATCCCCATCCCTGTACTCCCATCATCCCCATCCCTGTACTCCCATCCTCCCCATCCCTGTACTCCCATCATTCCCATCCCTGTACTCCCATCATCCCCATCCCTGTACTCCCATCATCCCCATCCCTGTACTCCCATCCTCCCCATCCCTGTACTCCCATCATCCCCATCCCTGAACTCCCATCATCCCCATCCCCTGTACTCCCATCATCCCCATCCCTGTACTCCCATCCTCCCCATCCCTGTACTCCCATCCTCCCCATCCCTGTACTCCCATCCTCCCCATCCATGTACTCCCATCATCCCCATCCCTGTACTTCCACCATCCCCATCCCTGTACTCCCATCCTCCCCATCCCTGTACTCCCATCATCCCCATCCCTCTACTCCCATCCTCCCCATCCCTGTACTCTCATCATCCCCATCCCTGTACTCCCATCATCCCCATCCCTGTACTCCCATCATCCCCTTCCCTGTACTCCCATCATCCCCATCCCTGTACTCCCATCATCTCCATCCCTGTACTCCCATCATCCCCATCCCTCTACTCCCATCCTCCCCATCCCTGTACTCCCATCATCCCCATCCCCATCCCTGTACTCCCATCATCCCCATCCCTGTACTGCCATCCTCCCCATCCCTGTACTCCCATCCTCCTCATCCCCTGTACTCCCATCATCCCCATCCCTCTACTCCCATCCTCCCCATCCCTGTACTCCCATCATCCCCATCCCCATCCCTGTACTCCCATCATCCCCATCCCTGTACTGCCATCCCTCCCCATCCCTGTACTCCCATCCTCCCCATCCCCTGTACTCCCATCATCCCCCATCCCTCTACTCCCATCCTCCCCATCCCTGTACTCCCATCCTCCCCATCCCTGTACTCCCATCCTCCCCATCCCCTGTACTCCCATCATCCCCATCCCTCTACTCCCATCCTCGCCATCCCCTGTACTCTCATCATCCCCATCAATGTACTCCCATCCTCCCCATCCCCTGTACTCCCATCTTCCCCATCCCCTGTACTCCCATCTTCCCCATCCCCCGTACTCCCATCATTCCCATCCCCAGTACTCCCATCATCCCCATCCCTGTACTCCCATCATCCCCATCCCTGTACTCCCATCATCCCCATCCCTGTACTCCCATCCTCCCCATCCCTGTACTCCCATCATCCCCATCCCCAGTACTTCCATCATCCCCATCCCTGTACTCCCATCATCCCCATCCCCCAATACTCCCATCATCTCCATCCCTGTACTCCCATCATCCCCATCCCCAGTTCTCCCATCATCCCCATCCCTGTACTCCCATCATCCTCATCCCCATCCCTGTACTCCCATAATCCCCATCTCTGTACTCCCATCCTCCCCATCCCTGTACTCCCATCATCCCCATCCCTGTACTCCCATCATCCCCATCCCTGTACTCTCATCATCCCCATCCCCTGTACTCCCATCATCCCCATCCCTGTACTCTCATCATCCCCATCCCTGTACTCCCATCATCCCCATCCCCATCCCTGTACTCCCATAATCCCCATCCCTGTACTCCCATCCTCCCCATCCCTTTACTCCCATCATCCCCATCCCGGTACTCCCATCATCCCCATCCCTGTACTCTCATCATCCCCATCCCTGTACTCCCATCATCCCCATCCCCTGTACTCCCATCATCCCCATCCCCTGTACTCCCATCACCCCCATCCCTGTACTCTCATCATCCCCATCCCTGTACTACCATCATCCCCATCCCTGTACTCCCATCATCCCCATCCCTGTACTTCCATCATCCCCATCCCTGTACTCCCATCATCCCCATCCCCATACTCCCATCATCCCCATCTCTGTACTCCCATCATCCCCATCCCTGTACTCCCATCATCCCCATCCCTGTACTCCCATCTTCCCCATCCCTGTACTCTCATCATCCCCATCCCTGTACTCCCATCATCCCCATCCCCTGTACTCCCATCATCCCCATCCCCATACTCCCATCATCCCCATCTCTGTACTCCCATCATCCCCATCCCTGTACTCCCATCATCCCCATCCCTGTACTCCCATCTTCCCCATCCCTGTACTCTCATCATCCCCATCCCTGTACTCCCATCATCCCCATCCCCTGTACTCCCATCATCACCATCCCCTGTACTCCCATCATCCCCATCCCTGTACTCTCATCATCCCCATCCCTGTACTCCCATCATCCCCATCCCCATCCCTGTACTCCCATTCTCCCCATCCCTGTACTCCCATTATCCCCATCCCTGTACTCCCATCATCCCCATCCCTGTACTCCCATCATCCCATCCCTGTACTCTCATCATCCCCATCCCTGTACTCCCATCATCCCCATCCCCTGTACTCCCATCATCCCCATCCCCTGTACTCCCATCACCCCCATCCCTGTTCTCTCATCATCCCCATCCCTGTACTCCCATCATCCCCATCCCTGTACTCTCATCATCCCCATCCCTGTACTCCCATCATCCCCATCCCTGTACTCCCATCATCCCCATCCCTGTACTCCCATCATCCCCATCCCTGTACTCCTATCATCCCCATCCCTGTACTCCCATAATCCCCATCCCTGTACTCCCATCATCCTCATCCCTGTACTCCCATCATCCCTATCCCTGTACTCCCATAATCCCCATCCCTGTACTCCTATCATCCCCATCCCTGTACTCCCATAATCCCCATCCCTGTACTCCCATCATCCTCATCCCTGTACTCCCATCATCCTCATCCCTGTACTCCCATCATCCCTATCCCTGTACTCCCATCATCCCCATCCCTGTACTCCCATCATCCCCATCCCTGTACTCCCATCATCCCCATCCCTGTACTCCCATAATCCACATTCCTGTACTCCCATCATCCTCATCCCTGTACTCCCATGATCCCCATCCCTGTACTCCCATCATCCCCATCCCCATCCCTGTACTCCCATAATCCCCATCCCTGTACTCCCAGAATCCTCATCCCTGTACTCCCATCATCCCCATCCCCATCCCTGTACTCCCAAAATCCACATCCCTGTACTCCTATCATCCCCATCCCTGTACTCCCATCCTCCCCATCCCTGTACTCCCATCATCCCCATCCCTGTACTCCCATCCTCCCCATCCCTGTACTCCCATCATCCCTATCCCTGTACTCCCATCATTCTCATCCCTGTACTCCCATCATCCCTATCCCCATCCCTGTACTCCCATCATCCCCATCCCTGTACTCCCATCCTCCCCATCCCTGTACTCCCATCATTCCCATCCCTGTACTCCCATCATCCCCATCCCTGTACTCCCATCATCCCCATCCCTGTACTCCCATCCTCCCCATCCCTGTACTCCCATCATCCCCATCCCTGAACTCCCATCATCCCCATCCCCTGTACTCCCATCATCCCCATCCCTGTACTCCCATCCTCCCCATCCCTGTACTCCCATCCTCCCCATCCCTGTACTCCCATCCTCCCCATCCATGTACTCCCATCATCCCCATCCCTGTACTTCCACCATCCCCATCCCTGTACTCCCATCCTCCCCATCCCTGTACTCCCATCATCCCCATCCCTCTACTCCCATCCTCCCCATCCCTGTACTCTCATCATCCCCATCCCTGTACTCCCATCATCCCCATCCCTGTACTCCCATCATCCCCTTCCCTGTACTCCCATCATCCCCATCCCTGTACTCCCATCATCTCCATCCCTGTACTCCCATCATCCCCATCCCTCTACTCCCATCCTCCCCATCCCTGTACTCCCATCATCCCCATCCCCATCCCTGTACTCCCATCATCCCCATCCCTGTACTGCCATCCTCCCCATCCCTGTACTCCCATCCTCCTCATCCCCTGTACTCCCATCATCCCCATCCCTCTACTCCCATCCTCCCCATCCCTGTACTCCCATCATCCCCATCCCCATCCCTGTACTCCCATCATCCCCATCCCTGTACTGCCATCCTCCCCATCCCTGTACTCCCATCCTCCCCATCCCCTGTACTCCCATCATCCCCATCCCTCTACTCCCATCCTCCCCATCCCTGTACTCCCATCCTCCCCATCCCTGTACTCCCATCCTCCCCATCCCCTGTACTCCCATCATCCCCATCCCTCTACTCCCATCCTCGCCATCCCCTGTACTCTCATCATCCCCATCAATGTACTCCCATCCTCCCCATCCCCTGTACTCCCATCTTCCCCATCCCCTGTACTCCCATCTTCCCCATCCCCCGTACTCCCATCATTCCCATCCCCAGTACTCCCATCATCCCCATCCCTGTACTCCCATCATCCCCATCCCTGTACTCCCATCATCCCCATCCCTGTACTCCCATCCTCCCCATCCCTGTACTCCCATCATCCCCATCCCCAGTACTTCCATCATCCCCATCCCTGTACTCCCATCATCCCCATCCCCAATACTCCCATCATCTCCATCCCTGTACTCCCATCATCCCCATCCCCAGTTCTCCCATCATCCCCATCCCTGTACTCCCATCATCCTCATCCCCATCCCTGTACTCCCATAATCCCCATCTCTGTACTCCCATCCTCCCCATCCCTGTACTCCCATCATCCCCATCCCTGTACTCCCATCATCCCCATCCCTGTACTCTCATCATCCCCATCCCCTGTACTCCCATCATCCCCATCCCTGTACTCTCATCATCCCCATCCCTGTACTCCCATCATCCCCATCCCCATCCCTGTACTCCCATAATCCCCATCCCTGTACTCCCATCCTCCCCATCCCTTTACTCCCATCATCCCCATCCCGGTACTCCCATCATCCCCATCCCTGTACTCTCATCATCCCCATCCCTGTACTCCCATCATCCCCATCCCCTGTACTCCCATCATCCCCATCCCCTGTACTCCCATCACCCCCATCCCTGTACTCTCATCATCCCCATCCCTGTACTACCATCATCCCCATCCCTGTACTCCCATCATCCCCATCCCTGTACTTCCATCATCCCCATCCCTGTACTCCCATCATCCCCATCCCCATACTCCCATCATCCCCATCTCTGTACTCCCATCATCCCCATCCCTGTACTCCCATCATCCCCATCCCTGTACTCCCATCTTCCCCATCCCTGTACTCTCATCATCCCCATCCCTGTACTCCCATCATCCCCATCCCCTGTACTCCCATCATCCCCATCCCCATACTCCCATCATCCCCATCTCTGTACTCCCATCATCCCCATCCCTGTACTCCCATCATCCCCATCCCTGTACTCCCATCTTCCCCATCCCTGTACTCTCATCATCCCCATCCCTGTACTCCCATCATCCCCATCCCCTGTACTCCCATCATCACCATCCCCTGTACTCCCATCATCCCCATCCCTGTACTCTCATCATCCCCATCCCTGTACTCCCATCATCCCCATCCCCATCCCTGTACTCCCATTCTCCCCATCCCTGTACTCCCATTATCCCCATCCCTGTACTCCCATCATCCCCATCCCTGTACTCCCATCATCCCAATCCCTGTACTCTCATCATCCCCATCCCTGTACTCCCATCATCCCCATCCCCTGTACTCCCATCATCCCCATCCCCTGTACTCTCATCATCCCCATCCCTGTACTCCCATCATCCCCATCCCTGTACTACCATCATCCCCATCCCTGTACTCCCATCATCCCCATCCCCGTACTCCCAGCATCCCCATCTCTGTACTCCCATCATCCCCATCCCTGTACTCCCATCATCCCCATCCCTGTACGCTCATCATCCCCATCCCTGTACTACCATCATCCCCATCCCTGTACTCCCATCATCCTCATCCCTGTACTCCCATCATCCCCATCCCTGTACTCCCATCATCCCCTTCCCTGTACTACCATCATCCCCATCCCTGTACTCCCATCATCCCCATCCCTGTACTCCCATCATCCCCATCTCTTTACTCCCATCATCCCCATCCCTGTACTCTCAACATCCCCATCTCTGTACTCCCATCATCCCCATCCCTGTACTCCCATCATCCCCATCCCTGTACTCTCTTCATCCCCATCCCTGTACTCCCATCATCCCCATCCCTGCACTCCCATCATCCCCATCCCTGTACTCCCATCATCCCCATCCCTCTACTCCCATCCTCCTCATCCCTGTACTCCCATCCTCCCCATCCCTGTACTCTCATCATCCCCATCAATGTACTCCCATCCTCCCCATCCCTGTACTGCCATCACCACCATCCCTGTACTCCCATCATCCCCATCCCTCTACTCCCATCCTCCCCATCCCTGTACTCTCATCATCCCCATCCCCTGTACTCCCATCATCCCCATCCCTGTACTCTCATCATCCCCATCCCTGTACTCTCTTCATCCCCATCCCCATCCCTGTACTCCCATCATCCCCATCCCCTGTACTCCCATCACCCCCATCCCTGTACTCTCATCATCCCCATCCCTGTACTACCATCATCCCCATCCCTGTACTCCCATCATCCCCATCCCTGTACTTCCATCATCCCCATCCCTGTACTCCCATCATCCCCATCCCCATACTCCCATCATCCCCATCTCTGTACTCCCATCATCCCCATCCCTGTACTCCCATCATCCCCATCCCTGTACTCCCATCTTCCCCATCCCTGTACTCTCATCATCCCCATCCCTGTACTCCCATCATCCCCATCCCCTGTACTCCCATCATCCCCATCCCCTGTACTCCCATCATCCCCATCCCTGTACTCTCATCATCCCCATCCCTGTACTCCCATCATCCCCATCCCTGTACTCCCATTATCCCCATCCCTGTACTCCCATCATCCCCATCCCTGTACTCCCATCATCCCAATCCCTGTACTCTCATCATCCCCATCCCTGTACTTCCATCATCCCCATCCCCTGTACTCCCATCATCCCCATTCCCCTGTACTCCCATCACCCCCATCCCTGTTCTCTCATCATCCCCATCCCTGTACTACCATCATCCCCATCCCTGTACTCCCATCATCCCCATCCCCGTACTCCCAGCATCCCCATCTCTGTACTCCCATCATCCCCATCCCTGTACTCCCATCATCCCCATCCCTGTACGCTCATCATCCCCATCCCTGTACTACCATCATCCCCATCCCTGTACTCCCATCATCCCCATCCCTGTACTCCCATCATCCCCATCCCTGTACTCCCATCATCCCCATCCCTGTACTCCCATCATCCCCTTCCCTGTACTACCATCATCCCCATCCCTGTACTCCCATCATCCCCATCCCTGTACTCCCATCATCCCCATCTCTTTACTCCCATCATCCCCATCCCTGTACTCTCAACATCCCCATCTCTGTACTCCCATCATCCCCATCCCTGTACTCCCATCATCCCCATCCCTGTACTCTCTTCATCCCCATCCCTGTACTCCCATCATCCCCATCCCTGCACTCCCATCATCCCCATCCCTGTACTCCCATCATCCCCATCCCTCTACTCCCATCCTCCTCATCCCTGTACTCCCATCCTCCCCATCCCTGTACTCCCATCATCCCCATCCCTCTACTCTCATCCTCCCCATCCCCTGTACTCTCATCATCCCCATCAATGTACTCCCATCCTCCCCATCCCTGTACTGCCATCACCACCATCCCTGTACTCCCATCATCCCCATCCCTCTACTCCCATCCTCCTCATCCCTGTACTCCCATCCTCCCCATCCCTGTACTCCCATCATCCCCATCCCTCTACTCTCATCCTCCCCATCCCCTGTACTCTCATCATCCCCATCAATGTACTCCCATCCTCCCCGTCCCTGTACTGCCATCACCACCATCCCTGTACTCCCATCATCCCCATCCCTGTACTCCCATCTTCCCCATCCCCTGTATTCCCATCATCCCCATCCCCTGTACTCCCATCATCCCCATCCCCTGTACTCCCATCATCCCCTTCCCTGTACTCCCATCATCCCCATCCCCTGTACTCCCATCATCCACATCCCCTGTACTCCCATCATCCCCATCCCCAGTACTCCCATGATCCCCATCCCTGTTCTCCCATCATCTCCATCCCCAATACTCCCATCATCCCCATCCCTGTACTCCCATCATCTCCTCCCCTGTACTCCCATCATCCCCATCCCCTGTACTCCCATCATCCCCTTCCTGTACTCCCATCATCCCCATCCCCTGTGCTCCTATGCAGCCCCATCATCCCCATCCTCTGTATTTCTGTACCATTCATTCACTGCCCTCTGATTGGTTCTCCCTGTCTATTTTAGTGTTGGGTGGAGTGGTGAAGTGTTAGCTCCTCGGTCAGGTTGTATTGCTCTCGGTGTCCCCATGGGGGAGATTCACCCTCATCCCCTCTACTACTCCTGGTGAAAATATGGGGAATCCAAAATCTAGAGCTGTGACCACAGCAGTGGAGAAGGACAAATCTTCCAATGGGGACACCTATTTGGGTGACAACTAAGAGGAGAATTCCCAGAAAAGTTTCTTCCTGTTTCCTGTTGTGTCTCTGGGACAGGAAGTCAGGGGAAATCCCATTAAAAGGACTCAGGAAGCGAGGAATGAATGGAGGGGTGTAACCCTTTCCCTTCTCCAGCACTAAAAGATGAGCTTCAGCTATACATAAGAGATCCAAAGCGAAAATCTCCACCAATCATTACACTGGCTGAGCAGAGGCTCCTCCTACACCCCATCCCACTATAAATCCAAAGAAGAAACAGCCAGCGGGAATTAATATTCGCTATTGTTTTCCTGCTTCTCCTCCTGGCCAATCAGGAAGCAGGTCTTAAGACCCGATTGGCCGAGAGGAGAAGCGACCGTATTGGCCGAGAGCAGGGGGGGAGGCATCGGGGAGTAGACACAGGGTGAAGCTGCCTGCGGCCTGGATGGGGTAAGTGCGGAGCTGATGGGCGGTCATATATGGTGGTCAGCAATGGAGGGGTTTGTTCACCAAAGGACCAGGGGGGTTTGACCATGTGACGGAGGGAATGAGGGGGTTTGACCAACTGACCGATCAAGTGACTGGGGGGGGTCAGGGGTGGTTTGTTTGTCATCCACCCCCCCAACAAAAAAAATAGAGCACCAGCTGCCACTGGTCAGATGACCATGGAGGAGGCTAATCGCTCTTCAGAGGGCACCACATTCCACCACGAGTCCTTACAGTGGTGAATTATAACTTGTTCTTCTGCGGTGCTGCAATCCTGACCACAGGGCTGAGCGCAAGACTGGAGATTAGGAATGATCGGTGAAAACTGGCAGCACACAGAACATGAGAGCTGGAGCTGCACGCTCTGATCTCTCTGCGGTCCTCACCTCCTAACCAGCTCAGCTCAGAGCAGAGGGAGGAGAAGGGTGGTGACTCTGTGCAGTCTCTGCTCGTGTTGTGTAATCGCTGCAAGGGCAGAGAGAGGGAAATGAGCTGTCTGCTGTATGACAGGATCACGCCTAGCACAAATCTTCTGCGGTTTTCTATGTGGGAAATTGCCGCATTCCCTCAGCTAATCAGGAGCAGACCTCCTCTAATCAGGAGCTGACCTCCGCTAATCAGGAGCTGACCTCCGCTAATCAGGAGCAAACCTCCGCTGATTAGGGGCTGACCTCCTCTAATCAGGAGCTGACCTCCGCTAATCAGGAACTGACCTCCGCTAATCAGGAGCAGACCTCCGCTAATCAGAAGCTGACCTTCGCTAATCAGGAGCAGACCTCTGCTAATCAGGAGCAGACCTCCACTAATCAGGAGGAGACCCCTGCTAATCAGGAGCTGACCTCCGCTAATCAGGAGCTGACCTCCACTAATCAGGAGTTGACCTCCACTAATCAGGAGCTGACCTCCGTTAACCAGGAGCTGACCTCCGCTAATTAGGAGTTGACCTCTGCTAATCAGGAGCTGACCTCCGCTAATCAGGAGCAGACCTCCACTAATCAGGAGGATACCCCTGCTAATCAGGAGCAGACCCCTGCTAATCAGGAGCAGACCTCCGCTAATCAGGAGCAGACCTCCACTAATCAGGAGGATACCCCTGCTAATCAGGAGCAGACCCCTGCTAATCAGGAGCAGACCTCCGCTGATTAGGAGCTGACCTCCGCTAATCAGGAGCAGACCTCTGCTAATCAGGAGCAGACTTCTGCTAATCAGGAGCATGCCTCCGCTAATCAGGAGCTGACCCCTGCTAATCAGGAGCTGACCTCCGCTAATCAGGAGCAGACCTCCGCTAATCAGGAGCTGACCTCCGCTAATCGTGAGCAGACCTCCACTGCAGACCTCCGCTGATTAGGAGCTGACCTCCGCTAATCAGGAGCAGACCTCCGCTAAATAGGAGCTGACCTTCGCTAATCAGGAGCAGACCTCCGCTAATCAGGAGCAGACCTCCACTAATCAGGAGCAGACCCCTGATAATCAGGAGCTGACCTCCGCTAATCAGGAGCTGACCTCCGCTGATTATGAGCAGACCTCCGCTAATCAGGAGATGACCTCTGCTAATCAGGAGCTGACCTCCGCTAATCGTGAGCAGACCTCCACTAATCAGGAGGAGACCCCTGCTAATCAGGAGCTGATCTCCGCTAATCAGGAGCTGACCTCCGCTGATTATGAGCAGACCTCCGCTAATCAGGAGCTGACCTCCGCTAATCGTAAGCAGAGTTCCACTGATTAGGAGCAGACCTCCGCTAATCAGGAGATGACCTCTGCTAATCAGGAGCTGACCTCCGCTAATTGTGAGCAGACCTCCACTGATTAGGAGCAGACCTCCGCTAATCAGGAGATGACCTCTGCTAATCGGGAGATGACCTCCGCTAATCAGGAGCTGACCTCCTCTAATCAGGAGCTGACCTCCTCTAATCAGGATCTGACCTCCTCTATTCAGGAGCTGACCTCCTCTATTCAGGAGCAGACCTCCGTTAATCAGGAGCTGACCTCCGCTGATTAGGAGCTGACCTCCTCTAATCTGGAGCTGACCTCCTCTAATCAGGAGCTGACCTCCGCTAATGATTGTAAATACTCACATTTTTAAAAATTAAATTGACATGCTATTCTTACCTGCTGTGTGTAATGGTTTTGCACAGGGTGACTTTAAACCTCCTCTTCTGGGGTCCCCTGCCAGCGCTCCATGCTCCTCCTCTTCTCAGGGCAGAGAGAGGGAAATGAGCTGTCTGCTGTATGACAGGATCACGCCTAGCACAAATCTTCTGCGGTTTTCTATGTGGGAAATTGCCGCATTCCCTCAGCTAATCAGGAGCAGACCTCCTCTAATCAGGAGCTGACCTCCGCTAATCAGGAGCTGACCTCCGCTAATCAGGAGCAAACCTCCGCTGATTAGGGGCTGACCTCCTCTAATCAGGAGCTGACCTCCGCTAATCAGGAACTGACCTCCGCTAATCAGGAGCAGACCTCCGCTAATCAGAAGCTGACCTTCGCTAATCAGGAGCAGACCTCTGCTAATCAGGAGCAGACCTCCACTAATCAGGAGGAGACCCCTGCTAATCAGGAGCTGACCTCCGCTAATCAGGAGCTGACCTCCACTAATCAGGAGTTGACCTCCACTAATCAGGAGCTGACCTCCGTTAACCAGGAGCTGACCTCCGCTAATTAGGAGTTGACCTCTGCTAATCAGGAGCTGACCTCCGCTAATCAGGAGCAGACCTCCACTAATCAGGAGGATACCCCTGCTAATCAGGAGCAGACCCCTGCTAATCAGGAGCAGACCTCCGCTAATCAGGAGCAGACCTCCACTAATCAGGAGGATACCCCTGCTAATCAGGAGCAGACCCCTGCTAATCAGGAGCAGACCTCCGCTGATTAGGAGCTGACCTCCGCTAATCAGGAGCAGACCTCTGCTAATCAGGAGCAGACTTCTGCTAATCAGGAGCATGCCTCCGCTAATCAGGAGCTGACCCCTGCTAATCAGGAGCTGACCTCCGCTAATCAGGAGCAGACCTCCGCTAATCAGGAGCTGACCTCCGCTAATCGTGAGCAGACCTCCACTGCAGACCTCCGCTGATTAGGAGCTGACCTCCGCTAATCAGGAGCAGACCTCCGCTAAATAGGAGCTGACCTTCGCTAATCAGGAGCAGACCTCCGCTAATCAGGAGCAGACCTCCGCTAATCAGGAGCAGACCCCTGCTAATCAGGAGCTGACCTCCGCTAATCAGGAGCTGACCTCCGCTGATTATGAGCAGACCTCCGCTAATCAGGAGATGACCTCTGCTAATCAGGAGCTGACCTCCGCTAATCGTGAGCAGACCTCCACTAATCAGGAGGAGACCCCTGCTAATCAGGAGCTGATCTCCGCTAATCAGGAGCTGACCTCCGCTGATTATGAGCAGACCTCCGCTAATCAGGAGCTGACCTCCGCTAATCGTAAGCAGAGTTCCACTGATTAGGAGCAGACCTCCGCTAATCAGGAGATGACCTCTGCTAATCAGGAGCTGACCTCCGCTAATTGTGAGCAGACCTCCACTGATTAGGAGCAGACCTCCGCTAATCAGGAGATGACCTCTGCTAATCGGGAGATGACCTCCGCTAATCAGGAGCTGACCTCCTCTAATCAGGAGCTGACCTCCTCTAATCAGGATCTGACCTCCTCTATTCAGGAGCTGACCTCCTCTATTCAGGAGCAGACCTCCGTTAATCAGGAGCTGACCTCCGCTGATTAGGAGCTGACCTCTGCTGATTAGGAGCTGACCTCCTCTAATCTGGAGCTGACCCCCTCTAATCAGGAGCTGACCTCCTCTAATCAGGATCTGACCTCCTCTATTCAGGAGCTGACCTCCTCTATTCAGGAGCAGACCTCCGTTAATCAGGAGCTGACCTCCGCTGATTAGGAGCTGACCTCCTCTAATCTGGAGCTGACCTCCTCTAATCAGGAGCTGACCTCCGCTAATGATTGTAAATACTCACATTTTTAAAAATTAAATTGACATGCTATTCTTACCTGCTGTGTGTAATGGTTTTGCACAGGGTGACTTTAAACCTCCTCTTCTGGGGTCCCCTGCCAGCGCTCCATGCTCCTCCTCTTCTCTGTGTGCCCCCATCCCACTACATCTGCTGACTCACTCCCGAGCTGTGTGCATCTATAGACACACATAGCATGCCACAGCCCTGCTCCCCACTCTGCTCAAAGGATTTGACTGACAGCAGCAGGAGCCAATGGCCAAGCTTGTAAGACCAGGAAGAGGGGAAATAGGAGAGAAGACCTGAAGCCGGGACAGCGCCGGATCACAGACAGGCTCAGGTAAGTGTTTCGAGGGGGAGGAAATATTTAGTTTTGGGTTTTTTTCACATCAATCCTCGTTCACACTGGTCTGACTTGTCATGCAATTTGACAGTTTCAAATCGCATGACAAGTCGCATCCCATTGTCAGCAATGGAAGCGTTGTGTTCGCAGCGACATGTCACAGCGAATTTGAAAAATGTTCCTGCACTACTTTTTTGCCGATTCAATTGCGACTTACATAGACTTCTGTTCAAGGAAGTGGCAAGTAGTAATGAACTTGGAAGTGCAATTTGCACTGATCTGCAGCTTTGAAATCGCGCTGAAGTAGCACGATTTCGAAGCCGCGCCAGTGTGAACCTGAGCTTAATGCAGGGAATGTTTCTAAGTAAAAAACATCCAGGCTTTAGAATCACTTTAAAATAAAGTTTTGGATTTCCTGCAACTTTAAAAACAAACAAATAAACATAAAGTAACAAATAAACATAAAGTAACAAATAAGCATAAATTAACAAATAAACATAAAGTAACATAGAAACAAAGTAACTATATACAAAAAGAGACCCCCCCCCCCCTCCCCCCCATGTAGGGGTGAAAACAAAAAAACTGGATTTTAAATGAACCTCCAGGGAAAACTTTAAACAAGCACAATAATTCATCACCAATAAAAAATATTACCTATTATTTATAAATGCGGTATATACTGTATGTTTAACTACTTAAGGATCAGGGCTATTTTTCAGACTTGGTCTTTACAAGTTAAAATCATTTTTTTTTTTTTTTTTTACTAGAAAACTACTGAGAACCCCCAAACATTAAAAACATTTTTCTTTTCAGACACCCTAGAGAATAAAATGGCGCAATTTGTTTGGAAAAAAATACACTTTTTTTTTAATTAAAATATAAGACAACAGTAAAGTTAGCCCAATGTGTTTTATATTGTGAAAGATAATGTTACACCGAGTAAATTGATATCCAACGTGTCATGCTTCAAGATTGCGCCCGCTCGCGGAATGGCGACAAACTTTGACCCTTAAAAATCACCATAGGCGACGTTAACAAATTTCTACAGCTTACCAGTTTTGTGTTACAGAGGAGGTCTAGTGCTAGAATTATTGCTTTCGCAGTGAAGTGCAATAAAAAAGAAATTTTAAATAAAATTATTTTTTTACAAAAAAAAATTTCCCTTTAATGCCCCGTACACACGGTTGTATTTTCCGATGGAAAATGTCCGATCGGAGCGTGTTGTCAGAAATTCCGACCGTGTGTGGGCTCCATCAGACATTTTCCATGGGATTTTCCGACACACAAAGTTTGAGAGCAGGATATAAAATTTTCCGACAACAAAATCCGTTGTCGGAAATTCCGATCGTGTGTACACAAATCCGATGGAAAAAGTGCCACGCATGCTCAGAATAAATAAAGTGATGAAAGCTATTGGCTACTGCCCCGTTTATAGTCCCGACGTACGTGTTTTACGTCACCGCGTTAAGAACGATCGGATTTTCCAACAACTTTGTGTGACCGTGTGTATGCAAGACAAGTTTGAGCCAACATCCATCGGAAAAAATCCTAGGATTTTGTTGTCGGAATGTCGGAACAAAGTCCGACCGTGTGTACGGGGCATTAGAGTAGACCATTGGGCGGAAGTGATGCTTGACGTCGCTTCTGCCATCCAATGGTATGGAACTGAGTGGGGGCCATCTTTACCTCACTTGGCTCCAGGCTGTTGAGGGAAGAGGACGCAATCATCTCCGCCGCTACCCACGGCCCCGGTAAGCGGCGGAGACCACGGCTCCGGTAAGCGACGGGAGGGGCCCTCTCCCACCCCCGATAAAAGTGATCTTGCGGCGAATACTCCACAGAGACCACTTTTATCTGAAAGAGGACTGCCCGCTGTTGAAGAGGATACCGGGGTTATGGCCGCTATCTGCTGACATAACAACGGTATTCCACTTCAAACAGCTGACGTACAACTGCGGCGGGCGGTCCGCAAGTAGTTAAAAACAAATTAACATCATTAACCACTTCAGCTCCAGAAGATTTACCCCCCTTCATAACCAGGTCATTTTTTACCTATACAGCACCTCGTTACTTTAACTGACAATTGCGCAGTTGTGCCTAAAAAAAAAAAATTTTCTCCACAAATAGTTTTATTTTGGTGGTATTTGATCACCTCTGTGTTTTTTTTTTAATTTTTTTACGCTATATACATTTTTTACTTTTTGCTATAAGACACATCCGCTAAAAAATGTGAAAAATCTAATTTCTTCATCAATTTAGGCCAATATGTATTCTGCTACATATTTTTCCCAATAAGCGTATATTGATTGGTTTGTACAAAAGTTCTAACATTTACAAATTATGGGATATATGCTGGAATTTTTATTTATTTGCTTATTTATTAAAAGTAATAGTAATAGTAATCAGTGAATTATAGCGGGACTGCCATATTGTGGCAGACAAATCGCACACTAAGTGACACTTTTTGGGAATCAGCGACACTAATACAGTGATCCACGCTAAAAATATGCACTGTCACTGTAATAAAGACAGTGGCTGGGAAGGGGGTTAACATCAGGGGCGATCAAAGGGTTAAATGTGTGCCTAGCCAGTGTTTTACTGCAGCGTGGGAGGAGCTTTTACTAGGGGAAGGAATAAATCCTTTTACTAAGGGAATATATATATATATACCTTGGGTTAAAAGCATAATCCATTCCAGGAGGATGCGTGTAATCCAAAGCACTCGCATATCAAAGCGAGTTTCCCCATAGAAGTCAATAGAAACGAAGATAATTTGTTCTGCATTGACTTCTATTGCATGCAATACCGTATGTGGCCAGAGGTGGGGGGGGGCGCCGGAGAGCCTTGGACATACTCGGGGACAGCTCGGCTGAACTAGGAAAGCCTCAGAAAGGCTTTGAAATACTTAGTTCCCAAGTGTGATTCTGAGTATTTTATTGCTCCAAACTGTTCCGAGTGTCACCGGCGACCCCCGCACCTCTGGCCAAATGCGGAACTGCACACCCCATTAGCTTAAATTCTGCTCGTCTTTCAAAACGCTCGTAAACCGCGTTACTCGTTAACCAGGGTTCCACTGTATATATGTATAGTATATATATATATACTGCATGTGATCCTGCGCAGCGCGGCTGCCCTGTAGCAGTAAAACTAGTAAGTAAGTGGTTAAAACACCTAGTCAATTAAACTTCATAAATCACAATAGCCTCAAATTTTGTAAATTTTCCTTCTTCAGGATTGGCAAATTTTGGCAAAATTGGGGAGAATAACAAAGAGTTGTGTAAGCGCAATGCTTGTATGACTCTTCTCAATTCAGAACATGGAGCGGAGTTCCTTCATTAATGAGGAGCGATGAGTTCTCCGTTGTGGGGTGGTGACGGGGCAGAACACAGAACATGAGAGCTGGGGCAGCACGCTCCGATCTCTCTGCAATTCCCGCCTCCTTCCCAGCTCAGAGCGGAGGGACGAGGAGGGTGATGACTCTGTGCAGTCTCTGCTTGTGTTGTGTAATCTCTGCACGGGCAGAAAGAGGGAGGTGAGCCGAGTCTGCTGAGGTTTAACAAGTTCCCACCTGGCAGGAATCTGAGGAAGTTTTCTATATGGGGAAACTGCCGCATTCCCTCTGTTAATCAGGAGCTGACCTCGAAACTGGTGCAGGTGGAGCAGACAGGCCTGAACCGGATATCTCTCCGCTCTGTTGGCGCCACCACTCCTGACAGTTTCCCGCACCATTATAATGGAAGCTTAGTTAAGGAGTTCACCTTCACCTCTGATCAATTCCAATCCCTTTTTCTGATAATTTCCTGAAATTTTACCACAGGTGTTTTCCATTTTCTGAAGGTGAGCACTTTTTTTTTTTTTTTAGCACATTGGGGGGTCACCAGCGCCCCGTAATTTCCACGGCAGAGACGCGCTCTTCCTCTCTGCCCGGGGTTCTCAGCTCTCGATTGGATAGATTGATAGCAGCACTGCCGTTGGGTCGCGCTGCTGTCAATCAAATCCAATGATGTGGGTGCCGGGGGGCGGGGCCAAGTCCTACATTCTGTGTCTATGGACAAAATGCTTCGGGAGCGCACCCACAAGGTAACCCTCAGGAGAGCGCTTCTCCCAGGGGGGTATACAATGCTGGGAGGAGCTGATAGCACTGCTAATGGACCCCAGAAGAGGAGGATCGGGGCCACTCTGTGCAAAACGAGCTGCACAGTGGAGGTAAGTATAACATGTTTGTTATTTTAAAAAAAACAAAAAAAACTAAGCTTTACAATCACTTTAAGCCTCATAAACACGGTCTGATTGTTGGAGGACTGAGCGTCTGATTTTTGTCAAAAGGGTGTGTGGAGGATTTTGTCTATTAACCAGTGGCGGTGCGTCCATAAGGGCATAGCATGAATCTATCTATGGCCGCCGCTGCCACCCCCTATTCAGGCACCTGGCCCCTTTTCGGGCGCCGGGTTCCTGAATTACAGCGGCAGGGTTTTTTTTTTAAGCACCTGATTAGAGCCATGGGCTCTAATAGGCATCAAAAAAGGTGACCTGCTGGGCGCCCGCAGGTCACTCAGCTGTGTTAGAAAAGCGAATGAATATTCACCTTTCTAACACTAAACCGCCTCTCCGCCAATCAGGTGCTCGGATCTCTTACCTCTCACCTGATTGACTGAAAGGCACTGTGATTGGACACCTATCAGGCGTCCAATCATAGCAGAGGATGGGAAGAGAGGACAGGAGAAGACATCAAAGAGCTGTCCCACCGACACCGAGACAGGGTAAGTACAGATGGCGGGCGGGGGGCACACTGGCAGCATTTGATATGGCACAGTGGCTGCATTTGATAGGGCACAGTGAGGCTGCATTTGATAGGGCACAGTGAGGCTGCATTTGATGGGGCACAGTGAGGCTGCATTTGATGGGGCACAGTGAGGCTGCATTTGATGGGGCACAGTGAGGCTGCATTTGATGGGACACATTGGCTGCGTTTGATGGCGCACAGTGAGGCTGCGTTTGATGGGGCACAGTGAGGCTGCGGTTGATGGGGCACAGTGAGGCTGCATTTGATGGGGCACAGTGAGGCTGCATTTGATGGGACACATTGGCTGCGTTTGATGGCGCACAGTGAGGCTGCATTTGATGGTTCACTGTGAGGCTGCGGTTGATGGGGCACAGTGAGGCTGCATTGGATAGGGCACAGTGAGGCTCTATTTGATGGGGCACTGTGAGGCTGCATTCGATGGGGCACTGTGAGGCTGCATTTGATGGGGCACAGTGAGGCTGCATTTGATGGGGCATTGTGAGGCTGCATTTGATGGGACACATTGGCTGCGTTTGATGGGGCACAGTGAGGCTGCATTTGATGGGGCACAGTGAGGCTGCATTTGATGGGGCACAAGAGGCTGCATTTGATGGGGCACAGTGAGGCTGCATTTGATGGGGCACAGTGAGGCTGCATTTGATGGGCACAGTGAGGCTGCATTTGATGGGACACATTGGCTGCGTTTGATGGGGCACAGTAAGGCTGCATTTGATGGGGCACAGTGAGGCTGCATTAGTTGGGCACAGTGAGGCTGCATTTGATGGGACACATTGGCTGCGTTTGATGGGGCACAGTGAGGCTGCATTTGATGGGGCACAGTGAGGCTGCATTTGATGGGGCACTGTGAGGCTGCATTTGATGGGCACAGTGAGGCTGCATTTGATTGGGCACAGTGAGGCTGCATTTGATGGGGCACAGTGAGGCTGCATTTGATGGGCACAGTGAGGCTGCATTTGATTGGGCACAGTGAGGCTGCATTTGATGGGACACATTGGCTGCGTTTAATGGGGCACAGTGAGGCTGCATTTGATGGGGCACAGTGAGGCTGCATTTGATGGGGCACAGTGAGGCTGCATTTGATGGGCACAGTGAGGCTGCATTTGATGGGACACATTGGCTGCGTTTGATGGGGCACAGTGAGGCTGCATTTGATGGGGCACAGTGAGGCTGCATTTGATGGGGCACAGTGAGGCTGCATTTGAGGGGGCACAGTGAGGCTGCATTTGATGGGCACAGTGAGCCTGCATTTGATGGGGCACAGTGAGGCTGCATTTGATGGGGCACAGTGAGGCTGCATTTGATGGGACACATTGGCTGCGTTTGATGGGGCACAGTGAGGCTCCATTTGATGGGGCACAGTGAGGCTCCATTTGATGGGGCACAGTGAGGCTGCATTTGATGGGGCACAGTGAGACTACATTTGATAGGGCACAGTGAGGCTGCATTTGATGGGGCACAGTGAGGCTGCATTTGATTGGGCACAGTGAGGCTGCATTTGATGGGACACATTTGCTGCATTTGATGGGGCACAGTGAGGCTGCATTTGATGGGGCACAGTGAGGCTGCATTTGATGGCCACAGTGAGGCTGCATTTGATGGGACACAGTGAGGCTGCATTTGATGGGGCACAGTGAGGCTGCATTTGATGGGGCACAGTGAGGCTGCATTTGATGGGGCACAGTGAGGCTGCATTTGATGGGTCACAGTGAGGCTTCATTTGATGGGGCACAGTGAGGCTGCATTTGATGGGGCACAGTGAGGCTGCATTTGATGGGGCACTGTGAGGCTGCATTTGATGGCACAGTGGGAGCGTTTGGTATGGCAAAATGAGACTGCAATTGATGGGGATTTGATACTGATACTAACTAACTAACTATCATTTGACAAACACGAACGTAGTGAGGTACTACGAGAGTATAAAGAGGAGGTTCATTTCTCAAGTGCCACCCTTTGGGCCTCTTCCGCTCATTTCATTTCAGTAGAAGTTTGGTGAACATTGATTCGTGATTTTCAGATCGTACAAAACAAAAGCCTTTTAAAATAAGTTTGTCATAACTACATGCAAAGCAGCTTCATTATTATCCCATTAAAGAAGATGAGAATTTTGACATTTCATCAATTGCCGCGTCACAAATGTTAATTCTCGATTACGATTGGTAGTTTACAAGACCGAACTCTTCCCGGCCGTTCCTTGATTCTGAGCATGCGTGGTTGTACTTTCAACTTTTGTGTGACGGATTTCTGTACTGACCATCCGAAAATCTGACGTTGAGTTCACATCTGACAAAAATTTTATAGCCTTCACATCCAGCTTTTGTCTGATGGAAAAGTCAAATCCGTCTGTGGAATGCACCGTACTAACGATCCGAAAATCAGCTCATCTAACAAATTTTCCCTTTTGATTTTTGTACCGTGTGTACGATGTACTGGTGGGCTGGGCACTGATGAGGAGGCACTGATAGGCTGAACTGGTGGGCACTGATGAGGAGGCACTGATAGGCTGAACTGGTGGGCACTGATGAAGCGGCACTTATGGGCACTGATTAGGTGGCACTGATGAGGAGGCAGTAATATGCTGCACTTATGGGCACTGATAGGTGCCACTGATATGTGGCACTAATGAGCACTGATAGGCGGCAGTGATGGGCACTGATAGGCGGCAGTGATGGGCACTAATAGGTGGCACTGGTGGGCACTGATAGGAGGTCCGGATAGGTGGCACTGATGGGCAATGATGGGTGGCACTGATGGGCGACGCTGATGGGCATTGATCAACAGCAGTGATGGGCATTGATGGGCAGCACTGATAGGTGACACTTCTAGCTAGCACTGACTGGCATCGCTAATGGACACTGATTGGTGGTACTTTTTGAGATTTTTTTGGGGGGGGGGTTGCTAATTTAACATTGACACCCGCAGCAGATCACATGAAAGCTGTGCGATTTCTGTTTTAATAGAATATTGAAAACGTTTTGCAAAGGTTGGAAAGGTAGACATAAACATACAAAAATAAGGCCCACAATCAGCCTCGCTTAAGTCATCCAAAAGTGAACAAAGTGCAAAATCGCGATTGCAGGCGGTGTAAAGTGTCAAGGCGTGCGATTTCAATGTGGTGCAGGAAACACACAGGATGCGCTGCGTTTCCCCGCATTGCCTCAGTGTGAACCTACAGGCTGAATAGAAGAGAAAGCTCAGGGTGATTATTATGCCGCGTACACACTGTCGGACTTTTCGTCTACAAAAGTCCAACGGACGCCGACGGACTAAAGCTGGCTGGTAATCCGATCGTGTGTGGGCTTCTTCGGACTTTCAACGTACTTTTTTAGCCTCAAATCCAACGTACTTTAGATTTGAAACATGCTTCAAATCTTTACGTCGTAACTACGACGGACCCCGAAGTCCGCTCGTCTGTATGCTAGTCCTACGGACAAAAAAACGACGCATGCTCATAAGCAAAAACTAAACGGAAGCACTCGGTCTAGTAAAACTAGTGTTCGTATTGTAGGTAGCACATTCATCACGCTGCAAAATCTGTGATCGTTGAATGCAGCGCATTTTATTTCTTCTTTACGAATGCTCTAAAGAACGAAGGTGTTTTGCTGTTCATAATCAGAGTTCTCCCAAACTGATTTCTGGATTCTTTTTCTCTTTGATCTCATGAATGATATAGTATGCTTTTTATAAACAATGTTTCCATACTAATAATACTTTTTCCCTTATTTTTTTATTTTTTTTTAGGTTTGTAAAGTTACCACAAAGAACCCATTATTCTTTTTTTTTTTTTTTCTAGTGATTATTTTTTAATTTTTAGATAAAGTTAACCCAAAGCACCGTTTTTGTTTATGTATATTTTTTTTTTTCAAGACTTACCACTTGAACATTCTTAACATTAGTAATGTATTTTTGGTGTGTTTTTTTAAAACTCAATGAGATTGTTGTCCCTTGTTAATTTAACATTGTGTGTAAAATCAATGATTTAAAAGAAAACACATAAAGTCTTTTGCTAAACTCAAAAAAGATCCATTTATTCATGGTCAAAATAAAATAAAGAGGAAGTCAACGCTGGAAAAAGTCGGTGTACAAGAAAATTGGGATCTTGAGGAGTCCATATAAGAGGGAGCACAATCTGGTCCAAGAATCCCAGAGATCAACAGCACCAGCAGATGATCTAGATGTCCCCAGACTGTGGTCCTACAACAGCCTGCGTCTTCTGTCAGACCAGACTGAACCCAGGTCATCACTTTCTTCTCTTCCCTGCAGCCTTTCCTCCACGCTGCCCTGCAGCCTTCCCTGCAGCCTTCCCTGCAGCCTTCCCTGTAGCCTTCCCTGTAGCCTTCTTTTGAGGCTGTGGCTCTGGTGTTTCAGTTGTGGCAGGAGGAGGAGGAGGAGGAGGAGGAGGAGGAGGAGGAGGGGGGGGGCTGCCTCATGTAGTTGGGTGTTTTTGGTTAGCGTGCCCTGCAGCCCCTTATGGATTGTTTCCCCAAATAGGCGCTCACAAATGAGGCGCTGCTCCCAATCCATCTGAAGAAGCCTGCTGGCTAAGTAGCAGCCATAGGCTTCTTCCGCTTCGGGGGGGCTTGTTAAAAAACGGGTGGCCTGTTGCATGAGGCGCAGGGACGCGTCCTGTGTGACCATCCCCTTCCTGGCCCTTTTTTTGGGAAGGTGGAGGGGAGGCACTTGGGATTGGGTGAGGCTCCTACTGGGCCCAGCCACCTCACTTGGCCCAGCCACCTCACTTGGCCCAGCCACCTCACTGGGAGCAGCCACCTCCTGCCTGACACTGGGCCCAGCCTCCTCCAGGATGATGGTGAATCCGGCCTCCTCCAGGCTGTCCATGGGCCCGGTCTCCTCCTGCCTGCCACTTTC
This sequence comes from Lithobates clamitans, assembly GCA_037952925.1. NCBI lineage: Eukaryota > Metazoa > Chordata > Amphibia > Anura > Ranidae > Lithobates > Lithobates clamitans. Next base: position 6,026 of record JBBGZY010001053.1, on the reverse strand, counting down.
CCCACATTCCTCCTGGATGGACTCATCCTGTGTATAAAAAAAGGACAATAGTTTTAGTTTCTTTTTTTGGGTTCATCAATGACACACAGTTTGCTTCTCATGACTAGCAAATTCAATGTGAATACATCTCTTTAATAAAAGAGTCTAATCAGACACCCTAATTATTTCAAGCAGGTGCCAAACATATTTAGTCACTACTATCATTTGATATGTATACACAATTTGGAGTGCTAAATTATTTGAGACAATTATAACATCCAGTTAACATCATTAATATTAGTACAGTAAATATTTGTTAAAATAATTTACCTGACTCCAGATGGTCATATCCGGTTCATCCAGGATGGAAGACCCAGCTTGCTCCTCATCAGCCTCTGCTGGGGTGGAGGGAAGGGTGGAGGGAAGGGTGGAGGGAAGGGTGGAGGGAAGGGTTGAAAGTGATGCCCTGGCTTCATTCTGGTCATCAAGAAAACGGAGTTGATTGTAGTACCACAGCCTGGGTACATAAACATCATCTGCTGATGCTCCTGATCTCCTTGATTCCTGGATCTTCCTATGCTCCCTTTTATACATGTTCCTCAAGACCCCAATTTTCTTGAGCACTGTCTCCATTGTTGCTCCCGGGATGGTCTCCTGGACAAAGGACAGAAGTCTCTCCAGCGTTGACTTCCTCACATGCTTGGCATAATACTGAGGGTGTTTCACCTCCCACAAATTCCTCATCTCTCGATATTTTGAAATAAAAGAAGTAAGGAACTCTGGATCCTTCAATAGGGGATTCATTATATCTGGAAAAGAGAAAGTCACAAGACCAAAAACACTTATTATATGTTTCTGCTAACCCCTCATCATCTTCTCCCTATGTAGGCCTCATCAATCTATCAAGCCATATAGGCCGCTTGCTACAAAGTCATGACCATAAACCCCAAAAAAAAATATATATATCTCAAATTACCTTCGTTTTGGAACGTCCTGGTCCACTATCACCTACGCACAGAACGTACGTACGACACGCGCGAAAGGCCCTCCTTTATACACTACGCATGTGTGAAACTCCGCCTGCGTCGCCCGCCCCTGACGTTCGAAATGAACTCATGTTCTCCGCCCCCTAATTTGACGCACATAACGTACGTAGGACACGCGCGAAAGGCCCTCCTTTATACACTACGCATGTGTGAAACTCCGCCTGCGTCGCCCGCCCCTGACGTTCGAAATTAACTCATGTTCTCCGCCCCCTAATTTGACGCACAGAACGTACGTACGACACGCGCGAAAGGCCCTCCTTTATACACTACGCATGTGTGAAACTCCGCCTGCGTCGCCCGCCCCTGACGTTCGAAATGAACTCATGTTCTCCGCCCCTTTTTTGTTACGGCGCGTAGTGGAGTTAAAGAATGGCGGAGACACCTGAAATGTTGACGACCTCAGGTAGTGGAGACAGCCCGGAGGCTGGAACGTCTGGAACGTCAACCAAATCTATGAGGCCTAGATTTAAGGCCTCTAATATGAGTTTCAAAGAGATGGTGGAGATGGTGGCCATTCTTCACAAAGACGACTATGATGGCAATTATGGGCCGTACGCACGGCCAAATTTGCGCAAGGCCAAAATAATGGCGAAGGTCGTGGAGACTTTGCAGGCATCATTTGGGGTCCAGCGCTCCAAAGATCAATTGCGCAAAAGATGGTCTGACCTGAAACTCAGGGAGCCGGATCAATACCGACGTATCCGGAAAGTTCTTAAAAAAAGTAAGTACTTGTCGTGTTTTTCTCTTGTGTTTATTACCTTGTATACTGCTCCATGTGCTTTTCCTTCCTATACGATTTTTGTTCATCGTTTTAAACGATCTTTTAAGAAACCTCGTTACATATCCATATCTATCTATCTAATATATATATATATGTATATATAAATATATAAATATATATATATATAAATATATAAATATATATAAATATATATATATAAATATATATAAATATATATATATATAAATATATATATATAAATATAAATATATATATATATAAATATATATATATATAAATATATATAAATATATATATATATAAATATATATATATATAAATATATATATATATATATAAATATATATATATATATAAATATATATATATAAATATATATATAAATATATATATAAATATATATATATATAGAAATATATATATAAATATAGAAATATATATATAAATATAGATATATATAGATAGATATATATATATATATATATAGATATATAGATATATATCTATTTGAAATTCTCTTAATTTTTTGGATTTACATTTAGTTAGATATTTAGAGATTTTGTTCCAGATATAGAGAGAGATCAAAAGATTATTAACTATATTTTGAGATATTGATATCTATCTATCCGGTATGTCTTTATAATTTTAAATATTGAACTAAAATAGGAACTCTACACAAACCACTTCACTACAAATGTGGGAAAATTATTATGTCCTAAAATATCTGTGTGCTAATTAGATTACTAATTTTTTGTTTCACATAGGGGAAAAATCACTCAGCCAACCACAAGAACACAGTCCACCCCAAGCAAAACATGATTGGGCAATCAGCCCAAGTCCCATTGAGGATGTGGAGGAAGGAGAGGTGGGCGACATGGGCACCCCACCAGGTGAGTGTCTGACACACCAGCTTACGTTAATCTATGCATGGCTGCCTTTTGTTTAATTGAATTTGTCTACTCTATTTTAGGGGATCTGGTTGTGCTTCATTCAAGCAACAGTGACACCCCCGAGGATGTGGAGGAATTAGGCTACATGGCCACCCCACCAGGTCAGTGTCTGAGACAACAGCTTTATTTCTGGTAAGGTAAACTATGTATGTGTGCATATTTCTAAAGACATTTTTTGGTTTCATTCCACTTTAGGAACAACAAGAAGTGACTATTTCACCTCTGAAAGTGCCCAACGTCTAATTGGTCAAATAATGGCCTGGAATCAAGACATGGATCAAATGCGTAATAGGCTGGATCGTATGCAGCAGGAAATGAAGGACATGATTGATGTTTTGGGTCGAATCTAAATGCCCTTTTTTAAACCCCAAAACATCAATCATGTCCTTCATTTCCTGTTTTGCTGACCCCATTCTGGGCCTTCTCTTTCTTTTTTTGGCATAACATAAATGGCTGTTTAACCTAATGTCAAAAAGGAGGGCTGTCAAAAATCCACAAAAAAATAAAAATTGATTTTCTAAAAAACACCAAAAAAAAAAAAAAAAATTGATTTTAAAAAACACAAAAAAAAAAAAAAAATAAGTGATTTTAAAAAACCCCAAAAAAAAAAAAAAAAATTGATTTTAAAACACCAAAAAAATAAAAAAATAATTAATGTTAAAAAACCAAAAAAAATGAAAAAATTGATTTTAAAACACCAAAAAATCGAATAAATAATTAATGTTAAAAAACCAAAAAAAGTAAAAAAATTGATTTGAAAACACCAAAAAAATAAAAAAATAATTAATGTTAAAAAAACCAAAAAAAATTAAAAAATTGATTTTAAAACACCAAAAAATCGAATAAATAATTAATGTTAAAAAACCAAAAAAAGTAAAAAAATTGATTTGAAAACACCAAAAAAATAAAAAAATAATTAATGTTAAAAAACCAAAAAAAATTAAAAAATTGATTTTAAAACACCAAAAAATCGAATAAATAATTAATGTTAAAAAACCAAAAAAAGTAAAAAAATTGATTTGAAAACACCAAAAAAATAAAAAAATAATTAATGTTAAAAAACCAAAAAAAATTAAAAAATTGATTTTAAAAAACAAAAAAAAAAATAAAAAACTTGCTTTTAAAAAAAAACAAAACTTGATTTTCCAAAAACAAAGCCTGTTTTCGAAAATCCAAAAGCCCAAAATATTTTTTTGTGGATTAGGTCGAAATATTTAAATATAATTATATTTTGCTACATCATTAAGATACCATTATATTTTTGTCTATGAACATTTTATACTAAATGCAGAACTGAATGCATAACAACCATTAATAAAAACATCTCCTTTTATAGGATTTTAACAAATGTGTGGTTTGTTATTTCAAGGCTCAGTATCAGTTTGGTTATAATTGTCAAAAAGTTGTTTACAGTGGCAATGGAGCTTATTTAGACATTTTTAAAATTCTAATACAGTTGGCACTACAACTGCTCGACCATAACCTAGGAGACAGCCCAAAAGAAAGGCAAGCAATAAATATAATGCCAGATTTCAGCAATATTTTTTTTATTGTCAAAAAATTATATATCCTGGCCCATTGCAATGGCCCCCCTACCCATAAAATAATCAACATATTGCTGTCTAACCTGACGGGAACTTTGGGGGGCCAAGCCAGTACGGACAGTATCCAGGCCTGTAAGGTTGGCTTCTATTTGTCCGGCCTCAGGCCCAACTGTGCCTATATAATTGGCAGAATGCTTATTTAAAAAGTTGTGCAGAATGCAGCATGATAAAATTATAAAATTAAGTTTGTATTCCGCCAAATTAATGGCTGTTTGAAACAGGCGGAACCGGCTGGCCAGAATTCCAAACGCATTCTCAACCACTCTTCTAGCTCTGGCCAGCCGGTAATTAAAAACCCTCCTCTCCGGGGTGAGGGTTCTTTGGGGGAATGGCCTCATGAGGTGCTTGCTCAGAGCGAAGGCTTCATCGGCAATGAAGACAAAGGGGAGTCCTTCCACGTTATCCTCATCAGGTGGCAATCCCAGGCCACCACTCTGGAGACGCTGGCAGAACTCCGTCTGGGCAAATACTCCTCCATCCGACATCCGGCCATTCTTCCCCACGTCCACATATAAAAAATCATAGTGTGCCGACACCACCGCCATTAAAACAATACTGTGGAACCCCTTATAATTAAAATAATATGACCCCGAATGGGGTGGTGGCACAATGTGGACATGTTTCCCATCTATAGCCCCTCCACAATTGGGAAAGTCCCAACGGCTGGCAAAATGGGATGCCACAGTCTGCCATTCCTGTGGCGTTGAAGGAAACTGGGGAATCAAACAAGAAAACCAAAATCAATTAATTTGGAAGCTAACATTGCAAGAAAATTAGACAATTAAAAACATTATTCCCCAGCATCAGTATAACATTCAATAATTTAATTCTTCTGGAATAACTAATATGGAAAAAGGCACACTTATCAGATTGCTCACCCCCTCTGATAGAACATTGATTACATTTTAGGGGGTTGTGAAATCCCAAAAAAAAATTACTTTAACAACACGCAGGAATTTAGGGATAACAAAGGCTACAAGACTGCAGTTGTCGCACTCTGCAGGTGCAGTTGCTAACCAGCTTACAGTAAATGAGGTAATGTCAAAAGGCATTCATGTTGCAAAGAGTACACAATCACATGCAAGGGCAATTAATGAAAACACTTTGAGGCTTGCATATGATTTGATGATGGAAATCAGCAGAGCTTCTGCTCATTTACTAAAGCACTGGAACAAATGCACTTGTAGAGTGCACATGCATTTTGCAAAGTGCAACATAGATTTGCTTTAGACAAATCAACACCACAGAACATTCAAGCAAATTTTAACGAGGGTGGGGGTGGGGGGGTTGTGAAATCTAGCTAATTGCTAATTAGCAGCACACTATTTGGAGTGAGTTCAGGTGGGGGGGGGGTTGTGAAATCTAGCTAATTGCTAATTAGCAGCACACTATTTGGAGTGAGTTCAGGTGGGGGGGGGGGGTTGTGAAATCTAGCTAATTGCTAATTAGCAGCACACTATTTGGAGTGAGTTCAGGTGGGGGGGGGGGGTTGTGAAATCTAGCTAATTGCTAATTATAAGCACACTAAATACACTCCAACAAAATACATTCAAAATGAGTAGACTAGGTGGATATGTTCCCATCACTTCATGCTGGGAAGGTTATTGAAGGAAACTATACATGCATGACAAAAAATAACAGGAAAAAATCCCAGCATGTGTGAGGATAAAAAGGGGACATTCACACTATATTGCAATGATGGGAA